>OX031070.1:20287595-20903556 GCA_943736015.1 Tridacna crocea
AATGTTGCCGTTTGGTAAAGAGTTAAAATAGACAGACCAGTGATCCAAGATCAGACTTTATATTCTCTACAGTCCACTAAGATTAAATGGGACCAGCCGGCATACCTCAGTTGGTAGAGAGTTAGACTCATGATCATGAGGGTGTGGGTTTGATCCTCACAACTGGCCATCTGGAGTTACTAATAGTCTTTCGGATTAGACATTAAACTGAGGTCCCGTGTGACTGTGCTATACACCGAGCACATTAACTCTTTACGAAACGACAAAATTTTGGACTAGCCCAAATTGAAAGCATTTGCAGACGACAAAATAAAAATGATCCAAATACTGAATTTTGTTTTGGGAAGTATAGAAAACATTGTGGGAAAAGGAGAAAATGCTGGTTACCAGCATTTTCTCCTAAAATTCCCACAATGTTTTCAAAAGGCTTTTTTCTCAGGGTCGTAAAAAGTCGGGATTGTGTGGTAAAGAGTTAAAGAACCAGGCGAAACTTAGGATTTGTTTCACGTCCTGTACTTGCACTATCCCCGTAACAATACTAACAGCCTTTAGGGGGCATCGCCCATTTTGGAAAGTGGTGGTGACGATAAATAAACGCAAATTCAATCAATCAAGATTAAATGGGCTTTACTGGACAGTGTACATTCAGACCAGACTGCACAGAAAGTGGAGTCTGATCTCGGAACTACATGTACACTGTTCAACAGGGTTAGATTTTTGTTTTGAAAGGGGGAGGGGGGGTTTATAACAGCAGCATCTGGGTGTTTACCATAGTGCTGTATAATTTTCATTTGATTTATTTAGTTTAGAGCTTAATTGCATTAATTGTATTATGCACATGTTAATGTTATCAAATGGCTTTACCACATGCAGATAAATGAAAATGCAAATTTAGCAATTTAACCCTTTACCACTCAGTCCCAACTTAAAACATGTAACCCTGAGAAAGAAACCCATAGAAAACATTATGGGAAAAGTACTCACAACATAGAGTTTAGTGGAGAATAATTAATATTTTCAAATTTGAAATCAAAATCACTCCTTCTATCTGGATCTTTGATACATTTTACATGACAATCTCTAGATCTCATTCTATGACATAACCCTTTACAACACAATTCTGAGTTTTTACAACTTTAAAGTAGCAGACTTTGGTTACTGGTTACCAGCATTTTCCGTTTTTCCCGCAATGTTTTCTGCCACTTTTATGAAACATTATAAGTTACTATGAGCTCCATAGTTACAATCAATTTTTTGTCTGCAAATAACTTCAATTTGAAATACTCTAAAAATGTTTTGTGTAGTAAAGAATTAAAATGTTAAGAGCAGAAGAACTGGGGTTGTCAGGTTCTAGAAACTGGAAGATATATGTTTTTCTACAGAGATTCTTTTGAAGCCTTGGAATGCCAAGAGCCTGAGTTTCTTTTGAGGACATTGAAAACAGATAAAGATCAGAGTATACAATTCATAAAGAACATGAAGTCTGATCTCTGACCTATGCTGTCTGAGTTTCTTTGAGACACAGGGACCTAGTCAGCAGCTGTGATATGTTACAGTTTCTGTTACCCTGTTTTCCAAACAACAAAATTTTAGACTTGGCCGAATTGAAAGCATATGAAGATAACAAAATAAACTTAATTTAAAAATTGAAACTTGACTTTAGAAATGTAGGGAAAATTTAGGGAAAAGGAGATAATGCTGTTTACCAGCATTTTCTCACAATGTTTTCAAAAGCATTCTTCTTCAGGTTCGTTAATTTTAGGTCGTGTGGTAAAGGGCAAAGTGTGTACTATACAATCCGGAATTCTGACGACCTTGACAAAGAAGGCTTTTGACATTGTTTTTGGAAAAGAAAGAAATACTGGCAATAAGCATTTTCTCTTTTTCCCACAATGTTATTTACCCATCAAAAGACAAATTTCAGTTTTTGAGTCACATTGACTTTGCTGTCTGCAAATGTTTTCAACATGGACTTGTCTAAAATTTTCTCTACTTGTAAAGATTTCACGCCATACCAGACAACAAAACTGTAGGCTAGTCCAAATTGAAGGGTTTCACAGAATGATAAAATTAATTAACCCTTTACCACACAATGACGACTTTTGATGCCCCTGGGAAAGAAGCCTTTTGAAAACATTGTGGGAAAAGGAGAAAATGCTGGTAACCAGCATTTTCTCCTTTACCAACAAAGTTTTCTACCCTATTAAAGTAAAATTGTTGCATTTGAGCCACTTTGAAATCGTCTTTCAATTTGGATAGGTCTAAAATTTTACCATGTGGTAATAGGTTAAAGTTGACTGAAGTAATGGGATTCGAGTTTAACAGGGAAGCAAACTTTGTTGGTAAAGGAGATGTTGTTAACTAGATTTTCTTCTTTTCCAACAATGTATAGCCTTCTTTCTTAGGGTCTTAACCCTTTTCCAGACAACAAAATTTTAGCCCCATCCAAATTGAAAGCAGTTGCAGACGACAATTTCATTGTGGCTCAAAAAGTGCAATTGTTTGTTGATAGAGTAGAAAACATCATGGGTAAAATGTTACCAGCATTTTCTCTCTTTTCCATAATGTTTTCAAAAGGTTTCTTTCCAAAGGTCGTCAAAAGTCACCATTGTGTGGTAAAGGGTTAAAACACAGGATTGGTTAGGGTTAACTTGCTGAAAATTTTGAAATTTATTGTGTGAAGGGTAGAAAACATAGTGGGAAAAGGAGAAAATGCTGGTAACCAGCATTTTTCTCCTTTTCCAACATTGTTTTCTAAAGGCTTCTTTTGCAGGGTCATCAAAAATGGGGATTGCGAGGTAATGGAGAAGTAACTTGTGATCATGTTTTCCATACCTATATATATTTGTAGTTGATAGCTTAACCCTTTACCAAACAACAAAAATTTTACACTGGTCCAAATCAAAAGCAATTGCAGATGATAAAATGAAAGTAACTGAAGATTGAATTAAAATCTGTAATGGGAAGGGTCGAAAACATTGTGGGAAATGGCGAAAAATGCTGGTTAACAGCGTTTTCTCCTTTTCCCACAATGTTTTCAAAAGGTTTTGAAAGGGTCGTTAAAAGTCGGGATTGTGCGTTAAAGGTGGCCCTTCAGATTCTGGGACGAAAATTTTACAAAAATGCAAAAAAATCATCCTTATACTCCCAATACCTTTTCATTTGCGTTCACAAAGCCCCAGTAGTCGAAAACCATCTGACAACACGAGAAATTAGAGACTACGGCCCAGGTAGACACCAACGGGAGACACATTCTATTTATAGATGATCAATTCGCTCATTCACGTACAGGAATACACAGACAAAGTGTAAAACACAGCATCCGAAGAAGACATTATGGATAATAATCATTACATGTTTGTAATGTAATGGAATTTAAGCGTTATTAGTCACGTGCCAGTCACTTGACATTCCCACAATGCTTTATTGATTTTTGGCGCGAAATCTAAAAATACTTTAAGAGGCTACGCAGCCTTTTAAGGAAACACCATCGAACATTTTTTTTTTCAAAGTTTATGAGTCTTAGTTATTGATGATTTGTATCATTTTTTCATATAAATTTCAGTGATATATATATATATTTTAATTTGGTGATATGTAAAAATTCTAAATACCCACCTTTAATGACCTGGTTAAATATGGCTAAATGATGAAATTTATCTTAGAAAAAGTTGAAATCATTGAGGAAAAAAGGAGAAAATGCTGGCTGCACAAACACTTCCTTCTGTTCCCATGATACTAGTATGTTCAAAAACTATATTCTTCCCAGGGCTTTGAAATCAGGGAATTCTGTGGTATTAGGAGTTATATCAGAGTTGCCTGATGATTCCACTACAGGTTAATGGGTAAATCTTTTATCACACAATCCTGAGTTTTAACTGATCCCAACAGAGACCTGGCTTTTGAAAACATTGTGGGAAAAGGAGAAAATGCTGGTAACCAGCATTTTCTCCTTTTCCTACAATGTTTTCTACCCTTCTAAAGTGAATTTCAGTTTTTGATTCTGATTCATTTTGTGATCTGGAAGATTTATTGCTTTCAATTTGAATGAGTCTAATAAAATGTTTTGGTGGGATAAAGGGTAAAGACAGGTACAATGTAGATAATGCAGATTGCCTCATTTAAGATGAGTCAAAATATAACTCTCTGGAGCAGGAAGCTTCTTGTAATTAGTTTTCCAGCAAGGAGAGGTTTTTACCTTTACTCTTTACAATACCTGCAAAAATTAGACTTTCCAAATTAAAAGCATATGCAGATCACAAAGAAACTCTTAAACTGCTATATAAGTGAAATGAAACTGTACATTAACAGTAAATAACTCATTACCAAACGACACAATTATAGACTGGTCCACAATGAAAGCACTTGCACACGATACATTAAACGTAACTCAAAAGTTGAAATTTGTTTTCACCAGGGAAGAAAACAGTGTGGGAAAAGGAGAAAATGCTGGTAACCAGCATTTTCTCCTTTTCCTACAGTGTGTTCAAAAGACTTTCTTCACAGTGTCGTAAAAACCAGGGATTGTTTGGTAAAGTGTAAAGCCGATAGTAACACAACAAATCTTGCTCTATGTCCTCATAGAACAATGTAAATCTAAGGTCAGACAGGACCTGCTGTACAGTCTTATCTTGATCTGCTCTGCCCCCAAAAGGTCAGTGTAGATCAAGATCAGACTCAGTGACTGCACAGCAGGACTGGTCCTGTCTGGCTTCGTAGCAAGCTAATGGTTACATTAGCTGTCTATATGCTAGCAAGCTAATGTTTACATTTTACTGAAATAATTGATAGGGTAGAAAACATTGTGGTGACCAGCATTTTCTCATTTTTCCACAATGTTTTCTACTCTGTTGGAAAAAAAGTTCAATTTTTTAGTTACGTTTCTATCGTCGTCTGCAAGTGCCTTCAATTTGGATTGGTCTAAAATTTTTGTTGTTCGGTGAAGAGTAAACCTCTTGCCATACAATCTTGTGTCTTAGCCCATTACCACACAATTCCTACTTTTGATGACCTTGAGAAAGAAGCCTTTATAAAACTGGTAACCAGCATTTTCTCCTTTTCCCAAAATGTTTTCTAGTCCCTTCACAAAACAAATTTCAAACTTTCAGTCACTATTATTTTGTTGTCTGCAAATGCCTTTGATTTGGATAAACCTAAAACTTTATTGTTTGGTAATGAGGTAAAACACCCAGAGCAAGACAGCTTTTGAAAATGTGGGAAAGGGCTAAAAGGCTGTAAATTAGCATTTTCTCCTTTTCCCACAGTGTTTTCAAAAGGCTTTCTTGAATGCTGGGTAAAGGGCTAAAAATGTGCTTGGGATTTTTTAGGTTAAAATCCCTGAAAGGTTTGATGTATAAGGTGCATTTTGACCTTGGGAAACCCTTTGAAAAGTTATCCATGAACCCTTTAGTATTTCCCACACAACCAAAGGCTTGTCTAAATCAAAATCATTTTTCAGACAACATATTAACCCTTTCCCAAACAATCCCTGGTTTTTAGGGGTCTGGAATAGTAGCCTTTTGAAAACATTGTGGGAAAAGGAGAAAATGCTGGTAACCAGCATTTTCTCCTTTTCCCACAATGTTTTCTACCCTATCATAGACAGAAATAATCCTTTCAGCAGGAGTTGAATTGTTGTCTGCAAATGCTTTCAATTTGGTCTAGTCAAAAAGTTTGTCGTTTGGGAAAGGATTAAATATCACTCAAAACATTATGTGACTTTCATACAGTAGAAGACATTGTGGAAGAAAGAATACAGTACAGTTACCCAAGTTTTTCTTCTTCCCACAATATTTTCAACGATCTTCTACCTTGGGTTTGCTAGAACCAAGGATTGTTTAGCAAAGATTTGAACTTCTCAATGAACTAAACAAAATGTAAACCTCCCAAAACCAGGATTTCAATTTTCTTTTTGCAGGAAAATGTTCATCTCAGAGTATACATCTAAGATCAGACTGCAAATTCTATTCAATCTAATCTTGATCTAAATGTATGCATAAGGTAATCAAGTAGCTTACAAAATCATGGTTTTAAAACCCTTTAACACATGGTACAAAGGCAACTTTTGCCTTGTACTTGAAAGGCTGACTTAAAAAAACATTTGGAGAAAAGGAGGAAATTATGTTTACCAGAATTTTTTCATTTCTTGAAGTTTTTTCTACCCTTTCAATAGCAAATTTCGATGTTTGAGCCCAATTTAATTTGTCCTCTGCAACTTTTTTCAATTAAAACATGTAATAATGTTGTCATATGGTAAAGAGTTAACTGGGACAATAATTATTGTATGTTACATACAGATTGGAAGAATTCTGCAGTCAATGCTTAAAGTATGGATAAAATATGGCACAAAATCAGGTGGGTTATGTCTTAGAAGTGGTTGAAAACATTTGGAAAAGTATAAAATGGAAACCATTGTCTCGATATGTCTGAAACTGTACAATCAGTTTATTTAAACAAAAAACATCAAGATTTCCCTGACCCATACATTATATCACTTCCTGTTCCCACACAAAAATTTTCTCAGAATCTTTATCTGGATGAAAATTTAATGATCCATGCTTTATAATCTTTGTATGTCTGTGTCTCTGCCAACCTAATCCTTTAACCCTTTACCCCATTAGGCATTTCTATGGTATCTTTAATCTACCCTAAATAACAGCAAGGATGAAGCCGTTTCTTATGTGTAAATGACACCTTTTGATAGCACAGAAAACATTGTGGCAAAGGGTGAAATTGCTCGTCACGAGCAATTTCACCTTTTGCCATAATGTTTTCCAAAGGCTCATACAAGCAATGGGTAGAAATGAGTATCTATGGAGTAAAGGGTTAAACCTTTACCAAACAACAAAATTCTGTACTTGTCCAAATTGAAAGCATTTGCAGACGATACTTTGAATTTATCTGAAATGATTATAATTGTCAGTAAAAGTGAAGAAAACCTTGTGGGTAACAGAGAAAATGCTGGTTACCAGCATTTTCTCCTTTTCTCACAAGGTTTTCCACCGGCCATTTCTTCAGGGTCGTTAAAACTCGGGATTACATTGTAAAGAGTTAACTCTTTACCACACAATCCAGATTTATAACTACCTTGAAGGGGAAGACTTTTGATAAACATTGTGGGAAAAGGAGAAAATGCTGTTTACCAGCAATTTTCTCCTTTTCCTGCAATATTTACTAACCAATTGGAGAACTCCAGTTCATTTGTACTTGTACCAGGATTTAAAAATTGGTTGATTGCAAGTTTGCTCTAGTTTTATTGTTGTTTGATAAAGGGTTACTCAGTTGCATTTCTTAATCTGCAAAATCCTTATTACTGCAGAGGATCAGTCATTGGATCTTTTTTAAGTGGAAATATTTAGAAAATGGCCTATTTTAAGAACTGATTAAGTTTTTCTTGCCTTTCACATTGGGTGGCCATTTAAGTAATGCTTGAGAAATTGAATGAATGCACTTTGTGCATCTGTAAGTATTTGATTCTGGAATTTTTGTGATCCTCACAGTCGCATTATTCTGTAGTACCAGAACACCCCTCCCCCCTTTTTTTTTCCACATTGCTTGAGCTGTAAACCTTTGTAAAACTGAAGAATAAAGCCACTTTAGTCTTCTATTTTAAAAAATCTACAGAATGATGTATTTTTATATCAACAGTACCCTATTGCTTTTGGTTAATTATTACTCTTTATTTGGAGATGCATCAGAAAACCAGATGAGTGGTCAAACTATGAGCCAGACTATTGTAAAAAGACTTAATCTTTTTCCCCGTAAGGCATTTCTATGGTATCTCTAACTGACCCCATCCTTGGATACCCCGGGGTCTCCCTATTTGCTACGCTACATCGACCCTGGGACAATTGACTAATAAAACTTTGAATCAGCCGCCGAAAATCGATACGAAATGTCATAGCGTACAGTCCACTCGCCCATCACAAAATGATGATGGAACCAATGAAAAGCCAGCATTCGGCCAGCGGTAAAGCGAGGGAAATTCAATTAATTGTCCCAGGGGTTGATGTAGCGTAGCAAATAGGGAGACCCCAGGTTATCCGAGGATGAACTGACCCTAAATAACAACAAGGATGAAGCCGTTTCCCACGTGTATATGACACCTTTTGATAGCATAGAAATTATTGTGGCAAAAGGTGAAATTGCTCGTGACGAGCAATTTCACCTTTGCCGCAATGTTTTCCAAAGGCTTCTACAAGCAATGCGTAGAAATGAGTATGTGTAGAGTAAAGGGTTAAGGATTGAGCACCTTAATGCGGATTCCTGTTACATTGCCTTTTTTGGCCAAAAAACATATAGATTGGGCAAAGCCTCTGGTAGTCCATAATGGATCGGCTGATAGATGCTGGTTCCCCACATCAATTACAGATTTCTGGAGTCTAAAAGCCGAATCCATAGGATGGAAGGTGATGTTACACACATCTCAATAGAGTGTTCTGTCTTTACTTTAACTCTTTAGTCCACACAACAAAATTTCAGACTGGTTCAAATTGAAAGCATTTGCAGACGATAAAATAAAGGTGACTGAAAAATTGAAATTTGTTCTAGGAAGGGTAGAAAACACTGTGGGAAAAGGAGAAAATGCTGGTTACCAGCATTTTCTCCTTTTCCTACAGTGTTTTCAAAAGGCTTCTTTCTCAGGGACGTCAAAAGTAGGGATTGTGTGGTAATGGGTTAATGAATCGTGCATGATACATACCAAGAAGTAATCTCATACTTAATTGAAACTGATTGAATCATATGAGAGGATACTAAGGAGGAGTCTTCAGAAATGCAGAAAATTTACAAATAACAAAATTCAACCCATGTCAGCCTGTTCAGACATGGGTCAGTACTTTTTTTGCAGATGCATTATGCCACATTTTCACAGAAGATGTATTTTTATTTCATGATTTCTATTAGGTTATCGAAAATTACCACTGAAATATTTCTTTATATTTGATAATTATGACTAGTTAAAATACATGTACCTTTATTTATATTCTAACGGTTTAATTGAAACTTTACAGCCAGATGGAAATATGATGTCATTTACCTTACATTTCTCATGCTTGACATAGTATTGTAATGCATTGCTAGGCAGAAGGGGTATGCCACAGGGAATTACCAAAAAAAACCCTGTACTCTATAGGTCTAAAAGGAAGCCAGAGACAGTTGCCAGAACTCAGCCTGTGTGGTGGGAGACACCATTTTCAGTATAATAATTTATCAAGAAATTTTCTCGATGCAATCCGTCAATATATTATCTTTGCACTTCTTGATTCCTAAAGGACTTGGTAGATTTGAGAACCTATCCGAGTTTCTGGCCTGAAATCAAAATCAATAGATGGTCAATTTAAGAATCCAATTTGCAGACTCTTTGATTTCTTCTTTTGAATCCCTAGCTTATGATGTGAATTAATCAAAGTACCAAGCAATCCTTTGTCTTAACATGGAGACTTTTGTAAATAAGGTTAGAGCAAGGAGAAAGATAGGAGAAAAGAAGTGGGAAAAGCCAGTTACCACCTTTTCTCCTTTCCATAAAATGTTTTCTATCTATCTATGGACAAAGGTCAATTTTTGAATTGCATTTTATTTTACCATATGAAAAAATGTTTGAATTTCAAAAACTCTAAAATTCTGTCGTAAGGGTATCGAGTGTAGGATAGCCTGACCTTGTTTAGATCAATTTTGTTTCATGCTTTTAGAGCTTTTGTACTAAAAGGAAATCACACCAACAGCAAGACAATATTTTTGCTAACTCTTTACAACACACCAAAATTTTAGAGTTGTCAAAATTGAAAGCACTTGCGGATGAAAAGACAAAAGAGGACAAGACTGATGATTTAATTTATCAGTGACAATATTGTTGAAAAAGGAGACAATGCTGGTTAATGGCATTATTTGTTTTTAGGCAATGTTTTTCAGCAATGTTTTCATGCTTTAAAAGCATGCTTCCTACAATTTTCTATCTAATCACAGGGTACTGGTAAAGGATTAATCCATTGCCACATAATCCCTACTTTTGACGACCCTGAGAAAGAAGCCTTTAGAAAACATTGTGGGAAAAGGAGAAAATGCTGGTAACCAGACCACAGAACAAATTTCAAATTTCCAGTCATTTTTATTTTGTCATCTGCAAATGCTTTCAATTTGGACATTCCAAAATTTTTGTCGTTTGGTAATGAGATAAAGCAGTGTTATTTGAGGTCAGTCTGTGAAATAGGACTAAAAAACTTCAAACTGTACTGCATAAATCCATATTAGTTTTTAGCTCCTGCCATTGACAACAGTTTTGGCAATGTTTTTGATAAAGGGTTGTTTGTTTAGTTTCTTAGCTGTGAAATTTGTTACTACTTGATAATTTTCATCTAGAGTGCTTTTGCTTTCTACATGCAAATACTCTGATCTGTCAAGTCTTTACCAAACAACAAGATCTAAGACTTGTCCAATTTCAAAGCATTTGCAGACGACAACATAATATATATTGTTCAAAAGATAGAATTTGTTTTGGGAAGAGTAGAAAACATTGTGGGAAATAGAGAAAATGCTGGTTACCAGCATTTTCTCCTTTTCCCACAATGTTTTCAAAAGATTTCTTTCTCAGGGTCTTTAAAAGTTGGGATTATGTAACAGAGAGATAAACAAGAATGAAACAGGTGGTCATTTGACAAAGTCATTGAGCAAATATTATTCTACAGAATTTGATGTGAGATGAGTCATTTTCTGAGAAATAGGGCATCAGAAGTATTTTAAAATAAAATTTGATTAAAATCATAGGCAGATGTATTTACGCACATTTATGACAAAGGTCATACCTTCTGGTGTTCTTGACATTACCACATCTGTATTTCCTTGCAGCATAAAATTAGGGCAACATGCAATTAATGTCTTATAAACATGTCAGCCACTGACCTTGTATGACCTCAAAGTCAATATATTATTATATGTGCCTTATGGCTTTTTGGCTCCTAGTGTATTTGGGCAGTTTGTTAGTGTGAAGGTACATTATGGACTGGCTAGAAGCAGTGCCAGTGCAGCAAATTATCAGGTAGTTAATGGTTAAGGCAATTTAATTAGTACATTTAGTGAGATATTACAAGCAAAAAAAAAGTGTTTTCTCCTCAAATTTTTCTCAAAGTTTTCAGTTGAGGGACATTAACCCCCTGTCCCATAACCCAGTTTTTAGGAAAGTGATGGTGAAAGCCGTTGAGAGCAGTACAGGAAAGGAAAAAACCATCATACTCTCCATTGCTCACAATGTACATGTATTCTAAAGTTTCACAATCATACATTTAAACTCATAATTTGAATCATTGATGTAATAATTATGTACCTGCAGGCAATTAAAAAATCAAACAAAATTCAGTATCTCACAAAATATTAACCCATTACCACAAAATTCATACCTTTGATGATCCTGGGAAAAGAAGCCTTTAGAAAACATAGTGGGAAAAGGGGAAAATGCTGGTAACCAGCATTTTCTCCTTTTCTCACTATGTTTTCTAACATTGCAAATCAAATGTCAATTTTGGATACACATTTATTTTGTCGTCTGCAAATGCTTTGAAGTTGGACAAGTCCAAAATTTTGTCGTTTGGTTAAAAAAAAAGTTAAAAACCAATGGATCTAAGATCAGGCTGGACCATCCAGTTATGATCGCTGCCACAGGGATTACTTTTGTGCTTTCCTTTTATATGTCCGTCATGCTCTGTTAACCCTATCCCAATCAATCCTTGGTTTTCATGGCTCAGAAATAGAAGCCTTTTGAAAACATTGTGGGAAAAGGAGAAAATGCTGGTACCAGCATTTCCTTCTTTTCCCACTGTTTTCTGCCCTATCATATAGAAAAATCATATTTTTAGCAATTGTTAACTCTTTACCAAACGACAAATTTATAGATAGGTCCGAATTAAAAGCATTTGCAGATGACAAAATAAATATGAATAAAGAATCGAAATTTGATTTGGGAAGGGTAGAAAACATTGTGGGAAAAGGAGAAAATGCTGGTTACCAGCATTTTCTCCTTTTCCCACAATGTTTTTAAAATGCTTCTATCACAGGGTCGTCAAAAGTCGTCATTGTGTGGTAAAGGGTTAATTCGTCATCTGCAAAATGCTTTCAGTTTAGTCTGGTCCAAGATTTGTGGTTTGGGAAAGGGTAATATGAGGGTTAAATATATCTGCAAAGAGTATTGATCAATGTCAGCCTGCACAGTTCATCTTACTCTCTTCAAAGGACCACTTTACAATCAACCTTATTTTTATAGAGCCACTGACTATCTAACGACTTTCTTGGTAATATGCATCACAGAGATTTAACTCCTTTATCCAGACCAGTGCTCATTTGTTTTCTGTTAATGTTTTCAGTGCTTGGAGAGAAGCCTAAACTGATGTGCTCTGACTGGCAGGGAAAGCTTATTTCCCCTGGTGTAGAGTATTACCCCAAGGCTGAAGACCCGTGCTACAGATGTTACTGTGGGGAGATGGGCTTCGCTACAGGCTGTATGACTGTGTCCTGCGCTCCACCAAGCTGTCCCATGGGTTATCGTACCGTGACTGGAAAATGCTGCCACTTTGAATGTACAGAGGTTGGTGACAACACTACAGGTCTAACACCGCCAAAACATGATGTGACAGGTACTTAACTTTTTATTTTACTAAATTGTCCTACAATTTTCCATTCCTGAGATAAAAGGTTTTGTACAAGATAGAAAAAAAGGAGATGTTAAGATAGAAATTATTCTTTATGTGCCGTATTTTAACCCACATAGTTTGAAATAGATCATTTAGATGATCTAAGGCAGTACAATATTGATATTGCAATTTAAGAATATCTGGCAAAATAAAGGTACAGTGTATATCAAGATCAGACTGCAGGTTGAATAATTATGATCTGATCATAGTTAACAATGTACATGTATACACAAACATTTTGATCCAGGCTTTGGCCAGCAATGATTAAAATACAACAGACAAAACCTGCAAAGCTTATATACCGGTACCCCTTGCCAAGTAGTGTAGGGTCTCTATTCACAATTCTCCTTAGCTGATCAGATGATATCTTATGTTAACTCATTACCTAATGACAATATTTTAGGCATGTCCATATTGAAAGCATTTGCAGACCATAAAATAAAAGTGACTGAAAGTTTGAAATTTGTTTTTTGAAGGGTAGAAAATATTGTGGGAAAAGGAGAAAATGCTGGTTACCAGCATTTTCTCCTTTTCCCATAATGTTTTCTAAAGGCCTCTTTCTCAGGGTCGTCAAAAGTAGGGATTGTGTGGTAATGGGTTAAAAGAAATTAATGTTGAAAATCTTGGAGAATAAGACAAAGAACATTCTTAAGAATGATTGTTGAATGCAGATCCTTATACATGTATGTTTATGACATTGGGACAGAAAAATATGTTTGAAAACATACAGAAAAGGAAAAAAAATGCTAGTGACTAGTAGATATAATTTCCAAAACATCAGATTCGTCAGCAGTTGCTTTCAAAATAGAAGAGTCTGAGATATTGTTGATTGGAAAAGATTTATGAAAATTATCTCACATTTTGTGCAGTCTGATATTTTTCTTTACTCTTTTCCAAAACTGGTCACAATGTAGGTGCATTATGACCATGGATCTGCTCTGTTGGATGTCTGTTTAACACTTTACCAAACAACAAAATTTTGGAATGGCCCAATTTGAAATGACTTGCAGACAATAAATCAGATGTTAATAAAAAGTTGAATTAGTTTTTGGAGGGGTAGAAAACGTTATGGGAAAAGAAGAAAATGATGGTTACCAGCATTTTCTTCTTTTCCTACAATGTTTTCAAGGCTTTCTTTCTCAGGGTTGTTAAAAGTCAGGATTGTGTGGTAGTGGGTTAAGAGATAATCAAGTCAAAATGGCCTTTGAATTGCTATAACATAGGGTTTGTTTCTTTTTACAAAATATCTCTATTATATACAATCCCTAAATACCTTTCAATTTATTGCCTTGAAAAATAGACTTTAGCACAGCAATTTTCAGGTAGTGTGATTTATCAGTACTTATGAGGTAATCATACACTTTTGATAAAAATCAAAGATAGCTCAAATAATTTGTGCCTTGCTCAGGCAAAAGCGGGTTTAACCCTTTACCAAACAGTCCCTGGTTTATACAACCCTGAGATAAAAGCCTTTTGAATACATTGCGGGTAAAGGAGAAAATGCTGTTTTCTACCCTTCCCAAATTCAATTTCCATTTTTCAGTCACATTCATTTTGTCAGTCTACAAATGCTTTCAATTTGGACCAGTTTATAAATTTGTCATTTGGTAAAGAGTTAACCCTTTACCCCATAAGGCATTTCTGTAGTATCTGTAATGGACCCTAAATAACAGCAAGGATGATGCCATTTCTTATGTGTATATGACACCTTTTGATGGCATAGAAAAGATTGTAACAAAAGGTGAAATTGCTTGTCACAAGCAATTTCACCTTTTGACTCGATGTTTTCCAAAGGCTCCTACAAGCAATGTGTAGAAATGAGTATCTATGGAGTAAAGGGTTAAGGCACCTGCATGATGCATTAACCAAACAAAACATTACATTATCATGAAGCTATCAAATCAGTCTTGCCTAGCAAAGACTCAAATATGAGATAGAATGATCTTTCGAAATACACAAAATCCTTTAATCCTTTACCACACGATGACGACTTTTAATGGCCCTGAGGAAGAAACCTTTAGAAAACATCGTGGGAAAAGGAGAAAATGCTGGTAACCAGCATTTTCTCCTTTTCCCACGATGTTTTCTATGCTTCACAGAACAAATTTCAAATTTTCAGTCACTTTTAATTTGTCGTCTGCAAATGCTTTCTGTTAAGACAAGCATTTGCTTGTCGTCTGCAAATGCTTTCTGTTTAGACAAGCATTTGCTTTTTTTCCCCACAATGCTTTCTACCCTTTTAGAAGTAAATTTTTTATTTTAGAGTCACATTTATTTTGTTGTCTGCAAAAACTTTGAATCTGGACTAGTGTAAAATAGTGTCGCCTGTAAAAGGGTTAAAAACCTCAGCATACTGTAGTTCAAATGAAAAAAAAGTTGCAAGGGCTTCATCAAAAAGTGGTTGTACTTTATGATGGTGCTTGGTGTCTAAATCATATCTCTGTGTAATCTGTCAATTATATTTTCCCTGTTGAAATTCCAGCATTCAGGAACCTTTTGATCTTTTTTATTCTGTAAAAATTACTCGGGATTATACTTATTGAAAAGAATTTCTGTAGAAAAAAGAAGGCTATTTTTATTATAAACTTAAAGATAACCAGTGCTTCTTGTCGAGTAGGTTTTCCATATTACAAAAGGTTACAGAAAGAACGAGAAACGTATGATTTGAAGAAATATGTAATTATGACTGAAAGAAATCTGGCAGGCAACATGCAAAAAGCAAGATATAGAAAGAATGGCTGCAAAATAAGTGAAGAAGGTATCACATGTACTGTTTTGCTCAGGGCTACAGATAAGAAGAGGTGACGGCATTCAAAAGTCTTTATATCTCTTTAAAATCCTATGTTGTGAGTTATATGTTGTAGGTACTGACGTTAGAATCGTCTAATCGAGACGATTCTAATGAGCACCCACAACATAGGGTTCAGTGGACAAAAACTGATGTTATCAATTTTGAAATCAAACTCCCTCCCTCTATCTGGAGCTTTGTTTGCTGTTGTGACAATTTTAGCCTTTTTTTGTATTTAAAAAATAAACTGCATATTTAAGTTCTAAGATAAGCCAACTAAATGAAATAGAAGGCAATCAAAGAAACACATTGCTTTATGATGAAATGGGTTTGACATTGGCAACGAAAAGAAACCAAGATTTTGCCTTTTCAAGGCTTTAATCAGACTTCATATTCTCTACAGTCTGATCTTGGTCATCTGTCTGTAAAAGTAAATATGTGTAAAGAAGTATGTGGCACTTTAACTCTTTACCAAACAACAAAGTCTTAGACTGGCCCAGTTTGAAAGCACTTGCAGACATCATGATAAATGTCACTCAAAAATTAAAATTCAATTTGAAAAGTATAGAAAACACTGCAGGAAAAGGAGAAAATGCTGGTTACCAGCATTTTCTCCTTTTCCTACAATGTTTTTAAAAGTTTTCTTTCTGAGGGTTGTTAAAAGTCAGGTCTGTGTGGTAAAGGGTTAAACTTTTCCTATTTCAGTCTGTCTGCTTTTCTATATGTTATAATATCCATGAAAATGTTTCCAATTTCTTTGAAGGTAAGGTATAAGATTATAGTATCAGTGATTCAGAAAGATTGTTCAAATATGTCAACACTAGCTTAAAAATTTTATCAGAGATGCAGTGCACTGTTCAAACATGTCAGATATGATACTAACTCTTTAACAAACGACAAAATTTTGGACTAGTCCAAATTGAAAGCATTTGCAGACAACAAAATAAATGTGAATCAAAAATTGAAATTTGATTTGGAAAGGATAGAAAACATTGTGGGAAAAGGAGAAAATGCTGGTTACCAGCATTTTCTCCTTTTCCCACAATGTTTTCAAAAGGCTTCTTTTTTAGGGTCTGAAAACAAGGGATTGTTTAGGAAAGGGTTAAGCAAAGATACAATGTACTGATTATCTATAATTGTTTGTAGTGCAAGTAAACATTAACCATTTACCAAACAACAAAATTTTGCACTCGACCAAATTGTCAACATTTGCAGAAAATTTCATCTCACATGATGATATTTGTCTTTGCTTAGGATTGAAAACATGGTGAGAAAAGCAGAAAATGAATGTCACCGCTGCAACATTTTCAGAAGGCTTCTTTAATGGGGTCATGAAAAATCGGGATTGTTTGGGGAAAGATTGTTTTGAAAATTTAGGTTATACATTTAGCTGGGAAAGATGTCAAAATGTCCTGTGAACAAGAGAAGGGGTAACCCTTTGCTGCACAGTCACAAGTTTTACCTTCTCTGTGGAAATATGCTTTTGAAAAAGTAGAAAATGTTGGTTACCTGCAAATTCTTTTTTCCATAATGTTTCTACCCTATTAAGACCATATCCTGCCATTTAATCCTTTACCAAGCAATCCCTGGGCCCTGGGGACAATTCCTGGAGGTAGGAGAACATGCTGGTAGCCAGCATTTTTGGGTAATGGAAAAAATGCTGGGAGCTAGCATTTTTGCCTTTCCCCACAATGTTTTCTACCTTGCTGGAAACAAACTTCAATTTTTGAGTAATGTTTATTTTTGCCATCTGCAAGTGCTCTAATTTGGACAAGTCTAAATTTTGTCAACTGGTAAAGGGTTTAGCAACAATGAATTTGTAGTGTGCAAATGCTTCCAGTTTGGGCAAGTCTTATTATCTCTAGGATAGCTTTGAAATATAGGTTTTTGGAGAAAACTGATGGTCAGAAGTAATTATTTGTAGTAATAAATCAGTCACTAATCAGTGTTATAATTGTATCTGTCCATTTGATAATGATTTATGTTATTTTGCACTGGCTCTTTTCTTTAACCCTTTACCAAACAATCCCTGGTTTTTACGACCCTGAGATAAAAGCCTTTTGAAAACATTGTGGGAAAAGGAGAAAATGCTGGTAACCAGCATTTTCTCCTTTTTCCACAATGTTTTCTACCCTGCTGGAAACAAATTTCAATTTTTGATTTACGTTTATTTTGTCGTCTGCAAGTGCTTTCATTTTGGACCAGCCGAAAATTTTGTCGTTTGGTAAAGAGTTAAACCCTGTCAGTGTCAAATATACCTGAACAGCAACCTGGAAAAACAATGTTCAATGCATAGATCTACCCGATTTATATTAACCCTTTACCCCATAAGGCATTTCTATGGTATCTCTAATTGACTCTAAATAACAGCAAGGATGATTCCGTTTCTTATGTGTGTATATGACACATTTTGATAGCATAGAAAACATTGTGACAAAAAGTGAAATTGCTCGTCACGAGCAATTTCACCTTTTGCCACAATGTTTTCCAAAGGCTCCTACAAGCAATGCATAGAAATGAGTATTTATCGTGTAAAGGGTTAATATCGTCTAACAAGTCATTGTAATTATAGAACCATAAATCCATTTCTTCTAACGGACTGAATCATGAAATAGATTGGTCCTTTGACAATCAGAAAATTTACAAATAGTGAAAAGTTTCTATAGGTAAGCCTATGTGGACTGTCCAGGCTGACTTGGGGTTGATACCTTTTCCTCATTTCCACAATTATACCTGACTAATATAAATTAGACCTCTAAAGAAAATTGAAAATACCAGCATTTTCTCCTTTTCCCATCTCTACCCTCTTAGAGACAAATCGCACCAATTGAGTCACAGTTAACCCATTCTACACAATCCATACTTTTGATGACTGAGAAAGAAGACTTCAGAAAACATTGTGGAAACAGGAGAAAATGCTGGTAATGCCATTTCACATATTAATTGCACATACAATGTATTATTATTAATGTTTCAGTTATATGGCAGTGACCATTACACATATTAATGCTGTATTCAACATTGTTTCAGTTACATGTGGGTAAGAAAGAAATTGGCAGTGCTGTTTTTTTGAACCAGTGGCCCTCTCAGTTCTCAATTGAACTACTAGGGCTGAACTACTATTATGGTAGAAAAAGAAATATACTGGCTTTTTTACCTACATCCTTGTGAGCCAAGGTTCTACGTGAATCTTACCTTGGCTGATTGAGCCCGATTTCGAGATTCCTGCGATGCACCCTCTATTGGATGCTGGTTATTACCCCCCTTTATTTCTAAAGGCAAATGAAATACCATTTTACAAACCACTTAAGAATACACATGAAGCGATAAGCAGACATCCACGTGGGTTTCCATGTTTACATTCTATTCGAAAGGTAGCTCAACCTTGTTATATTTTTATCAAACCAACGGTAGAGTAACGTAGTGAATCGTTAGCCTTGGCTTGCGAAGATGTTTTACCTATGGCCTTTTTACCTATGGCATTTTTACCGATAGCCTTTTTACCGTTGGCTTTTTTACCTAGATTCCCCGAATGTGTTATGGGAAGAAGTTTCTACAAATATTCTCCCTTCAACTTTTTGTTCTTGTGATTTCATGATTGACACTTCATATGAAGCCTTCTTTTCCATCAAGTCAAGTTGGGAAATCTCAGACCACCCAGACAGACAGATACAGTTTAAATGGATCAATTTTCACCTCTACTGTATGGTGCTGAGCAATTTTTATCTGACATCTTGAAGTCTCTGACATGGCAGTGTTTTAGTGTAAAGATACCAAATTATTTGAACTATTCTGTAACTCCTATTAATACAACTGTGATGCATTTTATGCCCTTCAGTTATAGATAGTATTGGAAACGTGATAGGAACAGTAGCAATTGCTTGTAATAACTTCTTGTTCCTTTTTGCACATTGATTTCCATATGGCTTGCAACACATGGAAAGGGGCATTGATACATTGGTGTAAAGTGTCAACTCGTATCAGCCTGAGCAGTCCGTGCAGGCTAATACGAGATGGCAATTTCCATTTTATATGTAATTTTCTATTTCACACAAGTCCACTGTAGGACAAAATGTAATGGAGTTGTGAAGTGCCAGACTGCGAAGGCTGATCCGAGACGGCACTTTATGCAAATGCCCCTATTGCGTGTTACAAGCTATTTCACACTTTCCTGACACGATCCTGAGAAAGAAATCCTTGAAAACATCGGAAAATGAGAAAAAACTAGTAACCAGCATTTTTAGCTCACCTGAGCACGAAGTGCTCATGGTGAGCTATTGTGATCGTGCTGTGTCCGGCGTCCGTCGTCCGTCGTCAACTTTTTACCTTGTGTACGCTCTAGAGGCCACAGTTTTGGTCGGATACTCATGAAAGTTGGTCAGGATGTTTGTCTCGATGAAATCTCGGACGAGTTCGAAAATGGGTCATGTGGGGTCAAAAACTAGGTCACTAGGTCAAATCTTAGAAAAACCTTGTGTACGCTCTAGAGGCCGCATTTTGAGTCGGATACTCATGAAAGTTGGTCAGGATGTTTGTCTCGATGATATCTCGGACGAGTTCGAAAATGGGTCACGTGGGGTCAAAAACTAGGTCACCAGGTCAAATCTTAGAAAAACCTTGTGTACGCTCTAGAGGCCGCATTTTGAGTCGGATACTCATGAAAGTTGGTCAGAATGTTTGTCTGGATGATATCTCGGACGAGTTCGAAAATGGGTCACGTGGGGTCAAAAACTAGGTCACCAGGTCAAATCTTAGAAAAACCTTTTGTAGGCTCTAGAGGCCACATTTTCAGTCGGATACTCATGCAAGTTGGTCAGGATGTTTGTCTGGATGATATCTCGGACGAGTTCGAAAATGGGTCACGTGGGGTCAAAAACTAGGTCACCAGGTCAAATCTTAGAAAAACCTTTTGTAGGCTCTAGAGGCCACAGTTTTGGTCGGATACTCATGCAAGTTGGTCAGGATGTTTGTCTGGATGATATCTCGGACGAGTTCGAAAGTGGGTCACGTGGGGTCAAAAACTAGGTCACCAGGTCAAATCTTAGAAAAACCTTTTGTAGGCTCTAGAGGCCACATTTTCAGTCGGATACTCATGCAAGTTAGTCAGGATGTTTGTCTGGATGATATCTCGGACGAGTTCGAAAGTGGGTCACGTGGGGTCAAAAACTAGGTCACCAGGTCAAATCTTAGAAAAACCTTTTGTAGGCTCTAGAGGCCACATTTTCAGTCGGATACTCATGCAAGTTGGTCAGGATGTTTGTCTGGATGATATCTCGGACGAGTTCGAAAGTGGGTCACGTGGGGTCAAAAACTAGGTCACCAGGTCAAATCTTAGAAAAACCTTTTGTAGGCTCTAGAGGCCACATTTTCAGTCGGATACTCATGCAAGTTGGTCAGGATGTTTGTCTGGATGATATCTCGGACGAGTTCGAAAGTGGGTCACGTGGGGTCAAAAACTAGGTCACCAGGTCAAATCTTAGAAAAACCTTTTGTAGGCTCTAGAGGCCACATTTTCAGTCGGATACTCATGAAAGTTGGTCAGGATGTTTGTCTGGATGATATCTCGGACGAGTTCGAAAATGGGTCACGTGGGGTCAAAAACTAGGTCACCAGGTCAAATCTTAGAAAAACCTTTTGTAGGCTCTAGAGGCCACATTTTCAGTCGGATACTCATGAAAGTTGGTCAGGATGTTTGTCTGGATGATATCTCAGACGAGTTCGAAAATGGGTCACGTGGGGTCAAAAACTAGGTCACTAGGTCAAATCTTAGAAAAACCTTTTGTAGGCTCTAGAGGCCACATTTTCAGTGCGAAACTCTTGTAAGTTGGTCAGAATGTTTGTCTTGATGATATCTCAGACAGGTTTGAAAATGGGTCATTGGGGGTTAAAAACTAGGTCACCAGGTCAAATCTTAGAAAAACCGTGTATATGCTCTGGATGCCACATTTTCAGTCCAACACTCTTGAAAATTAGTCAGAATGTTTGCCTTTATAATATCTTGGATGAGTTTGAAAATGGGTCATGTTGGGTCAAAAACTGGGTCAATAGGTCAAATGTTATAAACACCTTTTGTATGCTCTGGAGGATACATTTTCAGTCTGATACTCCTAAAACTTGTTCATAATATTTGTCCTGGTGATACCTTGAATGAGTTTGAAAATGGGTCATGTGGAGTCAAAAACTAGGTCAATGGCTCAAATATTAGAAAAACCTTGTGTACACTCCAGAGGCTACATTTTCTGCCTGATACTCTTCAGACTTGGTCAGAATGTTTGTTTTGGTGATGTCTCAAAAGAGTTTGATAATGGGTATTTGTCGGTTCCAAAACTAGGTCACTTGATGAAATCTTAGAAAAACCTTTTGTACACTGTAGAGGCCACATTTTCAGTCCAATACTCATGAAACTTGGCCAGAATGTTTGTCTTATTGATATCTCAAAAGTGTTTGATGATGGGTAATGTCTGATAAAAAACTAGGTCACTGGGAAACTAGATGGTGCATGTTTGGTCAATAAACTCAGGTGAGCGATTTCAGGGCCATCATGGCCCTCTTGTCTTCTTTTTCCCCCGCTGTTTTCAACTCTTCCACTGAAAAAATTTCAATTTTTGGAGTCACAAGGATGATCATGTCTGCAAATGCTTTGTATATAGGCAAGTCTAATATTTTGGTGTTTCGTAAAGAGTGAAAGTCTTAATCAATGAGAGGATTTTCCTCACAACTAAAAAATAATCCATTATTATTTACTTTCTGGCAAATGCAAAGCATGACATTAACTGCCACAGAGAAAGTTAGGAGGGAAAAAGAATTAATGTCATTTTGATATTTTTGAGCTCGGAAAGCATCTTACCAGGTGTTACAAATTTTAAATGTGTCAGGATTCATAGTATTTGTAGAAAACAGCTTACACTTTCCCAGATAGCAAAAGTTTAGAGTTGTCAAAATGAAAAGCATCCCAGATAAAAAGTTAAAGGTAGCTCAGATGATTGCATTTCCAATAGATATGGAAGACAACATTGTGCACGGGAAATGAGGGATTTGCTGGTTACCACCATTTCTGTATTTCCCACAATGTTTCAGAGGTATCTTTCAGACTCAATAGAACTTTAGAAAGTTTGCTTAACTCTTTACCAAACAACAAAATTTTAGACTGATCCAAATTGAAAGCATTTGCAGACGACATAGTAAAACTGATTGAAAGTTTGAAATTTGTTTTGGGAAGGGAAGAAAACATTGTGGGAAAAGGAGAAACTGCTGGTTACCAGCATAATTTTCCTTTTCCCTCAATGTTTTCAGAAGGCTTTTTTCTCAGGGTCGTTAAAAGTCAGGATTGTGTGGTAAAGAGTTAAAAATTGAATCTATGTGCGAAAGAGTAGAAGCCACTGTTTAAATAAGAGAAAATACTGCTGGTAACAAGCATTTTCTTCTTCTCTCACTAAGTTTTCAAAAGCCTTCCATTGACATTAGGTTCCTAAAACATGGGTTTTTCTGGTAAAGGGTTAATACTATTTGCCATGGAAAAGAACATCAGAAAGATGACAATCAATTACAGTTTTTTCTATTTTCTTCAGGTAAAGCGTCGGAAGACTCAATGACAGACCTAGGTTTGAGACTTGTTGCCAGCACTGTTACAACATTCCTCATCCTTGCCGTTCTCCTTGTTCTTATCCACAGACTCAGACAACGTAGACTGCTGGTTGCTTTAAGACGTAAGTTTTCATTCTCAGAAACTGTATTGTTTAAATGTCCTTTTACCTCTCAATCCTGAGTTTTAATAACCTTTAGAAAGATTGCTGTTGAAAACATCTTTGGAAAAAGGAAAAATGCTGGTAACAAGTATTTATACCTCCGCAAAACGAATGTTTTCATGGTTATACTGGAATGATGTGGAATCAGTGTGTCGGTCTGTCAGTGTGTGCTTCCCTTTGTTTGTCAGCTTATCCACGGCGGGGAATCACGTGACACAACAACAAAAAGAATGACCGACATTTGAAGAAATTCCCCCCTTTCAGGTAAGAAAATCTTCAACAATTCCATTTATACGTGACCGATTGGAATTTGGTTTGAAGCAGAGAAGGCGGAAGGACTCCTGGGATTTGCTTGATGTGTTAGATTTTTTAAACAACACCTGATAAAAAAGTTATTGACGAGCAAACAAATTATCCAGGGTAAAAAGTTTGTTTGCTCATCAATAACTTTTTTATCGGGTGTTGTTTAAAAAATCTAACACATCAAGCAAATCCCTGGAGTCCTTCCGCCTTCTCTGCTTCAAACCAAATTCCAATCGGTCATGTATTAACGGAATTATTGAAGATTTTCTTACCTCAAGTTGGGGAATTTTTTCAAATGTCGGGTCATTTTTGTTGTTGTGGTGTCATGTGATTCCTCGCCGTGTTATCCGTGTGTGCATCTGTGTACAAAATACTAATACATGTAATTATCTGTTTCTGTCAAAGCACTGGCGGAAATATTAGTCATATCCAGTTTATAACTATGGTTTCTCCTTTCCCCACAATTTTTTCATTCCTACCAAAAATAATTTCATTCATTTTAGCAAAATTTAATTTGTCCTCTACAAATGATGTGGATTTGGACAAGTTTGTCTTCAGTAAAGAGTTAAGTATTTTAAGTGCAATTGTAGACATCACTTGAAAATTGGATCAAATGATGGAATTGTGTAATTGAAACACTGTATTAGAAAACCAGACTTGGAAAAGGGATGAATGTCTGTTATAAGGTTGATTTCCTTTTCAAACAATGTTTCCATGGCATCAAGCCTAATATATGTATAAGCAGAAATCATTCTGAAACAAAAATTGTAATAATGAACTAAAACTTTTTTTTCTCAACAGATGGTAAATATCTTGACTATTTATGACAGGACAAAAGTTTCGACTCCTTAAATTCAAAGCCTAAGAATACAACACCTTAAATGTTACTCAGATGGTAAGATATGGCTCTTGTAGGGGTAGGAAACTTCTTTGGAAAGGAGAAGATGGGCTTTCCCATATTTTTTCTTTTCTTCAGATTTTGTTTGAAAGGAAGTTTACTTCAGGTTATGATTTTGTTTGAAAAGAAGTTTACTTCAGGTTATTTGAAACATGGAATTGCTTTGAAAAGGGTTTAAAAAAAGACCATTAAAAGTAAATTAACTCGTAGTACCACACAATCTGGACTTTTAACAAACCTGAGAAAAAAGCCTTCTGAAAACATTGAGGGAAAGGAGAAAATGCTGGTAACCAGTATTTTCTCCTTTTTATACGCCCGTCGAAGACGGGACATATTATGGGATCACCCGTGGCGGGCGGGCGGGCGGCGTCCAGTTCTTTGTCCGGAGCATATCTCCAAAACTATACTAGCTAGGGTTATGAAATTTCATGGGTGGATACATCTCATCGAGGGAGAGTGCAGTGCACAAGAATCATAACTCTTGCTCGCTTAATTTTTGAGTTATTGCCCTTTGTTGTTTTTCCATACTTGAATTTTGTCCGGAGCATATCTCCAAAACTATAGTAGCTAGGGTTATGAAATTTCATGGGTGGATAGATCTCATCAAGGGGGAGTGCAGTGCACAAGAATCATAACTCTTGCTCGCTTAATTTTTGAGTTATTGCCCTTTGTTGTTTTTCATACTTGACTATCTCCAAAACTATACTAGCTAGGGTTATGAATTTTCATGGGTGGAAAGATCTCATTGACGGGGAGTGCAGTGCACAATAATCATAACTCTTGCTCGCTTAATTTTTGAGTTATTGTCCTTTGTTGTTTTTCATACTTGAATTTTGTCCGGAGCATATCTCCAAAACTATACTAGCTAGGGTTATGAAATTTCATGGGTGGATAGATCTCATTGACGGGGAGTGCAGTGCACAAGAATCATAACTCTTGCTCGCTTAATTTTTGAGTTATTGCCCTTTGTTTTTTTTAATACTTGAATTTTGTCCGGAGCATATCTTCAAAACTATAGTAGCTAGGGTTATGAAATTTCATGGGTGGATAGATCTCACTGAGGGGGAGTGCAGTGCACAGGAATCATAACTCTTGCTTGCTTAATTTTTGAGTTATTGCCCTTTGTCGTTTTTCATACTTGAATTTTGTCTGGAGCATATCTCCAAAACTATACTAGCTAGGGTTATGAAATTTTATGGGTGGATAGATCTCATCGAGGGAGAGTGCAGTGCACAGGAATCATAACTCTTGCTCGCTTATTTTTGAGTTATTGCCCATTGTTGTTTTTCATACTTGAATTATGTCCGGAGCATATCTCCAAAACTATACTAGCTAGGGTTATGAAATTTCATGGCTGGATAGATCTTACCGAGGGTGTGTGCAGTGCATAAGAATCATAACTCTTGCTTGCTTAATTTTTGAGTTATTGCCCTTTGTCGTTTTTCATACTTGATTTTTGTACGGAGCATATCTCCAAAACTATAGTAGCTAGGGTTATGAAATTTCATGGGTGGATAGATCTCATCCATGGGGAGTGCAGTGCACAGGAATCACAACTCTTGCTTGCTTTATTTTTGAGTTATTGCCCTTTGTTGTTTTTCATACTTAAATTTTGTCCGGTGCATGCCCCACCTTTACAACTTGGGGTAAGACGGGCGTATCTTGCGACAATTTGCCGCTCTTGTTCCACAATGTTTTCATCCCTATCCAAAACAAATTTCAAATTTTCAGTCACTTTTATTTTGTTGTCTGCAAATCCTTTCAATTTGGACCAGTCTGAAATTTTATCATTTGGTAAAGAGTTAATCTGTACCATATGAAGGAACTCATACTTGGCCATATTAAAAGCATTTGTAAACAATAAACTGAATCTGGCCAAGATGATTGAATTTGTCTAAAGAATGGCAGAAATCATTGTTGGAAAAGGAGAAAATGCTGGTTACCACCATTTTCTCCTTTCCCAACGGTGGTTTCAAAAGCCGTCTTTTTCAGGGTTATTAAAAGTTTGGATTGTGTGGTAAAGGGTGAAGGGAAATGGTCTCTTGTAAACACTTAAAATAACTAATTAAGCTGCAATATTTATTTATTTTTAATGTGTTAAAAATCTAGAAAGCAGTATGCAGTAGGCATAAACACAGAATATAAGATGATATGAGCCATGCTGTGAAAGGGGGTTTAACCCATTAACACACAATCCCTATTTTTGACTACCCTGAGAAAGAAGCCTCAAATTAGAAAACTTTGTGGGTAAAGGAGAAAATGCTGGTCACCAGCATTTTCTCCTTTTCCCACAATGTTTTGTACCCTTCACAAAACAAATTTCAAATTTTCAGTCACTGTTATTTTATTGTCTGCAAATGCTTTCAATTTGGACCAGTCTAAAATTTTGTCATTTGGTAAAGACTTAACCCATTACCACACAATCCCTACTTTTGACACCCCTGAGAAAGAAGCCTTTTGAAAACACTGTAGTAAAAGGAGAAAATGCTGGTTACCAGCATTTTCTACTTTTTCCCACAATGTTTTCTACCCTTCACAAACAAATTTCAAATTTTTAGTCACTTTTATTTTATCATCTGCAAATGCTTTCAATTTGGACCAGTCTAAAATTTTGTTGTTTGGTAAAGACTTAATGCATGTCTATGATGCGTTACACAAAGCACTGAGTCCTTACATAATGATAGGTTCATGAAATGTAGGTTTTTAGCTCCACTGGCCGAAGGCCAGCGGGCTTATGTCATGGCCTGTTGTCCGTCGTCCGTCCGTCCGTCCGTGCGTTAACTTTTTCTTTAAACATCTTCTTCTCTGAAACTGTCCATTCAATTTTGATGAAACTTCACAGAAATGATCCTGCCATGGTCCTCTTCAGAATTTCATGAAAGAATTTAATTCCTTCAAAAACTCTGGTTGCCATGGCAACAAAACTGAAAAATTTTGAAAATCTTTGAAAATCTTCTTGTCTGAAACTGTAAGGCCTAGGGCTACCAGATTTGGCATGTAGCTTTATCTAGTGGACCTCTACCAAGTTGCTTCAAATTATAGCCCTGGGGTCAAAATTGGCATGCCCCGGGGGTCACAATTTTTACATGGGCTTATTTAGGGAGAACTTTAAAATTCCTCTTCTACCTAGGCATAGGGTTTAGGGCTACCAAATTTGGCATGTTGTTTTGTCTAGTGGACCTCTACAAACAGTGTCTAAATTATAGCCCTGGGGTCAAAATTGGCCCCGCCCTGGGGATAACAAGTTTTACATGGGCTTACAAAGGGAAAACTTTAAAATTCTTCTTCCACCTAGCCATAGGGCCTAGGGCTACCAAATTTGGTATGTAGCTTTATCTAGTGGACCTCTACCAAGGGTGTCCAAATTATAGCCCAGGGGTCAAATTTGGGCCCACCCCGGGGGGTAACAAATTTCACATGGGCTTATATAGGGAAAACTTTCAAAATCCTCTTGCACCTAGCTATAAGGGCTAGGGCTATCAAATTTTGCATGTAGCTTTATCTAGGGGTTCTCTACCAAGGGTGCCCAAATTAGAGCCCTGGAGTCAAATTTAGTCCCGTCACAGGGGGTCACAAGTTTTACACGGGCTCATATAGGGAAACTTTAATAATCTACTTGTACATAGCCATAAGGCCTAGGGCTACCAAATTTTGCATGTAGTTTTATCTAATGGGCCTATACCAAGAGGGCCCAAATTTTAACTTTGCGGGGTCAAGTTTGACCCCACCCCAGGGGTCACAAGTTTTACATTGGCTTTATAAACCTGTCTCATGGGTCACATATTTTACTGGGCCTTTTATTGAGCAAACTTGTTTTACAGTGCTTTTTATTGGGCAAGATTAAAAAATCTTCGTGTTTATAACCACACATACTAGTTTCATATTGCAGGCCTGGGGTCAAAATTGGCTCCATTCCGGGATCACAAGTTTAACATGGGCTTCAAAATATAGTCACTTCAATTTAAATATTAATCAAGAGAAATAACTCTTTTTTATGAAAGATAAAGTTTGGTACTATTTACCTCCCTTGATTATAAAATTGCATTGATACATGATTGGTGCTAGACATTAATTTTTTTGATAGAAAATACTCTGTTTTCAAGTGTGATTCATTTTGATTCTAATAGTTATGCTCACATGAGGGGAATAATAAATTCAGAGTAAGGTTTCTATCATTCAGCTTATATTTCCAAGGATCTTACCTTTCCTTCTAATGAATTGATCTGCTTGTACTGCCTGGCAGTGTTCATTGTTTTTGAAGGCCCTCTTTTTCATGGTCATGAACACTTCAACTTGTGTGGTAAAGGGTAAAAAAGCCAGTGGAGCGATACAGGGCCATCATGGCCCTCTTGTTTTTTTAAATGACTGAATCTTGGGGTAAAATGGTCCTTCAATATGCTGAAAATTTTACAGATAGAACAAAAGTTCAACACGTATCAGCCTTTTGGGATTACACGGCTGACACAGTCTGTTCTTTTGCAGATGTATTAAACCTCCTTGTTCCAGGGAATGGCTCATGCAGTATATTGTATGCTGTGAATATGCCTCTCTGTAGTTTGCAGATACTGTTTGATTTTCAATTTTCAGTTCGAATACACAAGTTTCTTGTAGTTTAATTGATTGCTTGATATTTCATGTTTCATATGATTGTATGACATGATTGATTGCTACATATTATTTTCTTCATAGAACTGCTTTCTTATTTGTCTGTGACAGATAGCTTTTGAAATTAGTTTGAAGGGAAAGGATTGTTGAATCTTACTAATGCATCATAAAAAAAAAAACTTAGCAGAACCATATGGTCCCAAGTTTGATACATGGGAACAGATGTCGGCTTTCGAACTTTTCACTGGCCCACACACTTAGCACAAGTACTGGTGCAGTTCCCAGGAAGTAGAGTCAAGAGAGATAAGATTAAACTTAATCTAATTGACCTCTACAAAGTTCCTTCATATAATAGCCCTGGGGTCAAAAATGTCCCACCCCAGGGGTCACAAGTTTTATATGGGCTTTTATAGGGAAAAATTTAAAATCCTTCTGGTACCTAGCTAAAGGGCCTAGGGCTACCAAATTTGGCATGTATATTTAGCATGTGGGCATCTACCAAAATGCCCAAATTATAGCCCTGTGGTCAAAGTTGGCCTGGCCCCAGGGGTCACAGGTTTTATATTGCCTTATATAGGGGAACACTTTAAAAATCTTCTATTACCTAGTGATAAGGCCTAGGACTACCAAATTTTGCATATTGCTTTATCTAGTAGGCCTCTACCAAGACGGTCCAAATGATATTATAGGGGTCAAGTTTGTCCCAACACCAGGGGTCACAAATTCAACATGGGCTTTTGTGGTGAAGACTTTAAAACCCTCTTGTTACTAGCCATAATAAGACCAAGGGCTACTAGATTTAGCTCTGTCTCATGGGTCTCATGTTTTACAGGGCCTTTTATTGAGAAAAGTTCGAAAACCTTGTTTATACCCAGACATTCTAGACCTTCATTAAATGGTATGGGGCTTTATCTTGTGGATCTCCTCCAAGTAATTATAGCTTTGTGATCAAAACGGCTCTGCCTTGGGGTCATAAATTTCTCGTAGAGTTTTATAGAAAAAATATCAGAGAAGAAATAAATGAAATTTACTTTCATATTTTTCCAGGTTATGGTCACAGAAGGGAACACCTTGATGATTCAGATAATATTAGCTACTCCCCAGACTATTTTGGGATCCAGTGCCCACCCTATGTAGACCCTCCACCCCCATATACACTCCCAAAACCACCATATTACCAGCATGGGGAACAGCCACCTCCATATGAAGAGGTGGTGGAAAACAGTAATGAGAGTGCTACAAGAGACCAGATCACAACCAATGGGAACCAAATGGGAACTTCTAGAAACTCAACTTCCAACAATGAATTGCAGACTGATACTTCAAACAGATACCTTGCAAGAGAATCAAGGGAAAGTAATTCAAATTCATTTGTAACTGGTGTTACCCATCAATTTAATCAAAATAGAAATAATTCATCATTAGTGAGGGAAAATAGAGTTGGAGTTGGTTGTAGTGTTAGGGAACACAGCACTCACTGCAATAACTTGGTGGACCCATCTGATGGGATCATTACTACAGATAGGCATTCTGGGATTGTTCACTTTAGAAATAGCATGGCCAGTAACGGAGGACAGTTGAATATTACCATGGGTGTTCAAAACAGAGGAAGAAACAACCGAAATAGATTTTCAGATAGTCAGTTCAGTGTTGCACATAGTAGAAATGCTCACACAAGGAATCTCAATGTAAATCAAATAAATGGGTTGAATCTTGAAATTAGAACCGGCTTGCAGAATTTACGCCACCATGGTAACAGTATACCACTCCAGCCAATGAGATCGTTCAAATCTAGTGTAAATCCTGGTGCCACACTGTCTTCCAGCTCAACTGATATTGGAGAATCATCTACATCTGCAGAATCTCTAGAGAGTAGTCCTAATTTCACACCAGAATCACCAGATATGGATCGGGAACCAGTTGTGTCCAATGAGAATGGAAAGCAGGAGGCAAATGAAGATGCAGATATTACAGTTAAACAATTTATGGATAAACAATTTGGACCTTTTTCTAGAGTTAGGCGGTACCCTACAACAATGTCTCAATCATGGACAAGTACACAACTTGGTTCAGCTGGAATGCCTAACTTCAGTCATAGTGTCTCTCTAGGCTCTTTCTTACCTAACCAAGACATTTGTAGAAATAACAGTGATGATCGGATAACTAGCGAGGAAAGAGTGTCCCAAATGCATGGAAGTGTTTTGTCAGATTGTAAGCTACAAGACAATCAGTTATTGAGATCAAAGTCAGAACAGTTAAAGACAAATGGCAGTTTGAAAACACCACCTTTTAAAGGCATTGTCAGGAGTCAAACAACAAGTAGTAACTTACCACTGCCACAGGCAGGATACGGGGCTCGAGTATCATATGTTGAACCTGACGAAATTTCACGATTTATGAATGAACAGAGAAGGGCCAAATCAGGAGACTTTTCACATTTTCATCACAATACATGTCCTCCTGACAACATAGATTCAAATGTTAGTGAGTGCTCATCATCTTCTCAAAACAGTAAAAATATGTCCATTAGAAACCTTGATCCTGATAAAATTATTGTGTCTAAAAGACAAGATCTTCTGAGAGAGTTAAGACTGTCTCACTTACTTCAACATCCGGACCAGCCTGCATCACAGTTGACATCAGTTAAGGTCAGTAATCATGACATTGATACAAATAAAGTAAATAAACATGTTAGTGAAGTGCAAAACACTGGCATAGCAATAAGTAATGATGCTCATTATCCAGATAACTCATACAGAAAAGTAACCAGACATACACAATTAAAATCTGATGACAGAAGTGAAGAGAAAGATGAGTCTAGTCTAAATGGTGTACCACATCAAACAATTTCAGATACAAACTCTCTTATTTCTAATAGTGACTCTAGCAAAAATTCAACTCCAGTAAAAACTTTAAGGAATAAAGTCAAAGAAGCTAATAGAAATCCTATAATGAGTAAGAGTTGGCATGGCAGCCATGTTGAGTCATGTGAGGAGAACTTGCCTGAATGGATGCCTGGAACAGATACATTAGGGCGTAATGTAAATACTCATTTTGACAAGAAAGTTGTGGATAAGGATGTCTCAAATTTATTTTATCCTCCATATAAACCATCTCATGATATTGGTGTGATGCATAACACAGATGCAATTCCAAGCAGTGATATGAGAGCCTGTGCTGCACAAATGTACAACTATGAAACAGAAGACAGACTGTTGAAAAAAAGCAAGAGGAAACATTTACATAAGAGACATTCTGCGGGATGTTTTCCAGTGAAACGAGAATCAAGTGGTGTCCAATCAAATCATCAGTCTCCATCTAGACCAAAACTGTCTCACAAACTTAAGGGCTTCCAGATCAAAGATAGGAATTCAGGTCACAGATGCTGTGACAGTTTGACTGACAGTATGAAAGACCAGTGTTGTGATAAAATCAAAAAACATTCATTTGAGGATTTTGAACCAGATGTGACTGAATCCAGTGAAATGCCATCATTATTGTACAGCAAAAACATTGCCTCACCTCCATGTTTAGTCGGCCCACATTTTGATCATATAAATAGTCCTGGGAACTGCGATAGGGCTGGGGATAGACATTCACTTTTTCCTTCAAAAAGTCAGAAAAGAAGATCAAAGTCACTTGGAAGGATTGAAAATGTTAAATCCCCAGAGAGAAGAGCAGAGAATAGTTCAGGAAGACGACATCATCCAAGAGCCAAGAAAGCACAGCTATTACAATCAGGAAAGAGTAATCTATTGAATGATGACATTGTGCGTAATAGGAATAATGTAGCTGAAATCACAGAGCCAGAGTTTGGGGTGACTGGTCCAGCAAGAACTGATTCAAAATTAATATAATAAAATATGCTTTGCAAATGCATTCAATTTAACTCTTTACCAAACGACAAAGTTTTGGACTGATCCAAATTGAAAGCACTTGCAAACGACAAAATAAACATAACTAAAAAAATTGAAATTTGTTTCCAGCAGGGTAGAAAACATCATGGAAAAAGGAGAAAATTCTAGTGTCCAGCATTTTCTCCTTTTCCCACAATGTTTCCAAGGGCTTTTATCTCAGGGTCGTAAAAACCAGGAATTATTTGGTAAAGGGCTAAAGGAAGCCAAAATTTTGTTGGTTATTAAAGAGTTAAATAAGGCTCAAATTGTGGAGCTTGTCTTTGGTAGGTTAGAAAGGGATATTGTGGGAAAAGGAGATAATGCTGGCTAACGGCATTTTTTCCTTTTCCCACAATGTTTATAAAGGCTTTTTCCTCTTGTCAATTTAAATTGATAATTTACAGGTAAAGAGATAAACTTTCCAACAAAATTGTATTTATATGTTCAGATACTGTTAGACTTTGTACAGGTGATTCTATTTGTGCCATTACAAAGTGCCAGTCTGAGAGCAAGGATGAAAAAGACAATGATATTGTTGTTTGCATGTAAGATTTGAAAAAGTGTAATTTGAGTAAGTGAGAGAAAAATTTGAGGTTTTTTTTTTTAATTGTGTTTGTTTTGTCAGGAAATGAAATTGAATTTACCCTTTACCAAACAACACAATTTTAGACTAGTCCAAATTGAAAGCACTTGCAGACTACAAAATAAATGCAACTCAAAAATTGAACTTTGTTTCCAGCAGGGTAGAAAACATTGTTGGAAAAGGAGAAAATGCTGTTTACCAGCATTTTCTCCTTTTCCCACAGTGTTTTCAAAAGGTTTTTTATATCAGGGTGATAAAAACCAGAGATTGTTTGGGAAAGGACCCTTTACTGCACAAACCCATGTATAATTGACCTTGTGGAGGAAGACTTTTAAAAATATTAAGGGGAAAGGAAAAAATTTGCAAAGTCTTTAATATTTAGTCTGTTAACCTCAACTTACAGAGCTTTTGCTAATGGTGTAGATCAAGATCAGACTGCACAGAATGTGCAGTGTGATCTTTGATCTACACTGTACAATAGGGAGATAGTATTCCCCAAAACATGCCTTTGAAATAGCAACATTTTAGTTTTAACTAGCAAATTAAAAATTGTTTTTAGTTATACAGCAGGATAAGGGTTAAAACTCAGGATCAATAAAGGATTAAGAAAGGATATAGACTTTATTTTGACTGCTTACAGCAGTTGACTGTTGAAAACAGGTGGTCTCTAAGACAGGCTCAACTGTATTTTAGGTTGTATGACAGGGTAACTGGAAGGAAATGTAAGGGAGTATGAAGTGTTGAAAAAAGAGCCCCTCGTACTGTAAGTAGGTGTCAGAATTTCAAGTGTGAGTGTGCATCAGAGCCAAGCCTTCATACAAAGAACAAAAAGAAATTTCTTTAAAAACAGTAGAGCAGCAGTTCAGTTAGATCATAATTATGACAGTGATCAGAAGTACAGTTACTTTTGTTTTTTTCCCAACACACATCTGGTCAGTACTTTAAAATATGATACAATGTTTTTATGCATTTTTGACATGTTAGCAATATTATGTAGATCTGTTAGAGGAACTTTTTTGTGTGTGTTTGTTATGACTTATCATTAGTGAGCCGTTATGTGTTTTTGTTAGAGTGTTAAGGTACTGTCACTCTCCTGGTGTCATCATCATCAGTGTCATGTAAAACTTTGATATTTTTAAAAGCTTTGAATTATACGGCCTGCAACACATAAAAAGGGTCATTTTGACATTTTCGTAAAATTTCGTCTCAGATCAGCCTGCACAGTCCACGCAGGCTAATCAGAAACTGCATTTTATGACTACAGTAGATTTTGTACAAAAACAGAGAGTATTGTTTCGGATTAGCCTTGGTTGACTGCACAATCGGCCTACACAGGCTGAACTGAGACAACTCTACGCAAATGTCTGAATGCCCCTCAGGCTGTTGCAGTCCTTATGAAGACCTGTGTCATTACTGACAATGTTTCCCCAGACTTGTACAAGCTGTTCACTTTCAAAAGGGCAAGTAACCATGAAATTATTTTTAAAACATTTTTTCCCTTTATTGACTGAATTTTCACTGGTGTGAGAAAGCGGGGAGACACTTGTGTAGGTGCATTGGCCACCGTCTTTTGTGTACAAATGCAATGAAATAAAGTAAATCTTGCTAGAAAATAGCATTTAAGGTTGGTCCAAGGCAAATGCATTTGCAGACATCGTAAAGTTGTTTCAAAAGATGGGATTTGTTTTTTCATTTTTGAGATTGATGAGTTATATCTTTACCAAACGACTAAATCTTAGACTGGTCCAAATTGAAAGCATATGCAGACGACAAAATAAGTGTAACTCAAAAATACAAATTGTTTCCAGCAGGGTAGAAGACATTGTTGTGTAAAGGAGAAAATGCTGGTTACCAGCAGTTTCTCCTTTTCCCACATGGTTTTCAAAAGGTTTCTGTCTCAGGGTCGTCAAAAGTCAGGACTATGTGGTAAAAAGTTAATTGTTTTTGGTACATGTGTGTACATTCTACATATCCTATCAATGAATATTATACAGAGGTTAACCCTTTACTAGATGAAAAAATTTTAGCCTTGTCCAAATTGAAAGCATTTGAAGATGACAATTTCAGTGTGGCTCAAATTTTGGAGTTGTTCTTTGATAGGGTAGAAAACATTGTGGGAAAAAGAGAAAAGGCTGGTTACCAGCATTTTCTCCTTTTCCTACAAAGTTTTCAAAAGGCATCTTTACAAAGGTTGTTCAAAGTTAGCATTGTACTGTAAAGGGTTGAAAAGCTTAATTACAAATGAAAGCAACAGATAGAGTGGAATACTGTTTACTTCTTTCAAAGGAATCATCTGGATAAATAAGATGCATAGGCTGTTGTAAAATAACTGGACACATTGTTAATGCCTGATTGTTTGTATGGCTGATTTGGTATGTATTGCTATTTTCATCTGTTGTACATCATGCCAACATCTGTTATGTTCTTGAATTAATATTGATTATTGAACCATATTGTTTATGACTTCAGCATTTATGACAGTGTGAAGATGTTTGTTTTATGTTGTAGCCTATCAGTAAGAAATGCCGTCATAGCAGCTTATTTGTAAAATTTCTCACCAGACGAAATACTGTTCAACTTATCCTTGTTGAAAGCATGTGCAGGTAACGCAGATGAATTGATAGATCTTCTGGTAAAGTTTGTCTTCAGGGTTGCGTCTTGAGCTGCAACATGGGATTGCTGCAATGTATATTTTGTCTTCCCCCCCCACCCCCCCACCCCCCCCACCCCTTTCCCCAAATTATCACCAGGAAAATCCTGCAAATGTAAGTCTAAATTTCAGCTTAACTCTTTACCAAACGACAAATTTTAGGTTTGTCCAAATCCAAAGCTCCCCGTGGGGTCCCGGGGGTTTTTTACTTTATAGAATAGGACCTCGGCCTTTCTCTATGGCATGTCGTAGAAGGCGACTAAAATTAGAGACAAACGGCTGCTTTCCTCGTAATTCGTAGGATTGCAGCAGGCTGGGTAGTTCTTATTCCAAATCCTATATTTTTTTTCTTGATGTAAATAGGGTTTGGAATGGGAATCAGTTGGCCTGTGGGACCCCGTGTGGTTTAATCGGGGGGTATAAGAATAAACCACTGCAGTCCCGCGATCGTCACATCTGCCATTTCATCTGGCGGAACAAAAGTGACAGCATGCATGTCGTAAAAAGCGACAAAAGGGGCATCATTTTGTGTTTCATCCATTCCTCATTTATCATGTTTGTCTTATGTTGTTGCACATGTATGTTATTTTCACCTCGCATTATTGTTTACTAAGTAAGTGCGCCCAATATGACCTAAGTTGTCGACGGGCCATAAAACACTATTCATTCATTCAAATCCAAAGCATTTGCAGACGACAAAATAAAAATGATTGAAAATTTGAAATTTGATTTTTGAAGGGTAGAAAACATTGTGGGAAAAGGAGAAAATGCTGATTATCAGCATTTTCTCCTTTTCCCACAATGTTTTCTATAGGCCTCTTTCTCAGGATTGTCGAAAGCAGGGATTGTGTGGTAATGGGTTAAAAAATCATCTCATTTTACAATTGCTCATAAAGAGAGGACATTTGAAACAAAATATATATCATGAGTTCACTTATATATCATGAGTTTACCTATATCATAAAATTGTGGTATCTTCAAGGTTGAAGCTTGATGTTTTATAGGGTGTGTGGTAAAAAAGCCAGAGGTAAAAAAGCCATAGGTAAAAAGGCCATAGGTAAAAAAGCCAGAAGTAAAACGGTAAAAAGGCCATAGGTAATAAGGCCATAGGTAAAAAAGCCAGAGCTAGTTTAGTATATATGGTTTATTAAGAAAAAAAGAGCTAATTTAGAAGTATATGATGTAGAGAAAGCTTTTTGTTTCAGAAAATCTTTAGAAGTATTTTGGGAAAAGGAGAAGCCAATTTTTCCTTTTCACACAATGTTTTATATCCTACCTTGATGTGTTGTATGCAGATTATTTCAATATGTCAAGAGTCTGAAATTAGTTGTTTGATAAGGGGATCTTCTCCTGTCTTCAGCTACCGACTTTTGAAAACATTTAAGGAAAAGGAGAAACTGCCAATAACAAACAAGTTTTCCTTTTCACACATTTCCCTATATTGATGTGTTGTATACAGATTTTTTCAATACTTAACCCTTTTCTAAATTCCCAAGCAATTTAAGACAGGCCTCCTTTTACTTTTCTTGCTTATAACAAGAAACAATTTCTGCTTTTCCAACAATGTTTTATATCCTATCTTGATGTGTTTTATGCATGCTCTTTCAATATGAAAGAGTCTAAAATTAGTTGTTGATAAGTGAAACTGGTCATACTTAACACTTTTGCAGTTGCAGGTGATGAATTTAGAAAACATTTCGGGAAAAAGGGGAAACTGCTCAAAGGAAGCAATTTCCTACAATGTTTGCAATCATTGCGTACCATTATCTAATACTTCAAAGTTTCCATGGAACAATCTTTCAATACAAGAAACAAACTAATTGCAAACAAGTGCAAAGTGTCATTTCACAAGTTCAAGTTTGAATCATAATTATGCCATTGGTCAATAACAGTTTGAAATAATACTGTTAAATTATGTAATAGGGCATTTCCTGCACCTATTATTGGTTTCAATTAATTTATCAACAAGTACTTGTACATAGATAAACAAATATAATTTCTATTAAATACAAATTATTTTGTTACCCATCCTTTTTGATAATATAAAAATCAGTCTTTAATATTATATTTAAAATATTTGGTATTTTCTTAATAAATCATATATACATGTACTAAATTAGCTCTGGCTTTTTTACCTATGGCCTTATTACCTATGGCTTTTTTACCGTTTTACTTCTGGCTTTTTTACCTATGGCTTTTTTACCTATGGCCTTTTTACCTATGGCTTTTTTACCTCTGGCTTTTTTACCTACATTCGTTTTATAGCATTGATTTACTCTTTACCAAAATGGTAAAACTTCAGACTTGTCCAAATCCAAAGGGTTTACAGGCAACAAATTGAATATGGCTCAACTGGTAGAAATTTCTTTGAAATGGTAGAAAACATTTTGGGAAAAGAAGAAAATGCTGATGGTAAGCATTTTCTCCTTTTTCCCTGTAATGGTTTCAGAAGCCTTCTTGATTAGGGTTGTTAAGACATGAGATTGTTTGATAAGCAGTGAAGTATTTACTACACAATCCTGGGTTTAAGCAGTTGTCTAGAAAACCATGTGAGAAAAGCAGAAAATGCTGGTAGGCAGCGTTTTCTCCTTTTCCCACAAGGTAATAACCAAGGTACTGTGCACTTTCATAGGCAATTACCATTACTTACGCTAAATTTCAATTGTTGTGTCTGAATGCTTTCGATTTGGATCTGTCTAAAATTTCATGACTTGGTCAAGAGTTAATAAAAAAATGTATTTTTTCACCGTTTGGTTGTTAATTGAGACTCAATATGTTGTTAAGGACAATATTCAAGATCAGAATGCACTGTTGATGCAATCTGACAATTGTAGCTACAATCTTAGGTACAGTGAGTTTTGTTTGTCATAAAGAACTTATACATCACAGTATTAGATTGTTTCTTTTACTATTGGCAGGAAATGTCCATTTCATGTTCTTTATTTAGCAGCGAAAGAGACAAGATGCTTTTTTTATGCTTACAGTTTATTTTTTGTTTTTTTTTTCTATTTTTTTTTTTCATCCAATTTTGTTAGAGACTTTTGTTGTCTATGTACTGTTTTTGTCTTTCTTTTTCTGTAATTATTATATATGTATAATAAAATATTTGAAATTGTAGTGATAGTTCTTTTACACTCATTACTTTAACCCATTACCACACAATCCATACTTTTGACAACCCAGAGAAAGAAGCCCATAGAAAACATTGTGAAAAGGAGAAAATGCTGGTTACCAGCATTTTCTCCTTTTCCCACAATGTTTTCTACCCTTCACAAAACAGATTTCAAATTTTGAGTCACCTTTATTTTGTCGTCTGCGAATACTCTCGATTTGGACAAACCTAAAATTTTGTCGTTCGGTAAACCTGGGCACCAAGTACACCTTAACCCTATGCTATGCAATCTCGACCTTTAATAATCTCAGAGAAGAGAGCTTTTGAAAATATTGTGGGAAAAAGAGAAATGTTGGCAGCCACTACTATCACTGTTTCCAACAGTATTTTCTATCTTGTGAAAATCTTCAGTTCAGTTATTCTGTTTTTGAATTTGTTGTCGATGTTTTCTCTTTCAAACAATCAATTGCTTTTGGAGACATTGAAAACAAATATCGGACTCCAGGGAACAGGACTGTAGTCTCATCTTAGACCTATTCTGTGCTCTAATTTTACAGAAACTTCAAGTTGATATGAATCCTAGTTGCTCTAATCAAATTGCTGCAGAGGAAAAATCAACAAGAATCAACTTCCATTATTGTTTAAAGGTGGGTATTTAGAATTTTCACATCACACCAAATTAAAAAATATATATGTCTCTGAAATTTATATGAAAAAGCAATACAAATCATCAGTAATTAAGAATCATAAAATTACAAAAAAAAATTTCTTTGGTGGTATTCCCTTAAAGGGCTACATAGCATCATAAGCTATTTTTAGATTTCCTGCCAAAATCAAAAAAGCATTGTGGGAATGTTAAGTGACTTGCACGTGACTTATGACTATTAAATTCCATAAGATAACAAACATTTGATTATTTTCCATAATGTCTAGAACTTCGGATGCTATGTTTGAAGCTTCGTCTGTATATTTCCGGTATGTAAACGACTTGCTCATGTAAAAATAGACCGTGTTTCCCTTCAGTGTCGATCTGGGCTGTAGTAAATCTGCAATTTATCTAGCTGTCGGATGGTTTTCCACTACTGGGGTTAAACAATTTAAAATTATAAGACTTTGGGAGTACAAGGATGAATTTTTTTGTATTTTTTGTAAAACTTTGTCCCAAAATCTGAAGGGCCACCTTTAAAAAGTAGAAAAAAGTTGAGTGGTGTCCGTGGTCATGAGGTAGAGCGTCGGCCTCATAACCTAAGGGTCCTGAGTTCGATATCCGGGAGCGGGTGTCAACTTTGGGATTTTTCATTGGCCCACACATTTGGCGCAAGTACTGGTGTAGTTTCCAGGAAGCAGAATCGAGAGAGATTAGTATAAGTTGCAAGAACTTGTTTCTCAATCGATGTAAAATAAATATGTTTAAACTAAAAAGTAGAACAAGAAAAACATGAATAGGTGATATATTTATATGACTCTGGTAAATATTTTTCAACAGTTACTGTTTTTCTCACATTCCAATGTTTAACAACCTGGAGGAAAATGGTTTTGGAACTCTTGTTGTAAACAGAGGGAATACTAGTAAACAGCATTTTTCTCATTTTCCCGCAATATTTTTCACCCCTTCTTTAAAAAAAAAAAAAAAAAAATCCTGCAGTTTGAGTCACAATTCATTTTTTGTCTGCAACTGCTCTCAATTTAGAAATGTCTCAAATTTTATCGTGTAAGTTTTTATACTCTCAATTTTAGGTCTAAGAATTTGTTGTGCGGTAAAGAGTTAAGAGGGAAGATGACTTTCTGGGAAAAGGAGGAAATTGTGGTAACCAGGATTTTCACCTTTAGTTTACTTTGAACATGTTTATTTTACATCGATTGAGAAACAAGTTCTTACAACCTATACTACCGGTAATCTCTCTCGATTTCACCTTTTCCTGCAATGTTTTCAAAAGGCTATCTACTCAGAGTCATTAAAATTCATGATTGGTGGTAACAGGTTAAGATAAATTGACTATTGATATTCTTGGAGGACCTTTTTGATTCGTTCGCTACTGGACAATAACATCACCCAAATTGAGAGTATTTGAAGAAATATAACTGTACCTCAAAAGTGCTGGAATTTGCCTCTGAAAGTTAATATAAAGTATTATTGGAGAAGGAAAAAATGCTTGATTTAAATGTAACAGATTCAAAGCATCTGTAGACAACAGAATTACATCTCGGTAATATGATGATTTCTGTCTTTGATAGGGCTGGTTACCATAATCTTTCCTTTAGCAATTTTCTTGCGGTCGTTAAAAGGCGGGATTGTGTGGTGAAGCCTAACTAAAAGGTTAATCTTTTCCGATCAAAGCGAGGTAACCATCGACGGATGTCAGAAGATTCGGACCCAAGAAGATTCGGCCCAGGGCCTTCCAGCGATTTTCGAGAAGATTCGGCCCAGCAGGTGAGAAGATTCGGCCCCGAGGGTGAGAAGATTCGGCCCAAGTTATATTATATCGTTTGTATCAGTAAAATAACTTGATTAAACTAATTATTCTTAAACGTTATACTAATCCCACATATTGTTTTGCATAACGTTATGATTATTAGGTGTTCTGGTAACACTGTTATTAGTTGATTTTAGTGGTGTACTTCTCTTTTTTTTTTTTTAGAAGATTGGACCCGATCGTTGAGAAATAGAGAGAATTCGGACCAGTTTTCATATTTTTTTTTGTATTATTGACTGTATGTTTTATTTGCTTGAATGATTTAGGAGCGTAATTTTCTCTTTGTTCTGGAACGATTTCACTGAGATATTGAAAAAAATCGGCTTTGAACTTTATTTGCACTTTATTTGGCGTGGAGAAAGTACTCTTGTCGTGAATTTCATGTAACTGAGTAATACATGCTTTAAATTGGTTTTACCTATTACTTCTTCAAACGAAAATGTTAGACAGGAGAAAGATGTGAACTTGTCAATTTCAAAACATTTTGGGTCGACAATTTAATATAGCTCAAGAGTTAACATTTATTAAGGGATATGAAAAAAAAATTAAGATAATTTATGAAACATGGTGGTCACCAGCAAATTCTCTCCATTCATGATGTTATGCACATTAAGACATCGGACATTAATTAACTTTTTTACAACTTTGAAAATGTAGACTAAATTGTCAAAAAAATTCATTTGCAATGGAGGAATTAATTAAATCTGGCTCATATGGTTGAGATTCATTTGAAGAGATATAAATTGTTTCAGGAAATGGAGAAAACGTTGCCAGCAATCTCTCCATAATCTTTATTGCCATACAAATGTTAAAAAGCCGAAAGATAACTTTTTTCTCAGAAAAATCAAAACTGTGAAAAATACGATAACATAATTATAGACCATCTCCAAGTCAATCAACAATAACACTCAACAAAGTGATAATGCGTGTCTCACTGTAATAAGATTAAACCCTGCACCCCGTTTTACTCGCCGTTGCGAAGAGTGTACTTCAGCATCATAATACAATCTGGTCTTCAAGATTGGATCGCAATTTACTGCAGTCTGATCTTACGCCACATTCTCTACCATATGTAATTAACCAAAAACAGGAACTATAGGTTAGAAGATTTTCTAACAAACCAAGCAGTAACACACAGACATACCAAAGCGGTGTAGCGTCAAGATCAGAATTGCAATTTAAAGCAGTCTGACCTAATGTCACAATCCCGACAGTATGTAATTAACTAAAAACAGTATCTAGATTAGGATTTTTCTGAAAAACCAAGCAGTAATTTGGCGATCCTATAAAGATGATACATGTATGTAGATTAGATCAGAATGCACCCTTTCTTTATGTCCCATACTATGGTCATGAAAGTAACATTTGCAGACGATTTTTGAAAATTGTACCATGCTTAAAGACACCCAAGAACATACGAGAACGATGTAGATAAAGGAGAGAAAAAAAAAATACAAACAATTCCTCATTTTTCCAATTTCTTTTCAAAAGCCTAGTTTCACAGTGTTCTAAGAGTCAGACTTGTCAGGTTAAAACCCTTACAGTCTGGAAATTGAAACATTCGTAATATCAGACAGTATTTGTCCTAACTAGATAAAAACCTTTTTTTGCAAATGTTTTTATGTACATAATAAGATCACACATAGCAAGAAAGAGAATGTATAGCGGTGCATTCAGTTAATAAAATTTTTGGTTCTGTGTTATCTGATCACGATCTCCAGCAGGTTATATAGTAATATATAAATCTGATGCACATTCATTATACAATACTAACCATCAAATTTATCTACCCTCTCATATGAGAATATTTTTTTAAAAAAAGGACAAGATCAACAATTATTAAAACAGACAGACAGACAAATATTTTTTATTCTCAAATCTGTAATACATAGACACATGAGAAAAACAATACATAACATTCATAATACATCAATACAATTACAAATCGCTTATGTATGAAAAGTACTGCAAATACACCTTCAAACTGTGAAAATTGCATTAACAATCCTTTATACAAATACTTAAAATTGTTGTTTTCATCTTTATATGTATGCAAACATACATTACGTAACGATAAAGGTGGACAGAACCTGTATCAAAGTAACCCTAAAATTGGGCATTCTCCTTTAATTAAAAATTAAGTATAATTGCAAGATATGGAACTCGCCTGTACAATACTGTTCTCAAAATTAGGGCCGAATCTTCTTCTACCTTGGGCCGAATCTTCTCGTAAGTGGTCCGAATCTTCTTGGGTCCGAATCTTCTCAAGATTTCGTGTTGGGCCGAATCTTCTTGGGTCCGAATCTTCCTCCACCCACCATCGACAAACACCGTTATTGATATGGATTATTTCCCTTGGTCTACGTATAATCTGTGTCTCGTAGTTATTTTTTGAGTTTCTCAGAAATCAATTATCCTTGGTGAAAAACAGGCTGCCGGACAAAAACTTATTTACAAACTCTATTGGAAAAATGGCTTTGTTGAATATAATAAGAAAACAAAACGAGATACAACGTTTTTTTTTTTTTTTAATGGCAAATTAACAGACATTTAAGAAAAAAAAAGAAAATATTCGAAAGAAAATCATGAAAACTAAACTTATAGATTTAACTACATCCATACATTAAAACTTGGGATTTAATTTTATTTTTAGAATTTACTCGCAAAGACATAAAATAATATGCGATAATTATGGAGGGACGACAACAATGCAAATGTAATAAATAAGCGATATTATACTATATTCTTAATGGCGGACAGAGAGATATACGATGTCAAATAGACCCCCAAACGAAAGGTATTACCTCCTCGTTCATGGTATTTTAATATTAGAACGTCTACATTTAGAAGCAAAAATCTTTCGACTTCAATTCAATTTGAAACAAATGCTGATATGTTATTGGAATAACGTGATCTGGTCTATTTCCTTCACCACTAACTCTATCGTTTTCCTTTTGTCACAATTTGTGGTCACACACAACTTGTCGTTTCATCTATTTTTAAAATTTGATGGTGTTTGATGATAAAGCATCAGTTGGTTTGCTCATTACGTAAGTTATATACTTGTAGTGTACAAAGAAAGGCATAATACTGGCAACTCCCCACCAGTGTATTGCGAAAACCCATTATGTTTGAAAGAAAGTCTTACTTTGAATCTTGAACTGCAGTACTGCCTAGTACAGATAACTACACCTAAGGCAATATTACTTTTGGACTGGTTGCCTCTGGGTACAGAGACGATCAAGACAAAACCAGAAAGTACTGCACAGGTTTTGTGCACAAGTTTGAATTCTCATAATTCTGCAAACAGAGCACAATACCAGGATTTAACCCATTACCACACAATCCCTACTTTTGACGCCCCTGAGAAAGAAGCCTTTTGAAAACGCTGTGGGAAAAGGAGAAAATGCTGGTAACCAGCATTTTCTCCTTTTCCAACAGTGTTTTCTACCCTTCCCAGAACAAATTTCAATTTTTCAGTCACCTTTATTTTGTCATCTGCAAATGCTTTCAATTTGGACCAGTCTAAATTTTTCTCGTGTGGTAATGGGTTAAACATACCATGCACAGTAAATTTTGTCAGTGTTTTTTCCAAGATTTACATGTTATAAACGACTTTTGCAAGCTTTTTATGTAATGAAAGGTTTAATAATTGTCTTTGGTCATGGTATTTACTTTTTTTAAAAATTTAATAGCATTTCGCTGCAATACAGATTAACAGGAGACACAGGAAGGCAGTATAATGTTTTATCTTTGCAACTAGAAAATTTATGATGATCTTGAGATAGTATGGTGCATAAGAAATGTCCAAATATGAAAAAAGTCACGGTAGCGTCTCATTATTGAAATTATTGTTTGGCCAAGGGAGGTTTTAACTCTTTACTACACAATCCCGTTTTGACGCCCTTGAAGAAAAAGCCTTTTGAAAACATTGTGGGAAAAGGAGAAAATGCTGGTAAACAACATTTTCTTCTTTTCTTGCAATGTTTTCTACCCTTCCCAAAATGAATTTCGTATTTGAGCAATGTTTATTTTGTCGTCTGCAAATGCTTTGAATTTAGACTAGCCTGAAATTTTGTCATTTGGTAAAGGGTTAAGGGTCCAATGAATATCTGGAGTGTCATTGCATTATTGAAATAACTTAAGTTTTTTTCCTATTTGATTTGGAACGCAGAAGTTGTACCTATTGACATTCCTTCAGTATGAAAGTTTGTTCTGAAACTATTTTTTCTTTGTTTGTCTCCGTAAACCTTCAAAGCAGCCCTTGTGAAAGATATCTGGAATTAATGTGATTTTACAAGCATCTTTTCAAACGGCTCTATGACTGTGTGAGAAAACTACCAATGACAGCCAATAAAATGCACATGGATCGTTAGGTACTTTTGATCCAGCTTGCATATAAAATGAAAAGAGGTTACAACGTTACATAAGCTCTAACCCATTACCAAACGACAATATTTTAGACTGGTCCAAATTGAAAGCATTTGCTGACAACAAAATAAAAGTGACTGAAAATTTGAAATTTGTTTTGTGAAGGGTAGAAAACATTGTGGGAAAAGGAGAAAATGCTGGTTACCAGCATTTCCTCCTTTTCCCAATGTGTTTTCTAAAGGCTTCTTTTCAGGACGTCAAAAGTAAGGATTGTGTGGTAATGGGTTAAAACCCAGGGACATAATACAACAGGACATTGTGAAGTATATGTAAGTTAAAAGTACTTGTAAATCTTCACTGAAATACCTCCTCTCCGTTTTAAATTTGGTTGAATCATTGAAATGTTCTTACCTTTTTACTTGCACAACAGAAACTTCAGTAGAAGTTTGATGTGTATTGCAAATATGCTCTCATAAAGAGATTGTGTTACGTTGCATATCTTCAGCCAGTCGCTCAAAACTCTCACAGGTAATCCCCAAGCAAGCCAATATAGATATCTAGGCCAAACCCTAACTATGACTGCATGGGTTACATACTACTGGTACATATCTGTCTGAGTATCACTACATCAGTTCTACAGAACTAGTTTGCCTTTTGAAATTTTTATTTTTTATTATACTATACTTGTGTAAAATAAAATTGTGTTGAATTCAGGGACTGTGTTGTCTTGGACAACTTTTCCAGAAAATTGAAAATGTTCACCACTATAGAACTTAGATTTATTTTATTATTGAGTTACTTCCCTTCTCCCATGTGTAACCTGTTACTGTAATTACCGTGTGAAAATCAAACACCATTGTAGATGTTATTAATATTTGATATCATTTAAATCTGTACCGGATGACAAAACTATATATAATTATTGCTTTGGAAGCATTTCCAGATAACAATTGTTCTTGAAATGATGAGGTTTGTCAGAAAATGAGAAAGAAAAATATTGTTGGAAAAGGAGAAAGTACTGGCACACTGCTTTTTCTCCATTTCAATGTTTTCGTAAACCTTTTTTAAGGATCATTTAAATTTACGACTATTTGGTAAAGGGATAAGTTCATCATAACTCTTCACCAAACAATTCCTGGTTTTTACCTTATAAAAGAGTTTTTGCAAACAGTGTTAAGAGAAATGTTTGTCAGTGTTCCAGCTCATGCAAATTGTTACATAAATCATGTAATAGAATTAAAATCCACATGGCAAATTTTTATTACATGCAAAATCTCATGTAAGAAAAGCAGAAAAATGTAAACAAAATTCATTATCCGCTTTACTTGTGTAAAATGACGGGATTTAAAGTTACTTGCTGCCCCATTTATAAATTATTGTCAAATCATGTGGAATAACCAATCCATAAATTAATACACAAAATGCTTCATGCAAAAATCAGGGGAAACCCATGACACAAAATGTTCCTTTTGACATTGTCCGATCAGAGTCACTTCAGACAGTCTTTTCAACTTTTTAATGACTTTGAACAGTAAATGTCCACAGATATCTTATAATAACATACTTTTATGGTGCAAAACATCATTATTATTGATTACTTCGAGTATGCAACCGTTATTGTCATATCCTCTAGTATGAAATTATTCCCAAATTTACAGTTCAGGGAGTAAGTGTACTCTTCAAATAAAAAGCCAGTGGGAACACTGGCTTGTGGTTGTGGACAGCATCTCCTGTTTTTCCATTGTTTTGTACTCTTTTAACCCTTACCCTGCTGAATAACTAACATGCACTTTTAATCCTTTCTCAAATGACAAATTTAAAACTGTCCCAAACTAAAAGTGTTTGCAGGTGACAATTTTGAATTTGATGAGAATGGCAAAAAGTTTTCTAATAGGCTAGAAAACGCTGTGGGAAAAGGAAAAATTGCTCATTACAGGCAATTTCTCCTTTTCCCACAGTGTTTTCTAAATACTTGTACTGCAGTATAAACCAGGGCTTGTTCGGGAAAGAGTTAAAGTTGACAGGGAAAACCCAAATGTTATGGTTTCAAAATGAATTTTTTGGGGTAAAAATACTAGTAGTATTTTTACTGGATAGTGTAGATCTAAGATCAGACTGCATGTTCTGTGCAGTCTGATCTTAATCTACACTGTCCACTAAAGGTCAGTGAATCACATTTAGCAGTTTAACTCTTTACCACAAGAGAAAATATTATACTGGTCCAAATTCAAAGCATTTGCAGTCGTCAAAATAAAAGTGACTGAACAATTGAAATTTGCGCTGAGAAGGGTAGAAAACATTGTGGGAAAAGGAGAAAATGCTGGTTACCAGCATTTTGTCCTTTTCTCACAATGTTTTCAAAAGGCTTCTTTCTCAAGGGTCGTCAAAAGTCGTGATTGTGTGGTAAGGAGTTAAATTAATGAGTTAAAAAGATTTGCCAGCATTTGAGCTACGTTTGTCCTCTACAGACGCATTAAATTTGAATGTGTAACATGTTGTCTGCGAAAGAGTTATTTAAAAACAAAGATAAAAAATAAATAATGTGTGAGAGAAAAGGCAAGAATGAATATTTTTGCAAATAGAGATATTTTGCCCCTTAACCACACATCCCTGTGTTTAAACGACCATAGGAAGAAAACTTTTGGAAATGTGCGAAAAGGAGAACATTTAGGTAACCAGTGTACAATTGATAGAATTGAGCTTTAGCTCTTTGACAGAGTGGAAAACATTGAGGGAAAAAGGTTAAAATGCTGTTGACCACCATTTTCTCCTTTTTCTGACTATGATTTCAAAAGCTTTCTCCCCTTAGGGTCATTAGAACTCAAGATTGCTTGGTGAACAGTTTTGAGCCTAATTCTCTGTTTGAGACCAGAGAGACTTGAAAGATTTGAGTTTGGTCTCATCCAAAATTTTGTGGTTTTGTGATTTGAATGCTGTTGAAAGTGACAAGAAATACCATTCAAACAAATCTAAAACCATATCTCTCACTTTTTTTTTTTGCCAGTAAAACTGGGTTACAGAAAATTGAATTCAGACAGCTTTAGTGTTATAGCTTAGAAAAGAAGCCCTATTGAAGACAGAAGCCTTAGATATGGGACATTACCCAGTGTGTTGAATTCCTTCACTACTGTAATGTTACATACAGGATTTTAAACATTTTTTCCATCAGTAGAAGCTTTTTTCATTTATTGCAAACCAATTTAGAAAAAAAACTGAAGAGAAGGAGAAATTATACTTATTACTGATAATTATTTACTTGCCTGTCCTGAATCTTGTGTTGGGTAGTTGAACTCCAAACCCGAAGTATTAATGTAAAGAAGTCCTTAGGGCCCAGTGAAATTATGACAAGAGAATGGTATACCTTGGGCCTATTACTAAAAAAGCTAACCCTTCGTGAAAAAATTAGGGAGTTTAGACGACCCTTGGAGACGAAGCATTTTTAAAACACTGTTCAGGAAAGAGAGAAAGATGCTGGTATCCAGCATTTTCTCCTTTTCCACAAAGTTTTTGTCACCCCGAAAAAGACAAGTTCTGTCATTTGAGTCAGACCTAAATTGTCATTGCAAATTCTTCTTATTTGGACAATTCAACATTTTTAGCTCCACTGGCCATTGGCCAACTTTCAGCAAGCTTATGTCAAGGCCCTGTGTCTGTCATCCATCCATCTTCCATCGATTCTTGTGATAACAGTAATTTAGATCCACTTCTTCTCTTGAACTACCAATTTGATGTTGAGATTGTTTTACAGAAAATAACCTTATCACATTCCCCATCAGAATTTTTTGAAATAATTTCATTCATGTTAAAACTGGTTGCCATGGCAACAAATTTTAAAATGTTGAAAACCTTTGAAAATGTTGTTATCCGAAACTATGATTATCACTATATGGAAACTCTGTACGGGAAATTTCTTCGGTGAATTCAAGATGGCAGACACATGTTATAACTGTTATTGTCAAAGTAAGTGTCATTTAAGCCTTTCCCAAACAACAAACTTTTGGATTAGACCAAATTGAAAGCTTTTGCAGATGACAATTCATCTCTTGCTGGAAAGATGATTTCTGTCTGTGATAGGGTAGAAAACATTGTGGGAAAAGGAGAAAATGCTGGTTACAAGCATTTTCTCCTTTTCCCACAATGTTTTCAAAAGGCTACTATTCCAGACCCATAAAAACCAGGGATTGTTTGGGAAAGGGTTAATGTTGGTCCAAACTTGTTTCAAATTGCATCCCCTACAACGAGTAAGGTACCAGTCTTAAGAGCTTTGATTGAAAAATCAAGCGATAGTAGCTTATGAGAAAATGGGAGTGCCTCTTGTCCGTAATTCCTTGCTGAACATGATGTTTTGATAAAGTTGCAAAACTAAGCATGAGACCGGAAGAAAACAGGCTTTATTTCATCGAATGGAAAGCTAATGATAAAAGAATGTGCCTTGATCGGTGGGGAAATGTCATATTCTTACAATTGTACCAAAATACGTTGTTTACATTAACTGATTTAGCTGTTATAAATTTTTGAAATTTTACATGGTGCACTCTTCGGTGCAAACCGAAACTAAACTACTGTACGGTTGGGTGGTCAGAATTTCTGTACGCTTTGGTAATAAATATTAAGTCAAAAATCTGTACGCTTCCGTGAAAATTATTAAAGGAGAAAAATGTAAGAACAGTCTACTTGTATTTTCTAGACAACAGATGTGATTAATGGCTCAATAGCCAATCCCTGATGAGCCTCCATCTTACTACCATGAAAGTTTGCAACAAATGCATAGCTAAAATTTTAAAAGGCATCTGGCAGGATTCTAACCCATGTCGGACAAATATCCTTGTTTTTAAAGGTTTGAAAGACCTGAATACCACTAAGCTAAAGAGACGTCTCCCTGATGTTGTTGTTGGGTATTGTATTTAAATCGGGATGAAGCCATGTATGGAGGAGTGGTCCAGTATAACATGTTATTACAATGAAGACTGATGCAAAATAGAAAAATGTTAGGGATATGACATTTTGATATATTTGGAGCTCTTAAAAAGGATTAATTACTGTCTTTCAAACGAAAAGAAAAAACTATCAAGGTTCCTAATTTGAGACAGCATGAAAAATATAACAAATATGTGTGCCGTGCTCTGAGACAAGGGGCTTAATTCATCTGCAAAAAATATTGTGCCTGGATCAAAACTTTTTGCTAGGAGTCAGTTTTCTGTATGTCAAAGGGCCACTCTTTCTCTGAATTCAGTCATTCATTAGACTTAACGGATTTTATGTGTCCCTAATTATGTGAGGACTTGCTTGGTGTAATGCATCACAGAAATGTATTAAAGGTGGGTATTTAGATTTTTCACATCATATCAAATTAAAAAAAATATATATCACTGAAATTTATATGAAAAAACAATACAAATCATCAATAATTAAGGATAATAAAATTACAAACAAAAAATCTTTTTTGATGGTATTCTCCTAAAAGGCTATGTAGCCTCTTAAGCTATCTTTAGATTTCATGCCAAAAATCACAAAAGCATTGTGGGAATGTTAAGTGACTAGCATGTGACTAATGATACTTAAATTACGTCATTACGTAACAAAAATATAATTACTTTCCAATTTGTCTTTTTCGGAGGCCATGTTTGAAGCTTCGTATGCGTATTTCCGGTATTTGAATGAGCGAGTTGCTCATGTAAAAATACATCGTGTTTCCGTTGGTGTCGACCTGGGCTGTAGTGAATCTCTAATTTCTTGTGTTGTCAGATGGTTAGGGACTACTGGGGTTTTATGGAAAAAAATGAAGGGCCACCTTTAAGTCCTCTTTTGCCAGCGTATGATAGACTTAGAATCAGTGAACAGAATGATACTTTATATTAAAAATTTGGTAGAAAAATGTCCTGAAATGTAAAAATAAAACAAGAAAAATCATCTCAGAAAAAAAGAGCCATTAGTGATGACATTTTCCAGAGAGTTCATTAGTTTTCTAAATTCAAAGAGGCTGATTGTTGAAAGATAGTGATGTGAAAGGATGAGAATTCTATGAGAATGAAGACCAGATGGTGTGTCTTTAATTGAAGCTGACATTTCTTTAAGAATTATTTTTTATATGATTTTTTTCTACCTTAAAGGCTTTCTTTGTGACCAAAATAGATCTCTACTGTTCCAAGATCACGAAAACAAGATGATCACATTTCCATTTTCATTATCCCTGAAAGTGCTGAGCCAGACTTTGTTTGCTATTTTGTAGACAGTGTACAGTAAGTTCAAACTGACCAGAATGTGCTGTTTGACCTTCAATCAATGCTGTTCATAATTTTGCTAGTTCCTTTGAAAAAGAAAGAGCTTTAAAATGGCAGTACTTTATGTACCACTTGAGAATTTTTTTTCAGTTATTAAAAAAAGTAGCACATTTAACTCTTTACTAGATGACAAATTTTCAGCCTTGTCCAAATCGAAAGCATTTGCAGAGGATAATTTCAATGTGACTCAAATGAAGCAATCTTTCTTTGATTGTGTAGAAAACATTGTGGGGAAAGGAGAAAATGTTGGTTACCACAATTTTTTCAAAAGCCCTCTTTCCCAGGGTTGTTATAAGTTGGCATTGTGTGGTAAAGAGTTAACAGCATGCAGTTATGAGATATTACTTCCTAGTGCAGACGCCTGTCATGACATGTCTGAAAACTAAGAAATGCAAAAGTACAAATACTAGGGTTCTAGTTAATGTATTTATTTATGGCTTTTCAAAACTTTGTGGGAAAAAGAGCAATGGCTTGGCTTTGTCTTACACAATGCTTTCCTTAGTAACCCTCAGTGTGCCAGTGTCCAACAGCTTTGCTTTTACAGTCAGTGCAGATCAAGATCAAACTGCAAAATTTTAATATATCTAAATCTGTCTGAATCAGTGTAGTGGATAATACATCAGATTCTGCTCACCAGAAATATTTCAGTTAACTCATTACCAAACGACAATATTTTAGGCTTGTCCTAATTGAAAGCATTTGCAGACAACATAATGAAAGAGACTGAAAATTCAAAAATTGTTTTGTGAAAGTTAGAAAACATTGTGGGAAAAAGAGAAAATGCTGGTTACCAGCATTTTCTCCTTTTGTCATAATATTTTCTAAGGGCTTCTTTCTCAGGGTTGTCAAAAGTAGGGATTGTGTAGTAATGGGTTAACTCTTTACTACACAATCCTGACTTTTAATGACCCTGAGAAAGAAAGCCTTTGAAAACATTGCGGGAAAAGGATAAAATGCTGGTAACCAGCATTTTCTCCTTTTCCCACAATGTTTTCTAGCCTTTCCTATCCAAAATTCAGTTTTTGGTTCATATTTATTCTCTTCAAATGCTTTGAAATTGGGCGAGTCCAAAATTTTGTTTGGGTTAGAGTTAAAACTTTTTAGACTTTTTCATAATCTAGGCTACTTAACATCATGGCTCAGTTTTGATTCATGTGAGCCACTATTAAAGGAAAATTGCGTCATGTGAGCCACTATGAAATTGTCATCTGCAAATGCTTTCAGTTTGGATAGGTATAAAATTTTGCCATGTGGTAAAGGATTAACTCTTATGGCAGCGAAAGGGTTAGTAGTGTATCCTGATTTTTCTCTTTCAAATATTACTTGTTACCCAAATTAGCCTGTGACTGTCTGATAATAAGACGGTGCATCAGAGTATTGCTAAATTCTCAGAGAATAGAGCTACTTAGATTTGTTCAAATCCTACTGCTTACCTAATTTAGCCAGGCTCTGTTTCTAAGGTAACCGTCTTAAATCAATAGTTTAAAGGTCTGCTATATTTTTCAAGAGTCTCCATTTTTCAAGAAAGTATTATTTAGTTTAACCTTTTACCAAGCATACCCATGTTGGTACAACTCTTGAGAAAAAAGCCCTTTGAAACATTATGGGAAAAGGAGAAAATGCTTGTTTTTCTGTCCTTTCTGATACAAATCCAAAGACTTTGTCATCTACAAATGACTATAATATGGAAAGGTCTGCATTTCAATCAAGTTAACCCTCTACCAAATGACAAAAACTTAGTCCAATCCAAACTGAAAGCATTTGCAGACAACAAAATAACTGTGACCCAAAAATCGAAATTTGACTTTCGAAGAGTAGAAAACATTGTGGGAAAAGGAGAAAATGCTGGTAACCAGCATTTTCTCCTTTTCCCACAATGTCTTAAAAAGGCTGCTTCTTTGGAGCCGTAAAAACCAGGGATTGCTTGGTAAAGGGGTAATCTGTCAAGAGCCAAAATGAGGGAAATGGTTATGAAAGTCTTTGTACTTTCAAGGAACTTAAGTGTTGGCAAGACTGTTTCACAAAATACCAGATAGAGTAGATGCAAGATTGGACTGCATGCTCTGTATCATCTGATTTGATAAACATTGTTCAGAGAAGAAAGCCAAGTCACTTGAATTCTTGACCTTTAATTAATAAAATGAATTGAACATTCATGCCTGGCAGGATAATCTCAATGGTTACTGGTTAGCATATCTTGCTTGTTACCTGGAGGTTGCAGGTTCGATACCAGGCTATGGCGGAGTTCCTTTTTGGCAGCTTTCCCCCCTCACCTCTGATGCACATGAGAAAAGAAATAAGTGGCGTTGGAAAGAGAGTTGTTTCAGTACTGATGAGAGAAAGGCAGGAAACAGATAGGTGCATCACTGACCACTATGATACAACTTAAACTGTTAAAATGGTGTTAAGCTCGAATACAAACCAAACATTTATGGCTCTTGAGTAATGTCCATGTACTGGAGTTTTAGAGCTGTATTCCATTAGTAAAAAGCTCTTTAAACTTTGATAGTGCAAATCTAATATCAGATTTACATTGATTTTTGAAAAAGAACTTGCCAGACCTGAGCGGTCAAAAGTTTAAAAAACACCATTATAAGCGTCATAATTGACCTCCACAGGGTAAGCTTTGATAATGATGGTATTAACTTATTATTAAAGTTCATTTGTGTGTTTTTACTCTGTTTATGTAAAGTAGCAGCCAGTGGTTTTGAGAGTGCAAAGCAAATGAAGAACAAGAAAACATTGATCAAAAGATTGTTCGAATAATAAAAGCATTCGTTGACAAAAAAATTGATGTGGTTCACATGCTTAGGTTCGACTAAGAAAAGGTAGAAATTATTGTGGGGAAAGAAGAAAATGTTGGTTTACAGTATTTTCTGAGGTCTTTTTCACCAGGTTTGTGAAAGAAATGGTAGAGGTACTCTTAACTCCGAAAATAAATTCAAAGGAGACAACTTTGAAAACATCCCTGTGAAACATGGATGATTCATATGAATAACAATTTGATACAATGTACATGTGCAAGTAAAAAACATTGCAGTAATAGGAGACATTATTCATAATAAGCAATTACAAGTTTTCCAGTTCTGTTTTTCAGAGTGATCTGATGCAAGACGCAAAAAATTGTCTGTGGGAGGTAATATGGTAATTAGGGAAGGGAATTAAAAGAACAAAAGACAAGAAATTAGCAGAATATAGAAAGGAAATAACAGGGGAAAAGCTCAGGTGTGCCTCAACGCTTTACCACACAATCCGGAGGTTTAATGACTGAGAAAAAGGGCTTTAGAAAACATTGTGGGAAAAGGAGAAAATTATAATTTCCTTTTCCCAAAATGTTTTTTATCCTATTAATGATAAATTCCGTCAATTGAGTTACATTTAAATTGTTGTTTGCACATGCTTTTACACATGCTTTTAATTTAGAAAAGTCCGTATTTTTGTGCCGAGTTTACGGTTTTACCCTTTATCAGACTATGCAATTGGGAACATTTGCAGAAAAGCTCAATGCAGCACAGATGAGGGTGCTTGTCTTTGAAAGGGAAGAAAATTTTGTAGGAAAAGGAGAGAATGCTGGAAACCAGAATTTTCTCTTTAAAACGAAGAATATGGTTAGCGTGCTTCTGTATCATAGTCTTTGGTATAGACTGTACCTTGTCATTACTGCCTTGTTTGATTTTTATCAGTCAAAACAAAATATTTTCATCTTTATTCAGGAGAAAGGGATATATTAATTATATGTTTTCCTATGGTAACATCTTGTGCTTGCTATGTTAGTATGAGTATAGATTTCAGATCAGACTGCACAAAACTTTTAATCTTATTTTGGATATATATTGCCATTATTGTTAAAGATATTCTTGTAGAAGCATACAAATGGCATTGTAAAAAATGTTTTATTCCTCGGACCAAATCTATTCTTTTCAGTTAATTTGCAGTATCAGAGTTTACCAGCTTTACCAAATAAGCACTTACCTTTATGTTATGGGAGACAACTACTTCATGCATAGCTTCGTCCCGATTTAAATACAATACCTGACCACTTGGGAGATCAATCTCTGAGCAGAGTTGTCGTTCGTTACTCTCACCATACATCTCTGCAGTGGGCTAAATGACAAGAATCTTGTCAAACCGAGCAAAAGATGTTTTGTTACTGTTTGACTGTTTCATGTGTAACATTATAAAGTGGACAAAAGAAATGTGATTCTGGATACATTATAGGTGCATTCAAACTGATGAATTTACCCGTGTACAATGGAACTATTTTTTCCGAGCCTCTACTAATGAGAATCGTACGCCACTTTTAACAGAAATGGCTGCGCCCATGAATGATGACAGCCGTTTTGACACACCGATGGATCTTAGTTTATAAGATTAAAAAACAAGTTATGGTCCTTTAAAAGACATTCAGCCTTTTCAGAAAATCCCTCCCTTTCACATTTCGTACTACTTAGTCTGATTTGCGGTATGCTGTTTGAACAGCAAATAAAGTAATCGATATTGGTCTTTCTTTCACTGGCGTTTGTGTCACCATTTTGAGTTCTGGTCATGTGATGAAAGTATCACATAATGACGGACTACCTTCTGAGCCCACTACAGAGGTGAATGTGAATGATCCTGAGTGCAAGAGAGTGTGGGGAGATATCTCTTTGGCTCAGTGGTTATGGTATTGGTCTGGTAAACCTGAAAAAAAAAAACCGAGGATATTTGCCCATCTTGGGTTCGAACCTGGCCTGAGGAAGATTGTATTTCAGCTCTGCATTTGTTTCTTTGTTACAGACTTTGTTAGTAAGATTTGTAAGACACTAAAGAAGGTTTTTGAAAACACTGTAGGGAGAGGAGAAAATGCTGATAACCATTTTCTCCCATCCTTGGATACCCCGGGGTCTCCCTATTTGCTACGCTACATCGACCCCTGGGACAATTGACTAATAAAACTTTGAATCGGCCGCCGAAAATCGATACGAAACGTCATAGCGTACAGTCCACTCGCCCATCACAAAGTGATGATGGAACCAATGAAAAGCCAGCATTCGGCCAGCGGTAAAGCGAGGGAAATTCAATTAATTGTCCCAGGGGTCGATGTAGCGCAGCAAATAGGGAGAGCCCGGGTATCCGAGGATGATTTTCTCATATTCACATGCTGTTTTCTTTCTTTCTAAAGACAAATGTCAGTTTTGGGACTTTTAACGACCCTGATAAAGAAGCCTTCTGAAAACATTGTGGGAAAAGGAGAAAATGCTGGTAACCAGCATTTTCTCCTTTTCCCATAATGTTTTCTACACTTCACAAAACAAATTTCAAATATTTAGTCACTTTCACCTTGTTATCTGTAATTGCTCTCAATTCAGACCAGTCTCAAATTTTGTTGTTTGGTAAAGGGTTAAATGCCTTTAATTGGGACAAGTTTTAATTTTGGTGAGAATGGAAGCCACACTTTGTCATCTAGCTTTGATTCTGGAAATGTTACTATAGACTTTCATATACCCTAACATTGCAGACAGCATAAAAACATCATTGTTAAAGGAATCATGGCATGTAACAAGCAACTGCTGCTTTTTTTTCTACAATGTTTTTGATACAATTATACTTAATGTACTTTGTAGCTGATTTTGATACTAGATCATACGCTATTTTGGACATCAATGGGTTAAGTATTAAGCACTTAAGCACTGCAAAGATAGTTCAGATCATATTAATCATCTATTTTTTCATGTGATAAAAAAAGGCCTTTCATCAATCATTTCTAAAGCTGGAACAAACGTCAGGAGGTAAAAAGAAAGTTAATGATGCCATTTCCATGGCAATGATCCTTAACACTTTATCAGATGACAAAAAATAACTGTTGCTCTTTAGCGGTCTATACTAACATTGACCAGGGTCCGTTACTTCACCAACCATTTTTAAGAATATTCTTTGTCTAACTTTTCAAGATTTTCTAACTGTGAAAGTAACAGAACTTCTGATTGGCTAGACCGTTCAGTTTAGCCAATCAGAAGTTTTGTTACTTTCACATGGACAAAATTCTGAAGAATTAGACAAAAGAAAGTTCTTAAGAATGGTTGTTGAATACAGACCCTGGTATCACAAAGTCAGCAACATTTGGAAGAGGTACCTGAAACTCACATCTTGTGGAGTGGCATGTACTAAATATTGCAAGATATATATATAAAAGTAGAGTCCAGCCTGTCCAAATAATGTTGACTTCAGAAGAGAAGAAGAGTCTGTGGGCAAAAAAAGAAAAATTAATGCTAGCAATAATGTTTTCAGAACTTTTTTTACCTCATAGTCGTCAAATTAACAATAGCAGCCAAAAGTAAGCGAATCAGATTTTAACTCTTTACCGAATGACAAATATAGACTGGTCCAAACTGAAAGCACATGCAAATGACAAATTATATGTAACTCAAAAATATAAATTTGGTTCCAGCAGGGTAGAAAACATTGTGGGAAAACGAGGAAATGCATTTTCTCCTTTTTCTACAGTGTTTTCAAAAGGCTTCTTTCTCAGGTTCGTTAAAAGGTGGCATTGTGTTGTAAAGAGTTAAATGCATGTAAATTCAAATCAAATACCATGTGCTAATTATTGTGAAGATGAAAATCTGTTCTTGTAAGCTCATTCGGAGTGTTAGTCCATGGCAGTGGAATCATTTTCAAAACTAGGTTAAAAGTTGCCACGTTGCTCTGTTTGTTTACTTTTTACCTGAATTTGAAATTTGTTTAACTGCCAGCAATGATGTATACTTGGACAGACCACATAATAACCAATTGCTAGTGATTATCTGCAGTTGTAATCAATCTTTAATGGCAATAATTTGAAGCCTTTCTTCTTTGAGACTTATAACAGATCTATTATCTTTCCTTTTACATTTTCATAAATATTATGACATTATCAGCTTTTCTGGGGCTGTAGATCGAGACATCTTTTTCGGGGGGTGTAGATCGAGACATCTTTGTGATGCACCCTCTATTGGATGCTGGTACTGTAATTACCCTCCTTTACATTATATTTCTAAAAGTCAGTGAAATATTGTTTTACAAACCGCTTACAAATACACATGAAGCGATAAGCAGACAACCATGTGGGTTTCCATGTTTACCTTCTCTTCGAAAGGTAGCGACCTTATTCTATTTTTATCAAAGATGAAATGCTACGAGTGATTTCATTCGTTACAGTTAGAGCTGGCTGCATCCAATGAAAAAGGGATGGGGGGGGGGAAGTAAAAATCAAGCTCGATCCGTCAAGGGTAGACTAGCATAGTGAATCGTAAGCCTTGCCTTGACTTTCAGCTATTAAATTGCAAAACACTCAGCTGAGCATCACTAGTCTAATTTAAAGTGGATCAACTTTTTTTTGTAAATTATGATTGGCTGCGCACGAGAGATGTGTCAAACTGTGTTCATGCGTGCATTAAAAGAAGAAATACATGGGCAAATGAGTCTGGCCACAAGCTCTCATGTACATTGGTAATTTACGTTTGATGAACATGATGAACATTGACAAACAGTTCAGGAACAATTTGTGAATGTGCATCAACAGTTAAGCAACCTGAGTCCATATTCACCAAGCATTCTCAAGAATGTTCTTTGTCTTATTCTTCAAGTTTTTTTGAGATATTCACCATATTCACCAATCATTCTCAAGAACGTTCTTGACTTTGACAGTGAAAGTAACAGAACTTATGATTGGCTAAACCGTATATCAGAAGTTCTGGTACTTTCACACTGAGGAAATTCTTAAGAATAAGACTAAGAATGTTCTTGAGAATGGTTGGTGAATACAGACCCAGTTCTTACAGATTCTTTACAGTGAAACTATAATGGATTCAAAGCAATATAGAAAACCGTAACCAGCATTTTCTCCTTTCCCAACAATATTTTCTACCTCACTTTTTGGAACACATCTGATTGTTCATCGCCAAGTCCTTTCAACTTAGAAAAATCTAAAATTTGGTTGTGTGGTATAGAGTTTATAAATGCTAAGAGTCAGGTTCTGACATTGACAGCTTTCCTTGTTTTACTGTGATGAAGTGTCAGATGCAGTATTTGGTAATTTCCCCTTCCTAACCCCTTGTTGATTGATCCCATGCTTTCATGTTATCCAGAGGAAGAGGATTTTTGAAAAAGATTTTTGCATTTTCTCGTCAAGCCATGAGGTTTTTAGAAGCCCTTCCTCGAGATCATCAAAACATTGGATTGTTTGCTGAAGGCAAAACATTCCTCCATGGCTTTACCATGTACTCAAAAATCCTTGAATCAACAACCCTGGCTTATTAAAATGTTCTGAAAGAAGCAGAAACCAGCATTTTTTCTCTCTTCCCAAATAGTTCATTGGAAAAATCTTATCAAATTAACCCTCTACCATGCAATCCCGACTTGTAACACCCCTGGGAAAGAAGCCTCTTGCAAACATTGTGAGAAAAAGAAAAAAATGCTAGTAACCAGCATTTTCTCTTTTTCCCCTCAATGTTTTATACCCTTCTCAAAACAAATTTCAGTTTTTGAGCCACATTTATTTTGTCGTCTGCAAATGCTTTCAATTTGGACCAGACTAAAATTTTGCCATTTGGTAAAAGAGTTAACCACATTTGATTTTCTCTCTATGACATGAATGCTTTTAATATGGACAAGTCAAAGACTTGTGGCTCAAAAACTGAAATTCAATTTTAGACTGTTATCTCCTTAGCTAAAGGTCCTGTGCTTGGATGACTTTAGAGAAGAAAAATTAAACGTTTACAGCTCTGAATTGAAATAATGGACCATTTCAGCAAATGCTTTCAATTTGGAGAATTCTAAAATTTTGTCATCTTGTTATTAATTGCAAATTAACACTTCATTAGGATATCTGATGTGAAAACAGCCGAGTCTGTAATTAACCTTGATGTCAATGAAAACCTTTCACAAATCACTGAAATACCCCAAGTTGTTAATTTGACATCTGATTCATAGGACTTAATTTGGCACATGTGAGGTTCAAGTACTGTAACAGATTGTAGATCAAGGTCAGACTCCATCATATGTTAGGAATCTGTTTGAAATTCTGGGTAGATCAGCAATTACTCTTTACAACAGCTTGTTCATGGATTGTTATTAATGTCTGATCTTTTAAGATGAAGCATATTAGACTACATGGATTTCAAAATCTTGATCTTTAACTCTGTCTGGAAATAAATATTTCATTTAACTCAATACCATACAGCAAAATTTTGGATTCATCCAAATTCAAAGCATCTGCCATCTAATAAGTTGTATGTATTTAATATGAAGGCATATTGTGAAGACTTATATTCTGCCATTTTGGCAACACTACATTACAGTGGTGCAAAAATGGCAAAACTAGCCTTTAGCTATTCAGCATAATTATATACCTTGGGTGATGGGAGCCATCAAATCCCTCTGCTGTATCTGGTGGATTGATACGCACTAGATCGGGTACATACCGTGAAATATGCTGGTTACCGTTCTGATAATTGTAAGGCTTCTATTAAAAAAGAGAACTTGAGTTACAATTTTCCATAGAAATCTTTCTAATTGTATTTCATTTGAGATGACAAACAGTTCCTTCATTCGTTATTAAACATGGTTTATCAATTCCAATTTAAGTTGTCACCGACAGATAAACAGATGTGAGTAAATGATTTCACCAAGGTTGTTTATGTCGACTGACAGTGGCGCGCCATGTATAAGATCACGTGATTGGCAGTTCAAATGGAAAAGACCATTATACGGATATGGTTAGATTTAGGTACAGACTTGCCTGAGTTGTGACAAGTGGCCTTCAACAAGACAGGGGAAAGGCAATAACCAGTAGTGTGAAGACAATTTCTATCATTTTATTTACAGCTTTGCTGCCTGGAAGATTTGTTCGAAAATAATACTTCAATGTTGGCCTCTGGAAAAGAGTTGAGTTTCAATTCATGTTTATTATCTACTGCTATATTTATAATTATCCCTTTACAACACAATCCTAAGTTTTAACAACCCTTCAGACAGAGTATTATGAAAACATCATGGAAAAAGGAGAAAATACTGGTAACCAGGATTTTCTCCTTTTTCCACAATGTTTTCTACCCTGTCAAAGAATAATTGTGCCATTTGAACCGCACTGAAATGTCTGCAGATGCTTTCAGTTAGAACAAGGCTAAAATTCTATCCTCTGGTAAAGGGTTAAGAACGTTACGAAGTCGTCTACTGCAAATTTGCTTCAGGAGGACTGGTAATGAAGGTAATTAGCACACCAAGGGTTAATGGCTCTGTCATGCTCTGTTATAGATACAGACATATATTGGAAAAACTTGAGGAATATCAGGGTTGACAGTTTTCTGCATTTGAATGGTCACATGATATTGTCATTCGAAGAATAGAACTGAAGTTGTCATGTTCTTGACAGTTTTTTGTCGAGATTTTTAATAAATGGATGTGCTTAGAGAAATTTAATGAGGAATTTGGATTGAAAGTGCTTGTTAATTGTTGTTGTAAAATTGTGTTCCAGATTTCAAAATTCTGTATAGAATTAGATAATACCGTATATTCTTATTTTTTGATCTGTGCCGAAAAAATTGTAATTCATATTTTGACTGTTATGTTAACTCTTTACCAGACGACAAAATACAAGACTGGTCCAAATTGAAAGCATTTGCAGAAGACAAAATTAATGTGACTCAAAAAATGAATTTTTTGGGGAAGGGTATAAAACATTGTGGGAAAAGAAGAAAATGCTGGTTACCAGCATTTTCTCCTTTTCCCATAATGTTTTCGAAAGGCCTCTTTCTGAGACTCATTACAACTCGGGATTGTTGGTTAAAGAGTTAATATATAACATTGAACATAAAGATAGTTGGTTGGTTGGTTAGTTGTATTAGGGTTTAATGCCACTTTAACAGCTAAGGTCATAATTTATCATGGGGGTCGGTGATGCACATGTGTTTCCTGGCTTTCTCATACCAGTACTAACACAACTTTCTTTCCAAGGCCACTGACTTCTTTTCACACATGCTTCAGCAGAGGTGACAGGCAAAACGGAAAGAAAGTTCGCCTCAACCGGGTATCGAACTCAATCACCAGGCCATGAGTCCAACACACTCACCACTGAGCCACCCTAGCCAGCCATAAAGCTAGTAGAAATTAAAGTAAAGGGGATGTGGACAAAGCTTACTGTTGTTAACTCTTTACCAAGGACAAATTTTTGCAATTTTACAGTTAGACCCCATTCAGAACAGCTTTTAAAGACAACAAAATAATTGTGACTCATGAAATTGAAATTCAAATTGGAAAGGATATAAAAAATTGCAGGAAAAGGAGATGATGCTGGCTACCTACATTTTCTCACTTGTTCTGCAAACTGTTTTCAAAGGCTTTCTTTCTTCGCTTGATGAAAAAGTGGGATTGTTTGGTATTGGGTTAAAAGTTGTTAGCTGTTGCAATGGTCCGTGTACATCAGGTCACTTCCCAGTGTTCCAACCAAGGAAGTCAAAGACCTCTGTACGCCTACCATTCTGAGTTCCATCTGATTTCTAGTTCTCAGAAATTACCATAATGTAATCATCAAGTGCTTCAGAAATATTTTCTATGGTCTTGCAGTTGGTATATCCTAAAAAGTTTAGAATGAAAGAGCTTTGTTATTGTTTGACAAAATTAAATTGAGATATTTCCATATGTCGTAACCTTAATTACTTACAGCTTCATGCAGTGCACAGGTACATTTGAAGATATGATACAGAAATTAATTTACTTCAGTTCAATATTTCCACAAGATACTTTGCTGTCCTCTACTGATGCAATGTCATATTGTGTAATAAATTAAAGAATCAGTGAGTAGCAGAATCTTTAACTTACTGGATGCAATTTTATTTGTATGTTAGACTAGCATTTGTTACAAATTGTCACAATTGTTACAAGACTTTTGGTTGTAAGCATGAACAAGGGTGATCATCACTTGTCAACTGCTGATATATCTTGTTAACGTTCATTATCAGGTTTCAGTAACACATTCAGATTGTGAAGTATTTATTAACAACCCAGCATGAAACTTGAGAAATAACACTGGTCAGCAGCTAGTAATGTTTCCATTCAAGTTATGATAGTAATTCTAACAGATACCGGTCAATTCCCAAGTATTGGGTGTGCATCTCGCACCTTTCTTATTGATATCATGTTACATGCTAAGTTTTTGTATAATCTGAATCATTGCTGTATATTAAAATTTATGAAACTATGGAAGATTATCCAAATTATTTACATGCATCAAAACAGTCATTAGAATATTTTTTTGTGTGCATTTTAGGACATTGTTTTAATGCGAATTGTGCAACTTGATAACACAAGTAACATAAATTATACAGTAACAGAGCATGGTTGGATTATGTTCTTTCAGTTGTGATGCCTTTATTTATGCACAAAAGTAAATTTAAATGCAAAGAATTTAAAGGTTTGTACAATAGGATCAGGGAAATAAACATTTAATAATGTATGACATGTGAAAACAGCACAAACTTTAGGTCATAATAGAAAATGAAACTTAGTTCATAATATAGATGAAAATAACGCAGTTCATAATTTTTCATTCATAGTAGAAGAAAATGAGACATCATAAGCTCAGATATTGGAGGGGCAGTAGCTCTATAGATGTCCCATGAAATAAAGGCTTGGCTCCTGCTGCTTGTAGGGTTGTTTAACCCATTACCGCACAATCCCCACTTTTGACGACCGTGAGAATGAAGCCCTTGGAAAACATTGTGGGAAAAGGAGAAAATGCTGGTAACCAGCATTTTCTCCTTTCCCCACAATGTTTTCAACCCTTCACCAAATTAATTTTCAAATTTTCAGTCACTTTAAATTGGTCCTCTGCAGATAGTTTCAATTTGGACATGCCTAAAATTTTGTTGTTTAGTAGTGACTTAAGGAGGGCCCTATCTTTATTCTTTTAACTTGGGAACAGTTTGGACTAGCAGAAATTACCGATGAGAGCATTTTGTATACGTCAAAATAGATGATGCAAAAATCGAAATTTGCCTTTGGAAGATCATCTATAGAAAAACATGGTGGGAATAGGAGAAAATGTTGGTCACCAGTATTTTCTCCTTTTCCCACTTTGTTTTGAAAAGCTTTCTTTTTTTGGGTCTTTAAAACTGGGGATTGTGTGATAAAGGGCTAACTAATACTAGTATCTTGTAACTTATAATAATTTGCCCTGTGGTAGCAGTGCTGCAAGCTGGGATAATTGCTTTGCATTTTCAATTTTTCATCGCCTCATTGTTCAGGTATTGAATTGTCTAGAACTCCAAGATGACCTTGTTTAGTGAAAACTGCTTGGAACATTGTTTTATATGCTGACAAACTGTAAGTTCATTCTTGAAGTGCAACTCCAAATGGAATGGAGACTTGAATTTGCCAGTTAACTCATTACCAAACAACAATATTTAAGGCTTGTCCAAATGGTAAGCATTTGCAAACAACAAAATAAAAGTGACAGAAAATTTGAAATTTGTTATGTGAAGAGTAGAAAACATGATGGGAAAAGAGAAAATGCTGGTTACCAGCATTTTCTCCTATTCCCACAATGTTTTCCAAGGGCTTCATTCTCTGAGGGTCGTCAAAAGTAGGGATTGTGTAATAATGGTTAAGACCCAAATAACAGTGTAAATCCAAGATCAGGGGACCATCAGTATGGAATAGTGTATGAGAACTACCACCTAATTGGTTAAGAATTTTGAGAAGGACCACCTAATTGGTTAAGATTTTCATTAGCAGCTAGTCAGATTAACCCTTTCCCAAACCACAAATTTTAGACTTCCAAGTATAAAACATCTGCTCACTGCAGATGACCTAGTCAAAATCAGCACAAATGAGAATAAGTTAAATGAAAGGGTAGGAAACATTGTTGGAAAGGGAGAAAATGTTTTTTACCAGCATTTTCTTCTTTTACCCTGATGCTTTCAAAAACCCTTCTGCCTAGGCTCATTTAAATTTAGGATCGTGTTACAAATAGATTATCTTAGAAACAGAACTGGTGAATGACAAAGTTTCTGACTGCTGCATCTGTTTTTTACAGAAGAACATGATTTTCTGAGCAGTGAGGGTTAATGTGATTCAAGAAATTTGATAAATCTAATTATTGAAAGAAGTGGCACAATTACTGTCTTTCTAGTAAATAGAACGAAATTTCTGCTTCATGTTGCCTCATTATGTTAACATGAACTGCTAGTCATAATCATATTCTGCACAACTGTTTGTCTGTATCCCCTGTAAAATATTATAAAGAATTGTGCAAGAGAACCAGTGACTGGTGTGTAACCCTTTATCAGAAGACAAAATTCAAGCCTTGTCAAAATTGAAAGCATTTATTTCACAGGCTACAATTTCAACTTGACTCAAATGTTGCAATTTTTCTTTGATAAGGTAGAAAACATTGTGGGAATGGAGAAAATGTTGGTTACCAGCATTTTCTTCTTTCCTACAGTTTTTACAAAAGGCTTCTTTCTTGGTATTGTTCAAAAGTCTGCATTGTACTGTAAAACAACCCACTGTTCCCGATATAGATTACCATTGCTTTTGTTGAAAAGAAACAATAAACTTGCTGAGATGAAGTCTTGTTGCAAGTTGTTTTGTTTTAGATTTAGCCCTACATTTTGTTCTAAAAGATAAATCATTAGAAGTTTTGTGGGAACTGGAAGAGCCATCCTAGTGATACCAGGATGAAGTATTTCTATCATATTGAAAGTCTGTTTTGGTGTGTTTCTTAAACAGGAGTTTCTAGTATTTTGTGACATTTTCCCTTAAATATAATTATGCAATTGTTTCTTTGCCTCCTAGAGTGACTTTGACATTTGTTGGTCCATAATTACATGCATAACTGAGGACTTGATTCAAATTACTTGGACACTTGTGCTGAAGACACTGAAGCAGGTTTTGTTGAGTTAGTGTATTGCTTTGTAACTATCATGGATACTGAAAAGATGAATTCACTTGGACAGTATTATCATAACATTTGGCCTCATCCTTATATGAGATTTTGGAGACATGCAGGTGTTGGAGTGAGGTGACCAGTAAATATTGTTTTGTGTTTGCCAAGAGTGGGATGACCAGTAAATATTGTTTTGTGTATATACCATTCCCCATCCCCACCCATGGCATCTACGTAATTCTTTGTACATACTAGTATACCACAGCAGGACAATATGAGTGCCAAGTTCTGATAATTATGAGATGTTGGTATAGTACATAATGTTGTTGGAGCAACATGCACATTTTACATCTATTCAACCAACAGAATGAAATGCAGTCACGGTAACAATGTTTAGACAAACATATTTATGAGATATTGTGGGGTAAGATGGCCAGTTCAATGGTTCATATGGCCTTGTGTTCACCATCCTTTGACCCAACTACCCATTTCATTGTTCATGTATAGTCAGTCATCTTTATGTATGGATGTATTTTCCCAATTTTTTCCGTTTAGAAATTGAATCTCAGATTGCTAAGTAAGTAGAAATGATAACAAACCCCACCCCCTACATAATTATTGCAGTTTGAAGACTTTTTTCATGAAAATTTGTATAGAATCATTAGAATCAAGATCCAGATCCTTAATTTTCCTGATCCAGCAGAAAGGCAACAAGTGGGGGTATACATCAGCATGCAACCATTTATAGTTGTTTATTTCTGTTTGCATCTGGCAGGCCTTTATAATATGATCACTTGAAGGTTTACGTACAACTTAACGAAATAGCAAAATTTGGGACTAAATTAAGTTGAAAGAATTTGGCTCAAACTATGATTTTTGTCTTCTGTAGGGTAAAGAACATAGTGAAAAGAGGAGAAAATGCTTGTTGCCAACATTTTCTCCTTTTCTTTATGTTTTCAGAAAGCTTTGTTCAGAGGGCCATTGAAACTGGAGATTGTATAGCAAAAGATTAAAGAATATTACCCAAAAATAGCCCAGGTATCCAAATTTCCACCCTTTCATCCTTTATAAAATTATCACAAATTTCAACAACTCTAGGGATGAAGGGTTCTGAAAACTTTGCGGGAAAATGAAAAAAATGCTGGTAACTGGCATTTTCTCCTTTTCTCACAACATGCTCTACTCTCTCAGTCAAATTCTATCATAAAAGACCACATTAAACTGGTCATCTAGAAATGCTTTAAATTTAGACAAGTCTGAGATTTAGTTTTACAGTCATCTTGTAAGAATTTAAAGCAATCAGACAGAATAAAGTTGTTTTACTAGAAACTGTAAATCAGATTTGAATTCTCAGCTCTTCACGGTCAGCTGTCCTAAATTTTCTTTTTGGTCGATTGATTAATTTCTTTGACAGGCTGTAATGTCATGAGTTATTTAAGAAGTAATCTTCTTCCTATTGTGGTTTATCGTTCTATAAACTACAGGTGTGAGTTATGGGGCACAATGAATAATCCACAAGGGCGATAGCCCGAGTGTTTTATTGCGCCTCATAACTCACATGGTTTATTGAATGATAAACCAAGATAGAAGATTATTTCGATTCTAACATGGCCAATTCTTAATGAAAGGAAAACAAGCTCAAACTTGGAGTAAACACTCCAATGAAAAATCTGTTCCATTGAATATTAACCCTTTCAACGAATGACGATACTCGATATAGAATGACGTCACTCTGCATGGAATGTCGCAGATTTTACCATGCTTTCCTTGCACTGTGTTTATAGACACAAATTGGCGACTCATGTTAGAATATGCTTTGAATTTTTTGTGTTATTTGAAAAAACCTTATAAGCACATCAAAACTAGAACCTTAGCAAATGAGGGTTTCACGCTTCCTTCTCGATGTACGATACCAAGCATGTCATTACGGTGTAATGGATCCATAAAATCCATTTTAACCCTTTACCAAACAATCCCTGTTTTTTTCGACCCTAATATTATTAAGCCTTTTGAAAACATTGTGGGAAAAGGAGAAAATGCTGGTAACCAGCATTTTCTCCTTTTCCCACTATGTTTTCTACCCTGCTGGAAACGAATTTCAGCTTTTGAAGTACGGTTATTCTATCATCTGCAAGTGCTTTCAATTTGAACCAGTCTAAAATTCTGTCGTTTTGTAAAGGGTTAAGCTGGCTTTTACAGAGCATGGCTTAGTTCAGTTTTGTTCTCCTTTCAGGGGACCAGGGGGCTCCCAACATGATGCTTCATCCCCATACAAGAGAAGTAGGCCCCAGAGCCCATCAAGCTCTGTAATGCAGGGAGCCATGAGACCCGGAGCAGCTTATTACCAAGATCCTAGATATGGTCTGGCAGTAGCAGCAGTGGCTTCAGGGGGCTTTGAAAGTATTTACAGGAACCCTTTCCAGACTGCTGGGGTGAGTATAGGATCCACTACCTAATTAATCCTTTACCAGACAACAAAATTTTAGACTGGACGTAATTCACACTGATCAACGTGAGCCGCAGACACCATGTGTTCTTGGTACACCAGATCAAATTTTTACATGGAAGAACCGGTGGTGGTGTAAGTATTTTCATTTTTGTGGACCTGGTTTACCTAGATAGAAATGTTGATTTACAGCAATGTCAAGACAAATGATTGATCTGTTTACATACATACTACGGAATAATAATACCATCATCTAAGCGAGCTGTGGCTTTATGAGCAACTGGGGTCTTATTGTTTTGCAGTTTATTGCCAAATTTTGGACAAAATTCCAAACCATTGTTCATTTTACAAGTTTGTATGATAAGATATATGTATTCCCTAAAGGAACACAAAATTTCACTTAGAAATGTCCATCCAAAGCGAAGATATGTGTTTTTGAATGGACCTGGGTAGAGGAAAGTATGCTAACAAGACACCAATTTTATTTTCAATGTATGCACATGGACACCAGATCAGAAAAAGCTTGGGGTAACTGAACACCAACGTTTAAATCATCAATATTTCTGCCTGAAACTCGATGCATGGGCTGTGTACGAAGACTATTTTTGTAAACATTATGTCTCTACGGTCCATTACCTGATAAAGAGCGTGTTCAACCCAACTTCATTACTTCTAGCACTTGCTTTTTTGAAATATTTGCAATATTACTGCAATTTACGAAGTAGACTTACGATGCTTGATCACAATTGTCCGGTCATTGCCTCCAATGGTTTGGAATTTTGTCCAAAATTTGGCAATAAACTGCAAAACAATAAGACCCCAGTTGCTCATAAAGCCACAGCTCGCTTAGATGATGGTATTATTATTCCGTAGTATGTATGTAAACAGATCAATCATTTGTCTTGACATTGCTGTAAATCAACATTTCTTTCTAGGTAAATCAGGTCCATAAAAATGAAAATACTTACACCACCTCCGGTTCTTCCATGTAAAAATTTGATCTGGTGTACCGAGAACACATGGTGTCCGCGGCTCACGTTGATCAGTGTGTAATTGAAAGCATTTGCAGATGACAATTTCACTGTGGCTCAAATGGTGTAATTTTTCTCTGATAGAGCAGAAAACATTATGGGAGAAAAGGAGAACATGCTGGTTACAATGCTGGTAGCTTAGGGTAATACTTCTCAATGCACCAGCTAAACTCTTTACCAAACAATCCCATGTTTTAAACGACCTGGAGGAAAATGGCTTTTGAAAAAATTGTAGGAAAAGGTAAAAATGCTGATAACTAGCATTTTCTTCTTTGTTTTATAATAATATCTGCTCTTTCAAAGTTGTTCCATCATTTTAGAGATGGCCCCTGGTAGAGTACAGGACTTTAGAACAGGGGCCGTATTCACCAACCATTCTTAAGAACATTCTTTGTCTCTCCAGAATTTTCTACATTTGTAAGTAACACAACGTCTGATTGGCTAAACCATTCAGTTTAGCCAATCAGAAGTTGTGTTGCTTACAAATTTAGAATATCTTGGAGAATAAGACTAAGAATATTCTCAAGAATGGTTGGTGAATACAGACCCTGCAGGAGGTTGGTGGTTTGACCCTTGGCTCAGTCATTTTCTTTCCAAGATCTGATGATAGTCATTATGACTTGAGAACAGGACGTTGGTGGTTTGATCAGTAATTTCTTTCCGAGATCTAATGATAGTCATTATGAAAAGATTCATTCCTCGCTTGCTGCTGACCATTGTTATGACAATGGAAAGCAGACCAAGGGTGTGGAAAGGATATTGTGCGGATTACTGGAAATAGAAACCCCAGGAAAGCATGAATAGGTGCACTGGCCCCCTGTGGTATAACTGAAATGTTGAAAATAGTGTTAAACATCATACAATCAATAAATCAACCATCATTTGTCTTATGCAAATGCTTTCTAGTTGAACCTCTTAAATGGTTTATGTATACTCATTTGTACCATGTTTTGGGCGATGTAAATATAGGTTGTAAGGTATTGTGTTGAACTTTGAATCCGAAATTAATCTCAGGACCTCTGACCAAAAAATGAAGATTTCTTTTTAAATATGCACACAGTTCATAATTCCTGGTTCTTCCTACAATCTTTTTGCCCTTTGTAACAAAACTTCCATAATTTAAACAACATTAACTTTATTTATATTGAAATGGGCTGGCCTAGAATTTAGTAATGTTGTACATAATTGAATAGGCCCATAACTGTTGTAAAATATGTGGAGTAATGTGCTGCAATATTTCAGAACTGATGGAATTACCTAATAACCTCTTCATGCAGGAAGTTCAAAGAATTATGGGTAAACAATGTTTTTCTCAGGCTGATTTAAAGCAGGATTTTTTGGTAACAGATTTGAAGGAAGGAGAGAAAGAAGCCTAAAGAAAACATTGTGGGAAAAGGAGTAAATGCTGGTAACCAGCATTTTCTTCTTTTCCCACAAATTTTTCTAACCTAACCTAAACAATTTTTTTTTTTTCACGTTATTTCGTCGTCTGCACATGCTCTCAATTTGGAGTATTCCAACACTTTTTCGTTTTGTAAAGAGTTAATGACCCTGTGGAAAAGGCCTCTCGAAATCATTGTTGGAAAAGCAAAAGAGGCTGGTTACCAGCATTATCTCCTTTTCCAGCGATGTATCTACAATAACAATGACAGAACATCATTTGAACCATTACCACACAATCCCTACTTTTGACGCCTCTGAGAAAGAGGCCTTTTGAAAACACTGGGGGAAAAGGAGAAAATGCTGGTAACCAGCATTTTCTCCTTTTCCCACAGTGTTTTCTACCCTTCTCAGAACTAATTTCAATTTTTCAGTCACCTTCATTTTATCGTCTGCAAATGCTTTCAATTTGGACCAGTCTAAATTTTCTCGTGTGGTAATGGGTTAAAATGTTGTCTGCAAATGCTTTTAATTTGTTCATTGTTTTGTTGTATTGTTAAGAGTTATAAGAAGGGATAGTATGGTAAAAGGTTGAACAACTGGATTTTTAGCTACTAGGAAACACTGCTGGTTTGTGTATTTGATGCTTTATGGGAAAAAGCAATTCATTTTTTTTCCTATAGCATTTCAGAGTAAAAAGACATTAAATTCATGTTCAATTTAACAGCTTGCACCTGTGTCTTTTTAAAATTTGTGAGTTGATTAAGTGCATTCCATTTCTACTGGATTGAAGAACTCGCAAAGGAATCTTGATGTAGATAATTAAGTACTTAAATTCTTTATGGAAAAACATTTGCTGAAGAAAATTGAGGTTAAGATGATGGAATATTGTTTTGAAAGGTCAGAAAACATTATTGGAAGAAAAAATGTCAGCTACCAGCATTTTCTCCTTTTCCCACAATTTATTCTGAAGCCTTCTTCCTAAGGGTCTTTAACTCTTTACCCAATAAGGCATTTCTATGGCATCTCAAATTGACCCAAAATAACAGCAAGGATGAAACCGTTTCTTATGTGTATATGACACCTTTTGATAGCATTGAAAACATTGTGGCAAAAGGTAAAATTGCTTGTCAATGAATGAATGAATAGCGTTTTAAGGCCCGTCGACAACTTAGGTCATATTGGGCCCACTTACTTAGTAAACAATAATGCGAGGTGAAAATAACATACATGTGCAACAACATAAGACAAACATGATAAATGAGGAATGGATGAAACACAAAATGATGCCCCTTTTGTCGCCTTTTACGACATGCATGCTGTCACTTTTGTTCCGCCAGATGAAATGGCAGATGTGACGATCACTGGACTGCAGTGGTTTATTCTTATACCCCCGATTAAACCACACGGGGTCCCACAGGCCAACTGATTTCCATTCCAAACCCTATTTACATCAAGAAAAAAAATAAAGGATTTGGAATAAGAACTACCCAGCCTGCTGCAATCCTACGAATTACAAGGAAAGCAGCCGTTTGTCTCTAATTTTAGTCGCCTTCTACGACATGCCATAGAGAAAGGCCAAGGTCCTATTCTATACAGTAAAAAACCCCGGGACCCCACGGGGATTGCTTGTCAAGAGCAATTTCACCTTTTGCTTCAATGTTTTCCAAAGGCTCCTACAAGCAATGGGTAGAAATGAGTATCTATGGAGTAAAGGGTTTAAACTTGGAATTGTTTTGTATAGGGCTAGTGCATTGACAAAGTTTTAGATCTATCACAAAACTAATAACAAGAAATTACCGGTATGCAAAGAACAATTTTTGAAGAAAAAGAACTTCTACAGGGCAGTTGTGTGAAGAAATGGTTTGCAAACGGTATGGAAAACATAATTACATGTATCTCGATAGTCATGTACATTATATTGCTCAAAAAGTCTTTCCGTGGAAACTGCATTTCTCCCCATTAAATTTTGAAACTCTTAAAAAATGCTGGATGCTCAACTAAGTTTCAAAGGATGTTTTCCCATCTAGATGCTATGAGAATGGATGTGCCTAAATTTTGTTAAGAGTTTAAAAATGGTGTGAAACTGATACAGCATTAACCCATTACCACACAATCCCTACTTTTGAAGCCCCTGATAAAGAAACCCTTAGAAAACATTGTGGGAAAAGGAGAAAATGCTGGTTACCAGCATTTTCTCCTTTTCCCACAATATTTTCTACCCTTCACAAAACAAATTTCAAATTTTCAGTCACTTTTATTTTGTCGTCTGCAAATGCTTTCAATTTGGACCAGTCTAAAATATTGTCGTTTGGTAATGGGTTAATGACAAAATACTTTGAACCAAAGAACCAGCTTGATATTGTAAGTGTCATAATCATTTGACTGGTTAATTATAGCTTATCAGTCATCCAATAGTAGGCACAAGGATCCTTTAGCCTTATGCTTTTTACTAGCTAGCTGACAAAATTTTAGACTTCTCTAAATTAGAGCATCTGCAGACAACAAGTTAGATGTAGTTTCAAAAGTGAAGTTAGTCAATGGAAAGATATGGTACATGTACATTATGGGAAAAGACAATGGTTGTTACCATGCTTTCCTTGTTTTCCAAATTAAAAACCTTCTCAGGGTAACAAAACTATAGGATCATTGGAAAAGGGTTAGATAAAAAAAATGAAAACCTGACAAACAAAACTTTAGAAAACTATGTTGGAAAAGGAGAAAATGCTGGTGACTTTTTATAAATAAACAAACCCAGTTATTTTTGTAACATTATTTATATCTTGATTGTATGTAAATGCTTTCAATTTGGGCCAACTTAAAATTTAATTGTGTGTTTAATAGTTAACTCTTTGCCACTTAACTCATGACCACACAATCCCGTATAACTTTTAACGACCCCCAGATAGAAGCCTTCTGAAAACATTGTGAGAAAAGGAGAAAATGCTGGTAACCAACATTTTCTTCATTTTTCACAATGTTTTGTACTCTATGAAAGACAGAATCCATTTTTTGAGCTATGTCTAAATTGTCATCTGCAAATGCTTTCAATTTGGACAAGTCTATGATTTGCTTGTGTGGTGAAGATTTAAGCAAATAATAGACTTGTAGAAATTGAAAGCATTTGCAGACGAGAAATGTTACATAGCTCAAACGATCGAGTTTGTTATTGATAGAATAGAAAACATAGTGGGAAAAGGTCAAAATGCTGCTTACCAGCATTTTCTCCTTTTTCCACTGAATGTATCAAAAGGCTTCTTTCTAGGGGTTGTGTGGTAATGAGTTAAGGAAAAAGTTCTACTTCATTATCAACTTTTGCTTTGTTGACGCCTCCTATGCTTCCTTTGCATTCAGTTATCATTCAGTTATACTGTTACCATATTTGGGCTCAAAGAAGAGATTATTCATTGAATAAAAGGGGGAAAAAAAGTAACTATCGGAGTGTACAATATACAACCAATTTATTTGATAATTTCGAGATCAAGATCAGATAGCAATGAATATGATTTAGTTTTTAGCTCCACTGGCCTAGCTCCACTGGCTGAAGGTCAGTGGGCTTATGTCATGGCCCAGTGTCCGTCGTGTGTCTGTCTTGTGTCTATCTGTCAGTAAACTTTTATTTAAAACATCTGCTTCTCTGAAACTACCCATCTAATTTTGATGAAACTTCACAGAAATGATCCTGCCATGGTCCTCCTCAGAATTTCTTGAAAGAATTTGATGCCTTTAAAAAGTCTGGTTGCCACAGCAACAAAACTTAAGAATATTGGAAATCTTTGAAAATCTTCTTGCCTGAAACCATAAGGCCAAGGGCTACCAAATTTGGCATAAAGCTTTATCTAGTAGACCTCTATCAAGTTTTGTCAAATTATAGCTTGGGGTCAAAATTTGCCCCACCCCAGGGATCATAAGTTTTATATGGGCTTACGTAGAAAAAACTTTTTTAGAGGTCATCCTGCTCCTAACCATTAAAGGTGGGTATTTAGAATTTTTACATCTCACCAAATTAAAAAATATATATATCACTGAAATTCATATGAAAAAATAATACAAATCATCAATAATTAAGATTCATAAAATTACAAAAAAAAATTTTTTTGATGGTGTTCCCTTAAAAGGCTACGTAGCCTCTTAAGGTATTTTTAGATTTCGCGCCAAAAATCAATAAAGCATTTTGGGAATGCCAAGTGACTGGCACGTGACTCATTACCCTTAAATTCCATTACGTAACAAACATATAATAATTATTTTCCATAATGTCTTCTTCAGACCCTATGTTTGAAACTTAATCTGTGCATTCCTGTATGTAGATAAGTGAATTGATCATCTAAAAATAGAATGTGTCTCCCGTCCGTGTCAATCTGGGCTGTAGTAAATCTCTAATTTCTCGTGTTGTCGGACGGTGTTCGATTACTGGCGTTTTATAAATGAAAATTAAAAGGCTTTGGGAGTATAAGGATGATTTTTTTGCACTTTTGTACAATTTTCGTCCCAAAATCTGAAGGGCCACCTTTAAAGGCCCAGGGCTACCAAATTTTGCATGTGGCTTCATTTTAACCCATTACTACACGACAAAATTTCAGACTGGTTGAAATTGAAAGCATTTGCAGACAACAAAATAAAAGTGACTGAAAAATTGAAATTTGTTCTGGGAAGGGTAGAAAAAAAACTGGGAAAAGGAGAAAATGCTGGTTACAAGCATTTTCTCATTTTCCTACAGTGTTTTCAAAAGGCTTCTTTCTCAGGGGCATCAAAAGTAGGGATTGTGTGGTAATGGGTTAAACAAGAGTGCCAAGATTATAGCCCTGGGATCAAATTTGACCCAATCGCAGAGGTCTCAAGTTTTACATGGGCTTATATAGAGAACACTTTGGAAGTCTCCCTGCAGCTAGCCATAAGGTCTAGTGCTACCAAATTTTGGATGTGGCTTTATGTAGTGGGCCCCTACCAAGAGAGCCCAAATTATAATCTTGGGTTAAAGTTTGGCCCTGCCCCAGTGGTCACAAAGTATACATCGGCATATATGGTGAAAACTTTAGGAATCTCCCTGTACTTGGTCATAAAGCCAAGGGCTATGAAATTTTGCATGAAGCTTTATCAAGTGGGTCTTTTCCAAGAGCACCCAAATTATAGCCCTAGGGTTGAATTTGATTCCTTTCCAGGGGTCAGAAGTTTTACATGGGCTTATAATATTATTGTGAAAACTTGAGAAATCTTCTTGTTACTGAGCGTAAGACTTACGGCTACCAATTTTTGTTCTGTTTGAGGGATCTCATGTTGGAAACTAATTTACCTGGTAGTGTGAACTTTGGCTTGTAGTGGTTTTGCTCATTAGCCAGTGGAGCCATATAGGGCCATCATGACCCACTTGTCATGTAATTAATTTGATATTTTTGGCAAAAATAGCCTTTAAATTGCAATGTAACTGACCATCTTCAGAGCAAATTAAGAAATCAATTGTGTTTCATTAACGCTATAAGGGTTTTTTACTCTATGACCTTTTTTTTATCAGTTAACCCCTAATTTCAAGCCTTTTCGAGATATTCGAAAAAATATTATCATACCCCCTACAACAAAGTTACTTGGTGGGGTGGGCGGTACAAGAGTTAGGTTGTCTTTTTTTAGACTACAAAATAAATGTGACTCAAAAAGAGAACACTGTTTTTGTAAAGTTATAAAACATTTTAGGAAAAAGAGAAAGTGCTTGTTCCAGTATTTTCTCCTTATCCACAATTTTTTTGAGGCTGTCTTTCTCCGAGTAGTTGAAATTAGTGAGTGTGTGTTAAAGAGTAGATGAAAAATACAAATACAAAATTCACAAATTGTAAATTACAAATGTAAAGGTACATAAATTAGAAAAACAAGTAACAAATCCATAAAAATAACATACATTGCACAAACGTAAACTACACATATGAATTATAAAAAGGACAAAATACTACATAAAGCACAGTTAGGAAAGTTCTCATAAGAATTGTACAAGTGACTTACTGTTTTGCCTAACATGATCCCATTTACAACTTGGCCAAGCTGATCTTATCAGGACAAAATTTCTAGCCAATTTTTAGGAACAGACTTGACTGAAAATGTGGCCCTAGAGTGCTCATGAAGTTTTTTTGAGATTTTTCCGAATTACCTACTTTTTTTATCCAACATGGCCAAAGTTCAAGCTTTTCTGAAGTGTTATTAAGACAAAATTTATTATCCTGCCAAATTTCATTAATATCTGATAAAAAATATGATTTTCTTAGTGCACAGAGGTTTTTCTTAAGGTTTGTACCAATGACCTACTTTTTGACCCCAACATTATCCAACTGTAAACTTGTCAAAGATTTTACCACTATCAGGGCAAACCTTTTAACCAATATTGTGGAGTTTCTGACATAGAATGTGGCCTCTTGGGTGCATACAGGTATTTCTAAGATTTGACCCAGTGACCTACCTTTTCATCTGCCATGACCCAATTTCGAACTTGCCTTAAATACATGTACCGTCAAAACAAACATTCTGACAAAATTCCATGTCTCTCTGACACTAGAGATATGGCTTCTAGAGAGAACACGAGATTTTTCTAAGATTTATGCAACTGACCTACTTTTTTACCAAACATGATGCAATGATATATTAAGACAAACATTCTGACCTAGTCTCATGAGTATCTGATTGAAAAAATGGCCTCTAGGGTGCCATTTGAAAATTTTTTATGTAAAATGCGAAATAATTGATAGTTTAGATACAAGATCAGACATCATATTCTCTTCATTCTGATCTTAGCCTACACTGACTGTTTTCACAATGTAAGTCGTGCTAAACATTGGAAAGGTTTGTAGAGACCCAGATTGTAAAAGCTGAACTCTTGACCAAATGACTAAATTGAAGACTTGTCCAGATTTAAAGCATTTGCAGACACAAAATGAATGTAGCTCAAAAATTGAAATTTGTGTTGGGAAGAGTTGAAAATATTGTACGCAAAGGAGAAAATGCTGGTTACCAATATCTTTTCCTTTTCCCACAATGTTTTCAAAAGGCCTCTTACTTAGGGTTGTTAAATGTCGGAATTGTGTGGTAAAGACTTAAAAGTTTGCCCTTCCTTTATGTTACCTTATATCTCATACCTCACCCCTTCTCGTTTGCTGATAATGTTTTTTATCTTGCAGCGTAATCATTTCTTCTTAAAAAACATTGCAGTTAAATGACAAATTGTACATACAGAGCAATCTCTTGCTTTGTGACAATGATTTAAGCAATGTTTCAATATTTTTCAAGCAATAAATCATGGTAATTATCAACTCTTTATTAGAATGTTTTAATACCCATCACCTGAAAGTTTGTTTTGGGAGGTAAAGAGTCAAGGGTCAAATGTATATTATACGTTTGTAGGGAACTCTACTCACAGGGAATTTCATTCATGTTTTCTTTCATCATGTTATGTGGAAATTACTTAAGGCTATAACATTTAGCTATGATTAAATTAGAATAGTCTGGAAATTGAGTGGGATCTTTTAGCCATTGAGGTGAGGAAGTTTTTTGAAAAACTGTTTCCTTGTCTTTCTTTAGAGGTTGTGAGTATGTTAGTAAATTTGTAGAAGTAAAGTCTGATCAGTTATACCTTTAACAAACAATCCTGTGTCTTAAAAGTTTTCATATGGAAATTGCCTTTGAAAACATTGTTTGGAAATGAGAAAATGCTGGTCACCAGCTACAAATTTCGCTATATGAACAAAGTTGAATTTGTCATCTGTAAATACTTTCTAGAAACATGGAGATAGGTCCAGTATTTTATTGTTAGATAAAGGATATATGTTATATGATCGGTAATAGCCGCTAAATGCATGTAAAGAGATAGTAGCAGTAGTATTTGAAATTTCAGATATTGTTGTTTATTATAGCAGGCTTATTTACTGACGTTGTTTACCTTATTTTTTCGTAAAAGGCGACAAAAGGGGCATCATTTTGTGTTTTGTCCATTCCTCATTTATCATGTTTGTCTTATGTTGTTGCACATGTATGTTATTTTCACCTCGCATTATTGTTTTCTAAGTATGTGCGCTCAATTTGACCTAAGTTGTCGACGGGCCTTAAAACACTATTCATTCTATTAATTACCCTACTTTTTCCAAACAAGCTTGTGTTGCAACAACCGTTGATTGAAGGCTTTTGAAAAAATAGATCAGCAATAGCTCCTAATTGTATGTAAAAGGATAGTAGCAGTAGTATTTGAAATTTCAGATATTGTTGTTTATTATAGCAGGCTTGTTTACTGACGTTGTTTACCTTACTTTTTCCAAAACAACTCTGTGTTGCAACAACCATTGATTGAAGGCTTTTGAAAAAATTGTGGCAGGACAATTATATGAAAAATAATGTCAGCTTATGGTACCACTATCATTGAAATAATGTCTAAAACAGTTTAATCCTTCACCACACAATCCTGACTTTTAACGACCCTGAGATAGAAGCCTTCAGAAAAAATTGTGGGAAAAGGAGAAAATGCTGGTAACCAGCATTTTCTCCTTTTACCACAATGTTTTCTATCCTTCGCAAACAAAATTCCATTTTTCTGTCACATTTATTGTCGTCTGCAAATGCTTTCAGTGTGGTCTGGTCCAAAATTTTGGCGTCTGGTAAAGAGTTAAAACAAATTCATTTACCAATGTTGGTCAAAAACAAACATGCATAAAGCAGAGTAGTTCATTATTCCATTATGGTATTATTCTTGCTTTTCTGTTTTGCTGAATTTGTATATACCTGTCACAATGAAAAATTATTTTATCGAACGATTTCATCTTATCGTCATCTATTACAGACACAGACTAGGCTGAAATCATCCATAATTAGGTTCATAGTTACAGCGGATTGACACTGTTATTCAACAGGTGTGAAATGAACACAGAGGGCAGTTTACAAATTAGCACTTAACCCATTACCACACAATCCCTACTTTTGATGCCCCTGAGAAAGAAGCCTTTAGAAAACATTGTGGGAAAAGGAGAAAATGCTGGTAACCAGCATTTTCTCCTTTTCCCACAATGTTTTCAACCCTTCACAAAACAAATTTCAAATTTTCAGCCACTTTTATTTTGTTGTCTGCAAATGCTTTCAATTTGGGCAAGTCTAAAATATTGTGGTTTGGTAATGAGTTAAGCTGCTAAGCGTACCTCACTGACCCTTTCGGGACAGTGTACATCAAGATAAGACTGCACAGTATGTGCAGTCTGATCTTGGATCTACACTGTCCGATAAATAGATGTTTCTTCTGAAGAAAATAAGTTTGAAGTAGCATTATAAGTGTTTTTACTATCTGCTTGAAAGTTGAAGTCAAGTTAAACAGCAGGATAAGGATTAACCCTTTCCCAAACAAGCCCTGGTTTTTACTTGTCTGCAGTAAAAGTCTTTGAAAACACTGTAGGAAAAGGAGAAATTGCTCGTAACAAGCAATTTCTCCTTTTCCCACAGTGTTTTCTACCCTTACTGAGAACTTCTGCAATTTTCTCCAAATCTAAAATTGTCATCTGCAAACTCTTTCGGTTTGGAAGGGTCCAAAATTTGGTGTTTGGGAAAGGGTTAACATATGCAAGTGCCTCCAATGATTGACACTTGGATGAGACTGTTAATTACCTTTGTTAGATTCATGCTGAGCCACATAGCTCAGTGGGTAGTGTGCAAGACTTGAGAACAGGGGGTCATGGGCTCCATCCCTGGTTACAACTTCTGGCTCAACAAATTTCTATCCGAGGATTAATGATAGTCACTGACAGGATTCATTCCTCCCCCACCACTGACCATTGTTTCGACAATAATTATGTGAGAAAGCAGTCAGTGGCTTGGATTAATAAGATTTTGCAGAGCTCTGGTACAAGAGACCCCCAGGAAAGCATGGATAAGTGCACTGGCCGACACAATATAACTGAAATAATGTTGAAAATGGCTTTAAACACCATACAATCAAGCAATCATTGTTAGATACCTATAATGTACAAAGTGTGTGTTAATCATTAAAGCCTGTCTCACACAGAACACACGGCTTATACGGTTGGCCACACGTGTAAACCGTACATACAACCGAACCAACCGTGGCCTTATCCGAGTTACACTCGGGCCATTCGAGTGTATCCGTGAAAGCCGTGTATGATTTTTAAAACTTCTAAAAAACTGGCACGGGTGTCATGTCCGTGTATGATCGTATTAGCGATCGTACGAGACCGTGAGAGACCGTGTGAGACCGTAAGAGACCGTATATACAACCGCACATGAAGTTCACTCCACGAGTGAGCTTAACCGTGTCAATATCGTATATAAATCGTACGGGATCGTGTGAAACCGTTCCCAAGTCCTACATCCAACACCCGGATTAACACTCGTATGTCACACGATCACCGCACGATTCACACGAGTATACACACGGTTTTATACGATCGCCATACGACCAACACGGTTTCATACGATCGCCATACGACCAATACGGTTCAAGTACGAATTATACATGGTCAAGTACGACCAGACACGGTTTCTAATTCCCTTATTCTGTCATCTGCCATTTTCATAACATCTCTGTTGAATGTTCGAAAATTTATGAAGCCAAGCCATCAAAACGAGTCAATTTATATCAAAACATACACGAATGTGTGATAATTCGGGCATAACTCGAACAAAAGTCGGTGGGACCGTATGTAAACCCTGTAAATGTCCAGTTAATCGAGTAAAAGTTGTGTTTAATCGTACTAGGCCGTAACAGACCGTATTAGACCGTACTTGGAACCGTACAACAATCGTACGAAAATCGTTTGCAAATCGTATTCAAACCGTGACAAACCTTGCTTGACCCAGTATATCCGTGCTTTGTTCGTACATACTCGTGCTACATTCGAGTCTGAATCGTACCAACTCATCCCCAGGCACGGTTGGAGCTCAATACTCGTACCAGTCAAGCCGTGTATAACCGAGTATACCGTATTGGAACCGTGTGCCCAACCGTGTTCTGTGTGAGACAGGCTTAACACACAACAAATGACAAAACTTTTGGTATTTTCCACATTGAAAGCATTTTACGATAACAAATAAAATACAGCCAAATCTATGGGCATGCCTTTTGACAGGTGAAAAAATGAAGGAAAATGTGGTAAATGGTATGTTCTCCTTCATCAGGTAGTTAAATGACAGAGTAGTTTGACAAAGGGTTAATTAATTGAGTCCAACAGTCAACTCTTTACCGAACGACAAAATCACAGACTGGTCAAAATTAAAAGCATTTGCAGCCTTCAACATTTATTTGGCTGAAAATTTAAAATTGGTCTGGGAAGGGTACAAAACATTATTGATTACCAGCATTTTCTCCTTTTCCCACAATATTTTCAAACGGCTTATATCTAAGGATCGAAAAAAGTCGGGATTGTGTGGCAAAGAGTGAACATGATGAAAATTTAGACCGGAGCAAATTGAAGACATTTGCAGACAGTGGTTTAAATATGGTTTAAATTATCAAATGTCTCAAATATTCTTAGTAGAAAATGCTGGAAATGGAGGAAATGCAGATTACCAGCATTTTCTCCTTTTCCTACGTCAAGGGTTCTTGGCTGTTAGCGTTTAGAGTGCCAAATTAACCTTTTAAGGTACTTTTAACCTACAAATATGACCCAAATAATTTGCTATTTCATGGTTGCTTTTGTCCAGATTGTTATTTGCAAAGTATATAATAAAAATCAAAGATCAGGTTGTATGTTTTGTGCAGCCTGATCTTGATCTACACAGCCTGCAAAGGCAACTGTAGTTTGTGAAAGTGCTTCAGGGGTTCCAAGGTTAACCCTTTACCACACAATCCCGACTTTTAACAAATATGAGAAAGAAGCCTTTTAGAAACATCTTGAGCATAGGACAGAAATGCTGGGGGCTTTGGTAATGAGTATTTTCTCCTTTTCCCACAATGTTTTCTAGCATTCCCAAATCAAATGTCAGTTTTTCAATGACATTCATTTTGTTGTCTGCTGAATGCTTTCAATAAGGACCAGTCTTTAATTTTGTCAATGGGTAAAGACTTACCTTATTTCCGAACGACAATATTATAGGTTTGTCCAAATCGAAAGCAGTACTTGCTGATGACTATATATAATTATGTGACTGAAATTTTGAAACTCGTTTTGTGTAGGGTAGGAAACATTGTGGAAAAAGGAGAAAATGCTGGTTACCAGCATCTTCTCCTTTTTCCACAATTTTTCTAAAGGCTTCTTTCTCAGGGTCGACAAAAGTAGGGATTGTGTAAAATACAGTGCTTGCTGTCTTGATTTTGTTGGATTTGATATAGTCATGAATGGCTAGTTGTTGTGATGAAGAATTTTGAAATAACATGTCTGAGGAGATAAACTTATCATTGATGATTTATTTAGAACATCCTTCAGACCACAAAGGTCAAGTTCATGATTACACTTTTAACCACTTACCATACAATCCTCCCGAGTTTTAACAACCCGTAGAAAATAGCCTTTTGAAAACCTTGTGAGAAAAGAAGAAAATGCTGGTAACCAGCATTTCCTTCTTTTCCTACAAAGTTTTCTACTCTTTCCCAACATTCTTCATCTTTCAGCTATACCTTGGTTGTGGTCTTGAAATGCTTTGAATTTGGACAAATGTAAACGTTTATCATCTAGTAAAGGGCCTAAGCCTTTTATTGTACCAGCTGAACTTAATGGGAAAAAAAAAATAACTAGAACAATTGGTGACAAAGTAACTTTTTCCTAGGCGACAAATTTTTAGACTTGTCCGAATTCAAAGCAGTTGCAGATGATGATTTTAATGTTGCTCAATATATAAGCTATAATCCTTAAAGGAGGGTATTTAGAATTTTTTTCATCTCACCAAATTAAGAAATATAATTATATTTCACTGAAATTTACATGAAAAAATAATACAAATAATCAATAATTAAGATTCATAAAATTACGAAAAAAATGTTATTGGTACGTGCCCGTCTTGGCCAGTTTCTTTCCGAGGATTGCTGATAGTCAATGTGACAGGATTTATTCCTCCCCCACGGCTGACCATTGTTTCAATGATGTTTATATGGGAAAGCAACCAGTGGCTTGGAAAGAAAATTGTGCTGAGTACTGGTTAAAAGAGACTCTAGGAAAGCATGGATAGGTGCACTGGCCACCACGATATGACTGAAGTAATGTTGAAAATGGCCTTAAACGCCATACAATTTTAGAAGTCTTATCTCAATTGAAAGAGTTTGCAGAGTACGCAGACTTGGCACAAATGTTAGGATTTGTTTTTGATAGCGCAGAAAGCAATTAGGGAAAAGAAGCAAATGCTTGTCACCAGCATTTTTTCCACAGTGTTTTCAAAAGCCCTTTTAATTCTTTTGCTACTGAAGAAATATTTCATTTTCTCAAAGGCAAAAAATGCACTTCCTCTGCAACATCCAGAGATAGTTCTGCCTTAATCTAGAACATAGCAGTGGACAGTGCAGATTAGAGATCAGACTGCACTTTTTGTGCACAGAAATTAATCACCATCATTTCAGCTAAATTTACATGTAAATATGCCATCCATTATCTCTCGCTAGATGGCATTCTATAGATACTCATCTATCTAATTTGGGCAACCTGGGTACAGAACGGAACCACTTTTCTACGCGACAACCGTTACATTGAATTTCAAACTAAAATGAATGGTTACTCAATTAAATGCTACCTCGTGCAATTCACTCCGCTATAATTAGCAGTTTGGAGAAATCTGAAGCTAAAGCAGGTCTCATTTCTTCTCAAACGTATTGATAAAAGCTATTTTCTGCTTTGCTACTTTATAGAGCGTATTATCACAGTCTGCCCGCTTTCGGGGCTAAGTGATACGTCATATAAGACAATCAAATCTTCGAAGATTGCAAATGCTTTGAATTTTGACTAGTCTCCAATTTTTTCGTTTGGTCAGGAGTTAAAATGTCCATTCTGTCTACCTGGTGCTCATTGAAGGAGTAGCCCCGTTTCCCGAGTTAACCCTTTACCAAACGACAAAATTTTAGACTGGTCCAAATTGAAAGCACTAGCAGATGACAAACCAAACGTAACTAAAAAAATTCAAATTTGTTTCCAGCAAAGTAGAAAACATTGTGGGAAAAGGAGAAAATGCTGGTTACCTGCATTTTCTCCTTTTCCCATAATGGTTTCAAAAGGCTTCTATATCAGAGCAGTAAAAACCAGGGATTGTTTGAGAAACAGTTAATATAGGAGCTGTGCTCTGTGAAAAGGGAGCTTAATGCATCTGCCATAGATATAGACCAAGGTCAGCCCGTGTAGTCCGGGTAGGCTCACTTGGGCTAAAACTTTTCGATATCGGTCAGTTTGCTGTATGTCAAAGGACCAGTCTACCTCATGATCACATTGTTCAAAAAGTGACTGGATCTGTTATGGATCCATAATTCTGTGATAACTTGAGCTGGTATCATGTATCATGATGATGTATAAACCCCTTTACCAAACGACAAAATTTTCGACTGGAAGCACTTGCAGACGACAAAATAAACATTACTCAAAATTGAAATTTGCTTCCAGTAGGGTAGAAAACATTGTGGTAAAAGGAGAAAATGATGGTTACCAGCTTTTTCTCCTTTTCCCACAATTTTTTCAAAAGGATTCTATCTCAGGGTCGTAAAAACCAGGGATTGTTTGGTAAAAGGTTAAGCCCCCTTATGCAAGAGCGTGGCTCACATATATTTTAGTACACCTACTCAAATTTCCAGGAATTTTCATATAAATATACTTTATTAACACTTTACCAAAGAAACAAATGTTGGGTCTGTCTAAATGGAAAGTATTGCCAGATGACAAATATAATGTGGCTTAAACTGAAAGAACTGTTTGTGAAACAGTAGAATACATTATGTTGGAAAAGACTAAAATGCTGGTGACCAACATTTTCTCCTGGTAATGTTTTTCAGACGACTTCTTTGTAAGGGCTGTTAAACCCTGGATTGTGTGGTAAAATGCTAAATGCTCTTATTTCAGCCCACCAGCTGTAATCTAGCGTGATCAGAGCCCACATAAATGTTATAATCAACTCTTTACCAAACAGCAAAATTTTAGTCTTGTCCGAATTGAAAGCATTTGCAGAAGACAAATTAAATGTGTGTTTAGAAATGAAACTTGACTTGAGATGAGTGGAAAAAATTGTGGGAAAAGGAGAAAATGCTGGTAGCCAGCATTTTCTCCTTTTCCCACAGTGTTTTCAGAGGGCTCCTTTCTGTGGGTCTGTAAAACCAGAGATTGTTAACTCTGTATAGGTGAACCTGCATTTAATTGCTACTGCTGGAAGAGTAGATTAAGATTAGACAGCATGAATACATTGTATGTGCAGTCAGATCTTTCATCTTCTCTGTTGGCTTTCCTGAATCATTCAAGACAATTTTGATTTTTTTCTGCATTTAATCCTTTACCACACAATCCCAACTTTTAACACCCCTGTGGAAGATGTCTTTTGAAAAAATTGTAGGAATAGGAGAAAATTAGGCTAGTCTAAATTTCTGTCGTTTGGTAAAGGGTTAATAACTCTTGTTGCCTTTGCAGGTAATGTAGATCAAGAATTGAAGATCGGACTGCACAAAATGTGCAGTCTGATCTTTAATCTACAGTGTCAGCTGAAATCCTTAAGGTAATATCATTCTTGAAGTTGCACTCATTCGGATCGTACATCTAGACTGAAAATGTGTATTGGGTAAAGAAGGTATTAACAGATTTAGATTTCGCTGACAGAGTTGTCTCAAGGAACTGCCAATTATTTTTGATATAAAGAGCTTTGTTATTTTCGACCTCTCAGATCTTTGGGTATAAATTATTCCTTTTTCCATATTTAGAGACAAAATTGGAAGGCTGACACTCACAGCCTGAAGGAAAGCACCTGTTGACTTTCAATAATTGACCTAGGTGCTTTCTTGGAATGTTTTTTGTCATGTTTGTTTGTTTGTTTGTTTGGGATGTAATTGTTGAAAAGATCCCCCAAAAATACAGAATGGTCCAATTTGAAGGCATTATGAGGCCACAAGTTGAATGTTTTTAAAAATCCGGGTTTTGACCCTGAAATGTGGAACACATTGTTGGAAAGGAGAAATGCTGGTACGAGACTTTTCTCCTGAGATTTCAGAATGCGTTGTTCTTTATCTAGTTAAAATATGTTGCTTGTTGAAGGTTTATTTTTGTTCCTTTGGTGGACAATGTCTTTGAAAGACATCAAGAAAAATTGTGTTGTAATTTTAACCACATTTATTTTTTCATCTGCAAAAGCTTTCAAGCGCAAAAGTTTGTGGTCTCTTAAATAGTTATGTTCTCCAAATGAAGCTAGATTCTGTTTTTGGCATTGATTGATTTCATAAAATGTAACTTGTGATCAGACAGTGTATTGGCACCACAAAGCCAGAAAAATATTTTCCAAGTTCCAAACTATGATCATTACGACTCCCAAGTGTTACTTTCAGAGTAATATTTAACTGTGTACCACACAATCCCTACTTTAACAACCCTGAGAAAGAAGCCTTTTGAAAACATTGTGGGGAAAGGAGAAAATGCTGGTAACCAGCATTTTCTCCTTTTCCCACAATGTTTTCTACCCTTCCCAAAACAGATTTTCATTTTTGAGTCACATTAATTTTGTCATCTGTAAATGTTTTCAATTTGGACTACCGTAGTCTGAAATTGTATTGTGCGGTAAAGAGTTAACTGGTACCCAGACAATAATCTTTACAATCATACAAATTAAAACACTAATTTTGCAAATGACAAGTTTTTTGTGTCTCAGAAGATGGCAGGTTTGCATTGTTTTATAAAGGAAAGAAAAGTATGTTTGTGGGAAGAGAGAATGTTCAGTCTGATCATTTTCATTACACTGTTCAATATTTTGAGAGGTTGGAGTGATGAGCAAAACAGGCTTGATGGAAGAGAATTGTCCATTTAAAAATCAAAGTTGTTCAAGCATTAGGATTTATCTTTGAAAAGATAGAAAAGAAGGTAGCCAGCATTTACTCTAGCAAGTTATTCAGGGAGGTTACCATATGTGTCATGTAGTGGTGAAACTTTAAGGTTGGCAACCAGAGACCCTTGATTCAAGCCTTAACGGCAGTGTTCTTTGGGAGGACTCTTAAGAGCCCATGCATGGCATTGGTGAAACTTATGAAAAAGCGTAGGCTTGTTGTTGTATGACTGAAATAAAGTTGAAATGGGCACAAAACATCAATCAATCAAGCAAGCAATCTAGCAGCCAACCAACCAATCAATCAACCAATCACTAAGTCATTTTATATTTTTGTACTTACAGACTGTTGAACACAGTAGAGACCAGTTTAGTCGAGAGAGGCTTGTAGCTTCCAGTAGTAATGCTGATGCTCTACAGCTACACAAACGGAGACCACAACTGTTGGACTATCATCATGGGGTTCATGCCCAAGCTGTAGAAAGGGCAAGATACAGGTAAATCTTGACCAGTAGTATTGAATGCAAAGTGTCCTTTATATCAGACACCATAATTTTAGTTTTGTTCTAATTAACTCTTAACCCTTTCCCCTTTCCCAAACGACAAATGTTGGACTCTTCCAAACTGAAAGAATTTGCAGACGACAATTTTAGATTTTGAGTAAATAGCAGAAAGTTCTCAAAAAGGGTAGAAAACAATGTAGGAAAAGGAGAAATTGCTTGTTACAAGCAATTTCTCCTTTTCCCACAGTATTTTCAAAAGACTTTTACTGCAGACACGTAAAGACCAGGGCTTGTTTGGGAAAGGGTTAAGCTGCCAAGCATGACTCAGTGTTCTATTTTGGACAGTGTAGATCAAGATTAGACTGCACAAAACATGTCCAAGAAAAAGAGATATTATTCCCTATAACATATTCTTGAAATAGCAATATCATATTTTTTGGAATGGAACTGAAAATTTATTTTAGTTATTTAGTGGGATTTCAATGGATTTATAAATTAACCCTATACTACACAATGCAAAGTTTTAATAACCCTGAAGAGAAGTTACTAGAAAATGTTTTGGGAAAACACTTGTTTCATAGGGTGGTCAAAATAACCGATAGTTTGTTAACCCTTTACTCCACAGATACTCGTTTCAACACATTGCTTGTCAGAGCCTTTGAAAAACATTGTGGCAAAAGGTGAAATTGCTCGTGACGAGCAATTTCACCTTTTGCCACAATGTTTTCTATGCTTACAAAAAGTGTCATAAAAACATAAGAAACAGCATCACCCTTGCTGTTATTTAGGGTCAATTAGAGATGCCATAGAAATGCCTTATGGAGTAAAGGGTTAAAGGGTTAATGATTATAAGTGTAATGATTAGATCTTTTAGGCAAATGAAATAACCCTATTTATTATAACCTTCCAAGAAAAAAATATGTGTTAAGTGCAAATGCTTTCAGTTCAGAAAAGCCTGAAAGTTTATAGTTAGTTTGTAGTTTGAAATAGAGTTGAAATTTGAAGAAAGCCGTTGCAACAAGCTTCATTCCTCTTTCACTGCTAAGAACAGTTTGTCTGTTGTATGTCTGGGAATGTAGCCAATAGCTTGGAAAGAGTTGAATAAGAGTACTGGTAAAAAATATGAGCAATATTTTTATAGCATCTTAACCCATTATCAAACGACAATATTTTAGACTAGTCCAAGTTGAAAGCATTTTTCGACGAGAAAATAAAAGTGACTGAAAATTTGAAATTTGTTTATGAAGGGTAGAAATTATTGTGGGAACAGGAGAAAATGCTGGTTACCAGCATTTTCTCCTTTTCCCACAATGTTTTCTAAAGGCTTCTTTCTTACAGGCGTCAAAAGTAGGGATTGTGTGGTAAGGGGTTAACTCCTTATTTTGTATTTTTAGACCTGATCCCTCTGCATATGGTCAGCACTTTAGACAGGATAACATGGGTAATCTACAAGGGACTCCCCAGTCTGCTCTTGGCTCTGCCCCAGACTCGGGTCCCAATATACCAAAGCGCCCACGCCTTCAAGATCGCCCGGATCTAGCTCAGCCATTAATGATCGATGTCAGTCAAACAGAACCAAAGAGGGTAGGTATTGGCAAAATTTTGAAGTTCTGTAATCATGTTTTGTGTGCCTCTGTGGTTTTTGTCTGATTTCATTCATCCGTATAAAAATGAAAACAAGGAAACCTTTAACTGCTGTATACTGTTTGTTACCTTGTGAATTGTATTTTGGTTAAAATCAGTTTTGAGACTGTTTTGAACATGTGTTGAGCTCAGTTTTTTTTTTAGGAAAATGTCAAAGTTTTGTTATAGTTGTGTTGTTGTCTGCATCGCCATCGTCCTTTGGTGCAAAAACTGTGACATTTTATAGTATATCTGTTATTACTACAGATATATACTTCAAACTTGGACAAGTTTTTCACTATCCAAACGAGTACCCATACAACAAGGGCAGGTAAAAATGCAATATTTTTTACACATTTATGCCCTTTTTTCAACTTAAAATTTTCAGTTAAAATTAAGCTGCTGTAGCTGAGCATTAGCACCTGTATGTGATGCTCTTGTATTTCACATTATAATGATTAAAGATCAAAGAAATAACAAACTACTCTGACTTTTTCCTGTAAGGAACCTGCTTATAACCCACAAGTTGAGGCTATATCACCCACTCTCCCTCCTGAAGAGACACTCAAAGTCCAGAAGATGAAGGATGATTTGTTACAGAACATTGCTCGTATTGACAGAGAGATTGGGATTGTAGAGCAGCAGATACAGACTAAAGAGAAGAAAAAGCAGGTAAGTGTCCATGACAAAGGCATTGCAAAGCTCCAGTCTATTTCAGCTAAATATGTCTATGAGGGTAAGCAGCCAGTAGCTTGGAAAGAGTGATATGTGAAGTGCTGGTGTTAGGAACTCAATGAATTGACAGGAACTCTGTCAGCTGTGAAACGACAGAAATGATGATTAGGGCATTTCTTTGACCTCTTATACATAAGCTTTTATATCACTACAGTTACCAGCTTTTGAAAAAGAATGTGGAAAAGGAAAAATTGCTTGGTATATGTATTTTACAGATAACGTTTTTCAATGTCCTGTAATTGAAAGTCAATTTAAGGCAGTATGTGTATCAATAAGAGAGTCATTTAAAAAAAAAAATTTTTTTTTTATTATGTACTCCTGAGGAAGGCAAATGCTGAAACGTCGTACAGTTCATAAACATTAACATTTTAATGTGTTGTTGTAGTTATTTAACCCCTTATCAATAATAGAGGTAATCAGTTCTCAAAAGGTTGTTTCTTCACTAAAATTGTGACACAGGTTTCAGCAAAGAAATAAAGATAAAAAAAAAAACCCTTTAAGCTTGAAACAATAGTCCTTAACTGTACCTGTGACATATTATTTTAAATAGCAACAGGAAGAGGCAGCTAATAAACAGAAAGAGGAGGTAGAAACTGAGGACAACGCAGAGACTCCAACTATTGATATGAAACATCAAAGTACAGCGCAGATAATTTATGCTGAAAATAGGGTAGGTGACCTGTTGTGGTATTAAGCCCTATTGCTGAACAATCCCATATTTTATAGAATTCCAAATATAAAAGATAAATGTTTAAGAAATGATGTTCAGGAATGAGGTAATGCTGGTAATTAAGCAGCTTTACTAACCCTTTACCCTATAAGGCATTCCTATGGTATCTTGAAATAACAGCAAGGATGAAGCTGTTTCTTATGTGTATATGACACCTTTTGATAGCATAGAAAACATTGTGACAAAAGGTGGAATTGCTCGTCTGAAGCAATTTCACCTGTTGCCACAGTGTTTTCCAAAGGCTCCTACAAGCAATGTGTAGAAATGAGTATCTATGGAGTAAAGGGTTAAGTTCACAAGACATTACCTTTCACAAACTAATGAATAAAAGTAATTTGGTAAAATAATGGAGAATGAAAGATACATAAAAGCAATATGTAGCCTTTTAAGCCTGTACCAAACCACAAAGTTTTGGACTAGAACAAATTCACTTCAAAAAAATAGTTGTAGATCATATGAAGATTTCTGTGTTTGATAAGGTAGGAAAAATTACTGGAAGAAGGGGAAAATACTGGTTGGTAGCATTTTCTCATTTTCCAACAATGTTTTATAAAAGTCTTCTTCTTCAGGGCCATTAAAACTCAGGATTCTGTGGTCAAGTGTTAATCCATTACCACACAATCCCTACTTGGGCACCCCTAAGAATGATGCCTTTAGAAAATATTGCGGGAAAAGGAGAAAATGCTGGTAACCAGCATTTTCTCCTTTTCCCACAATGTTTTCCACCCTTCACAAAACAAATTTTCAATTTTCAATTTTATTTTGTCATCTGCAAATGCTTTGATTTGGAAAAACCTAAAATTTAGTCGTTTGGTAAAGAGTAAACCCCTTCTATATCTAAGTTGTAGTTGTGTCCCTAATTAACTCTTTACCTAACGACAAAACTGTGGACCAGTCCAAATTGAAAACATTTGCAGACGACAACATATGTATGGCTCAAAAATTGAAATTTGTCTTGGGAAGGGTAGAAAACATTGTGAGAAAAGGAGAAAATGCTGTCACCAGCATTTTCTGCTTTTCCTACAATGTTTCCAAAAGGTATCTTTCTCAGGGTCGTTGAAAGTTGGGATTGTTTGGTAAAGGGATAAAAGAATTTGCCGACGATAAAATAAAGATTGAAACTCAAAAATTGAAATGAGTTCTTTTTGACGGATAGAACCAGATGAGCCATAATTATGTAACTTATCATCTGCAAATAACTTTATTTTTGACAACTGTAAAAAATTTTTGTGTGTTAAAGAATAAAGCATTATTTATACAAACTGATAACTCCAGTCCATGGCATTCTGCATTTTTTTTCATTTTAAGTATGGAGATTCTACTTTATTTTCCTGTTTTATTTTTCCAGAAAAAGGCTCAAGAAGCCCACAATGTCTTTGCCAAAATGGGACCAAAAGTGGAATTGGTAAGTCATACATTTATGTTTTTTATTTGTCACTTTTCAATCCATCTGATGCACATAGAGAATCTTATCATTCAGAGACTCTCTTTATGTTTTCACATGCTATAGACCTGTCATTGAGCTTTTGTGCAATGGGTACTGTACCCCACATTTATGAGTTTTAATGACCCTTAGAAAGACAACTTTCGAAAACATTGTGTGGAAATCTGTTCCCACAATATTGTCTAAATTTCTAAATACACATTTCATTTTTTGAGGCACATTTATATTTCTCATCTGCAAATGCATTCAGTTTGGAAAAGTCTACCATTTTTAGTTGTGTTGTTTGGTGGAGTAAAGAGATTTAACCCATTACCACTCAATCCCTACTTTTGACGCCCCTGAGAAAGAAGCCTTTTGAAAACACTGTGGGAAAAGGAGAAAATGCTGGTAACCAGCATTTTCTCCTTTTCCCACAGTGTTTTCTACCCTTTCCAGGACAAATTTCTATTTTTCAGTCACCTTTTTTTTTGTCATCTGCAAATGCTTTCAATTTGGACCAGTCCAAAATTTTCTCGTGTGGTAATGAGTTAACCCAAGCGTTTTTATATTAACAGAGTGAATATCTTTATTCAAGATAAAATGAATAAGATATTGGAAGTTCAAGGCATGCTTTGGATAAGAATTTCTTTAATCCTTTCCCAAACAATCCCTAGTTTTTATGGGTCAGGAATAGAAGCCTTTTGAAAACACTGTGGGAAAAGGAGAAAATGCTGGTAAACAGCATTTTCTCCTTTTCCCACAATGTTTTCTACCCTACCATATAGAAAAATAATCTTTTTAGCAACTGTTAATTTGTCATCTGCGAAATGCTTTCAGTTTGGTCTGGTCCAAAATTTGCCGTTTGGGAAAGGGTTAAGAAATGTTTTGTGCTGTTTGATCTTGTGCTACAATTTTGGCAAAGCAGTTTTGGATGTGGTAAGCAGTCTAAAGGCAAAATTATGTTATGGTGTATGCAAAGTTGATGAACTTGCATTTTCAGGCCATACAGCTATAAACTAAAGAAAAGCCTATCTGAAGAAATCAACCAGATACATAGATCAACATCTGCTGCAGTATCAAATTCAGATTTCTGTTTAGTGCAATTGACATTTCTTGCTCCAATACAGACTTTTATCTAAATCCAAATAACTTGTACACCCAACATTCTACTTGTGCTAAATGAACGTGTCTGTTGATGCACCTTAAAACATCATCCATTTATTTGTGTATTTCAGCCTCTTTACAACAAGCCATCAGATGCCCCAATATACCATGAAAACCAGCGCAAGTAAGTCATATATAAATGTTGTATCAACAAGTATAAGTTAGCCTAGCTGAGTAGCTCAGTTAAATACATTTGGTGCTCATAATTATTCCAATCTTAATGACAGTTTTGGAGTTAGAGATACTGCGTTGGACAAATTTATCTTTTGAGGTTTGATAACATATACTGTTATAGGAATCACTTCTTTCTTGGCACTGAAGGTTTTTTTGAGATTGTTTATGTGAAGTACACAGTTGCCTCATAAGCCTTGCTTGTGGTACTGGTTACAGAAACCCTTGCAGTGCATGAGAAAGTAAACCGCTTTTCATGATTTATCTTAAATATTTATGAACTCTTTACCACCTTATCCCACGTTTTAACAACTTTTTCCACTCAAAGGTTACAAAATGTACAAATATTGCTTATTCATGGCGTGTTTAGTGCATTCTTGACTGGACAGACTTCAGATCAAAATCAGACTGGAAATTTTGTGTGGTCTTGATCCATACTGTTTAGAAATGCTGCTACAGTTGTGGTCAGTATTAACTCATACCAAACAACAAAATTTCAGGTTTGTCCAAATCAGAAGCATTTGCAGACGACAAAATAAAAGTAACTTAAAATTTGAAATTGGTTTTGTGAAGGGTAGAAAACATTGTAGGAAAAGGAGAAAATCCTGGTTACCAGCATTTTCTCCTTTTCTCACAATGTTTTACAAAAGCTTCTTTTTCACGGTTGTCAAAAGTAGGGATTGTGTGGTAATGGGTTAATAGGGATAAAGAAATTGATATAAATCAAGTATTTACACTTTTCTTCTCTACCTTTTGTAGATTTATAGAGTTCAAACCAAGATTGATTCAGTACTTCAAAAAGAGACATCAAGCAAGGAAAATTAGGGTAAGTGCTGTTTTTTATCCTATTTAATTATATATTGTACTTGAAAAGTTTTGTTTTCTTCAAAATTAATAAATGAATCTGAAGACAAAAGGTCATTGCAGTTGTATAGTGAAAGTGTTGCACAACAAATTTTGAGTTATAGGAGTTAGAAAGTTTCAAAATTGAAAAATATTTTTACAAATTCTCTATTCATCCTGTTGAACTTTTGGGGAGTTTCTTAGAGAAGACTTGTCAAAAATGATATGTAAATTCTCATAATGTTTTTCTTTAAATGCAGGAGAGATATCTAACCCAGAGGTATGATCAGCTGATGCAAGTTTGGGTCAAGAAAGTGGAAAAATGGGAAAATAATCCAAAAAGAAAGTAAGCATATTTTTGTTTATTTTTATGTGATCTTTTTTGCAGTGAAAGTTAACTTTTAACCTCTTGAATTCAGGATAGATATATACAGGACAATCATGATTATTTGTATTGACTATATCATTACAACTCAACTCAAACTCAACTCAAAATGACTTTATTTGGTATTTGGCAAAAGAATTTTGCCATTGACCATTTTACAGTAATATAGCATGAAATATAGAATAGATATTTACAAATACAATATATAAAAAACTGAAAAAAAAAAAAAAATCACAACTATAGTAGGGTTAACACTTTAGAAACTAAGCATGTTTGACCTTTTTGTGGACATTGTAGATCAAGATCAGACAACACAGGCCGTGTAGTCTGATCTGGGATCCACACTGTACGACTGGAAGGTATTTATCTTCAGAAAGAAAAAAATGATAATAATGAAAGATAAAATAAAGAGATAGTATCATTAGGGTTTGTACTATGGCTTGAAACTTACATTTATTATAATATAATCAGCAAGATAAGGCTCAATAATGTCAAACGTTATTTAAAAAGATGTTTCGTAAATCAAATGCCCTTTTGATGAATTTGCAGTATTTAATTGGATTTTTCGTTTTTTAGATGACATAATTCTATTAAATTTAGCAATTGTAAACCAGTGTATATTTAAATATTTTGATCTTAATTCGCAATATTTTGGACAATAACTGACCAGTTTCTGTTTGTTGTTTTAGGGCAAAGGATGCCAAGCTGAGAGAATACTTTGAGAAGATTTTCCCCGAATTAAAGAAGGCAAGAGATGATAAAGACAGGATCAACAGGTAGGGAGAATCTGTTGTCTGAGTACATTGATTTTAGTCGGGGGGGGGGGGGTTTACAGCATCTGCAAAGTGTATATTGTCCAGGTCAGCCTGCACAGCCTCTGTCAAAGGTTTCTGCTTATGGTAAATTTTCTATTTGACAATGGACATTGTACCTCAGGATTCAATTGTTTTTTGTTTTTTCACCAAACATATTTAATTTACTGATACCTTATAACTAAACCCTTTACTAAACAACAAAATTTTAGACTGGTCCAAATTAAAAGCAGTTGCAGACGATAAAATAAAGGCAACTCAAAAATTTAAATTTGTTGTAAGCAGGGTAGAAAACATTGTGGGAAAAGGAGAAAAATTCTGGTTACCAGCATTTTCTCCTTTTCCCACAATGTTTTCAAAAGGCTTTTATCTCGGGTTCGTAAAAACCACAGATAGTTTGGTTGAGGCTTAATGACTTGTTTGGTACCATGCATTACAGAGATGCATTAATCTCTTTTTCACCAAAACATTGCTCAACACATTGGACAAAAACAATGGTTATTTAGCTCATTATGTCCAAAATATTTGATAGTGAAGACAATGCTATTTTTGGCCTCATTAAGTGTGTTCTGTTTGGAAGGAGCAATTGCTTTACAAGATTAGGCTGTTTCAGTTCTTGCAATGCCTGGCCAGTCCTTATTTTTTCCACTTCATCTTTTTCAAGCAACTTGTTTTGATTTTTTCGTTTGACTATTTCATTCATTACTGAAACAAGTCTGCAGCAGACTTAGAAACAGACCTCCATCTGCCAACCAATGGAATGTATATTGAGTTCAGATTTTAGTATATGTATATGGTGTACAAATTTTGACAGAAGGAGAAATTGCTTTTGCAATTTCTCTATATGCCACAATGTTTTCTTCTAAAGTGTTTTGCAAGACATAAAAATATGTTCTGCTGGAGGCAATATACTGGTAATATAACATCAAACTGATATTGCTTTATTTCCAACGTAGGACTGGAACAAGAGCTGGGATGGCTCCCTATGCCAGGAGTGAAGCTGAGTTTGAGCAGATTATGGGTGGACTGCAAGAGCAAGAGGTTTGTTTGTCATCTAGTAGTCTATTTGGTAGACTAAATTTTAGCACAATCAAGGTATACAAAATGGCAGGAAAGAAATACGCAGCATTTTCTTCTTTATCTGTAGGCCTAGGTTTCCCTGTCAGGGGCAGAAATCATCATTTGAGCTAAATTTAATTCTGTTGTGAAAGTTATCAATTTTGTTGGGTCCAAAATTTTATTGTTTGGTAAAGGGTTAACCACTTGACACAATGCTCGACAAACTTGCCGCATACTGGAGGCTAATCCATGAACTTTAAGGTTAGATGTTTTGTACAGAAAATAGTTTTAGACTGAAATTTTAACCCTTTCCCAAAAAACAAATTTTCGACTCTTCCAAATTTAAGGAGTTTGCAGATAACAATTTCAAATTTGATAAAAATAGCAAAAAAATGCAGAGAAATTCATAGAAAATGCTGTGGGAAAAGGAGAAATTGCTCATTACGAGCAATTTCTCCTTTTCCCACAGTGTTTTCAAAAGACTTGTACTGCAGACACCTAAAAACAAGGGCTTTTTTGGGAAAGGGTAAATCTATATCACAGGAAGAAGAGAGGAAAATGCACATGCTTGCTGTCATACCTCCCATGATGCTTGATGCCCGTCAGAGAAGTCTGAAGTTTGTTAACAAGAACGGGCTTATCAGTGACTGCATGGAACAGTATAAAGAGAGGAGGTACATCAACACATGGACTCCGCAAGAAAAACAGATCTTCAAGGAAAAGTATCTACAACATCCAAAGAACTTTGGACTTATTGCATCCTTCTTAGAGAAAAAGGTAGTTTTGGTTTATTTTCTACCATTCATACCATATTATTTCTAGTAGACAGGGTATTTTCATTGTGCAAACAAACACATTAGAAAACAATGGCAGGAGGAGAAATTACTTGTAAAAAACATTGTCTCTATTGGCCTTGAATGATATTCACTCATCTGTTTATTTAACCTTCATTGGTTTTTAAGTTTCACAAGTTACTAATTTTTCAATTTCCAAAAAACTTTTCAAAGTCAAAAACTGGATTTTTTTTGAGGATCTTTCAGATATGTAAATAAACTAACTCTATATCAGTTTACAGTGATGATTGTGTTGTAAAAGGTTCAATTTGTATTGTATAATTTCAGACAACAATGGATTGTGTTCAGTACTACTATCAATCCAAGAAAAGTGAGAATTACAAACAAATGTTGAGAAAACAGAGTGTAAAGAAGAAACGGCAGCAAGCTAAAGCACAGGTACAGTTTACTTGGAACAGCTTTATGATATTTACTATGCAAGCTGTTCTTTAGTTCCCAACAAGTTTCTTCCTGGTAGGGCACTCAGTAGCACACAGGGTCACAGACCAGGGGTGGCATGTTCAAATCCCACGCTTGGGTCAATGTCTCTCCAAAGATCAATGATATTCATTGCGTTTGAGCTCATTCCTCTCTCACAGCTAATCACTGTTAAACAGTCATTGACAATGGTTTTGTGGGAAAGAAGCCAGTGGCTAGGGAAGAATGTTGTACTAAGAACTGGTAAAAGAAATTCTAGGAACGTATAAAAGGTTGCATTATTTGCTGTGATATTACTGAAATAAACTGAAAACTACACAGCATTTAACTTCAAACAAACAAACTGTACATGTTTCATTGTCTTTCCATTCATCAACCAGTTTGACTTAAAATTGCAGAACTACATGGCATTTTATCAGTTCTAGAACATATTTTTTTGAGACTCTACCAGTTATGACAAAGATGCAATAGAAGGATGATATTTTGTCCACTGGTTCATTTTTTAAACAGACAAAGTCAAAATTATCTTTTACTTAGTTGAGGTAGGGGGGATGTGGGAGGACAAAGGCAGTTAAACAAGTCACATTGACTTCATCAGTTCATGGAATTATAACTCATTACTCCACCACTTATAGTTGGAAAGATTCACAAGTGTTTTTTGAATAATGAATTTTAGACCCAGCCAGTGATAAAAGAAGAGCCACAGATGGATGTGAAGCCTGTAATAAAGGAAGAACAGATGGATGTTGTCTCTACTTCAGACGTCCCCACATCACAAGTACCAAGTACATCCAACTTGGAGGACACTGTTAATATGTAAGTCTTCTAACTCTCAAGCAGATAGTAAAAACCCAAATTTTGCTATTGCAAAGATCAACTTAAACTCGATGATAAGGTAGAAAACATTGTGGGAAAAGGAGAAAATGCTGCTGACAAAAAGCCTTCTTTCAATTTATGGGTTTATTTGTTTGGTAAAGGATGAAGCTTTTAGCACCATTTGCTCAACTCTTTACCACACAGTCCCGACTTATAACAACCCTGAGAAAGAGGTCTTTTGAAAACATTATGGGAAAAGGAAAAAATGCTGGCAACCAACATTTTGTCCTTTCCCACAATGTTTTCTACCCTTTCCGGAACAAATTTAAATTTTTCAGTCAAGTTTTTTTTGTTGTCTGCAAGTACTTTCAAATTGGAATTGTCTGCAATTTTGTCATTTGGGAAAGTTGAACAAGGGTTTTTTCAGATGGCACAGATTTAAATTTTAACTCTTTACTAGGGATGGCAACGGTTAGTAAAATTGCTAACCGGTTAACCGTTCAATCTTTCGATCGGTTAACCGGTTAACCGAACGACCATGTAAAAACATTTAAGATGAAGGTACCTGCTCGATATGTCAACATTGACAACCGGTGCGTGAGTAATGCATTCCCGTGATGTTTACTATTTCTGTACTTTAGCGCAAAGGACGGTCAATCTATCGACGATCTCACTCCCTCTCGGCAATAAAATCAATTTTCCACAATGTTTTCTATAGAGGACTAGAAAATATCAGGCCATTTCAGTGTTTCCACTACGCATATTATTGCGTAAATCACCTAATAGAACTGAAATTCACGTACAAAAAAGTTTGGTTTCACGTGAGACCTCACGTTGGAAAGAAAAAAAAAACATTATCTGCTTAACTTGTGTAAAATACTAGATTTTGAAGTTACTTGCTACCCATTTTGATAAATTATTGTCAAATCAGGCGGAAATACCTATCCATAAATTAAAACACTTGAAAAAATGCACGATGCAAGAAACACGGAAACCCATGACAAAACTAAATGTTCCTTTCGACATTGTCCGATCAGAGTCACTTCAGATTGTCTTTCCAGCTTGATAATGATATTAAGCAGTAAATTTCCATAGATATATTAATAACAGACTTTAGTGCTGCATCAAAAGAAAAAACTAGTGGGACCACTGCTATTTACAACTTGAAAAAATCTACAAACAGAATCAAACCGATGATGGTATGGTTATTGATCGTCAAACGAAGCGGCTATCGCTAAGTGATCGGGTGTTAGCCATAGCCCAAACGACAGGTTTAAATTTTAGACTCTCCCAAATTCAAAGCCCCAGCACTATACTATCATTTTCGAAGATACTTATCGAAGTGATAATGAACGAATGAAGAGAAACCGCTATGCCTGCTTGAACACAGAATGATTGACGTTATAAAAAATTCAAACCCTCTTACGCTGATTGGTCAATCCATGCATATATTTGATTAGGGGCGGGTACTTAATGAAATAATCCAAGCAAATCAATTACGATAAGCCAGTGCGTTTGATCAAAAGAGGACACATGTTTGATTGTTTATTATCGGAGACCAGGGACAAATTAGCGAATTAACAATGTTTAATATTGCACAGACATGTCAAACTGTATATCACACCTTCACCGCGCCTTGGATGTGCGTATTCATGATGCAGTTTTGATTGTCAGAACCGGCAAAGTTAACTTCGTTTCTTTTTTTATTATAATGATTATTTTGGTAAACTTTGATAATATAGGCCTATATTTGTTTCTGGTTAACCGGTTACCAATTTCCTAACCGGTTAATCGGTCATTCGATCGGTTAACCGGTTAACCGTTGCCATCCCTACTCTTTACCAATCAATCCCTGGTTTTTACGACCCTGAGATAGAAGCCTTTTGAAAACATTGTGGGAAAAGGAGAGAATGCTGGAAACCAGCATTTTCTCCTTTTTCCACAATGTTTTCTATGCTTCCCAAAACAAATTTCAGTGTTTGTGTCACATTTATTTAGTTGTCTGCAAATGCTTTCAATTTGGAACAGTCCAAAATTTTGTTGTTTGGTAAAGAGTTAAATGTGCAGAATTTGCAGCGTGGCCTTAGACCTATGCAATAAACCTTTTTAGTGATGCCTATAAGATAAGAATCTCTCTGAGTTTCAGTGGAAATGTTTTGAGCTACCATTAGAGGCCAAGTTTACATCGTTGGTGCAAAAGAGTCATAAAAAACTGCATCACTGAAAAGCAAGCTCTCCGACAAGGATGGTATTGTAAAAACCTGATGCCTTGACCGGACAATGGCAAGAAATTGTCTATTTGCTTTTAAAATATGAATTGTCTTGAAAACTTGGATTTGATCAGGACTAAGCTATGTTCAGCTGTTTACCACACATGTAGACTTGTGCAAATTGAAAGCTTCTGCAGACAATAATTTAAGTATGACTCCGATGATGACATTTGTCTTTGATGTGGTAAAATATATCATTTTATCTATTTCCTACAAGATTTCCAAAAGGCTTCTCAAGGGATTGTCAGATAAAGGGATAATGGGATTTCAACTCTTGATTAAGTAGCTTTGAAAAGTCAAATTACTTACTGTCAAACTTTTATCTTCATTAGTGTGACCTCTTCAGCCCCTTCTGGAGCCCCTGTGAGACCCAATACAGGACCCATGAATATCCCAAGTAGCTCTACTGGAAAAGAGAAGGAAGATGATGACGATGATTCATCAGATGATGATGTCAGTAAGGGAGGAGAGGGAGATGGTAATATGTCTATATTTTCTCATACCAAACAACAAAATTTCAGCCTAAGCCAAATTCTAAGCATCAGCAGATGACAAATGTAATGTTGTCCAAATTTGTGGCATTTGTTTTCTTGTCTTATGCAATTAACACTTTTGAATTAAACACAGTCAACCAACAGGAGATTGTGTCAAACATTTTTAAAACTGTTTACAACATAGTATTGAGTAATAATAATTTTGAGAAAGAAAGCTTTTGAAAACATTGTGAGGAAAATGCAAATATTGTCTCCTTTTCCCACAATGTTTTCTTCTATAACAGAGATAGAAATAATTATTTGATGTGGTCGAGTTAAAGTTTTATCACTAGGTAAATCTTTAATCTAATCCTTAAGCTGCTACACACGTCAAAGACCCTTTGCAGATAGTAAAGGTGGAGATTAGACTGCACAAAATGTTACAGTTTAATCCTAGATCTGCAGTCTGATATAGAGATATTTTTCCCCAAAAAAGTAACTTTGAAATGACAACATTTGGGTTTTGTACTATAGGCACTTATTTAACTCTTTACCAAATGACAAAATTTATAGACTGGTCCGAACTGAAAGCTTTGGCAGACAACAAAATAGATGTGACTCAAAAATTGAAATTTGTGCTTGGAAGGGTAGAAAACAATGTGGGAAAAGGAGAAAATGCTGGTAACTTACCAGCATTTTCTCCTTTTCCCACAATGTTTTCTAAAGTTTTCTTTCTCCGAGTCTTTAAAAGTAGGGATTGTGTGGTTAAAGTGTTAACAGGTTACGGGTTAATCCTGTTTTTATCATAGGTGGTGTCCATCCGTGTGCAATATGTAAGACACAGTTGGAACATTATGGACTAAGTCGACCACTAACTGCAAAAAACTGTGAGCTCTATGGTCTGATGCAGTCAGACCTCAAACCAGATATGAGGGTGTGCAGTGGTTGCAGGTGCAAGTCTGTGAGGAAAAAATACACCCAGTAAGTTAAAAATATTTATGTGGTCTCTTGTAAAATCTGATCATCATTGGACTTGAACTTTGTACTCTTCATACAAATTTATGTACCTAGCAGCTACAAACTTTTTATCCATTGCTTTACAGGCTAATTTTTGGTAAAAACTCTATCCCATGATCTCAATTTAAAACAACCCTGACGATATTTGACACCATTGTAGGAAAAGGAGAAAACGCTGGTAGCCAGCATTTTCTCCTCCTTTTACCAGAATGTTTCTGCTCTCTCAAAGACAGAAATCATCATTTAAGCAACAAATGTTTTACATCTGCAAGTGCTCTCAATTTGCTAAGTCCATGCTTTTGACGTCTAGTAAAGTGTTAACAGGCAAGAAAGACCTTTGAGGGAAAGTAAATGATTATGGCTGCTAGGATATAAAAATGCTGTGATAGGGTTCATGCTTGTTAAAGGCTCTAAGTACTTTTTTTGTCCAAATGATAAAAGTCTATTCCATATGACATAATTTAACCCTTTACCAAACGACAAAAATTTAGACTAGTCCAAATTGAAAGCAGCTGCAGTCAACAAAATAAACATAACTAAAAATTAAAATTTGTTTCCAGCAGAGAGGAAAACATTGTGGGAAAAGGAGAAAATGCTGTTTATCAGCATGTTCTCCTTTTCTCACTATGTTTTCAAAAGGCTTCTATCTCAGGGTCGTAAAGACCAGGGATTGTTTGGTAAAGGTTTAAAACACTTCCAAATTACAAACATCAGCAGGCAACAAATTTAATGTGGTTCAAATGATTTTTCTTTGTCGGGGAAGAAAGAATTGTAGAAAAGGAGAAAATATTAACAGCATTTTCTCCTTTTCCCATCATGTTTTCAGATGCCATGTTCAAAGCTGTTTTTCTCAGGGTGTTTAACCCTTTACCAAACAATATATGGTTTTTACATCCCATAGATGGAAGCCTTTTGAAAACATTGTGGGATAAGGAGAAAATGCTGGTAACCAGCATTTTCTCCTTTTCCCATAATGTTTTCTACCCTGCTGAAAACAAATTTAAATTTTTGACTTACATTTATTATGATGTTTGCAATTGCTTTGAATTTGGACCAGTCTAAAATTTTGTTGTTTGGTAAAGGGTTAAGACTGAATTGTCTGGTAAAAAGTTACAAAAAGTGCCAACTGCAAAGGCGCTACGTATTATTGTTAAGCAGAAAAAAGATCGTCCACCACCACATATATCATCTTTTTTGCTATCTTCATTCAACCTGTAACGAGACAACACAGACTCTGATAAATAAAGCCTTATTGAAATATTGCAAGAAATGTTTTGACTTGCTGAACTCTGACTTTTTTTGTCGATGAAGTCTGATTGTGTTTTGTAATTTAAAAAGAAATAAGCTTTTACTGTCGACCAAACCACTAAATTTTAGACTGGTCCAAATTGAACGCATGATGATGGTAGAGAACTGTTGGAAAAAGAGAAAATGTTAGCGACCACCCAGCATTTTCTCCTTCTGTCACAATTTTTTCAAAAGGCTTCTTTCTTAGGGTTGTTTAAACATGGGATTGTGTGGTAATAATTTTCCAGATGTCCTGTGCCATCCTGTAAAACATCCAAAAGGAAAGTCAAGCGTCTGAAGCCTTTTCCTGCCAGATGGGCAGACCTTTCTAATGAAATGAGGGCAATAGTGATGAAAGATTTACGTAAGTTATTTTCACGTTTGTAATTTTCAAAATGATATTACGTTTATCAGTTACTCTGAACACTTCATCAGACAACCCATGGTTTAAGAATCTTTTGGAAGAAGGACTTTAAAAGTTTCGTAGCAATAGAAGAAAATGGTGATAGCCAGCATTTTTACCTTTCCCCACAATATTTTCAACCTTTCCTAGAGGGATGCCTTTATTCAAATACTTGTACTTTGTCATCTGCAAATGCATTTAATAATACCCCCACAATGAAGTGGAGGGGGGTATACTGGAATGGCCATGGCAGTTTTTTCATCAGTCTGTCCATAGACACAAATTTGTCTGATGACATACTTGGACAGTTAATCAAGCACTGAACTCAAAAATTACACACACTGTTCCTTTATACATGAAATTGTGCATGTGCATTTTCCATGAACCTGCTGCGATTTTTTGCAGAATTTTCTTCCCTTCAACTTTTTTCAGCTCTTTTGTACATCATTCTGCATTCTGTGACAAAGACATGTTGTGTGACAAAGAACTGGCGGGGGGTATAATCACTTTTAGTGATAGCTCTAGTTTTGGACAGGTTGATTGTAATATTTTGAGGGATAGTAGCTTTGGCGGCTTATTTTACATTTAGGTTAGACCTAGCTCCTACAAATGTTAGAAAATTCAAATATGAAAAAAACAGAAAAGTCTGTTTTTCCTCCTGTATAATGTTTACTTTACCCACCAATATTAAATTTTGTCTCACCAGAAGGTTGTAAACAACAAGTTTTAAAGTCTCACTTCAGACTTTTTAGCGAAATGATGTGTAATGTAAGTTGATACTAGATCTAGAAATTTGAGCACAAATGCATTCATTTGTCTTCTGCAGAGCTTACAAGTGATATCAGTAAATGCTGTTCAGCCTGTTCCAATAGAATTGCCAGGCGCTTGGACTCGGTCCAGCAGGCCGCAGGTCCAGGAGCTATTACAATGGATGCACAGCAACCTCCACAGCCCATGGAACCCCAGCCGTCTGTACAAACACCTAATGAAAGTTCTGTGGAACCTACTTCACAAGGTATCGCTGCTTCGTAGCTTTTCTAAATTTGATTTTTTGCTGATGTCACATTTGTTTGCTTTTTTGGGCATTCACACATTTGCTCACTGAGATATTTACTTCAAATGTCTTGTTTTAACTCTTTACCACACAATCCCGACTTTTAACAACCCTGATTAAGACGCCTTTTGAAAACATTGTGAGAAAAGGAGAAAATGCTGGTATCCAGCATTTTTTCCTTTTCCCACAATGTTTTCTACCCTTCACAAAGCAAATTTCAAATTTTCAGTCACTTTTATTTTGCCATCTGCAAGTGCTTTCGATTTGGACAGGCCTAAATTATTGTTGTTTGGTAAAGACCTTTGATAGTTTGTATGAAATGTCAACTAGTTCAATCATTTCCTAGATCTATAAAATTTATCTTACATGTTTTTACACAGATGAATACCTTAAGACCATCACAGTCAATATATATGAATACCTTAACCCATTACCACACAATCCCTACTTTTGACGTCCTCGAGAAAGAAGCCTTTAGAAAACATTATGGGAAAAGGAGAAAATGCTGGTATCCAGCATTTTCTCCTTTTCCCACAATGTTTTTTCTACCCTTCACAAAACAAATTTCAAATTTTCAGTCACTTTTATTTTGTCGTCTACAAATGCTTTCAATTTGGACCCATCTACAATACTGTTGTTTGGTGATGGGTTAAGATCATCATAGTCAATATATATGAATACCTTAAGACCATCATAGTCAGTATATATAGGATCTAACTTGACTTGGTTGTTGAGATATAAAAAAGAGTCTACAAAAATGTTATTAAGCGAGCCTTTGGCAAGCTTAACATTTTTTATTGGAAAGTTTAATAAATTTTTACCTCAAAAACAAACGGGTGTCAGATTCTTTTTATCACATCACTGTATAACAAGAATTATAGTCAAAAATGTGTTATACCTTAGGCATATATGTATCATGTTTAGTGAAATTTACATCAAGCCTGTGCCCTTACTTTGACAGGTACATTACAAACGAAAAAAATTCTGAAGAAACTTGCATAATACTGATTTTTGTTTGAATCTAACAATGATTAGATTAATAACTTTATCATGATAAGAACTTTGACCGCTAATTTCCTTCAGAAACCTAGGTCAACATTGTTTTAGAAATTAAACGTATAATTTCAGAGTGTTGACCAAATACAGCACTATTTTCTTATCTTACACATGTGTGAGACAAGAAATTTCGTAATGGCTGTATTACATTGAAAACAAAGAGAGTTAATTGATAAAATATAATCTGGAATTTTAATTCACCTTGAGAAATAGGCCTTTTGAATACATTGTAGATAAAGATACTGGTCACCAGCATTTTCTCCTTCAGTCACATTTTTTTTTTAAATAAAAACATTCTAAAACATCATTTCTTCTTGTAAATGTTTTCAATATGGACAACTCTAAAACTTTGCAGTAGATGTGGCTTGCCAAAGGGCTGAGTTGAGGCTGAGTTGAGGCCTTCACTGTGAATATGATTTTCATTCCAATACATTTTTAGCATCAGCCTCTCAAGAGAATGTGGACTCAACTGGATGGACAGAAGCTGAAACTGAATTAGCAAAGAAAGGTAATGTGGTTGTTGTTAGTTGTGTAATATATTCACAGTTTTAACTTAACAACTTAAAAATTTGCATAAGTAAATAATGAGTATAAGACAGAGTAGATCCAGGAAGAGACTGGACAGAATTTATTGCCTGTGTGGTAGTCATTGTATGAAATCTTCTACATTTTCTCATATGTCTGTTTCTGAAGATGTTGACTTCAAATTTTGGTTAACTCTTTACCAAACGACAAAATTTTAGACTGGTCCAAATTGAATCATTTGCAGATGACAAAATAAAAGTAACTGGAAATATGAAATTTCTTATTGGAAGGGAAGAAAACATTGTGGGAAAAGGAGAAAATGCCAGCATTTTCTCCTTTTCGCACAATGTTTTCAGAGGGCTTCTCTCTCAGGGTCGTTAAAAGTCTGGATTGTGTGGAAAAGGGTTAATTAATATTATCAAAAGAGAAATCCATATCAGAAGGGCAGGTAAGTGTGAACACATTTGTGACACTGACTGTATGCTCCTTTTGGGACCTGTAATTTACTCTGAGCAATTACTCACAGCAGAGCCTTGAAATCTACATATATGTCTCTTTCTCTTTTTCAACTTTGGATGTCCATTTCGCCATTTTTAAGTCTAATGAAATAATTGTAGGATTCAAGGAACATGGAAAAGATTGGGCAGCTGTAGCAAGCACTGTAGGTACCAAAACAGAGACACAAATTAGAACTTTCTACAACAATTTCAAGAAAAAGCACAACCTGGATGCCCTTATCAGTGAGGCTAAAGAAAAAGTGAGTTAACTTCTTTTCCTTTGAAATTTTGTTCTTGATAAATCAAACTGGAAATCTTCTAAATCAAGGCCATTTCTCTTGACCTTTTACTCAATGATTCTGTGTTTCACAACTCTGATGAAAAAGGCTTTTGAAAACTGTTTGAAATAGAGAAAATGCTGGCTACCAGTTTTTTTTTCCTTTTCCCCACAATTTTTCAAAAGCCTTTTTTCAGAGATTGTTTTAAATGTTGGATTGTTTGTGTAAGATTTAACACTCTACCAAATGACAAAATTTTAACTTGCCCAAATTGAAAGCATTTGCAGGCAACCAAATAGACACGACTCAAAAAGTGAAACTTGACCATGGAAGAGCAGAAAACTTTGTAGGAAAAGTAGAAAATGCTGGTTACCAGCATTTTCTCCTTTTCCCACAATGTTTTCAAAAGCCTCTTTTTCCATGGTCTTGAAAACCAGGGCTTTAGTAAAGGGATTGTCCTGGATACCTTAGGCAATAAGAAAATTTGAAATTTAGGCAAACATTTTAAGAAAGAAAAAGAAATCCAAAAGCTAATGAACTGCTGTGTAATATGTATCTGATTACATTCTTATACCTGAAAACGATGTGCAATGTTTACAACAACCTAACTACATGAAATAAGTTCTTAACTCATTACCAAATGACAAAATTTTAGGTTTGTCCAAATTGAAAGCGTTTGCAGACAACAAAATAAAAGTGACTGAAAATTTGAAATTTGTTTTGTGAAGGGTAGAAAACATTGTGGGGAAAGGAGAAAAATGCTGGTTACCAGCATTTTCTTCTTTTCCCACAATGCTTTGTATAGGCTTCTTTCTCAGGGGTGTCAAAAGTAGGGATTGTCTGGTAATGGGTTAATTTGTTATTTGCTATTGGTGTCTGTAATTTTCTGTACACAGCTATTGTGATAACCAGCATCTGGTCCTTTCCTTCCTAATTGTCTCTAATATGGAGTACTTAATTATTGCCTTTGATATAGTATAGGGAATATCTGTCTTGTTAAAGGTTTACTGAGTTTAAAGTTCTTATATGAATCTTAAATTATGAACTTTCAATAGCCAAAAGACAGAACTATTTCCAGGCTTCAAGTAAGTTTATTTTAAGGTAGTTCAGTAGCTTGACACTAGTAAATTGGTGTATTTATAATAATATACTTCTATATGTTTATATATTTTGTACCCCAACTCTCATAGCTTTTAGTATAATGTCAGTTGTTTTATTGTTTTGCTGATGGTTCAAATAAAGATCAGATGGTATGCAGCATGTAGTGTGATCTTTATCCCACACTGTTCCAATATTTCAAAAAATACTCTGGCAAAAAAAAAAAAAACTTTAAATTTGCAATTCATCAGAAGTTATACAGTATGCTGTCTGATCCTAATTCACACCATCTAATTATATTATATAACCGGTTGGTTATTTTAAAGATTTAAGTCAAACACAAAATCACTGGTTTCTTAAAACTGTTTCTTAATCAAGTAAACAGTAGAGTAGCATACATAGTACATCATACGTGAAACTTGAAACCATGAAACTATTAAACCCATGTATCTGAAATATACAATAAAAACAATACTAAATACTTGTTCACAGAAATAACTTGATACTTCCTGCAAAGTAGATATCATAGAAAACAGGTTTTAACTAAACTTGTCCAATCTACCCAAGTACCAACAACCTAGGACTTTATGCCTTATCCAAAGCATAAAGAAATGGGTTGACAGAAAAATTCTTTTACTTATGTACAAAGTTAATACTAAAAGACACTAAAGACTCCATAGAACAAGACATACAACATACATTGAATTACAGCACATTACACAGTCACTTACCAATTCACAGAACTGAGTACAAGTGGGTTTCACAGAGTACATATAGGGTTGTCTACTCTTACACCAGCTCCACACTGTGCTGTTAGTAGCTGTAATAAGAAGAACATGCAAGAATAATATTATGAATAAAACATGCAATGTTAAAACACAGTCTTTGCCTAAATTAGCCAATGCTGCTGTAATAAACGCGCAAAGTCAGTAAACACGAAAACTCATAATAATACGGTAATTTCTCAATGCACACGCGTAGAGATAACAAGCTGGCTTAAAGCAACCTATACCGAAAGCCAAATAAGCTTACAAAAACCAGTTAAACTTGAGACAAATGATAATTTTCTAATATGGCCAAGATGGCCGTCTAAACACAACGAAATCTGCCGCTCAACTCAATCACCTGACTTAAAAAATGCAATGCTTTCAATGAACGGAAATGAATGAAACGGACATTAAAATAACCAAAAGGAATGAAGAACATGGAATCAAAGTACAACCAGTACTGTACACACATAAAGAAAAAACCTATCACCTGGTCACATATCGCCGCTGGGCGCCAAATGTATCAGGTGGTGAAAAATATATCGCGGCTCGACCGGGATTCGAACCCAGGGCCTCAGGAATACCGTTCCTGCACTCTAACCAACTGAGCTACCGAACCACATGTCGATACGGCCACACAATATATCACCAAATACCTGTACCCGACTACATTATACCTTTATATCTATCTGTGGGATAGACCAGTATACTACATTATATTTCATAAGTCTAGTTTTAGAAATGTTATGGGTAAAGAAATGTCATAATTTAAGCTTGGGGGAATTATTTCCCCCTCACAGTGAATATTTTCCTCCTGCCGAAAATATAGAACTACTTTTTTTGTTCTGCTTGAGATCACTAGTTTTAAAAGCGGCAGTTGTTGACAAAATAATCAGAGGAAATATAATATATAATTTATTTCATCAGCTTGTGGTTAATATGGGGAAATATTAGCCTCAAAAGGGAAAGGTCCGTGAAAATAACTCTTGCCTTACGGCACTCATTATTTTCCCATACTTTTCCCTTTTTTAGCAAATATTTTCCCATATTAATCACAAGCTGGTGAAATAAACTCTGTTTAATACAGTTTTCTAGCAAAACAAGATTGATACACAGATGAACCATAAATTACATTTTTATTTCCTCAGTGTTTTGGTAAAGATATCCCTTGGGCCTGTTTTGATTCAAGTCTTGAATGCATTACTTCTGGACTCAAATATTGATCTAAACTATTAAAATAATACCATCTGTTCTCTTCAAGGCCTTGAAATTACAACCGTAAACCATTGCCTATTTCTAATGCAATTTTCATTTATATAGCAGAAGGACCATCTCTTTTCCTGACACTAGTTACATTGTAGTACATGTATTAGGTTCTTTTTGTTTGTATGTTGTTAAGTGCCATTTTCAACATTATTTCATTTCCTTAATAGCAGCCAGAGCATTTGTCAATGTTTTTCTGAAGTTTGTTTTACCAGTACTAGCACAACATCTTTCCCAAACCAATTGCTTCTTTCCCAGACAGCTATCATGGAAACAATGGTCTGCGGTGAAAGAGGAATGAATTGGGTTGCAATGACAAGCATTTTTCTATGGAAAGAAAATCGTTATGCAGGGTACTGGAACAAGAAATCCCCTGGTGTTAAATCCTGGGGCTAGCATTAGTTACTTATATGTACTAAATGTCTAGTCCTTTAACCCTTTACCACACGACAAAATTTTAGACTGGTTCAAATTGAAAGCATTTGCAGACGACAAAATAAAGGTGACTGAAAAATTGAAATTTGTTCTGGGAAGGGTAGAAAACACTGTGGGAAAAGGAGAAAATGCTGGTTAACAGCATTTTCTCTTTTTCCTACAGTGTTTTCAAAAGGCTTCTTTCTCAGGGGCGTCAAAAGTAGGGATTGTGTGGTAATGGTTTAACAACAATTTCGTTAATTAGTCTTTCATATATTTGAATTCTCAATGTTCATATTAATTTTGTCTGTCATGTATTGCTTTATTTTATATCATATTAACACACCAATACCTACTTTGTTGGCTATTTTAGACCTACATTGACTAATAATAGCTTAACCCTTTTCCAAACAATCCCTGGTTTTTACGGGTCAGGAATAGAAGCCTTTTGAAAACATTATGGGAAAAGGAGAAAATGCTGGTAACCAGCATTTTCTCCTTTTCCCACAATGTTTTCTACCCTATCATATAGAAAAATCATCTTTTTAGCAACTGTTAGTTTGTCATCTGCAAAATGCTTTAAATTTGGTCTGGTCCAAAATTTGGCGTTTGGGAAAGGGTAAAGGGAGGTAAAATAATTCATTAAAAAAATCCATTTTCTAATAGAAAGGAAAACATGGTAGAGAAAAGAACTATTTCATGAAATATGCAGTTCCTCCTTTTCCTTCCCACAATATTCTCAGAATCTACTTTCTGCAGTACAGTTAATTCATATTATTGCACAACATGTGCCTTTTTGGGCCCAGTAAGCATGTATTAACACATAAAAACTTGGCGTTAACTGGAGAAAAGGCATATTCCTCAGTAAATTCAAACACTGTTAATGCCTAGCTTTGTACCATCAATATCCTTGATTTGTTTGATTTGGGCCTACCTTGTAAACAACATTTGTTCTTGTGAGAACTTCCCTTGACTCTAACAATCAATCTCTAGACAGTTGTACGATATTAGACCCTTTCATGGCTTGTCTTACTCCACAGACAAGATTTTGCACCTGATCTCAGTTTAATTAAGATCTGAACAAACAAAAAAACTGGTGAAATGTACTCTAAACCAGCTACACTTTTAAATGTGATCCGTAATTTCCTCGCTTGATGTAGATGAACCCATCTGACGTCTTTCAGTGACAGAAATTCATATTCACTCTTTCATCCTAGTTGTAATCTTCGAAATGTGTGCAGCTTTATCCCACATAAGTCCACTTTCTATTAAAAATCAATTAAATCATTCAACATGAATTCACTCCGAGTGAATCAAAACTGGATTAACAGGTCATTGGTCACTGGTCATAACTAAAACTTCTTTGTCTACTTCTGGTTTTTGACCCAAGTAGGTACAGTACATTTGAAGTTCGCTTATTTGCATTTCTTTGGACATTTTTTTGCTTTCTTTTCAAATTATTGTCAAATTACCTTTATGCAATAATAGCATTAATTCACTTTTTTTTTTGTTATGAACATTAGAAGAGGCTTTCAAAATGCCTTTAAAACCCTCATGCTTCGAACTCGGGCTTTAAAGCATTTTTCAGGCCTCTGTGAATGTTAACAACCTCAAAAACATGAATTAACCCCTACATAGAATCTCAGAGGACATAAATACATTTTTATCTTCCAGAAAGTTCTCAATAAAACTTAAGTCGTCTGATATTTTTATATGAATTAAATGCTCTGCAGAAAATATTTTCTGGGAAGGAAAATGAGAGATTGTATATTGACAGAAAGTTCTCTCTATACCTAGTCTTGTATTTTAAAGGCCTTTTTAGCCAGTGTTAGATCTCGAACAGTTATTGTACATGTATATCTTACATTCTCTTTGCTGGTGATTTTGTCTACAGTGTCAGTTAAGCTTCTAAGGATGTACTCGGCACTGTCAGTGCCAGGCCTTTGCTTAAAATGTACATAATCGATTTATCTGGTTGTCAAGCTGGTAGTGGTTGGTTTGGGGTGCAATTCTGTTTTATTAAAGAATTATATATTAAATACACTGAGTGTCCACTAAGGCTCAGTGCCAAGCTCCATTACTCAGTCAGTAGCACACAAAGCCTGAAACCAGGGATTTGAATTTCTCGCTATGCTAATTTCTATCTAAGAACTTTGATAGCCACTGAGGCAGGATTTCTTCTCCCTCACTGCCGATCAATTTTTTTACTGCTATGAATTGTGACCATAATAAGTGGATTAATTTTTGTCTCTGAATGGGCAGAAAACCTTAAAAAAAAAAAAAAGAAAATGCTAGTTACTGGTAATTCTTAAGAATTTTCTAAATTTCAAAGTAAACCTGGTAATTTTTAAGAATTTTCTACTTTCCAAGTAAATGTTTTTTTGATTCGCCTAACCTTCTACCAAACAGTCCCTGGTTTTCACAACTCTGAGATGGAAGCCTCTTTAAAAAAAAAAAAAATGTGAGAAAAGGAGAAAATGCTGGCAACCAACATTTTCTCCTTTTCCAACAATGTCAACCTTTGACCAAACAAACTTCAGTACTTGAGTCACATTAATTTTGTCGTCTGCAAATTTTTTTTGTTTGGGCAGGTCTTAAACTTTGTTGCTATGTAGAGTTGACCATTTTGTTTTAGCCAAGTGGAATTTATTGTTCTCTCTTAATTTAGAATAAGACGGAAGTGATCTAGAATAGGCTTTGATCGTATGGCTTGCAACACGCTAAAAGGGGCATTTGGAGACGACATTTTACGCAAATGTCCGAATGCCCCTTTTTGCATGTTGCAGATGGTATAAAAAGAGTGTCATTGAGCAAAGCAAAGCAGCACCAGGAGAAACCTGGGTCAGCTGTACCAGTGGTATGACTGATACACTCTTGAATGTGGCGTCAAACAACATAAGTCCATGTGTTAAGGCCTAATGATTTTTTTCTGACTTTTCAGTAAAATGTAAATGAAGTGGATAAGATTTAATATCTTTTCTAGTCTGAGCTCTGAGTAGTGTGATGGATGACCTCTTTCAAAAGGTCAAGGTTACTGAAAAGGGTTAGAAATACACCTACAGCATGTTGTTGGTTACCAAGTTGACATTTTCAATTTGCAATTACATGTTTTCTCCTCTTACCCTACAGGAAGATGATAAGAGAACAGTATCAATTTGTGAAAGTGTTGCCTCAACAGTAACAGCGCCCTCTGATGGAGAACAAAACTTGTCGGACAATGAGGACAATAGAGACAGTGATGACAGTGGTACTGCAAGTGCTCCAAGTCCCAGGCCATTGAACATAGAGGAGAGAGGTAAGTAAATATATTTCTTGTGACATGTATGTTAGCCATGTTCTTTGGAAAAGGGGCTTAATTCTTTACCACAAAAGCAAAATAAGGACTTGTCCAAATCAAAAGTAATTGCAACGGAAAGTTTAAATGTAGCTTATATGATTGAAGTTGTCTTTGATAGGGAAGAAAACATTTCTGGAAAAGGAGAAAATGCTGCTGGTTACCAGCATTTTCTGCTTTTCCCACAATGTTTTCAAAAGGCTTCTTCCTAAAGGTCATTAAAACATGGGATTGTGTGGTAAAGGGTTAATGCAACTGCAAAAAGTGTCAACCCATATCAGCCTGCACAGTTTGACATGGGACAGAACTTTCAGGGCCCGTATTCACCAACCATTCTTAAGAACGTTCTTTGTCTTATTCTCCAGACTTTTCTACATTTGTAAGCAACACAACTTCTGATTGGCTAAACCGAATGGTTTAGCCAATCAGAAGTTGTGTTACTTACAAACGTAGAAAATCTTGGAGAATAAGACTAAGAATATTCTCAAGAATGGTTGGTGAATATGGGCCCTGGTATCTTCGACATGTATGTTGTTTTCACCTCACATTATTGTTTACTAAATAAGTGCGCCCAATATGACCTAAGTTGTCGACGGGCCTTAAAACACTATTCATTCATTCATTCATTACTTTCTGGTATCTGTGAATTTAACTCTTTACCGCACAGTACTTTCAATGACCCTGGGAAAGGAGTCTTTTAAAAACATTGTAGGTAAAGGAGAAAATGCTGGTAACCACTATTTTCTCCGTTTTCTACAATATTTTCTACCCTATGAAAGAAACATTATACCATTTGAACCACATTGAAAAGATTGTCTGCAAATGCTGTAAATTGGAAATAAAGCTAAAATTTTGTCACCTGGTAAAGGGTTAGTGAATGTCAAAGGACCATACTATTGCACAATCCAGTCAGTTGAGAAACAAAATAGATTTTATAGAGACAAAATTTTGTGAAGACAAGCTTAGTGTAATGTACAATTTATATGCATTTAACCTCCTTTTACCAGAGCTTGGCTAATTTTTAGGTCAACTGGCTGAAAACCAGCAGAGCTTATGTCATGGCGTGGTTTCCGTCGTCTATTCGTCTGTCCATCTGTCCTTCCGTCTGTCCATCCATTAGTCTTTTTCTTGTTTCAAGCCTGCATTTGTGGTCAGATTTCCATGAAACTTTCACAGTTTTGTTTAACTCATCAATACTTTCAACCCTATTGATTTTGAGAAAAATCCAACCAACAGTATGGGAAAAGTAGCCATTTTAAGCTGAAAATTTTTAATTCTTGTTTACACATTAAGGTGTGCTTTTGTTACCAGATTTTTGTGAAACTTGCAGAGTTTTTTAATCTTATCAGTAGCTTCAACCCTATTGTTTTTGAAAAAAAATCTGATGAACTGTATGTGAAAAGTAGCCATTTCAATTTGAAAATTTTTATTACTTGTTTACCCGATGGAGTCATAAATTCATAGTGTATGCTAGCGTAAAAGCAAAATCTCTGCCAGGAGAGCAATTTCAGGCCCTTCAGTTAGAATTGCTTTGTCATCTGGAACATTTGCTTTCTCTTTCATAATCTTCTTTAAATTGAATGTTGTTTTCCAGATATTCATACTGTTTTATTACCTGTTGTGTCAAGGTAATATTGGAGACATATTCAAAGAAAAGCATTTTTTTATTTTCAAATAAGGAAATAAATATTCTGATCTTCAGATGTCACCAAAGATCCTCAAAAACCAGACTCTTCAAGGCCTGTTTCCATGGACACCCTATCATCTTCCTCAGATCAGCAGCTTCCAAACAGTCTGACGTCCCAGAAACCTCTGAGCACATCTCAAAGCAGCCTGAGAAGCATACCTGACAATGATAGTAATGCCACCCTTAGTGCTGATGAAACACCTGGTGGTCATGGAGACAGACCTCCACAGCAACAGTATCCAGGAAGTGTACAAATGCAAACAGTGCCTGGTGGTCATGGACCAGGTAAGAACAATGTCTGTGATAAACCAATATAATGTATTATAGGCCAGTGGGTCATCTAAACTATAAGTCATTCTTGCCAGGCAGGCCTTTTAGTTCGTCTTTCCACCTGGTTACCAGCATTTTCTCCTTTTCCCACACTGTTTTCAAAGGCCCTCTTTCTCAGGGTCATTAAAAGTAGGGATTGTGTGGTAAAGAGTTGATGATTTTTATGGATACAAAATAATGTAATGACTCGCTTAGTATTATGCATTATGGAGATGCATTAAGCCCCCTTTTGCTATAGTGCTGTCCGTGTTCTAATCTGCAAATACTTAGACTATGGATGAGTCCAAACGTGTGCTGTGATAAAAAGTTATATTTCTGTATTGTCTAGTTACAGATGGAGGTAGTGGTAGCTCCAGAAGTCTAACACATCTTGGCTCCATAGCTCTTGGTATCGCGGGAAGACCAAGCTCCAATACGTCTCAAAGCCCGAGCAATTCTAACCAGGGATTTCCACCAAGACCTGGTTCAAGACAGAGCCCAGCTTCGTCCAGTCAGGGCTACCATCACCAGAATCGCCCAAGCTCCGGTCCATCCAGTCATGAAGTTCCTATAATCAGGGAAGCTAACCCGAATCAAGGGGGCAACAATGCTTTGGATTTTTCTCAAGGGATGAAGTCGCACCCATTTCAACAAGTTCGGGAACCACATCGTCCATCAAGCACTCTCTCTGAACCAGGGTTCCTAGGTCAGAGGGCACTTTCTCCACATGTTTCAGTAGTGGCTTCTCAGTTACTAGGTATGTAATACAAATAATTTTCATGACTTTTAATATTTTCTATCAGTAGCAATGAATATTGGTTGAAACTGAAATTGGAAGAAGAAAACACTTACAATATTTAAACATTTGCTCTTTAACTCATTACCAAATGACTATAGTCTGTAGTCTATAGGCTTGTCCAAATCCAAAGCATTAGCAGATGACAAAATAAAAGTGACTGAAAAATCGAAATTTGTTTTGTAAAGGATAGAAAACATTGTGGGAAAAGGAGAAAATGCTGGTTACGAGCATTTTCTCCCTTTCCTACAATGTTTTCTAAAGGCTTCTTTCTCAGGGGGCATCAAAAGTAGGGATTATGTGGTAATGGGTTAAGTATGTAAATTGCATCAAACCATTGAGCCATGCTCTTGCAAAAGGGGCATTTATACATCTGTATGATCCACTTCACCATTTCATCTAACTACCAATGAAATCGTGAAATAAACTCATCCTTTGACATTCAGAAATAGACTAGTAGCAAAAAGTTTCAGCCTAGGTCAGTCCATGTGGACTGCAAAGGCTGCCGTGGGTTGATCCTTTTATGCAGATACATTAACCCATTACTACATGACAATATTTTATACTGGTCCAAATTGAAAGCATTTGCAGATGACAAAATAAAAGTGACTGAAGATTTGAAATTTGCTTTCTGAAGGGTGGAAAACATTGTGGGAAAAGGAGAAAATGCTGGTTATCAGCATTTTCTCCTTTTCCCACAATGTTTTCTAAATGCTTCTTACTCAGGGGTGTCAAAAGTAGGGATTGTGTGGTAATGGGTTAAGCCCCCTTTTCACAGAGCATGGTATAAATGAATTCTATAAGTGTACTTGAAGTTTGTATTGAAAACATCTGTGTAATAGAAGGATAGCTAAACCCTGTAGTGCAATTGGTAGCATACAGGATTTGAAACCAGGGTCTGTATTCACCAACCATTCCTGAGAATGTTCTTTGTCTTATTCTTGAAGAGATTCAGACTGTGAAAGAAACAAAACTTCTGATTGGCTAAACCAAATGGTTTATTAAATTAGAAGTTCTGTTACTATCACTTTGACGAAATTCTGAGGAATAAGACTAAGAATGTTCTGAAGAATGGTTGGTGAATATGGGCCCAGGGAATTGGCCAAAAGTCAAACTATGGTAACATTGAATTTAAGTCTATGGGCAACTATGAAATTTTAAATCAAACACACCGAAATTGAAAGCTTTTAAAGATAACAAATTGCCTGTTGGTCAAATTGTGGATTTTATCTATGAAAGGATAGAAAACATTGTGGAAAACAGAGAATATGCTGGTTAACAGCATTTTCTCCTTTTACAACAAGGTTTTTCAATAAACATCTTCCTCAAGGTTGTTAAAACTGAGGATTGTGTGATAAAGGGTTAAAAGCCCATGGCACTTTTTTAATCATTAATCAGTTAAAAGCATTTTTTACCCACTTCCTGTACAGGTTTAGACCCATTACAAGGTACGACCCAGTTGGAGAAAAAGACCCAAAGACCAGCTACCTGTGTTCGAGATCTGATACACTCTGCTATAGAGAGAAACCTAAGCCAGGATCAGGCTGCACCAGACAGGCCAAGTAAGCCATTTCCATTAAGTTAATCCCTTACCAGGCAATTGTTAGTTTTAACGATCCTGTATAAGAATCTTGTTATGCCCCCACTACAGGATATACTGGAAACATCCTGTCTGTCTGTGTTTCCTGTGTGTCCATTTGTGTGTCAGTCTGTGGCGTCTGTCTGTTTGTCTGTCTGTGTGTCCTTATGTGGGTCAGTCTGTGGTGTCTGTGTGTCCATCTGTGTCAGTCTGTTGTGTCTGTCTGTGTGTCCATCTGTGTACAAAATACCAGAAATTGCCTATCCTGTGAAAGCACTGGCGGGGGTATTAACCCTTTACAGTTTACTCCATAGATACTCATTTCTATGCATTGCTTGTAGGAACCTTTGGAAAACATTGTGGCAAAAAGTGAAATTGCTTGTGACAAGCAATTTCACCTTTTGTCACGATGTTTTCTATGCTATCAAAAGGTGTCATATACACATAAGAAACAGCTTCATCCTTGCTTTTATTAAATTTTAGGGTCAGTTAGAGATACCATAGAAATGCCTTATGGGGTAAAGGGTTAAGTCACATTTATTGACAGCGCTATTTTTTTTTTTAAAATATGGGAATAGGAGAAAGTACTGATCATCATCATTTTCTTCTTTTTCCATAATGTTTTCTAAGCTGTAAGAGACAATTCCCTTCATTTAGGCCACGCTATATTTATCATATGTGAAGGCCTTCAGTATGGAGATTTTGTAGACTTGTCAAGAATACCAGCCGTTCGTTTTGTATTTATAGTTCAAAATAATAGATGGTGTTAAAAGGAAACAAGTCAGAATAAGCATAACAATACTTGCACATGTGGAAATTTTCAAGAATAAAAACCAGATTCATATCTCTGAAAGTCCAGTGGTATAAAACTGAGTCATATAAGGTGTGACACAATTCATGTCTCATTCATGTGTGAGAAAATAAAGCTAGTTTTGCAATGAAGAATTATCAAATTAGATAGATTGGTTTCTTTAACCCTTTACCACACAATCCCTACTTCTGACGACCCTGAGATAGAAGCCTTTAGAAAACATTGTGGGGAAAAAGGAGAAAATGCTGGTAACCAGCATTTTCTCCTTTTCCCACAAACTACCCTTCACCAAACAAATTTCAAATTTTCAGTCTCTTTTATTTTACTACTGCAAATGCTTTCGATTTGGACAATCCTAAAATATTGTCGTTTGGTAACAAGTTAAACCTGTTTTGTGTGAATATGACAGGGTCGACAGATGCAGCTTACAGATCTGGAGGTCAGCCAATGCCACAGATGATGCCACATGACCTAAGAGCAACTGACCTTAGGAAAGATGCAATGGCAGCAAATTACCCAGAACACAGGGGTTCTCCATACCAGCTACAGATGAGGGGAGACCCCAGGGACATGCGTGACCCTAGGGACATGCGTGGAGCTCCAGGGGGAGGCATTGACCTTTCCATGAGACCCTCTGATGGCATAGACAAGCCATCTCACAGTTTTAAAGGGGATCCAAGGGATTTCGGGCCAAGACCTGGGGACCCATATAGGAGTTCAGCCGAAGATGCCCTGAGGAAGCCAATGAATACCATGACCCCACCTCCTGCCCACTCTAACAGGCGGTCCCCTTTTCAAGTCCAACAGGAAGCTGTTGCCCTGAAAGGTAGACCTGATCCCATGGATAAATCTCCAAACATTTATCAGGAGAGGAATAACCTGTCGCCATCTGTCAGAGGTAATTCTATGAACAAGTACAAATTTTACAAATACAGGAACACTTACATTGCACACACTCTTAACCCTTTCCCAAACAATTCCTGGTTTTTACGGGTCAGGAATAGAAGCCTTTTGAAAACATTGTTGGAAAAGGACAAAATGCTGGTAACCAGCATTTTTTCCTTTTCCCCACAATGTTTTCTACCCTATCATATAGAAAAATAATCTGTTTAGCAACTGTTAATTTGTCATCTGCAAAATGCTTTCAATTTGGTCTGGTCCAAAATTTGCCGTTTGGGAAAGGGTTAAAAAAACTCTGTACATCTTGGGTATGACACCCTTTATGCAATATTCGTGGTAGAAACATGTGAAAATGACATCAAAGAGTTAACCCTTTACCACACCAGGGATTTGCCTAGCAGCCCAAAGCTATGGGAGAAAAATCCCATATGGATTTTTTCAATGAGATTTTTTGAAAAAATATGGGATATCTGTCGTCAGTGCTGAAGACACTTTATTGAAATGAAACAAAGCTATCTCAGCTGCTTGAAATGGGAATAAATATGACTCAAAGACTAAAACTTGTTCTTAAAAGGATAGAAAACATTGTTGAAAAAGGAGAAAACACTGGTTACCAGCATTTTCTCCTTTTCCCACATTGTTTTCATATGCCTCCTTTATCAGGGTTGTTAAGGTGTTTTTGTGTGGTAAAGGGTTAACTGAGAATGTCTTTTTGCTTAAAATATAGTGAGAATTTTGTAAACATGATAGTTTACATCATGTATAACATGATAGTCTTCATCAAGTATTAAGTTTATAAAGATGTTGTATTCTGCACTTTAATCAGTTGAAATACATTACAATTAAGTTTTCTGCTTTAATCAATATCATTCATTTTGTCTCTTATATATTAATTTCCAAACGAGTTAAAAAAGAATCAGACATATACCTAATAGTTCAAGCATTTGCAGACGACCCCTCCCCCCCATCTATATTTTCATTTCATAAAACAACATTTTTTCCACTCATGAACAGAATTTTAGTTTCCACTTATTGCTTTACTCAGAAATTTGTGTAAATTTACTTTTAAAATTCATTATTAAAGATAAGAAGATGGTTTGAAGTCCCTCTGATCATACGATGCCATGCTGCTCATTGTAGTGTCATGGGTTTTCGCGCTTTTATGGCGATCTATTTTTTCTTGACATTACTTTCTGAAGCAGTATTACTACATGATTTGACACTAGTTAGTCAGTTTAAACAGCAAGTAACATAAAAAACTGTGCACTAGATAAGAGGAATAACACCTTTGTTACTCTGACATATATGACTCGCCAGCTTCATTATCATCCGGGTGTCCTACGCATTTTATACTGATCGTGTTTAACCCATATTTCTGCTGGATGCACGCAAGCTAGACTATACGAAGTTTTAGACAATAGTTTAATGCTTCAGATTGACATTTAGACAGATATCTTTCATCGTCAAAGACAGTTCATTTCAAATTTCCAAATGTCAAAACCCGGGCTCAGAGAAGCTTGCCGAGTTGTCAACTTTTGTCAAGATATTCATGGACAAAGATTTGTTTCTCATTTTTATACGCCCGTCGAAGACGGGACGTATTACGGGATCACCCGTGGCGGGCGGGCGGGCGGGCGGGTGGTTGGGCGGCGTCCAGTTCTTTGTCCGGAGCATATCTCCAAAACTATACAAGCTAGGGTTATGAAATTTCATGGGTGGATAGATCTTATCGAGGCGGAGTGCAGTGCACAGGAATCATAACTCTTGCTCGCTTAATTTTTTAGTTATTGCCCTTTGTTGTTTTTCATACTTGAATTTTGTCCGGAGCATATCTCCAAAACTATACTAGCTAGGGTTATGAAATTTTATGGGTGGATAGATCTCATCGAGGGGGAGTGCAGTGCACAGGAATCATAACTCTTGCTTGCTTAATTTTTGAGTTATTGCCCTTTGTTGTTTTTCATACTTGAATTTTGTCCGGAGCATATCTCCAAAACTATATTAGCTAGGGTTATGAAATTTCATGGGTGGATAGATCTCATCGAGGGGGAGTGCAGTGCACAGGAATCATAACTCTTGCTTGCTTAATTTTTGAGTTATTGCCCTTTGTTGTTTTTCATACTTGAATTTTGTCCGGAGCATATCTCCAAAACTATACTAGCTAGGGTTATGAAATTTCATGGGTGGATAGATCTCATCAAGGGGGAGTGCAGTGCACAGGAATCATAACTCTTGCTTGCTTAATTTTTGAGTTATTGCCCTTTGTTGTTTTTCATACTTGAATTTTGTCCGGAGCCTATCTCCAAAACTATACTAGCTAGGGTTATGAAATTTCATGGGTGGATAGATCTCATCGAGGGGGAGTGCAGTGCACAAGAATCATAACTCTTCCTTGCTTAATTTTTGAGTTATTGCCCTTTGTTGTTTTTCATACTTGAATTTTGTCCGGAGCATATCTCCAAAACTATACTACCTAGGGTTATGAAATTTCATTGGTGGATAGATCTCATCGAGGGGGAGTGCAGTGCACAGGAATCATAACTCTTCCTTGCTTAATTTTTGAGTTATTGCCCTTTGTTGTTTTTCATACTTGAATTTTGTCCGGAGCATATCTCCAAAACTATATTAGCTAGGGTTATGAAATTCCATGGGTGGATAGATCTCATCGAGGGAGAGTGCAGTACACAAGAATCATAACTCTTCCTTGGTTAATTTTTGCGTTATTGCCCTTTGTTGTTTTTCATACTTGAATTTTGTCCGGAGCATATTTTCAGAACTATAGTAGCTAGGGTTATGAAATTTCATGGATGGATAGATCTCACTGAGGGGGATTGCAGTGCACAAGAATCATAACTCTTGCTTTCTTATTTTTCCAGTTATTGCCCTTTGTTGTTTTTCATACTTGAATTTTGTCCGGAGCATATCTTCAGAACTATAGTAGCTAGGGTTATGAAATTTCATGGGTGATTAAATCTCACCGAGGCGGAGTGCAGTGCACAGGAATCATAACTCTTGCTTGCTTAATTTTTGAGTTATTGCCCTTTGTTGTTTTTCATACTTGATTTTTGTCCGAAGCATATCTCCAAAACTATACTAGCTAGGGTTATGAAATTTCATGGGTGGATAGATCTCATCGATGGGGAGTGCAGTGCACAGAAATCACAACTCTTGCTTGCTTAATTTTTGAGTTATTGCCCTTTGTTGTTTTTCATACTTGAATTTTGTCTGGTGCATGCCCTAGCTTTACAACCTGGGGTAAGACGGGCGTATCTTGCGACAATTTGCCGCTCTTGTTCGTGTTTGTTATCCATTATGTTTAATCCAAGACTTTAATTATAATTAATAGTCACAAAACCAAGCACTAAAAACCAGAATTCAAGTTTTGGCACCAAGCCAGCTTAGCAACCGATTACGATCGATTCCAGGATTTCTCAATCGATTATCAGAATCAGAAGCCAAAACCAACTGACTTTGGTCGATCATCCGCCCACCACTAGTAAACACTTTACAAAAGAACAACAAGCGATTGTACGAAACAAAAGTGCGGTCTAAATTCAAGCGTCTAAATAATGTCTATTCATAAACATGTGCATGAATTGCGTCCCATATTCGGCTGCTGAAAACAAAAGTAAATTGTACGTGGTGATTATCATGTTTTATTTTTGAATTTGAATGCGATTTTTTCTCGCGCTTTTACAATTTTCATGGGATTTCTCTGATTTTAGCGCGAGAATATCGCGGAATCGCGGCGTTGGCAAATCCCTGCCACACAATGGCAACTTTTGACTACCCTGAGAAAGACGCCTTCTGAAAACATTATGGGAAAGGAAGAAAATGCTGGTAACCAACATTTTCCCCTTTCCCCACAAGGTTTTCTTCCTATCAAAGAAAAATTGAGTGATTTGAACCACTATGAAAATGTTTTTTGCAAAAGATTTCACTTTTGATAGGTCTAAAATTTTGCCTGGTGGTAAAGGGTTACAGGAAAGAAAGAAAACTGTATGGGAAACATTGGGTGGAAAGGGAATACTTGCATATGGAAAGCTTTTTGCATCATGTTTTGAAAAGCTGTTTAACCCATGGTGTTTTCCAAAGCCATCTGTCAGAGGAATACATAGTCATGTCTTCTTGTGGTTTATTCATGAAAACTGAAACACACTGTTCTAAACAGAATACACAAAAGCTGCTTATTCTGATTTTGTTTTATTTTGAAGGACCTCAGTCAAGTTCCCCATACAGTCCCCATGGGGGTGATCCTAGCAGGCTGAGTGGAAAGGGGCCCATTCCTCCCCCACCTCCCTTAATCAACAGCAGCTCCTCCCCAAGGCTACCCAAGTCCCCTCCAACCAGTCATTTACCTGTGGCACCCCCAGGCTCTATAACACATGGTACACCTGTTGGGATTCCTATGACTAACTCAACAACATCAGGTATGTGTAAGTGTTTGAACAGTGGCTCTGACCAATTTACCATAGGAATGCCAAGCAAAAGGCAGACTGCTTTTTCATGTAGTGTAGTTCAGGATCAGACTTAACAAGTACCACAGGGGGGAGGGGGGGGGTTATGCACAAAGTCAAGTTTTATCGAAAAGAAAGACAAAAACACTAATTCTGTCTCTCCCCCATTCTTTACCCCCTCCTCCCTCTTCCTTGATTTGTTGATCAATGTCATCTGCAGCAAATTTGTGTCAGAAATTACTGAAACAGTTCGTGTTATAGAAGTTCCCTTAGCATTCTTGTCACACATACCTGTATTCATGTACAATAAATGAACAGTGCTTTGTGAAAAGGGGGTTTAATGCATCTGCAAAAGTATTGATTCATATCGCCCTGCAGTCGACGCAGGCTTACATGGGTCCAAATATTTTGCTTTTTATAAATTGTCTGCATGTCAAATAACCAATCTACCTCATGATTTATTCAAGTTTAGACAAAATGGATTTTAACCCTTTCCCAAACGACAAATTTGGGACTCTTCTAAACTCAAAAAGTTGGCAGACAACAATTTCAAATTTGATAAAAATGGCAGAAAGTTCATCAAATGGTTAGAAAATACTTTGGGAAAAGGAGAAATTGCTCGTTAAGAGCAATTTCTCCTTGTCCCACAGTGTTTTTAAATGACTTGTACTGCAGACACATAAAAACAAGGGCTTGTTTGGGAAATGGTTAAAGATCTTTTCTGGTTCTGGTTGTGAAGCTGTTTCTGAATTACATCCCACAAATTTTCTGTTCATTAGGTAGAGCAAGTCAGCAGCAGTCTATGGTGCGAGGTTCAATCACCCAAGGAACACCAGTACATCCGAGAGAGAGCAACATGGGGCGAGGCATGCAACATCATGACCAGAATCAACCTAGGCCACCAGGTAAGACACGGTTATGCTGTACGTAGTCATATTATGTCTGCAGTACTAAATTGGGATATTCCAGGGCATAAAAGAATCCTTTGAGGGCTAGCTGTATCATTAGAGGAACCATGTAAAGGTCCTTCATTTAATTTTTTTTTAAGTCATGAAAAATGCTTTAACCAAACAATCCCTTTTAACGACCGAGTGGAAGAGGCCTTCTGAAAATATTGTGGGAAGAGGCTGGTAACCATCATTTTCTCCTTTTTCCACAATTTTTTTTACTCTTCCAAAGATAAGTTTCAATTTTTGAGTCTTACATATTTTGTCATTTGCAAATGTTTTCAATTTGGGCCAGCCTAAGATTTTGACATCTGGTAAAGAGTTAAAGAAACTAGCCATACTTTCAAATTTTATTTTCATTCAATTGAACTTGGGTTCCAACTTTTCGGGCTATAGATATATTTTATAGAGAGTATGAGGCAAGATCAGTTTGTACATACATGCAATCTGATCTTACTGTACACACTCCATTGCTCTGTCACTACTCTCTTTTATATAACACCATTCAGTGTCAATTGATGTAATACATTTAGTTACTGTCAGGAATTTAGATTTGAAACAAAAAGGATTAAAGGAACATTATGGGATGTCTGACTTCCACAAGTAAATTTTACAGGTCAGTATGACATCAGGATGATGGAGCAGGGTCAGGTTCGTGGGGTCCATCCATCACAGTTGTATGATCACAGATTAGAGCAGATGCGTCTCCAACAATCTGGGTACCAGCAGCCCCCATACCAGTTCCCACCTACGTCTGTAAACCAGCAAGGAGAATACAGTACGAAACAGACAATTATAAATGACTATGTGACAGCAAGACAGATGCAGATGAGACATCAGTCGTCGCCAACGGAGAAAGATCCTCGTATTGATGTTCGTGACCAGAGGGCAGATCTGAGGGTAGACCCCAGGAATGACCCCAGAGGAGACCCCAGGGATCAGACTATAAGCCCCAGGGCTCAGGAACATGTTAGGGGTCCATCCCCTAGGATGCCAGCTGGCTATCCTGGCATGTACATGAATCCTAATCAAGGGCAGCCATCTTCTTCAAGGTGACTTTCTTTGAGACAAATCTTTACCAAAGAACAAATTTATAGACTGGTCCAAATTGAAATCATTTGCAGACGACAAAATAAGTATGACTGAAGAATCGAAATTTGGTTTGGGAAGGGTAGAAAACAATGTGGGAAAAGGAGAAAATGCTGGAAACCAGCATTTTCTCCTTTTCCCACAATGCTTACAAAAGGCCTCTTTCTCGGGGTCGTCAAAAGTCGTCATTGTGTGGTAAAGGGTTAAACCTTTACCAAGCAGACCCTGAAGATGAATTCTTTTTAGAACATTGAGGGAAAGAAAGAAACAATTGGTAACCACAATTTTTCTCTTTTTCCCATGTTTTCAACCCTTTCAAACATAGAAATCATTGTTAAGGCTACTTTCAATTTGTGGTCTGCAAATGCTTTTTGTGTAAGTTGTGAATTTGGTGTATAGTAGAGACTACCATAAATGCAGGGGTATTAAAACATAGTATGTGTAATCATACTCTGAATTACTCAGCACCTTTAAATACAGATCTGTAGACTTACTATGTTGAAAGTATTTAAAAATGGCTATTTAAATGTGAGCATATTGTAATGGAAGAGTACAACAGCTGTTGCAATTTAACTGAAATAATGTTGAAAGCAGCAATAAACACAGCACAGCCACAGCTGAAATAAAAGTGTAATGCAGTGAAATAGAGAATTTGGTGAATGGTGATATAAAGTAATAATATTTCTATGCAGGGTGTCTCCAAGGCCGACCCATAGCATGCCTTCCCCTAGGGATGACAAGAACACTGCCGCAATGTGGATGAGACCGCCCATGCAAGGTCAAGGTCACCCAAGTGGGCATATTGATCCCACCACCCTTCCCTACCCTGCTCAGGGCTCTGGTAGGAGTATAACACAGGGAACAGGAAGTCGCCAGTCTGTCATTATGTCAGAAGAAAGGTAGATCAGTAAGATGTTATTTAACCCTTACCAACTATAAGTGTTTTTCAAGCCCTCATAAAGGCTTTAGAAAACATTGTGGGAAAAGGAGAAAATGCTGGTAACCAGCATTTTCTCCTGTTCCCTCAATGTTTTCTGCTTCTTTCTCAAAGACGAATTCCATCATTTTAATCAATTTAAGATTAGTTGTTTGCAAATGCTTTCAGTTGATGCTTCAGTCCATAAAATCACAGTAATAATTGTTTTGCTTATGTTGGCCAGAATATATTTAACCCTTCACCTCAAGATTTTAGACACTACCAAAATTGAAAGCATTCACAAAGAAAAAAATTAAATATGACTTGCATGGATGAATGGTTTTGAAGGGCTAGAATACATCACCGGAAAAAGAGTAAATACTGGTCATCTCTTCTCCTTTTTCCACATTGTTTTCAAAACCTCTCTTTAGGATTTAAGGCTTGGGATTGTACAAATTGTGCTGTAAAGGGTTTAGACAAATAACTACAAGTAAAAGGAAGGAAATTAATTTGAAGGACTGCAATATCAGGAGGACTAAGGACTCCCAAAGAAGAGGCATTTTATAAAACACTGTGGGAAAAGGAGAAATACTGTTATTTAGTATTTTCTCCTTCCTCTACAATACTTTTATGCTTTGCCCTTTGACAGACAAATTTAAAAAATTGTGTGACATTTAACTCTGTACCAAACGATAAAATTGTAGACTTGTCCAAATTTAAAGCATTTGCAAATGACAAAATAAATTTGGCTGAAAGATTAAAATTGGTTTTGGGATGGGCAGAAAACATTGTGGGAAAAGGAGAAAATGCTTGTTGCCAGCATTTTCTCCTTTTTTCCATAATGTTTTCTAAAGGCTTCTTTCTCAGGGTCGTTAAAAGTCGGGATTGTGTGGTAAAGAGTTAATTTGTTGTCTTCAAATGCTTCCAATTTGGACTAATCTAAAATTATACTGTTTGGTGAAGAGTTAAACCGACTCAATTAACCTTTACCCTGCAAGGTATAAGACTGTACCTGACAGCTCCGGTGCCCCACATCACAGAGGCCAGCAGGAAGGTGGATATTTACAAATGCCAACACAGTCAGGGGACCACAGGCGTTCCCAGCCAGTCCCGCCAGAATACAGACAACAACAGGCTTATGAAAGGGAGAGGCAAGAAAAGGAAATGAAGGAGAGGGAAAGAGAAGCAAGTATGTTGCATAATGTAACTTTCACTTGTTAGCCCTTTACTCCCATAGATACTCATTTCTATGCATTGCTTGCAGGAGCCTTTGGAAAACATTGTGACAAAAGGTGAAATTGCTCATGACGAGCAATTTCACCTTTTGTCACAGTGTTTTCTATGCTTTCAAAAAGTGTCATATACACATTAGAAACATCAATAGAGTGCCTCAGCTCCAGTTTGGCCTCTCATCAACCATTAAATCTTAGGTTAGCCCTTTACCAATGATGATAGAACCTTTTGAAAGCATTGTTGGAAAAGGAGAAAATGTTGGTAACCAGCATTTTCGCCTTTTCCCACAATGTATTCTATCTATCAAGGGTTCAATTTTTGAGTCATATTTATGTTGTGTTCAAATGCTTCCAATTTCAACAAGTCTAAAGTTTTGTTATCTGGTGAAGACTTTATGCTAGTCTAATAAACATGTAACTAATTAGTGCAGAAGAAGCTATTTCAACCCATTGGCTGTACTTGATTCTCTTTTTTATTTAACTCTTTACCACACGACAAAATTTTAGACTGGCCTAAACGAAAGCATTTGAAGACGACAAAATAAAGGTGACTGAAAAATTGTAATTTGTTCTGGGATGGGTAGAAAACACTGTGGGAAAAGGAGAAAATGCTGGTTACCAGCATTTTCTCCTTTTCCTACAGTGTTTTCAAAAGGCTTCTTTCTCAGGGGCGTCAAAAGTAGGGATTGAGTGGTAATGGGTTAATGCCTATTTTAAATCTAATAATGATATATATATACATGTATGTACTTCTGTATGATCAGTAGATATAATTATGGCAATCTACATAATACCTTTCACAAGCCTAACAATAACATACTTGTACCAGCTGCTTGCAAACAGTACACCTTGCTTAAAAACTTTCTAATGGTTCAAATAATCATGTCTCTGAACAACTGCAAAATTTAGCTTCAATCTCTAAACCAGATGACAAAGTTTTAGACTTCCATTTTAAAAGCATTATCATACGACAACTATGTTGATGGAACTTTTCTTTGAGAGGGTAAAGCAGAAAACATTGTGGGAAAAGGAGAAAAATGCTGGTTTTCTCCTTTTCCCACAATGTTTTCAAAAACCCTCTCTCCTTCAATTTTTAGCTCACCTGAGCACAACGTGGTCGGGGGGGATATTGTGACCGGTCATCGTCCATCGTCCGTCCATATGTCCATCCGTCCGTTAACTATTTCTTTAAAAATCTTCTCCTCCAAAACCAGATGGCCAATCTTGATAAAACTTGGCAGGAAAGTTCATTGGTTGAAGCTCTACAAAAATTGTTAAAAGAATTTAATTCCATCAAAAACTCTGGTTGCCATGGCAACAAAATAGCTGAAAATTGAAAAAATCTGTAAAAATCTTCTTGCGACAAACAATTAGGCCGGGAGCATTCATATTTTGTATGAAGCATCATTGGATAACCCTTTACCAAAATTGTTGAAATTATTCCCCTGGGGTCATATTTGGCTTTGCCCGGGTGCACCCTATTTTACATAGAAACAAAGAAGGAAATCTTTAAAAAATCTTCTTCTGACAAACCATAATGGCTAGAGCATTCATATTTGGTATGTAGCATTATCTGATGATCCTCTACCAAAATTGTTAAAATTATTCCTCTGAGGTCATATTTGGGCTCTGCCTGGGCGCACCCTATTTTAAAATCTTTAAAAATCCTCTTGTGACAAAACATAAGGCTAGGAAAACTCATATGTTGTTTGAAACATCATTGGGTGACCCCTTACCAAAATTGTTAAAATCATTCCCCTTGGGTCATATTTGGGCTTTGCCCAGGCGCACTCTATTTTACAAAGAAGGAAATCTTTAAAACTTCTTCTGATGACAAATCATAATGGTTAGAACATTCCTATTTAGTATGTAGCATTAACTGATGATCTTCTACCAAAATTGTTAAAATTATCTTTCTGCGGTCATATTTGGGCTCTGCCCGGGCGCACCCTATTTTACAATCTTTAAAATCTTCTTGTGACAATCCATAAGGCGGAGGGCATTCATATTTTGTTTGAAGCATCATTGGGTGACCCCTTACCAAAACTTAAAATTATTCCCCTTGGGTCATATTTGGGCTTTGCCCGGGCACACCCTATTTTACATAGAAACAAAGAAGGAAACATTTAATAAATCTTTTTCTGAAAATCCGTATTGGCTAGACCATTCATATTTGCTATGTAGCAAAATCTGATAATCTTCTACCAAAATTGCTAGAATTATCCCTCTGCGGTCATACTTGGGCTCTGCCCCGGCGCACCCTATTTTATATAGAAACGAAGAAGGAAATCTTTTAAAAATCTACTTGTGACAAACCATAAGGGCTAGAGCATTCATATTTTGCATGTAGCATCATCTAGTGAACCTTTATAAAAAATAATTAAAATTATCCCCTTGGGGTCATATATGGGCTCTGTGCCCTGGTGCACACTATTTCACATAGAATCATAGAAGGAAATCTTTTAAAATCAGTTCCATCTTAAAAGGAAAAATTGTTTGTAACAAGCAATTTCTCCTTTCTCACAATCTTTTCTACCATATAGATCTCTTATTTTTCATTTTAAATACATTTAAAATGTCGTCTGCAATTTGTTTCAATTTGGAACCGTCTAAAATTTTGTCCTCTGGTAATGGCTTAAACTATAAGTCAAAAAGGGAACAAGACACTGTGAAGAGAAAAATTGATGATAAGCAGCAGTTTTTAGCTCCACTGGTCAAAGACAAAGAAGAAAATATGTAAACATCTTTTTGTGACAAACCCCAGGGTATGCCTTATTTGAAAAGAATTAATAGCCCTGCCCTTGATAAACCATATAAGTTACAAATATACTCAGGTGAGCGATATAGGACCATTATTGTCTTCTTGTTTTAACAGAACTTTTTAGTGAAGCATTTGAGGAATTTAGGAGTATATTTCTGTATATGCTCATATCAGGAATGTCTGGTATTTTGGATTTTAGGATACCTAGTGAAGACTGCCAAAGTATTGATATCGCAATGTGAAGGTCTTCTGTTTTTCTTGTGAGACTATTAATGTCTGCTTAGACAGTGCTCTTGGTGCCAAAATAATAGAGGTTTTTCTGTATTTCCTCCCGCTTTTAGAGGCGCAATATGAATCAGGTATACAGAGATACAATGAAGAGCAGCAGAGACTGAAGCAACAAGAAGCTGAGGCAAAAGCCAAGGAAGATTATGTCAGCAAAATCAGGCATAGTGTTGAAGACCCCAAAATGAGAGGTGCATACCAACAGCCAACTGACATACTGAAGGCGTTTGCCCCAGACACACAACAGAAGAAGCCACCAGACCAGGGGAGCAGGGGTAAGGGTGGGATGACAGCTGCTTGTCTGATTGATGCTATCATTGTGCATCAAATAAATCAGTCAACAGAAGAATCTTCAACAACAGACACGCCGACAACCAAGTCAGCAGTGGGCTCAGACCAGAAGCCTGTCATTACACAGTCTACTATGTCTACCCAACAACAACAACAGCAGCAACAACAACAAATGAGACATGGTCAGCAGCAACCAGGGGGGCCCCAGCCTTATCCCCAAGGTGATTATTTTGTCTGCATATGTTATCACCTCTGAACAAATTTGAAGAAGTAGACTTCGAAAAAAGCTGGTTTCCAGCATTTTTACCTATTCCCAAAATGTTTTTAAAACTGTTTTTGCTGGGTCATCGTAAGTTAGTATTCTTTGGTCAGGGTTTAAAGAACTTGTGGCATTTTAAATCTTTACCACACAGTCCTGACTTTCAATGACCCTATCATGTCAAAAATTTGTCTGCTGAAACACATTGAAAATATAGCTGCAAGAGTAATGGACTAAATGGTGACTGCCTTTCAGTCATTTCTTATACCCCAGCAAAACGAATGTTTTCGGGGGTATACTGGAATTAGCCTGTCTGTCCATGTGTCCGTCCGTCTGTGTACAAAATACTAGTAATTTTGTGTTGCGAACTCCTCCTACAGTTTTCCTTCAATTGTACTGAAACTTTGCACATACGGTATACCAATCATATCTTGAAGGTATGCAACACGCAATTTTCAAGTGTCAACTCTTCCTGGTTAAGGAATTATCTCCCCTTGAACTTGACACTTTTTTTCTGTCAAAGTCCTGGCAGGGTATTAAGTCACACTCAGTGACAGCTCTAGTTACATTATGCCTAATTAAATTCTTGCTTCCTAATAACCTGTTCACAAAACCAAATATGGCAAAATTTTAGACTGGTCCTAATTGAAAGGATATGCAGATGGCAAATTAACTGTGAATCAAAATTTTAAAAATTTTTTGAAGGAATTTGAAACAATGTAGCATTTTCTTCTTTTCCCACAATGTTTTCAAAAGTCTTTTCCATGGGCATTGTGAAACTCTGGATTATTTGGTAAAGGGTTTATTGAAAAGTTTGTCTAGAATGTTGTAGTCTCATGTTTTCTAAACCTTTGACCAAACAGTCTCTAATGGCTTGGAAAAAAGTTGTGGGGAAAAGAAGACAATTTCAAAAAGCAAGTTTTATTTTATATTTCCTCAATTTGCCTTTGACAAATACTGTCACTTTGGACATGTCTTAATATTGATCAGCTAATGTTAATCTTGTGCTTGTTGACCTTTATTTAGCATCATTTTCTGTTAGAAATATTTCTTTTGGGCCCAATCCTTCAATAGTTCACCTCTAAATTCATTCATATTTCACATAAATCTCAACTGAAATTAAGTCCTACTAGAGGTACTAAAGGTTCTGTATTCCTAGGCATAATGAAAGTGTCTGCATTTTAACTATGACTAACATTAAACAAGTTTAAACAGCTGTCTGCTTTATTACAGCACTTGGTTCCAGGGGCATATAAGTCATTTTGTATGACAAAGGTTCTTAATTCCTTACCAAACCACAAAATTTTGGACATGTCCAAATTGAAAGCATTTGCAGATGACAAATTAAAAGAGATTCTAGCGATGGGACTTGAGTTTGAAAGGTAGAAAACATTGTGCGAAAAGGAGAAAATCCTGTTTACCAGCATTTTCTCCTTTTCCCACATTTTCAAAAGCTTTCTTCCTCGGAGTCGTGAAAACCAGGGGTTGTTTGGTAAAGGGTTAACTGACTTGAAAATAACAAGATATTAACAAAATTTAATGTAATCCAGGCACAAACACTTCCAAAAATAATCTTACAATTGCTCTAAAATCATCTAGAAGATGGTTGTATTGGTTTTATTGAGGTTTAACGCCACTTTAACAGCTAAGGTCATATCATGGCGGTCGGTGATGCACATGTGTTTCCTGGCTTTCTCATACCTGTACTAACACAACTCTCTTTCCATAGCCACCGACTACTTTTCTCACATGCTTATGCAGAGGTGAGAGGCGAAAATACGCTGGAAGGAAAGTTTGCCTCAAATGGGTATCAAACTCACAAGCACCCGGTCACGAGTCCAACACGCTCACCACTGAGACACCCGGGCAGGCCATCTAGAAGAGAAAATCAGAAAAAAAGAGCCTGTGGATTAATGATAAAGATACTACCTAGTTATCTTTCATCGTCAAAAATGTATATGCTTATTTTAGAATTGAATAGGTCATAAAATTAACCCATTTTCACACAATCCCTACTTTTGAAGACCCTGAGAAAGAAGCCTTTAGAAAACATTGTGGGAAAAGGAGAAAATGCTGGTAAGCAGCATTTTCTCCTTTTCCCACAAAGTTTTCTTCCCTTCCCAATACAAATTTCAAATTTTGAGTCACATTTATTTTGTCGTCTGCAAATACTTTCGATTTGGGCAAGCCTAAAATATTGTCGTTTGGTAATAAGTTATACAGAAGGTATGAATGAATAAGGTTTACAGGCCCATCAAACATCAGAAATCATACTGGGTATGCAAAAATAAAGATTAACTCATTACCACACGAGACAATTTTGGACTGGTCCAAATTGAAAGCATTTGCAGACGACAAAATAAAGGTGACTGAAAAATTGAAATTTGTTCTAGAAAGGGTAGAAAACACTGTGGGAAAAGGAGAAAATGCTGGTTACCAGCATTTTCTCCTTTTCCCACAGTGTTTTCAAAAGGCTTCTTTCTCAGGGGCGTCAAAAGTAGGTATTGAGTGGTAATGGGTTAAACAGACTATCGCTCTTTTCGTTTATAGGTCAGCCAAACTACCGACCTCAAGGATTAGGTTACCCTCCCCAAGGTCATGGACAAGGATTCTCTTCTCAAGGTCAACAACAGATGCCAACACAGCAGTACCCTGGACATCCATATCCTCAAGGTGGGAAAGGTCAACAAGAGAGCAAGTCTCCTCCAGCACAAGGTCAAGGTCACTTGATATTTATTTCATATTTTACTGTCTAACCCATATCATGCCGATTGAAATTGTTGACAAAATATGCAACAACAATCCCTGGTTTTTACAGCCTAGAGGAAAATGCCTTCTGAAAAACATTGTTGAAGAAGGGGAAAATGCTGCTACCCTTCTGAAGTCAAATTTTAATTTTCAAGTCATGTTTATGCTATATAGAGCAACAGAGAGTGTAGATTAAGATCAGCCTACACTATGATTTTGTGATAAATGTTAAAATCATTACTTGCACAAGTGATCTTGTCGTTAGCACTTACTTGACCATCCTATGTTTTAAAGACCCAGAGAAATATGGCCTTTTTAAAACAATGTGAAAGGAAAACATGCTGTTACCCACTGCTTTCTAACAGTGTTTGTACTCTTTTGTAGACTAAAACATTTTAACCACACTTACGTAATTTTTCATTATCTGCAAACACTTTTAACCCTTTACCACACAATCCCAACTTTAAATGACACTGAGAAAGAAGCCTTTTGAAAACATTGAGGGAAAGGGAGAAAATGCTGATAAATAGAATTTTCTCCAGTTCCCACAATTTTTTCAACCTTTCTGAGAATTAGATTTAAAATTTTCTGAAAATGCTTTAAATTTGGACAGGTCTACATTTGTGTTGTGTGCTAAAGGGTTGATATGGACAAGACTAAAATGTTGTAACCTGTCACAGTCAGAGCAACATCTGCTCTGGTAATAACTGATTCTTCATTATGTGTAAAATCTTTTGGCAAAAAAAGAAATAATAGGAAAAAAATCTTCATGTGCCAAATGTTTTCAAAAGTGGCTAGCTGGATACGAAAGTTGTCTACTGGATTTCATGTTATAAAAATCCAGAATAATATGTTTAGAATATGAAGGCTTTGTTTCCTAATAAAGGAATTTTAATTTCGTTTTAGCTGGCAAGAAAAGATGGATGCATTCCCCAGGCAACCAACCTCCCTCAGGTGCCTCATTCCCCCAGTCAGCCCCCATGAAGACAGACCCTGATAGTAAGCCCCCATCCAGACCCTCAAGCAGGGGCTCAGGAGGCACACCTGCTAGAACACCTCCCCAGGTGAACTTCCATTCTCGTCATTAATGCTTGCCAGATAACATTTTTCTGGAATTTTACTTTTTAAAAGCATTGAAAGACAACAAGGTACATTTGTCTTGAAAAAAATTGCACTTGTCTATATTCAAAGCAGAAGTCAAATTAAATATGGCTAAAGCCATAGGTTTTGTAGCTGGAAAGACAGAAAACTATAGGTGGGAAAGATGAAAATGCAAGTTGCAAGCATTTTCTCCTTTTCCTCAATGTTTTTAAAAGCCTTCTTTTGCAGAGTCTAAAAACATGGTATTGATTGATGAAAGGGTTAACTCTATGAAAGCAGAACAAATGAAATGTTTACTGTTCTTTATCCTAATGAGTTTTTTAACCTTCTGTGAAACTCTTTATACTGTGTGGACTAAGATCATTACATATTTTGATGTATATTAAAAAACAGTCAGTGGCCTCAAAATATTGTTCCTTGATTCATTTCTTTCTCAGCTTTAAACCTAGTTTTGACTGTTTATTTGGTGGAGAAGCCAGTGGCACAAGTAGGATATAGATGCATGTATTTACAGTGTATTTTACTTGACCTTTATTCATGATTATGATTTTTTTCTAGGATGTTTTTTAAGTCATTTTCCTCAAATTTCTTACAATAAGTAATGTATAATACATAACGTCTATACTTCAGGGTTCACCAATACGCCCAGGGGTTACAGGAAGTCAAGGTCAACAAATGACCCTGGGAGATCATATAAACACAATAATACTGATGGATTATGAGAGAAAGAAGGAGCCATCTGCAGGAAAGTCCTTTCTTAGCCAGATAAATGTATCAGCACAACAAGGTACATGTACTGTTGGTGTACAGTTCTAGTATGTGAAGTCATAGTTTACCAGACCCACGGTCTGCATTCACCACCAATTCTTAGGAGTGTTTGTTGTTTTATTCTCCAGAATTTTCTAAATTTGACAGTGGTAAGGCTTTGATAGGCTAAACTATTCTGTCTTCTTATGAAAGATTATGTTGGGAATTGACCATGATCTCTGTATTGTGCAGAAGGGAAGCTTTTTATGTAATAATCAGCCGAAATTGTAGATTTATTCTTGTTAGAGTAATTTAGCTGTTTCCATGAATGTCATTGTTTAGAAAGCAACACAGTGTTTCCTGTTTCGTGATTGACTAGTTTTTTTCCCTTGTATTGAAGGTAAAGACCAGATGCCAGGTCATGTGTCAAGTTCCTCCACCCCTGTGTCAGAAAATGTGACCTCCTGGGCTACAGCCCAGTCAAGTAATGCTGGATTACAACCTGACCTCCAAAATAAAGGACCTGGGGGGTTTACAGGTCCAAAGAAATTTAAATGGAGACAGGTAAGTGTCCTGAGGATCATTAAAGACACAAAGAAGTTATTTGTGTACAAGAAGCATGTGTAAACAATTGTAAAGATGGGTTTGAATATTATCCAGAGATTATGCATCTGGTGAATTTGGAGACACCATTGTAAATATGGATTATCATTGTAAATCAAGGTTTAACATGAGAATTCATGGGAAATCATTGTGGCAAAAGATTGAATATTCCTTTCAATCTTAACCAAATGTTACACTTCACTTGTCCAAATTACAAGCATTTATAGACATGATGTGGCATATGTAACTAGATTTATCCTTATAATATGATGGAAAAGATTGTGGGAGTTGTGGAAAATGCTGTTTGCCAGCATTTTCTCCTTGTCCCACAATTTTTTCAAAATCCTTTTTCAACCAAGTATTCATTTAGATCTGCTTAGAGGTGGTGTAAAGTGACTAAGCAGTCCTTCAAACCATTCTAGGTTCACTAGATTACTGCTAGGAAAGCATTATGTATTGCTTGAAACTGATGGTAAATCTGTTTTGATGTGGTTGGGTGGGCCTATTTGAAATTTGCATATAACTTTTTTGCATATAGGAGATTTAAGCTGTGTGTGTATAGAAGTTTGGCAAAATTAAATGTTTTCGAATAAGTTTTGTGAAACATGCTGTCAGACACGAAAATTGTTTATCTTTATTTTCAGTTAAATGTATTGTTTAATTTCAGCCCAATGAACAGGCGACCAGCAGTGTAAACCAGTTTGAGATGGGTGGCCCTGTGAGTCAGTCAGGTTCAGCTGGAGGGGATGACCAGGGTTCAAGGTCACAAGAAGGTGACTGGAGACAGATGCGCCCAGATCAGTCCCATTCCCCAACTGTGAGTGGGGCTGTGAACCCAGCTTCTCCACCAGGTAAAAAGTTTAACCCTCTACCAAACCCCTGGTTTTTACCACTGAGTTAGAGGACTTTTGAAACCATTGTGGGAAAAGGAGAAAATGCTGTTAACCAGCATTTTCTCCTTTTCCCACAACATTTTCTACCCTACTGGAAACAAATTTCAATTTTTGAGTTACATGTATTTTGTCATCTGTAAAATTACTGCCTTAAATTTGAATAAGTATAAAATTTTGTTGTGTGGTAAAGTGTTAACTCACACCAAATTGCCAGTCTATTAGTATGAATTCTTGATTATTCAAACTTGTATAGATGATTTTGATATATTGGCTGATTATCTGTTGAGATAAACACATAGCCTTAGAGTGATTGATACATAGTATGGAGTTCATAATGTTAATTGGCCCTTTGTGCCAAAAATCTCTTAGTTTCTTTTCATGTGATTCTTTATTAAGATCCATGTGTTAAAACCTTACAATTAAATTTTTTTGCCTCTATGTTTTACAACTTTTGAAAAAGATGCAAGATAAATGAGACTTTGGTAATACAAGTAATTTCCCCTTGTCTACAATACTATCCATACTGTTAATAACTGAATTTTTCCCTTCCTTCGAATGTTTGTACTTTGAGTGGTTCATTACAGGTCTTTGAAGTCATTGAAATTCCTTGTATTGTAATAGGTAAATGGGGAAAATCTAAATTCTAAAGAGTGACTATTTTTTTGTCTTTGACAAGGTTCATAATTTTGTCTCCCAACATTTCTTGTAGGTCAAGCAGACAGTAGTAGTAGTAGTCTATCAGCAAGCTCCATTGAGGTTAAAGGGGTCTTGCGCAAAGGACTGCCTGACTCTGAGGTATCTAATGTGGAGTATGTGAAAAGCATGATTGCACAAGTAAGGCAGGAAGATGCTGGTGACCCCAGGAAAACTCAGCAGGTCCAAGGTCATCATCAAGGTCACATGCCAGGTCAGCACATGCAGGGGCAGGTCCCTGACTCAATACAGCCTAGAGGAAGAAGTCCACACTCACAGGTAGATAGACAAATCAAATTTTTGATATGCATGAATGATCTTATCATGTGATTACTTTGATCATGTCTGTTTGATGTTCAGTAAGCAATCTTTCATGCAGCTATTTTCCCCATTACAGCTTTAATTCCTTAACCCTTTACCACATAAGGTATTTGTGTGGTATCTCTAATTGACCCTAAATAACAGCGAGGATGAAGCCATTTCCTGTGTGTATTTGACACCTTTTGATAGCATAGAAAACATTGTTGCAAAAGGTGAAATTGCTCGTCATGAGCAATTTCACCTTTTACCACAATGTTTTCCAAAGACTCCTACAAGCAATGCCTAGAAATGAGTATCTATGGAGTAAAGGGTTAAGACTTACAACCATGAACCTCAATGATATATTTTTGTTCCTTCTACCCAGTTAACATATTCTAGAATTTTGTATGCCTCTTTTAGCGTACTTGCATTGCAATGCGTAGCCATTGTTTTAAGATTCTTGTTTGGTTTTTCAACATAAATAGTTGAAAGAGAAAAAAAAATCTTTGACTCCCTTTCTTGATATCTTTGGACATTTATAACATGTCATAGGTAGTAACTCTAATTCTCTTGTGTTTTTCATAGTTTAATACATGTGCTATACTTTTAGACAGACAGTCTATTTTTTACCAGGATATTTTCCAAGTTGTTTGTTGCAAATTTGTTCAGGAGTTGAGTGGTAGGAAACTTGGATAAATTTTATACAGGGTTATGCAGTCATTGTGAAATATTCTTTTCATTTCACGTCTTACTCAAAGATAGCTGTTCCTAAATCTGTTGTCTACAAACCCTTTCATTGTGCACACAGTTGAAATTTTATTTGGAGGTGAACTGTTAAATTGTTCTATTATACAGCACCATCTACAGCCCACACATTCAAGTAAACAGAGAACACAGTCGCCAGTGTCATCTCAGTCAAGCATGGTGAAAGAGAACTCGCACAAACATCCCCGACCCGAATCTCGCCAGACAGGACATGTGAGCACATCCTCCGAGAGCCATCAAGGTCTGCAACCACGTCAACAAGAACTGTCATCTGTGTCCCCATCAAGCTCCTCACAACCCTCTCCAGATCAGCACCCAACACAGGTATTTATTTAAGAAATAATCTTCTTTCTATTGTGGTATATCATTCAATAAACCACAGTTGTGAGTTATGAGGCACAATAAATAATCCACGAGGGCGATAGCCCGAGTGGGTTATTCATTGCGCCTCATAACTCACAACGTGGTTTATTGAACGATATACCACGATAGAAAGCAGATTATTTCGATTCTAACACGGCCAATTCTTAATGAAAGGAAAACAAGTTCAAACTAAGGGTAAAAACGCGGATGAAGATTATGTTCCATTAAATAACTCATGCATTGAATGATGTCACTCTACATGGATTGTCGCAGATTTTACCACGTTTTGCGTGCACTGTGTTTATAGAGCCAAAGTCGCGTGTCATGTTGGAATTTGTCGTAATTTAGCCTTCCAACTTAATAACCTGCTCTGTGATTATTGTGTCCATCAGCTGTTTTCAACTTTACCTTTGGTTCACTCTTGATGCTATTTTTATACCCCTGCAAAACAAATGTTTTCAGGGGTATACTGGAATCAGCCTGTCTGTCCGTGTGTCTGTCCATCTGTGTACAAAATACTAGTAATTTTGTGTTGTAAACTCCTCCTACAGTTTTCCTTCAATTGTATTGAAACTTTGCACATATATTGATCATGTATTGAAGATTTGCAAAAAGCAATTTTTTTCAAGTGTCAACTCTTCCTGGTTGAGGAATTATCTCCCCTCGAACTTGACACTTTTTTCTGTCAAAGCGCTGGTGGGATATCAAGTCACATTCAGTGACAGCTCTAGTTGCTTCCAAATAACATTATAGAAATGTATCAGAATGCATGTCAGAAAGCAATGTTACAACTCTACGAACAGGGAGAGAGCAAAATAGAGGAGGCTTTGAACAAGATTGTCTGTTAGCTATAGCCAAGCGCTGGTACCTGCATGTGGTGTTTTTGTTTTATTAGTGATAGTAGTGCTGGTGCCACACATCTCCATCTTCATCCTTTTATCATTATCTTTATCCTGAAAAAATAAAACAGTCATCATGACTAAAGCTTTAACTCTTTACCAAATAACAATATTTTAGGCTTGTCCAAATCAAAAGCATTTGCAGACAACAAAATAAAAGTGACTGAAAATTTGAAATTGGTTTTGTGAAGGGTAGAAAACATTTTGGGAAAAGGAGAAAATGCTGGTTACCAGCATTTTCTCCTTTTCCTACAGTCTTTTCTAAATGCTTCTTTCTCAGGGTCGTCAAAAGTAGGGATTGTGTGTTAATGGGTTAACTCTTTACCAAATGACAAAATTTTAGACCCTTCCAAATTCAAAGCATTTGCAGACAACAAGTTAATGTGACTCAAATATTGAAGTTTGTTTTGAGAAAGGTAGAAAACGTTGTGGGAAAAGGGGAAAATGCTGGTTATAATCTTTTCAAAAAGCTTCCCTGTTGGAGTTGTGAAAATCAGGGATTGTTTGGTCAACTCTTTACCCGATAACAAAATTTTACGCTTATACAATGTGAAATTAATATCAGGTGACATATTTTAAATCTCAAAAGATTGGATTTGTGTTTAATAGGATGGAAAACAATTATAGCAAAAGAAGAAAATGCTGGTTACCAGCATTTTTTTTCTTTTCGCAAAATGTTTTCAAAATCTGTCGTCTTCAGGCTCATTTTGTGCATGAAATAATTCTGTAAAAGGTCAAAGATTGGTACAGAAATATATACTAAGAGAAAAAAGCTGAGTTAAAGTAGAAACTACCAAATTTTCCTACAGAAGTTATTGTATCAACTGCTTACTGAACAAAAAAAAAAAAATTAGACTGGTCCCAGTTGAAAACATTTCAGGCGAGTTAAATGTCAGCCAAAAATTAAAATCTGTTACTGTAGGGTAGAAAACAATTTTGTTCACTAGTAGTTTGTACATTTATTTTCAACTTGGTTTAATGTGTTCTCAAGGATAGTTTAAGTTTGATTATTGCTTTTTCCCTTTCCAGGAGGATGACTCTGTAAAAGGAGGTAGTTACCCTAAACCGGGATCCCAGGCCCAGTCTCCAGTTTCATCTGCAGGGGACAGTAGAGACCAGGTGCATTCTTCCCAGCATCCCCATAGAAAGGGCCGGATTATCTCCAGACCAAGGTCAAGGATGGAACAAGAAGAACAGGAAAGAAAGAGCGGGGTGCCTCTTCCTAGAGAAGGTTTGAAACAGTCACAGAGAGTGTCCCCTTCTGCATCTGTACAAGAAAGTGGACGAGCAACCACATCATCTGATAAAAAAGGGCCAAAGTCAGAATATGACTTTCCCGACAGCCCAGATGATGATGCAATCGGAAAGCCATTAAGTAGTTACATGGCCTTGTCTAGCAGCACCCGGAGCCCAAGACGAGGTGTCGTGGACAGTTCAGAAAACAGGGCACATGGCACTGGTGAACCAGGTAGAGATGGAGACAGCAATGTGGAGAGTTCAGAAGATGTAGGTCAGTCTGATGCTAAAGTCAGTGAGAGTGGACCTGGTAAAGATAATGAAGCCCAAGGCTTTGAGAGATATTCTTCTGATCAACGTGATGCTGTTGCTGAGAGCTCTCCAATGATTGACCAAGGCAGAAAGGTCGATGAAGGTCATGTGACAAGCCGTATGGGAGCAACTGTGAGAAAGCAATCATCAGAAGCTGACGATGGGTCAAATGTATCACATACAAGTGCTGATAGTACAGAGAGATTACTAGTGGACGAGCTGGCAAATATAGATAGCTCTTCTGCAGGGATGGAGGTCTCTTCTGTATCCCCGCAAGTTGGAACAGGTAGTCGACGCAGCTCAAAGTCATCACGGGAGAGTGATAATAGTCCCCACTGTGCTTCATCAGATCTTGGTAGTTCGACAGAGCATGTCACCCATAGTCGTCAATCTCACAGATCTCGTAGCCCTCGTTCTTATCCCCAGTCTAGCTCAGACCTGTCCTCTAATATTAGTTCTGGAACCAGCCTAGGGTTTGTAAGGCGTGCTGGAGAGACAGAAGGTGGGGTTGAAAGTAGGGAGCAAGAGCCTCAACCTTTGTTATCATCACAGTATGAAACACTGTCAGACGATGAACAGTCATGAAACTAATTTACAAATAAGGCTTTGATGTAAAAACCAACCTTTTAACTCTATACCAGACACCAAATGTTAGACTTGTCCAAATTAAAAGCATATGCAGACGACAGGTGGAATGTGGCTCTAAAATTGAAATTGTCTTTGACATGGAAGAAAGCTTGGTAGGAAATGCTGGATACCAGTATCTTCTATATCCACTATGTTTTCACATGTCATTTTCAGCGGGATTGTCTGGTGTAGGGTCATTTCTTATACTGCCAAGTAGATAAAACATACGTTTTCAGTGAGCAGCCAGATTCTTTATTAACCCATTACCAAACGGCAATATTTTAGACTGGTCCAAATTGAAAGCATTTGCAGACAACAAAATCAAAGTGACTGAAAATTTGAAATTTGTTTTGTGAAGGGTAGAAAACATTGTGGTAAAAGGAGAAAATGCTGGTCACCAGCATTTTCTCCTTTTCCCTCAATGTTTTCTAAAGGCTTCTTTCTCAGGGGCGTCAAAAGTAGGGATTGTGTGGTAATGGGTTAAACCTTAAGCAAATGACAAAATTTAGCACTTGCAGACAACAAAATAAATGTAACTCAATAATTGAAATTTGTTTCCAGCAGGGTAGAAAACATTGTAGGAAAGGGAGAAAATGCTTGTTACCAGCATTTTCTCCTTTTCCAACAATGTTTTCAGAAGGCTTCATCCTTTGGGCCTAAAAAACCAGGGTTTAGTAAAGGGTTAACAAAATCCAGATTTTTAACAACCCCCAGGAAAAGGCTGAGAAAAACTGTGGAAAAGGGAGAAAATGCTGGTTACCTGCATTTTCTTTTTCACACAGTATTTTCTGCCTTACCAAACGCAGGCGCCCTGATTTTAGCCACTGACAATTTTTGTCGATATAATTTCATAGAACACTGATAAGGGTAGAGTCAAGATTGAACCATAAATGCTGTGCAATCCCATCGTGACCTTCACTGTCCACATAAGCTACCAAAGCAGCCCATTTCAAGGGTTAAATCTGTACATATTTTACTCGGTATGCCCGTGTTATTTGATAACATCATGGGAAAAGGATTAATTCCTTGTATGAAGCAGCTACACCTTTTCTCCAAACTGTTTCCCGTTTCATTAAAAAATCATTATTGTCCTTTTTTTGTAGTGGTAGTTAATTGTGTGAATTTCAATAAGTAGTTTTTGGTTGTTCTAAGATTAGCCTGTATTGTAATGGGTTGATGTAGTAGAAGAATTATAGATGTTTTAACCCATTACCACCTAATCCCTACTTTTGACGAACCTGAGATAGAAGCCCATAGAAAACATTGTGGAAAAAGGAGAAAATGCTGCTAACCAGCATTTTCTCCTTTTCCTACAATGTTTTCTACCCTTCACAAAACAAATTTCAAATTTTCACTCACTTTTATTTTGTCGTCTGCAAATGCTTTTGATTTGGACAAACCTAGAATTTTGTCATTTGGTAATGAGTTAAGCTATGGCTTATATCTTTTAGCTCTTTTATACCAGACAACAAAATGGGATTGATCTATATTGAAAGAAATGTAAGACATTGAAAGAAGCTACTCCAGTGATTTGGTTGTCTCTGATTGGACAGAAAAAATGTGGTGAGGGAAGAATAATGCTGGCTATCTGCATTTTCTCCGTGTTCCATATTCTTTTCCGGAGCAATCTTCCATAGGATTCTTTGATGAATTGATAATTCCAAAAAGTATGTTCCCATTTTACTAGCTCCACTGGCCAAGGCCATGGAGCATATGTCATTGCCCTGTTTGGGTTGTTCGTTTATCCGTCCTACGACTTGACAAAGTCCTCCATTAGGCTCGTTGTAGCTGGAGATTGTTTGGTGAATGGCTAAAGGCAGTATGGAGATATTTGCTAAATCTTGTGGATTACAATAGTAAGGATTGTTTCTATTAACCCTTTCCCAAAAGTTATATTTTAGACTCTTCCAAACTCATGGAGTTTGCAGACCACAATTTCAAATTTGTTAAAAATGGTAGAAAGTTCTCTAAATGGGTATAAAACACAGTGGGAAAAGGAGAAATTGCTCGTTTTGAGCGATTTCTCCTTTTGCCACAGTGTTTTCAAAAGACTTGTACTGCAGATACGTAAAAACAAGGGCTTGTTTGGGAAAGGGTTAAATGACTTATGAGCTGAATCTGTTATTGTATAGGCTAGTTTTAAGTTACCAAAAACAAAAAATTTATATAGTATTATGAAGTATACACTGATATTTAGACTAAGATCTATGTTGCACGTTTGTAAAACAGTTGACGATGTGTGAATCTGCAGCATGTTGGATATCATGAAATAAAAATGAATAGAAAAACTTTCATTTCTTAGTTATTACTTATGCCTGTTTTCATTTCCATAGAACTTTTTTCCTCATACCAAAATACCAATCTGCCACTAGTAAACAAGTTGTGGAAATATTTGGAAAAAGGAAGATTCTGCCTGTCCTTTTTGATAGTTTCTCAATTTGTAATATTGTTGAATAATTGCTTAACCATCTCTATTTTGTCATCCCATATTTTGTTATCTTTTTCTCCAAGGACTTATGAACATCAAATCTTGGGCTAATTTTGGTGTGGGTTCGATCCCCACAGCTGGCCAGGTGAAATTACTAAAAAGTTCCAATGATGATATCCTAGGTCATGTGTGATCATGCTATAGCATGTCATAGAACCGGGCACAACTATGGCTTCTTTCTAAATTATTGCAGAGGCCAATAAAAAAATACCTGTGTTTAGAGTTATCCAACCCTACCTAGAAAATGCTGCCGAAAATTTTTCACTAAGATTAAAAAGAAAATTCATCGGGTGTGATTTCATTATATGATCCATGAAAAAAGTTTTTGGACAAAAAAATAAATCCCTAACTACCCTAGTATCTACTGTATCTCTGACCGAAACCCTAAACAGAGACATTTTTTTTGTTTGCCCCGACCAAGATTCCTGTGTGAAATTGACCATCATAACTGTAATCATGACAAAGCTGCAAATAGTATTGCATACATCCCAAGACGTAAAACAAAGAGTTCATATGCAATTTCCCTTGGAACTCTTGTTTTGTCTGTGATGTATAAACCTGTCAAAGAAAGAGAAAGTCTTTCAGTACACATGCACATGGAGGTCTATATGCAGTTATGTGATAAAAAGAAGCCAATGTTTGCTGGCTTTTGAGGTAAAATTATATGCAACTCCTCCACAAAAAATGTTATTAAGCTTGCCAAAAGCTGGCTCATTAACATTTTTAGAAGACTTGCTTAACCCTTTACCCTATAGGGCATTTCTGTGGTATCTCTAATTGACCCTAAATAACAGCAAGGATGAAGCCATTTTTATGGGTATATGACACCTTTTGCTAGCATAGAAACATTGTGACAAAATGTTTTCCATAGGCTCCTACAAGCAATGTGTAGAAATGGAGTTAAGGGTTAATGAAATTTGATCTCAAACAGCAACTTAAACCAGATCCTCTATGTACAGAAAACTGGGAAAAGGGTGACATGCTCGTTACCAGCATTTTCTCCAAATGGCACAATGTTTTCAAAAGCTGTTATATTTTAACTCTTTACCAAATGACAAAATTTTAGACTGGTCCAAATTGAAAGCAGTTGCAGACGACAAAATAAATGTAAATCAAAAATTGAAATTGGTTTCCAACAGGGAAGAAAACTGTGGTTACCAGCATTTTCTCCTTTTCCCACAATGTTTTCAGAAGGTCTCTATCTCAGGGTCATTAAAACTCGGGATTGTGTGGTAAAGAGTTATGGTTGTAACAATAGGATTGTTTGGTAAATAGTTAACTCTTTACCATACGAAAAATGCTGGACTTGTTTGCATTTCAAGTGCTTGCTGACGATGAACCAAATGTGGCAAAAATGACAGAACTTGTTACCAGCATTTTCTCCTTTTCCCAGAATGTTTTCAAAAGCCTTCTTTTTAAGGGTCATAAAAAGTCAGGATTGTGTAGTAAAGGGTTAATACAGTCCTACCATTTTAACATCTCAAATATTGTGTCTCTTGTGTTTCACCATTATCAAGGCATGATTCTCAAGTGTCCAGCCCAAGGGAACTGCTACAGAAAAAAAAAGTGCCTTTATTTAGGATGGAAATGGGCACCACTTCTGGAGAAATCCTAATTCTACCCCAGTTTTTATAATTAGAACGGCCAAAACAGGCAATTCAAACCTAACCCAATTTGGTATGATCTTAAAACTCTTTCCCAAATGACAAAATCTGGGACTGGTCCAAATAAAATGAACAAAATAAAAATGACTCAAAAAATGAAGCTTGAATTTAGAAGAGTAGAAAACATCATGGAAAAAGGAGAAAATGCTGGTTACCATATTTTTTTCAGAAGGCCTTGGAAAGCTTATAAATAGCTTTTACTGAATTGCTAGAGCTAACAAAACAGGGAAAATCGTGAAATCATAATGAAGTTGCAGAAGTTGATTTCATATATATAAGCAATAAACATAACTTTCTGAATAATAAACTTTGAGCTATTGAACACTTTTTTTTCCTTTTACATCACAATTAGGCCGTAATGCGTGAATATTCTTATTGTGGGAGAGGAAACACACCAAATCTAATATTTGCAACGAGTAAGTGACTATACTCTGACACTCTCAATGCCTCCCCCAAGAAGGAAAATTTATGGTCTAAGGGAGAAAACTCTTACAAACATGTCCTCGATATTTATCGTGAGTGATCTCCCTTGTAATCGCCCCCGCCCAGGCCAGCTTTGAAAAGACAGGGCTACTGATAGAGAAAAGAACAGTAATCAGTAGGGTTTTTTTTTTCTTCTTCCTTTTGTTGTAGAATCTGTTTGCAGATATTTTTTCTCAACTATAAAATAGATCACAGCAATTTTTGAGAAATTCGCAACGATTTCTTTGTATACAAAATCATGAACATGGCGGCGAATGTTGTCGCATAGTGACAGGAGCCTTGCTATTTTCTAATGTAGATCTTTGGAATCGCCGAGAAAAATTTGATACAAGAGCAATTTTTTAGACATTGGAACTTTAATGGTCCAACCCTTTCTACTTGTCAACAGTTTCTTGTCTTAAATGTTCACGAATACGACAATTCAGCACTTCAAATGAATGACCTTCAATCGAACGAAAACATGCCACCGGACGGTTATTTCCGAGTGAACGTTTTAGATCTAACTATTCAAACTAATCAATTTATTGGTAAAATATTTCATTCCCTGTATAAATATTAGGATAGAATGTACTTTATCGGGCACACAACGATCATGTTGTTATTTTGTCAATTACATACATGTACGTCTACGCTATGCATTATTTGTTAACGGTTCGATCCAACACGGGACATTAAAGAAAATACAGGGTGCTAGGGCGGCAGCCCCAATATTATTTTTTATATTTTATAAGTATGCATGCGTCTGCTAAAATATTGTTGAGCTGAAAATTACATTCTAGAGCTACGTGAAATCTTACCTTTATATTATTCAAGCAACTATTTCAACTTTCAAATTTTGGCGGTTGTACTGTAGTGTTTACAAAAAGACAATGTAAAATTCAAGGGAGACTACCGCATGGTTACACAATATCAGTTTCGTCTTCAGCTGCTTTTACTGGTATCACGATATCTTAATAGCTCTATGTATTTATCACACAAATCAATCGAAATTGTTACAGCGCTATCGAAAATTCCCCCCTGTACCAACCATTCTCACGCAATATAAAAGTGCCGATATAGTCTTATTCGACCTTCGTTTTATGCTGTCCCCGAATTTAAGGGAAGTAACTGTGTTATAAGCAAAGACGGAGTTTTGTAAGAGTTTTCTCCCTTAGACCATATTTGTACCGGGAGTTCTCATGCATACCTTTTCTGGTAATGCAAAAAAGTTCAATATCTTATTTTGACAACCTGTTTTGCACAGAGAAAAATAAGTGCATTGCTGGAATAAAGGGAAGGACTAGCTATTTACAAAATTCATACATAAATGCAGGTATTTTAACATAAGAAGTTGGTGTCAGGAGAAATCGGCCCCGGAAGAAATCGGCCCCTGGAGAAATCGGCCCCAAAACGCCCGTAAAACAACGACGTGGAGGATTGGCATACTACAATGAACATGGACAAAGCCCAGGTAAATTTAAGTAAGAAACTCATATCACTTTTGTCTCCAAAATAGTTTTCGATCTGTTCATATAAATAGCTTGTTTGAAAACATGCAAACAAGTAACGCTATCTTTCCAATCCTTAAGCAAAGGATCCCGTGATATGACGACTACATGATTTGATTTGAAATGAATGGTATTTTACGCCGCATTGTACAATTTTAAATGAAGCAAGTGAAACCCTTTTAACTCTTCACCAGACGACAAAATTCTAGACAGGACAAAATTGAAAACATTTGCAGATGACATAATATAAGTGACTGAAAATTTGAAGTTTGTTTTGTGAAGGGTAGAAAACATTGTGGGAAAAGGAGAAAATGCTGGTTACTAGCATCTTCACCTTTTCCCGCAATGTTTTCTACAGACTTCTTTCTCAGGGTCGTCAAAAGTAGGGATTGTGAGGTAATGGGGTTAAATCAATTTGCAGGGATGGATTGATTTGAACTTATATGTGTTACTATAAACCTAAGTACTATGCAGGGAGGCAGATCTTCTACCTCTCCAAAAGAAACTTGTCAGTGAAGGAAAACTTACTAGATACCAGCGAAGATCTTAAAGAAAGGTGATATGTTTCTTGATATATATACATTCTTAGAGAAAATTAACCTTTTCCAGAATCAATATTTTTAAAGACCAAGGTTAAGAAAGCCTTTGAGAACATTCTGAAATAGCATATTCAGTGCATATTCGGAAAAAGATACAAGATTGAAAAATAAAGTGACTCCACTTTAACCCTTTCCCAAAAGACCCCTGGATTTTACGGCCATGAAAAAGAAGGCACTTTCTCCTTTTCGCACAATGTGTTCTGCCCTCTCGTAACAAATTTCATTTTTGGAATCCCATGAATTTTGTCGTCTGCTAGTGTTTCAATTTGGACATGCCAAAAATTTTGTCATTCGGTAAAGAGTTACAATTTTGCTAGTATGCCGTTAATCCCTCGTTGTTTTCCTTTACAGATACACTTCAAGATCAACAAGCTATGGCAACAGTACGAACAAAATGAAATTTCTTCATCGGAATTACTGAAGCTGCTAGGTGGAATTTACGCTCCTTACTGAATACTAGACACTTACCATTACTTAAAAACAACATTATTTTTTAACAGCTTACTGATCACTTAATGCTTTTCCAATTCTTTCACTGTATCGAAGACAATCCATGTTAGGTTCCACATGACATGTAAATAGTTGTTTGGATTTTAAAAAGATTGTTAATTTTGTCATGTGTTGTAGGAGTGGAAAATCATAATTGCAGATGATAATTGTGGAAATTGTCATCTGTTCTATATCAATTTTAATGTAACTCAACTTTCACACAATGTGGTGTTAAAAATGTACACTCCTTGGAAAATAAGACTTTTGAAAATATTGTCTTAATAGTACACAATGCTGGTATCAAGCATCTTCTCTTTTTTTTTACAATGTTTTCAAATATTTTGATAATTTCTTTTATGCACATTGAATATGGACAAGTCTGATTGTCTTTTAACCTGATCAATCCCAACTTTCAACAACCTGGAAACAAATGGCTTTCAAGAAGCAGTTGCAGACAACAATTTTTGTGTTGCTCAAATGGAGAGATTTTTTTTTACATGGGGTAGCAAACATTTTGGAAAAAGGAGAAAACACTGATTAGCATCTGCGTTTCCCCATAATGTTTTCAGAAAGATTTATTTTTCAGGGTCATTCAAAGTCAGAATTCTATGGTCAAGAATTCAATACTTTTACTAGTGATTGTATAATTTCTTCAACAATTACCCATTTAATTTACTGTTTTATTTTTAATATTTTAATTTTTGTGTAAGTGTCTCATAATTTTTCTATATGTACCATTCATAATTGTAATGAAATAATATATAAACATTAGATATACATATGTGTTTTCTTCTTGTTTATTTGAATTCTACCCATAGAGTACACATCCTTTCTGCAAATACATCCTTATTTTCGATGAAATCGAGTTCACAATGGCCTAATTATCAGTTATATCACACTGTTATATGCCGTTACTGTGTTGCAATGATTCATACTCTCATTGGAGAACTCTTTCGTTGATCGAACCAATGATCGATTAAATTAACCCATTACCACACAATCCCGATTTTTACCGACCCCTTAGGAGAGGGCTTTTAAAAACATAGTGCGAAAAGGAGAAAATGTCAGCACTTTCTCCTTCTTCCACAATATTTTCCTCCCCATCAAAAACAAAAATAATTCTTTCAGTTATGTTTAATTTGTTGTCTGCAAATCCTTTGAATTTGGACCAGTCTAAATTTTTGCCATTTGGTAAAGAGTTAATTAAACAAAATAACTGGGCCAAAATTTTGCCTTGTGGTAAAGGGTTAAAGAAGTCTTCTAAAACACTGTGGGAAATAAAAAGATACTGTTAACCAATAATGTTTCATACCATGTGAGAATTTGTACAAATGTCTAACGGTCATCCTTAGATGCTTTCAATTGTGAAAACTTCAACAATTGTAGTGGGGAGATGCAGATACATCCTCGGATACCCCAGGGTCTCCCTATTTGCTACGCTACATCGACCCTGGGACAATTGACTAATAAAACTTTGAATCAGCCGCCGAAAATCGATACGAAATGTCATACCGTACAGTACACTCGCCCATCACAAAATGATGATAGAACCAATGAAAAGCCAGCATTCGGCCAGCGGTAAAGCGAGCCGCCGAAAATCGATACGAAACGTCATAGCGTACAGTACACTCGCCCATCACAAAATGATGATGGAACCAATGAAAAGCCAGCATTCGGCCAGCGGTAAAGCGAAGGAAATTCAACTAATTGTCCCAGGGGTCGATGTTGTGTAGCAAATAGGGAGACCCCGGGGTATCCGAGGATGATGCAGATAGTAGAGAGTCCCTACCAGCAAACAATCCCAAGTGCTCTTACATGTAACACCATCTAAGCTACAAGGTCCACTCATGTTTTATTCTTTACAGCACAACAAAAATATAAACTTGTCCTAACTAGGAAAGAGCATTAGCAGACAACAATTTAAATGTGGCTAAAATCATGTCACTCATCACTGATTGGGTAGAAAACATTGTGGAAAAAGTAAAAATTGCTTTGCAAAGGGTTAAAACACATTCATTTGAAAGGCTCATTCATATACATATTTTCGAAGAAATGTTAATTTTGGCATTTAGAAATGTAAATAAGATTTTGGACTGAGGTGATATTTTTTATGTTTAAAAGGCCAAAATGTTCATAATATGATATTCTTCTTAACCCGTTACCCCATAAGGCAATACTATGATATCTCTAATTGACCCTAAAAAACAGCAAGGATGAAGCTGTTTCTTATGTGTATCTGGCACCTTTTGATAGCATAGAAAACATTGTGGCAAAAGGTGAAATTGCTCGTCACGAGCAATTTCACCTTTTGCCACAATGTTTTCCAAAAGCTCCTACAAGCAATGTGTAGAAATGAGTATCTGTGGAGTAAAGGGTTAAACCCTTTACCACACAATGACGACTTTTGACAACTCTGAGGTAGAAGCCTTTTGAAAACATTGTGGGAAAAGGAAAAAATGCTGGTAACCAGCATTTTTTTTCCTTTTCCTACAAAGTTTTTTACCCTTCCCAAATCAAATTTTGATATTACAGTCACATTTATTTTTTCGTCTACAAATGCTTTAAATTTTGACCAGTCTATAAATTTGTTGTTCGGTAATGAGTTAAAGTCTGTTACATTTGTTTTTGAAGTGTGAAAATAGACAGAATCACATCCTCTTCCCTTGTTCCTCAAGTAGCCAAGACTGCAGATGCAGAGGCAAAGTAAGCAAGGAAATGGGCACCACCTCTGGACTAATCCTAATTCTACCCCAGTTTTTTTTTTTTACTTAGAACAGGCAATTCAAACCAAACCAAATTTGGTATGATCATAACTCTTTCCCAAATGACAAAATCTTGGACTGGTCCGAATAAAATAAACAAAATAAACACGACTCAAAAATTGAAACTTAAAGTTAGAAGAATAGAAAACATCATGGGAAATGAAGGAAATGCTGGTTATCAGCATTTTCTCCTTTTCCCACATTTTTTTTCAGAAGGCCTCTTCCTCTGGGTCATCAAAAGCAGGGATTGTTTGGTAAAGGGTTAAGTAATGAAATTATGCATCGTCTTCAATTTAATTTGTCTTTCTTCAATGTCCCTGCTTAACCTTTTCCCAAATGGCAAATTTTGGACCAGAACAAATTAAAAGCATTTTGCAGATGACAAATTAACAGTTGCTAAAAGGATTATTTTTCTATATGATAGGGTAGAAAACATTTTGGGAAAAGGAGAAAATGCTGGTTACCAGCATTTTCTCCTTTTCCCACAATGTTTTCAAAATGCTTCTATTCCTGACCCGTAAAAACCAGGGATTGTTTGGGAAAGGGTTAAAATCGGGAATGTTATATACATGTACTAGAGCAATGCTCTAGAAAAAGGGGAGCTTAACCCGTCTCTGTGATACATTATATCACTCAAATCATTACTTAACCCATTACCAAACAACAACATTTTAGACTGCTTCAAATTGAAAGCATTTGCAGACGACAAAATAAAGGTGACTGAAAAATTGAAATTTGTTCTGGGAAGGGTAGAAAACACAGTGGGAAAAGGAGAAAATGCTGGTTACCAGCATTTTCTCATTTTCCCACAGTGTTTTCAAAAGGCTTCTTTCTCAGTGGCGTCAAAAGTAGGGATTGTGTGGTAATGGGTTAATTGTAGAGCCTTTATAATCCACTTGTTAGACCAATCAGCTAGATCATGAGGTAGACTGATCTTTTGATATATAGAAAATTGACCGACAGCAGTTTAGAACCATGTCAGCCTGTTATGGACTATGAAGGCTGACATGGGTCAATACTTTTTACAGATACTCTGACACTTTACTACAGAATCATGACTTAACAACCCTTAGAAAGAAGTCCACAGAAAACATTGTGGGGAAAGGAGAAAACGCTTGTAACCAGCATTTTCTCCTTTTTCCACAATGTTTTCTACCCCTTCGAAATCAACCAGCATTTTCTCCTTTTTCCACAATGTTTTCTACCCCTTCGAAATCAATTTTTGATTCACATTTATTTTATCATTTACAAATGCTTTCAATTTGGACTTGTCCAAAATGTTTTCGTTTGGTAAAGAGTTAAGCCCCTTTTCACCAATCAAGGAGTATTTTTACCCAAATGCAGCAAAAGGGGTCAATTACTTGCATTAACCCATTACCACTCTATCCCTACTTTTGACGCCCCTGAGAAAGAAGCCTTTAGAAAACATTGTGGGAAAAGAAGAAAATGCTGGTAACCAGCATTTTCTCCTTTTCTCACAATGTTTTCTACCCTTGTCAGAAAACAAATTTCAAATTTTTAGTCACTTTCATTTTGTCGCCTGCAAATGCTTTCAATTTGGACCAGTCTAAAATATTGTTGTTTGGTAATGGGTCAAAGAGATATTTACTGGACTACTGACAGGTTCCTAATCTTGGAAAGCTTGTAAATAGCTTTTTACTGAACTGGTAGAGCTAACAAAACAGGGTAAAACATGAAATCATGGTCTAGTTTCAGAAGTCTATTTCATATACATGTACATGTATATATAAGCAATAAACATAACTTTCTGAATAATAAACTTTGATGTATTGAACACTATTTCTACCTTTTTTTTTAAAATCACAATTAGGCCGTAATGGGTACAATTATTGTTATTATGGGAGAGGAAACAGACCTAACCTAATATTCATAACGAGTGAGTGACTATACTGTGACACTCTCCATGCCTCCCCACAAGAAGAGAAAATTTATGGTCTAAGGGAGAAAACTCTTACAAACATGTCCTCGATATTTATCATGAGTGATCTCCCTTGTACCCGCCCCGCCCCGGCTAGCTTTGAAAACACACGGCTACTCATGGAGAAAAAAACGGTAATCATCAGATTTTTTTTTTATTCCTTTTGTTGTAAAATCTGTGTGCAGATATATGTTCTCAACTATAAAATAGATCACAGCAATTTTTGAGAAATTTGCAACGATTCCTTTTTATACAAAGTCATGAACATCAGTGGCTGCGAATTTTGTCGCAGTGAAAGGAGCCATTGCGATTTTCTAATGTAGATCTTTGGAATCGCCGAGAGAAATTTGATACAAGAGCAATTTTTTAGACATCGGAACTTTTATGATCCAACCCTCTCCGCTTGTCAGTGTCAGTTTCTTGTTTTAAATATTCACGAATACGACAATTCAGCACTTCAAATGAATGACCTTCAATCGAACGAAAACATGTCACCGGACGATTATTTCTGAGTGGACGTTTTAGATCTATTCAAACTAATCAATTTATTGGTAAAACATTTCATTCGATCCGTGGTTATGTATTAGGATAGAATGTACTTCATCGGGTACACAACGATCATGTTGTTCCGTCTACGCTATGCATTATTTGTTAATGGTTCGATCTAACATAGGACATTTATCAAGAAAATACAGCTAGGGTTTTAGGGCGTGAATGTAATACTCCATCGCGATTAGGTACACAGCAGTAGAAAGAGATTGAGTTCAAGTAGTTCCGGCTTAAATTTTGCCGGAATATCCCGAATGTTTGCAGCTTGAGAATGATTCAAACGCTTTGGAATTTTAGTTCAACTCGCACGAGAACGCTGGACTTGTCCAAGTCAAAAGGATTCGCAGACAACAATTTAATTCAGGTCAAAATGATAAAATTTGTAAGATAGGCTAGAAAACATAGTGAGAAAACGAGACAATGCTGTTTACCAGCATTTTCTCCTTTTTCCACAATGTTTTTAAACAGACTTTTTCTTCTGTTTGCTTAATGCTAAAACTCGAATTGTCTGCTAAAGAGTTTATACAAAAATAAAAATCCGAAATATAGTAAGTGTCACTTTTCTAAGTTTTTTAAGTCTTTGGATTTCAAACTCATTATAGATCTAGATCTATATGTATGCTTTTAAATGTGTTCTTACTGATGACTATATGGGCAGAAAAAGGACATGTACTATGAAGACATTGCCAGCAAGTTTTTTTTCTAATTCTTTACAAACAATACCGACTCTTAACGATCCCGAAAAAGGTTTTTGAAAACATTGTGGGAAAAGAATAAAATGCTGGTAACCAGCATTTTCTTCTTTTCCCGCAATGTTTTCTACCTTTTGAAAGACTAAAAAAATTGAATAACTTTTCAAATGTCATTTGCAAACGCTTTCGATGTCGACATGGCTTAATTTTTCTCGTTTTGAAGAGAATTAACTCTTTACCTGATGCAGGTCCGTAGGAACAGGGATGTAAGGGGGGGCTAAAGGGGGTGGGGTCAAGCCCCTCCCCCCCCCCCCCCAATAATTTTGACAATCATGGTAATTGAAATTACTCTTTGTCCCGTACAGTTTCAATCGACGCAAATTTTTCCACAAAAAATACGAGTTAGCCCCCCCCCCCCACCTCAATCTTGAATTGCTTCCTACGTCCCTGTGATGGTCATGAATTGCTTCCTATGTCCCTGTGATGGTCATATTTTATTTTTGTCTATACTGAAAGCATTTGCAGATGACAAATTATGATAGATGTATATCAAATGACAGAATTGTCTTGGGAAGTGTAGTAAAGATATATTAAAAGGAGAAACTGTTGGTTACCAGCATTGTCTTCTCTTCCCGCAATGATTTTGTGATATGCCCGCTTCTTTCTCTTGGTTATCAGAACTCAGAAACTCAGACTTGTTTGGTAAAGAGTTATATGGGAACATATTAATACGACATAAAAACATTACAAAAACATTTAACATTACAAAAACATTAATAATGGCAACCCTTATACAAGTTTAAACTTTCGCAAAATCAAATGTGTAAAAATTGATTCAAATTTGAATCAGAAAGACTAGAAAACATTGTTGTCTATGTACCTAATCTTTTAGAGTCGTCATCATTGTTATCTATATACATGTACCTAATTTCTTTAGCGTTGCCATCACTGTTGTGTATGCAAAGAACCTCTTAAGAGTCAACATTTCCGTTGTGTATGTACCTATTCTCTTCAGAGGTATTTCTGTTTTGTATGTACCTAAACTCTTTATAGTCTTCATTTCTGTTTTGTATCTTTTGAGTGTTCATTTGTGTTTTGATGTACCTAATCTCTTAAGCGGTGTTATCATCGTTGTTTCAAACTTGATCTCTTTGACACTGTTGTGTACCATGGAATCTCTTTAGATTCATCATTTCCAATATGTATGTACCTAATCTCTTTAGACACATTTCTGTTTTATATGTACATAAACTCTTTAGAATCTTCATTTCTGTTTTGATGTATCTAATCTCTTTAGAGTCTTTATAACTGTTGTGTATGCAACGAATCTCTTTAGAATTATCATTTCCGATGTGTATGTACCTAGTGTCTTTAGAGTCTGCCTTCCTGTTTTGATGTGCCTAATCTGATTTGATATACCTCAATTCATTAGAGTAACTGTTGTGAATGTACCTAATCTCACCAGAGTTTTCATTTCTGTTATCCCAGTACCTAATTTTCTTCAGATTCTTAATCATGGTTATCTATGTACCTGATCGCTTTAGAGTCATTTCTGTTTTGTATGTACCTAAACTCTTTAGAGACTTTATTTCTGTTTTGTATGTACCTAAACTCTTTAGAGTCTTTGTTTCTGTCTTGTATGTACCTAAACTCTTTGGAATCTTCATTTCTGTTTAATGTACCTAATCTTTTTAGCGTTTTGTATGTTCCTAATCTCTTTAGAGTCACCATTTCTGTTTTGAATGTAGCTTAACTCTTTAGAGTCTTCATTTCTGTTTTGTATGTACCTAATCGCTTTAGAGTGTTCATTTCTGTTTTGTATGTGCATAATCTATTCAGAGTCTTCATCATGGTTATCTATGAACCTAAGCTCCTTAGAGTCATTTCTGATTTATATGTACCTGATCTCTTTAAAGTCTTCATTTCCGATTTGTTTGTACCTAAATAATCTCTTGAGAGTGTTCATTGCTGTTTTGATGTACCTAATCTTTTCAGCGTTGTCACCATTATTGTAATAAATCTTGTATGTACCTAAATTCTTTAGAGTCTTCATTCCTGTTTTTTATGTACCTAATCTCTCTAGAGTGTCCATTCTGTTTTGTATGTACCTAATCTCTTCAGAGTCGTCATCATGATTATCTATGTACCTAATCTCTTTAGAGTCGTTGCTGTTTTGTATGTACCTAAACTCTTTAAAGTCTCCATTTCTGTTTTGTATGCACCTAATCTCTTTAGAGTTGTAATCATTGTTGTTATAAAACTAATCTCTTTAGAGTCTTTTAACAATGTTGTGTGCGCATGGAATAACTTAAAAGTCATTATTTCCGATGTGTATGTACCTATAATCTCTTTAGAGTCATTTTTGTTTTGTATGTACCTAAAGTCTTTAGGGTCTTCATTTCTGTTTTGTATGTACCTGATCTCTTTAGAGTCTTTATCACTGTTATGTTCGCACAGAATCTCTTTAGAATTATCATTTCTGTTTTGTCTGTACCTATAGTCTCTTTAGAGTCTCCATTTTTGTTTTGGTGTGCCTAATCTGATTTGATGTACCTAAATTCATTAGAGTCACTGTAATCTCTCCAGAGTTTTCATTTCTGACATGCCAGTTAATCAGAGTCTTCATGCAAACAGAGAAAGCAAAGATTATATGCTCTGTTATCGTAAAAAAAAAGACGGGCTGAAAAAAAAAACGTAATTCCAAGTGTAATAACTCAGCCCTTTTCAAAAGAAGTCGGCCGTCAATGACACTGATAAATTAATCTACCTCCGAAAGGTCCCGGGCTTTAGCGCAAGAATATAAAATTTGGCATAAAGTAGTTCAATTTAATAACATGAATATTGCCATTTTCTTCATAATTTGCAGCTATCTAGGACAACATTTAAATTTGAATTTTGATTTACAGATCTTCTACATGATACATATTTCTACATATGCCAGCTTTTCCATTTTGTCATAGCGTACCCAAACTCTTCAGAGTCTATACCGAGTCTATACCGAGACATCGTATCCAATCTTTGTAGAGTATTAATTCAACCGTTTTAGGGTGGCAGCCCCAACATTATATAATCAAGTGCTTATTTGATAAGTATGCATGCGTCTGCTAAAGTGCTGTCGAGCTGTAAATTACATTTCAGATTGATCTACGTGAAATCTTACCTTTATAATAATCAAGCAACTATTTCCGCCTTCAAATTTTGGCGGTTGTAGTGTTTACAAAAAGACAATGATAAAATTCAAGGGAGATTACCGCATGGTTACAAAATATCAGTTTTCAACTGCTTTTACTGGTGTTATGATATCTTAATAGCTCTATGTATTTATCACGCAAATCAATCGAAATCGGTACAGCGCGATCGAAGATTCCCTCTGTACCAACCATTCTCACACAATATAAAAGAGCCGATCTTGTCTTATTCGTCTTCGGTTTTATGCTGTCCCCGAATTTAAGGGACGTAACTGTGTCAAAACCAAAGACGGAGTGTTGTAAGAGTTTTCTCCCTTAGACCATATATGTACCGGGAGTTCTCAAGCATACCTTCTCTGGTAATGCAAAAAAGTTCAATATCTTGTTTTGACAACCTGTTTTGCACAGAGAAAATGAGTGCATTGCTGGAATAAAGGGGAGGACTATCTATTTAGAAAATTTATACATAAATGCAGGTATTTTAACATAAGAAGTTGGTGTCAGGAAAAATCGGCCCCTGGAGAAATCGGCCCCAGGAGAAATCATCCCCAAAACCCTTGGGGAAGATTTCTCCGGAGAAATCGTCCCTAATAGAAATTTTGGAGAAATCGTCCCCAATGTCAAAGTTTATATGTACAGATGTTGTTTTTTTCGGAATCGTCTGTAAATGGAATTTTAAGAGAAATCGTCCCTATTTCTATTTTTATAATCATTGTAGTGTAAACTGACTGATTTTTAATTTAGTTTAATTTTTACATACTGAAATAAGAGTATTTATAAATGTTTTTAGTATATTTTTCATTGTAAACTTGCATTGCATACGGTTTCATGTATAGGATATCGTTTGAGAGAAGCTTTTATTTTCTTGATTATTTGCTTTTGTTGTCACCTGTTATTATCTGTATTTCATTTTAATGAAATTTACAAAGACTTGTAGTTTTTACCAACTTCAAATGATAAATAAATTTGTGTTTGTACTTTTTACCGAACCTCAATTATCTGAACTTTGCATCTCATTGAAATTACGAGATTCAGCGAATACACTGAAAATGATAAATATTAATTGAAATTGTATTTTTTCTAAAAATTCTTTACAATGTATTCCAATTTACTGAAATAACGTATTTGAACCGAGATTTATCAACGTGTGAATTCAAACAAACAAAAAACAAGTAGTCATACCTATATCTGGATATAGACATGTACGAGTATTTCCCATAAAAAAGCTAAAGTAGCAAAGCATGATATTCTTTTGATTGACAACTTGATTGCGTACATTTTTTTTTTTTAAATCAGAGTTTGAGAAATGGATCCATACAAACAACGATGTAGAGGGTTGGCATGTACTAGAATGAAAGTGGACAAAGCCCAGGTGAATTTTTAAAGTAAAAACCTTATATTACTTTTGTCTCAAAAAAAAGCTTTTGATCTGTAGGATCCCGTGATATGACGACTACTTGATTTGATTTGAAATGAATGGTTTTTTTTACGCCACATTGTATAATTATAAATGAAGCAAGTGAAATCCTTTTAACTCTTTACCAGACGACAAAATTTTAGCCCATTTCAAAACGAAAGCATTTGCAGACGACAATTTCAATATGGCTCAAATGATGCAACTATTTATTGATTGGATAGAAAACATTGTGGAAAAAGCAGAAAATGTTGGTTACCAGCATTTTTTCCTTTTCCCACAATGTTTTCAGAAAGTTTATTTCCAAGGGTCGACAAAAGTCGTCATTGTGTGGTAAAGGGTTAAATCACTTTGCAGGGACGGATTAATTTGAACTTCTATGTGTAACTTAACCTACTATGCAAGGAGGCAGATCTACTACCTCTCCAAAAGAAACTTGTGAGTGAAGGAAAACTTACTAGATACCTGCAAAGATCTTCAAGAAAGGTGATATGTTTCTTGATATATATTCTTAGAGAAAACCTTTTCAAGAATCAATATTTTTAAAGACCAAGGTTAAGAAACCCTTTGAGAACATTGTGAAAGAGCATATTCTGTGCATATTTGGAAAAAAATACAAGATTGAAAAATAAAGTGACTCCAGTTTAACCCTTTCCCAAAAGATCCCTGGATTTCACTGCCATAGAAAAGAAGGCATTTTCTCCTTTTTGCACAATGTTTTCTATTCTCTCATACCAAATTTCATTTTTGGAATACGTGAATTTTGTCGCCTGCTAGTGCTTTCTGTTTGGACATGCTCAAAATTTTGTCATTTGTGAAAGAGTTACGATTTTGCTAGTATGCCGTTAATCCCTCATTTTTTCCTTTTCAGATACACTCCAAGAACAACAAGCTATAGCAACAGTACGAACAAAAGGGAATTTCTTCATCAAGATTACTGAAGCTGCTAGGTGGAATTTACGCTCCATACTGAATACTAAACGCTTACCATTACCGGTACTTAACCCTTTACTAAACAATCCCTGGTTTTTACCACCAAGGAAAAAGAAGCCTTCTGAAAGCATCATGGGAAAAGTAGTAAATGCTTGTAACCAACATTGTCTCCTTTTTTCACAATGTTTTCTACGCTTCTAAGATCAAGTTTCAGTGTTTGAGTCACATTTATTCTGTCGTCTGCAAATGCTTTCAATTTCAACCAGTCTAAAATTTTGTTGTTTGGTTATCACTTAATGGTGGGTATTTAGAATTTTCACATCTCACCAAATTAAAAAAATATATATATCACTGAAATTTATATGAAAAAATAATACAAATCATAAATAATTAAGACTCATAAAATTACAAAAAAAAATTTTTTTTTGATGGTGTTCCCTTAAAAGGCTACGTTACTAAGCCTCTTAGGGTATTTTTAGATTTCGTGCCAAAAGTCAATAAAGCATTGTTGGAATGTCAAGTGACTGGCACATGACTAATAATGCTTAATTTCCATTGCATAACAAACATGTAATAATTATTTTCTATAATGCCTTCAGACACTTTGTTTGAAACTTCATCTGTGTATTCCTGTATGTAAATGAGTGAATTGATTGTCTAAGAATAGAATGTGTCTCCCATTGGTGTCAACCTGGGCCGTAGTAAATCTCTAATTTCTCGTGTTGGCAGATGGTTTGCGACAACTTGAGTTTTATGAACACAAACTAAAAGGCTTTGGGAGTGTAAGGATGATCTTTTTGCATTTTTGTAAAATTTCCATCCCAAAATCTGAAGGGCCAACTTTAAAGGTGGGTATTTATAATTTTCAAATCTCACCAAATTAAAAAAAATATATATCAATGAAATTTATATGAAAAAACAATACAAATCATCTATAATTAAGAATCAGAAAATTCAAAAAAAAATTTTTTTTTTTGATGGTATTCCCTTAAAAGGCTACGTAGCCTCTTAAGGCATTTTTAGATTTCGCGCCAAAAATAAAAAAAAGCATTGTGGGAATGTCAAGTGACTGGCATTATACAGTGACTACTGACACTTAAATTCCATAACATAACTAACATGTAATTATTTTCCATGATGTCTTCTTCAGAGGCTATGTTTGAAGCTTCGTCTGTATATTTCCGGTATGCGTAAAAATAGACCATGTTTCCCGTTGGTGTCGACCTGGGCCATAGTAAATCTCTAATTTGTCTTGTTGTCGGATGGTTTTCGACCACTGAGGTTTTATGAATGAAAATTGAATGGCTTTGGGAGTATAAGGATGAATTTTTTCTGTTTTTGCAAAATTTTCAAATATTTTGATAATTTCTTTTATGCACATTGAATTTGGACAAGTCTGATTGTCTTTTAACCTGATCAATCCTAACTTTCAACAATCTGGAAACAAATGGCTTTCAAGAAGCAGTTGCAGACAACAATTTTTTTGTTGCTCAAATGGAGAGATTTTTTTTTACATGGGGTAGCAAACATTTCGGGAAAAGGAGAAAATACTGATTAGCATCTACTTTTCCCATAATGTTTTCAGAAAGCTTTATTTTTCAGGGTCATTCAAAGTCAGAATTCTATGGTCAAGAATTAAATAATTTTACTAAGTGATTGTATAATTTCTTCAACAATTACCCATTTAAAGGTGGGTATTTAGAATGTTTACATCTCACCAAAGTAAAAGATATATATATCACTGAAATTTATATGAAAAAATAATACAAATCATCAATAATTAAGACTCATAAAAATTACAAAAAAAAATTTTTCGATGGTGTTCCCCTAAAAGGCTACGTAACCTCTTAAGTTTTTTTTAGGTTTCCCACCAAAAATCAATATAGCATTTTGGAAATGTCAAGTGACTGGCACGTGTCTAATAATGCTTAAACTCCATTACATAACAAACATGTCATAATTATTTTCCATAGTGTCTTCTTAGGACGCTATATTTAAAAAACTTTGTCTGTGTATTCCTGTATGTAAAGGAGCGAATTGATCATCTAAAAATAGAACGAGTCTCCCGTTGGTGTCAACCTGGGCCGAAGTAAATCTCTAATTTCTCGTGTTGTCAGATGGTTTTCGACTATTAGGGTTTTATGAACGCAAATTAAAAGGCTTTGGGAGTATAAGGATGATTTTTTTTTTGCATTTTTGTAAAATTTTCATCCCAAAATCTGAAGGGCCACCTTTAAGAGTGGGTATTTAGAATTTTCACATCTCACCAAATCGAAAAATATATATATCACTGAAATTTATATGAAAAAATAATACAAATCATAAATAATTAAGATTCATAAAATTACAAAAAAAATTTTTTTTGATTGTGATCCCTTAAAAGGCTACATAGCCTCTTAACCCATTACCACTCAATCCCTACTTTTGACGCCCCTGAGAAAGAAGCCTTTTGAAAACACTGTGGGAAAAGGAGAAAATGCTGGTTACCAGCATTTTCTCCTTTTCCCACACTGTTTTCTATCCTTCCCAGAACAAATTTCTATTTTTCAGTCACCTTTATTTTGTCGTCTGCAAATGCTTTCAATTTGGACCAGTCCAAAATTGTCTCGTGTGGTAATGAGTTAAGGTAATTTAAGATTTCGCACCAAAAACCAATAAAGCATTTTGGAAATGTCAAGTGACTGGCATGTGACTCATAGCACTTAAATTCCATTACAGAACAAAAATGCGATAATTATTTTCCATAATGTCTTTTTCGGATGCTATGTTTGAAGCTTCGTCTGTGTATATTCCTGACTATGCAAATGAGTGAATTGATCATCTAAAAATAGAACGTGTCTCCTGTTGGTGACAACCTGGGCTGTAATAAATCTCTAATTTCTCGTGTTGGCGGATGGTTTTCGACTACTGGGGTTTTATGAATGAAAATTAAAAAGCTGTGGAAGTATAAGGATGGTTTTTTTTGTATTTTTGTAAAATTTCGTCCCAAACTCTGAAGGGCCACCTTTAATTTACTGTTTTATTCTCATTATTTTAATTTTTGTGTACCTGTCTATGGTGTCCTGAAAATAACTGCTCATATTAAAAGCATTCATTTGCAACAGCTACAAAGTTAATAGGTGCAGATATAAATGTATTGACCTTAGTCTCGAAATAAGTGGATACGAAAGCTCATGAAATCTAAAGACATGTGGTACGAATCTACACTTTGTTTTGGTTGGAGCGTCATGGCGGACTTGTACGAACCTGATGTGGGAACTGCGTATTATCGCTCAGCAGACCCCGTTAAAAACCTTAAAATCAGGTAAATCAAATTATTTGTGGTCGTAATCAATACAAGGTGTCCAAAACTACAGAAATTTAGCTAATTTGATGCATAAAACTCAAAGAAATGTCAAACGTTGCCACTGTTGTTAAGGTAAACTTGTGGGTGGAGTAAAGTATGCTACCGAATGAAATTAAACTTACATTTGATAAACTAGTGAACAACTGGTAACAAGCATTTTCTCCTTTTCCCACTATGTTTTCTATCTATTTCAAGAAAAAGTGCTGTCATGTGGAAAAAAAAAAATTGAATTGTGTATTGTATTTGTAGTGGTGGGCCGATGATCTACAATAGTCGAAAGTCATTTGCTTTTGGCTTACGATTCCGATAATCAATCGAGAAATACCGGAATCTATTGTAGTCGGTTCTAAACTGGCTTGATGCCAAAACTGAAATTCCGGTTTTTAGCGCTTGGTTTTGTGACTATTACTAATCACAATCTTGAATTAAACATAGTGAATAACAAACACGAAAATTTACCTTAAAAGTAAGAAAGAAATCTTTGACCATGGATGTCTCGACAAAAGTTGACTACTTGGCAAGCTTCTCATTTGATCCCTGAGCTCGGGTTTTGACATTTAGAAATTTGAAACGACATGTTTTTGAGAATGATAGGTATCTGCCTAAAAGTGAATCTTAGGCATAAAATTATCGTCTAGAAGACTAGAACTTCATGTAACCTAGCTTTCCCGCATCCGGCAGAAATATGGGCTAAACAAGATCAGTGTAAAATGGGATGGACACACAGATGATGATGAAGCTGGCAAGTAATTTATTACAATGTAATAAGGTGTTAATCCTCTTATCTAGTGCAAAGTGACAGATTTTTAAGTTACTTGCTATTCAAACTGACTAATTAATGTCAAATCAGGTAGTAATTTTGATTTTACAGTCAGTTATTTTGTCCTCTACAAAATGCTTTCAATTTGGACCAGTCTATAAATCTGTTGTTCGGTAATGAGTTAAAATCTGTTTCACTTGTTCTTTAAGTGTGAAAATAGACAGAATCACATCCTCTGCCCTTGTTCCTCAAGTAGCCAAGACTGCAGATGCAGAGCCAAAAGATCTTTCCAAACAAGGGATTAAAGACAAGGAGGGGATGGTCATTGGTTGGCAGCAAAAGGTTTTTAGTCAGGTACAATATTTATTTTTGAAACATGCTATGAGAAAAGAAGACTTAACCCTTTACCCCATAAGGCATTTCTATGGTATCTCTAATTGACCCTAAATAACGGCAAAGATGAAGCTGTTTCTTATGTGTATATGACACGTTTTGATACCAGAGAAAACATTGTGGCAAAAGGTGAAATTGCTTGTCACAAGCAATTTTACCGATTGCCACAATGTTTTCCAAAGGCTCCTACAAGCAATGCGTAGAAATGAGTATCTATGGAGTAAAAGGGTTAATGTATCTGTGTAAAGTGTCGACCCAGGTCAGCCAGGCTGACCCGGATTGAAAGTTTTCGCTATTTGACAATTTTCTGTAACCCATGGACCAGTTTACTTAATATTTAGGCAGTTATCTAAAAATTGGCTTTTGTGGATCAATAATTATGTGATGACTAGCTTACTATCATGGATCATTGAGTTGCATTAAGCTCCTTTTGTCAGAGCATGGCTCATTTCATTTAGGATCTAGAAAACTTGATCCTTACTCGGCCGAGCCGTTGTCCACTTCAAACAATTTCTATTAACAATTAGGGTTTAAGCTTTACTAGTTGTGCCAAAACTTAAAATGAATTACATGATGACAAAAATGTATGATAGATGGGAAAGTATCATCTTGACCTGGATAGCAAACACTGTGGTTAAAGAAGCAGTAACATATCTCAGACAGGTGTTTTTTTTCTCAAAGTTTGTCAAAGTTGTCAACTGCAGTGATGTCTGAAAAGATATTTAACCCTTTCCCAAACAATCCCTGGTTTTTACGACCCTGAGATAGAAGCCTTTTGAAAACATTGTGGGAAAAGGAGAAAATGCTGGTAACCAGCATTTTCTCCTTTTCCCACCATGTTTTCTACCCCGGTGGAAACAAATTTCAATTTTTGTGTTACATTTATTTTGGCGTCTGCAAGTGTTTTGAATTTGGACCAGTCTATAATTTTGTCATTTGGGAAAGGGTTAAATAGTACTTGGATAATGTAGGGATCTCAGTAATTAATTTTATAAAAAATATGATACAGGTAGACAAATACTGGGCCTGAGCATCTTTGCAAGCCAAGGATACTTAGGTAGTATGTAATGACCTAAGTTATTAGGTTATATCTAATAAGTATCCTTGGCTTTCAAAGATGGGGCCTGAGTTACATTTTGTGTATTCTAGGGGAGAATCCATATGATAATGAACTGGAGTTTGAATAAATACTTGAGAGCAGTTTAAAGGTGATAAAATACATTTAAAAGTATCAACTCTTGTCAGCCTGCACAAGTTTACCCGAATGAATGTTTTTTTCTTTCAGTAAATTTTCTTCATATCAGAGGACTCTTCTCTCTCATGATTTAGCCAGATTTAAGATCAAGTTGTACCAAATAATGTATTCCATAGATGCATTAACTCTTTACCACACAATCCCGACTTTAAAAATCCCTGTGAAAGAAGCCTTTTGAATACATTGTGGGAAAAGGAGAAAATGCTGGTAACCAGCATTTTCTCCTTTTTCCCACAATGTTTTCTTCCCTTCCTAAAACAGATTTTAATTCTTTAGTCACATTCATTTTGTTGTCTGCAAATTAAAACACCCCAAAGATACCGATAATCATTATTTCTATGTCTTTCCAGAGAGAATTAGAATTGTACAGCAATGAAAGTAATTGTTTCTCGCCTATTGAAAAGAAATACCACAAGGAAGTTACTGCTATTATGTAAGTAAAGACAAAATACAAATAGGTGGGTCAGGATAACCAAGTTTTAAACTGATTCATATTGTTAGCACCTGCAGACGATAAATATGGACAAAATGATGTGAGTTATCTATGAAAGGCTTGAAGACAACTGATTCTTTGCCATGCAATCCTAAGTTTAAATGACCTTAAAGGAAAATGCCTTTAACCCATTACCAAACGACAATATTTAAGGCTTGTCCAAATCGAAAGCATTTGCAAACGACAAAATAAAAGTGACTGAAAATTTGAAATTTGTTTTGTGAAGGGTAGAAAACATTGTGGGAAAAGGAGAAAATGCTGGTTACCAGCATTTTCTCCTTTTCTCACAATGTTTTCTAAAGGCTTCTTTCTCAGGGGCATCAAAAGTAGGGATTGTGTGGTAATGGGTTAAAAAACATTGTGAGAAAAGGAGAAATCTCTTATAATAATCAATTCCTCCTTTTTCCATGATGTTTTCTACCATATCAGAAAACATATGTTAATTTGTATCATTTTCAAATTTGTCTTCATCAGATCCTTTCGATTTTTAGAAGTCTAAAACTTTGTCATATGGCAAAAGATAATGGGAAAAGGCAAATAGAATTTCCTCCTTTTCTCTTTATGTTTCAAATTTCCTAAGTTCTTCAGGAATATGATGCAAGGGATTATTATGTAGAGTTTCAGTGCATTACCGCAGTGTCAGCTTTTTTCTCTTGCAGTAGATTACTTGTTTGATCATTGATTGAAGTATTTAAAAATCAGTAGAGTTTACCTGCTTATTTTTGCAGATTTTTTTTAACTCCTTTACTCCATAGATACTCATTTCTACACATTGCTTGTAGGAGCCTTAAGAAAACATTGTGGCAAAAGGTGAAATTGCTCATGACGAGCAATTTCACCTTTTGTCACAATATTTTCTATGCTATCAAAAGGCGTCATATACACATAAGAAACGGCTTCATCCTTGCTGTTATTTAGGGTCAATTAGAGATGCCATAGAAATGCCTTATGGTGTAAAGGGTTAACAGAAAGGGAGTATCTGGTTGCTTGTTCAGATTTGAGAAAACCATACAGCAAGAAAAATTGGACTCTAATACTCTACCACATGTCAAAACTTTAAAATTATCCATATTGAATACATTTGCAGATGGCAAATCTAGTAGCATTTTCTCCTATTCCAACATTGTTTTCATAAAAGTAATTCTACAGGTTTGCTATGACAGAATTGTAAATTGGAGTTCAAAACTACTGTTTTACAAAAGAGATTTTTATAGAATAACTTTTAGGACTGTTTAAATGTCATCCTGACTTTTTTTTGCCTGTATATTTTTGTTCTTTTTCATTTCCTCCACCAGAAACAGGGAAAAACCCAACAACAGAATCTTTACCTATGTGGATCATGACAAGTTTTCCCAAGAAGATGAGGTAATTATTTCTTAAGATATACTTTATTAACCCTTTACCAAACAACCCCTGGTTTTTAGGAGGAAGAAGCCTTCTAAAAACATTGTGGGAAAAGGAGAAAATGCAGGTAACCAGCATTTTCTCCTTTTCTCACATTGTTTTCTACTCTTCTTAAGTTAAGTTTTAAATTTTAAAGCACATTTTGTTGTCTGCATATGCTTTCAAAGTTAGACAAGTCTAAAACTTTGTCGTTTGGTAAAGAGTTAACCTATTACCACACAATCCCTACTTTTGAAGACCCTGAGAAAGAAGCCATTAGAAAACAATGTGGGAAAAGAAAAAAATGCTGGTAACCAGCATTTTCTCATTTTCCCACAATGTTTTCTACCCTCCACAAAACAAATTTCAAATTTTCAGTCACTTTTATTTTGTCGTCTGCAAATGCTTTCAATTTTGACAAGCCTAAAACAATGTCATTTGGTAAAGAGTTAACTCACAAAGTATGAAGAGCAAAAGTTGTTATGAAGACAGTGAAATGATGACCAGCCTGTAGTGGACATAGCAGATCAAGACCAGACTGCATAGTGCATATGATGTGTAACTTGCATGTACAAAGTGTGCTATTTTGTAATTATTCTGGTAAACATAATCTTGAAATTTCAATTAAAAGATCCATTTTCCTGACCAAATACATGTATGTCTGCGTATTTTTACTCCTTAACAAACAATCCTTAATACTTAAGAGATTGAGGAGAAAAGCGTTTTAAAACATTGTGCAAAAAGGGAAAAAATGGTAACCAGCATTTCTCCTCTTCTAAAAAGGTTTCAAATTAAAGTATCCAAACTTTTGTCAGTCCTAAGCTATGAGACCTTTCTCAGTGATGAGGATAAGTGTGCAGGTATAGAGTTTTCCAATGCCAGTGGTGAGTATCACAAAGTTTTTTAACCCTTTACTAGACAATCCATGTTTTTACGACTCTGTGATGGATGCCTTATAAAAATATTGTGGAAAGAGGAGAGAATTTCTCCTCTTCCCACATTGTTTTCTACCCTACTCAACACAAATTTCTATATTAGACTTGTGTTTATTTTGTTGACTGCAGTTGCTTTCAATTTGGACAAGTATAAAATTTTGTCGTCTGGTAAAGAGTTAATTGATGAAGAAAACTATATGTATGGAGTACCTATTAACCCATTACCACCCAATCCCTACTTTTGATGCCCCTGAGAAAGAAGCCTTTAGAAAACATTATTGGAAAAGGAGAAAATGCTCCTTTTTCCACAATGTATATTTTCCAAAGTCTCCTACAAGCAATACGTAGAAATGAGTATCTAAGGAGTAAAGGGTTAAGGTTTAGAGAGAACTTATGTTGAATGCTTGTTTCCTTCCCTCTAGGCACTTGATTTCCTTACTTCCTCCCCAAATGAGCAGCCATCTTTTCTAGCAGACAAAATGACACATCTGAGAAAAAGGAAAATTGGTCTTGGGAAACAGAGAATAGCAAGGTAAATTTTGTCATAGAATTTTATCAGTACTAAGCATTGCTTTTAGGTTTTAAGTATTTAACACAGAACCAGACAGGCTTTTCATAGACTGACTAGCAAATTTTATAAACTCTAGCAAATTTTATAAAATATAGCAGAAGAAAAAAAAAATATGAAAGGAAAAAAAAAAATGAATCTGTTTTTGATTGAGAACATTGTTGGTAAAGGAGCATGTGCATGTCACAAGTATTTCCCCCTTTTCTCTAAGTATTTCCAAAAGCTATCTACTTCAAGTATGTAACATTTACTCTATCCTAACAGGTTGACCTATGAGAATTCATAATCTTACACAAAGTAGATTCTCAGAAAAATAATTTTAAAGATGACAGGATATTGTCTTGGCCATAAATACTTGTATACTAAAGTTTAAGGTGTGGATCCTCATTATTTTTCTTTCAATTTGTAATATGCAGGCAAAAAGTGTTGTATAGCACATTTTACTAAGTCATTTAGCTATTTTTGGCACACTTCAAGAAATAATTATACCCCCCAAAACTCTGTTTGGGGGGTATGTAGGAGTCAGCTTGTCGGTCTTTGTCGGTCGGTCTGTAGCTTTTTGTCCGCTCTATTTCTCATAAACTACTGGACGAATTTTATTCAAACTTCACAGGTAAACTCAGTATCAAGCAGAGATGTGCATATGAAATGTTGGTTATGGTTAATTGATTTTTCACTGAGTTATGGCCCTTTCATGAAATTTCTTGTCCGCTCTTTTTCTCATCAACTATTGAACAGATTTGGTTCAAACTACACGAAAAGACTCAGTATCAAGCAGAGATGTGCATATCCTATTTTGGTAATGGTTTATTTAGGTTTCATGGAGTTATGGCCCTTTGATGATTCTGGACAAATTTCTTTTTCATACTTGAATTTTGTCCGGAGCATATCTCCAAAACTATACTAGCTAGGGTTATGAAATTTTATGGGTGGATAGATCTCATCAAGGGGAAGTGCAGTGCACAGGAATCATAACTCTTGCTCGCTTAATTTTTGAGTTATTGCCCTTTGTTGTTTTTTTTTATACTTGAATTTTGTTCGGAGCGTATCTCCAAAACTATACTAGCTACAGTTATGAAATTTCATGGGTGGATAGATCTCACCAAGGGGGAGTGCAGTGCACAGGAATTATAACTCTTGCTTGCTTAATTTTTGAGTCATTGTCCTTTGTCGTTTTTAATACTTGAATTTGGTCCGGAACATATCTCCAAAACTATACTAGCAAGGGTTATGAAATTTCATGGCTGGATAGATCTCACCAAGGGGGGGGTGCAGTGCACAGGAATCATAACTCCTGCTCGCTTAATTTTTGAGTTATTGCCCTTTGTCATTTTTGATACTTGAATTTGGTCCGGTGAATATCTCCAAAACTATTCAAGCTAGGGTTATGAAATTTCGTGGGTGGATAGATCTCATCAAGGGGGAGTGCAGTGCATAGGAATCATAACTGCTGCTCCCTTAATTTTTTAGTTATTGCCCTCTGTTGTTTTTTCATACTTGAATTTTGTCCGGAGTGTATCTCCAAAACTCTACTAGCTAGGGTTATGAAATTTCATGGATGGATAGATCTCATCAAGGGGGAGTGCAGTGCACAGGAATCATAACTCTTGCTCGCTTAATTTTTAAATTATTGCCCTTTTTCGTTTTTCATACTTGAATTTTGTCCTGTGCATGCCCCAGCTTAACAACTTGGGTAAGACGGGCATATCTTGCGACAATTTGCCGCTCTTGTTCATCTCTTACTTTTGTACTCAACCAATCTGCATTCTGTGACAAAGACCTGTGTGGTTGCAAGGAGCTGGTGGGGGGTATGATCACGTTGAGTGATAGCTCTAGTTTTAACTACTACATGTAGATAGGGGTGGAGCCAAATCATTTTTCTTTCAATTTGTAATATGCTAACAAAGTGTGTTGTATATCACATTTCATTAACCCTTTACCAAACAATCCCTGGTTTTTACGGCCCTGAGAGAGAAGCCTTTTGAAAACATTGTGGCATTTTCTCCCTTTCCCACAATGTTTTCAGAAGGCTTTTCTCTCAGGGTCTTTAAAATCAGGGATTGTTGGTAAAGGGTTAAGTTTTCCGTAAGGCTTTGTTTGAAAGACCAATTTGATATTTTGAACATTATACGCATGATTCAGAAATAAATGAGCATATATTTTAAACGTTTGTTGAATCATGCAGTCATGTAACCTAACTTTCAAGGCAACTATATCTTTACAAATGAATTTGATGACATCATTCAATTCATTCTTACAAATTTTTTTAGAAAGGATGGTTTGATGGGATTCAGGTAACAGGAAGTAGTGTGTGTTCACTTCTTCTCTTTCTATAGTTCATCTTTGTGTATTTATTGGTTTTTATGTTAATGTTAAAACCTCTTCTCTTTCTGTTTGCTATTACGACTGTTTTCACTGTTTCACAACATAATGTAATCACACGTGGGGGTCTCAATAAGGGGGAGTATTAATCAGAGGTGTGTACTATCAATTATCATATACATGTACATGTACTCATTTAACCCTTTCCCAAACAATCCCTGGTTTTTACGGGTCAGGAATAGAAGCCTTTTGAAAACATTGTGGGAAAAAGAGAAAATGCTGGTTACCAGCATTTTTTCCCTTTCCACAATGTTTTCTATTCTGTCATATAGAAAAATCATCTTTTTAGGAACTGTTAATTTGTCACTGACAAAATGCTTTAAATTATGTCTGGTCTAAAATTTGCAGTTTGGGAAAGGATTAACTCATTACCAAACAACAAAATCTTTGGCATGTCAAATTGAAAGCATTTGCAGATGACAAAATAGAAGTGACTGAAAATTTGAAATTTGTTTTGTGAAGGGTAGAAAGCATTGTGGGAAAAGGAGAAATTGCTGGTTACCAGCATTTTCTCCTTTTCCCACAATGTTTTCTAAAGGCTCCTTTCTCAGGGTGGTCAAAAGTAGGGATTGTGTGGTAATGAGTTAAGGCAAAATATAATTGAAAATTCATTCATCACATATCAGCATGTCAAACGCCCTGTGTACCTCATGATTCATTCAGTTGTTATTCAAATTGGATTTTATGGATCTATAATTTTGTGATAACTTGCCTAGTATCATGAATCACAGAGATGCATTGAACCCCATTTTGCCAGAGCCTGGCTCAAATATTTTAATCTTCAATATCATATGATATTCCCCATGTATCTGTAGCTCTGCAGACCTTGTGTGACATTTTGAATTATCAGTTATCCTTCATGTTAGTTTTATGTTATTATCGAATTAGCTGGGGTAGAATAAAAAAATGTACCAACCAATCCCATGTTTTAACTCTTTACCAGATGACAAAATTTTAGAAAGCATTTGCAAGGAACAAATTAGACATCATTAAGAATTAAAATTTGTTTTGGGAAAGGTGGAAAACATTAAAGGAATGGTGGTTACTTTTCCTACAATGTTTTCAAAAGGTTTCTTTTTCAGGGCTGTTTAAAGTAAGGATTGTGTGTTAAAGGGTTAAATACCCCAACTTGAGGCCTTTCGAAAATATTTTGGCAAGAAAAGACAATGCTGGTAACCAGTATTTTCAACATTTCCCACAATGTATTCTACCCTTTCAAAGACAAATTGCATCAATCGAGCCACATTTTTATATTTTGTCTGCAGTAGCTTTGAATTTAGATGAGTCTAAGTGTTTTTGAAGAGTTAAAACTTATTAGAAATATTACTAAATGTTGCAAGTAAAATATTGCTTATACTAATGTTTGAAATATACATTATAGAAGATGGGTAGTTATGTTAAATGCTTGTCATCAGTCTGCTTTTATTACGTTGCTTGATTTTTTCAGTAAGATGTTGGACGTAAAGTGGAAGAATTGCTATACTCAACTTATTTTGCTTTTGCAGACATTGTTTATAAAGATTTCCTAATTGCATATCTATGGCCTTATCTCTGCACAGAACAATCTCAACTTTTAACAACTCTGGGAAAGACAACTTTTGAAAACATGGGAAAAGGAGAAAATGCTGGTAGCCAGCATTTTCTCCTTTCCCAGAACAAATTTCAATTTTTGAGTCACATCAATTTTGTCGTCTTCAGATGCTTTCAATTTGGACCAGTCTTAAATGTTATTGTTTTGTAAAGAGTTAACCAATGAGCCATAAAGTTAAATCAGAAAATAAAGTAATGTTTGATGAAGTTTTTCCTTGGCCAGAAAGTGCTAATGAGCTGATCATGAGTTTATATTCTTCTGTGGGTGGTTTACATTCACATCGAAATTAGGCTGTTTGGAATATACAGTTTGATCTTGGACCTGCATTGTTTGCTTTTTTGCTACATATTGTGACAAAACCTCCATTGAATTTACATTATTTACATAATTATGTAGAAGTGAGAATGACTTATATTATTTACATAATTATGTGAAATTAGAACGACTGTTTCACTCCTTACACATCACAAGGCTTAAGAAAGCAATTGTCAAATATATGAATTGGCCATTTTAGCTCAGGAAAAAAGCAACACATACAGTCATACTAAGTCTTGCTGTTTCTAGATCTGAACTTAGAGTTTCCTCCATCATGTGATGATAGCTCATTTGGCCTATGTAGTGTTGTAAGAATAGGTATTCTGTAGTGGCCAATTGTCTGATTGGAAATCCTGATGTCTGTAGCTATGTCAAGTAGGTTATCATGCTTTGTGAAGCTTTGCCAAGTAGGCCATCATGTCCTGTGTAGCTGTGTCAAGTATGTTATCATGATCTGTGTAGCTGTGTCAAGTATGTTATGATCTGTGTAGCTGTGTCAAGTATGTTATCATGATCTGTGTAGCTGTGTCAAGTAGATTAAAGGTTATCATGTCCTGTGTAGCTGTGTCAAGTATGTTATGATCTGTGTAGCTGTGTCAAGTATGTTATCATGATCTGTGTAGCTGTGTCAAGTAGATTAAAGGTTATCATGTCCTGTGTAGCTGTGTCAAGTATGTTATGATCTGTGTAGCTGTGTCAAGTATGTTATCATGATCTGTGTAGCTGTGTCAAGTAGATTAAAGGTTATCATGTCCTGTGTAGCTGTGTCAAGTATGTTATCATAATCAGTGTAGCTGTGTCAAGTAGATTATAGGTTATGTTCTATGTAGATATAAATACATCCTGTTCTGTGTAGATGTGTGAAATAGGTCATCTTGTTCTGTGTAGCTGTGTCAAGTAGGTTATCATGTTCTGTATAGCTGTGTCAAGTAGGTTATCATGTTCTGTATAGCTGTGTCAAGTAGGTTATCATGTTCTGTATAGCTGTGTCAAGTAGATTATCATATTCTCATGTCCTGTGTAGCTGTGTCAAGTCGGTTATTATGTCCTATGTAGCTGTGTCAAGTATGAATGTGTATTAGTGCCTTCTTACTAGTTGTTTGTCCTGTAAAGTTAGAGCAACATGATGAAACCATGCCATCTTGTAGAAGAAGAAGGAAATCAACGCAATAAAACTGTGTCATTGTTTTGTCATAATTCTGTTTGTTTCACCTCTCCTCCACTGTCTTTTCACTAACCTCCTGAAACAAATTTGTATCAGACAACTTAAAAAAAAAAAGCTCTTAAAAATGGAAAAATTATGTATCACACAGTTGGGAGTTTTAATGACCCTGAAGGGAAAAAAACATTGTGGAAAAAGAAGAAAATGCTGCTGAATGCATTTTCCTATTTTACCATGATCTTTTCTTCCCTTGAACCTTTTACAACATATTTCTGAATTTTAACAATCCTAGGAAAGAAGACTTTCGAAAACATTGATGGAAAAGGAGAAAATTTTCCTGTTTGTAGTGACAGTTTATATCAACTGTAAATGCATTCAATTTGGACTAGATTAAAGTTTTTCTGTAAGGTAAAAAGATTACATGAATAAAGGTTTAATAAATGGATACATTTCAAACACTGTGTTAGACGGACAAATAGATCAGTATGACCTATTTTTCTTTTGAATGTGAGGTAGAATGGTCCTTGGACATGCAAAAAAAATAAAAAAAGCAGAAATTTTGCACTCTTATCAGCCTGTGTAAACTATGCAGGTTTACTTGGTTATGTAATTTTTGAACACTATACCACACTGCAAAATTTTAGACCTTGCCAAATTGAAAGCATTTACAGACAACAGTTTCATAGTGGCTTACCCATTTACCACACAATGACAACTTATAACACCCTGAAAGAGATGGCTTTTGAAAACATTGTGGGAAAAGGAGAAAATGTTTGTGACCGGCATTTTTTCCTTTTCCTACAATGTTTTTTTTTACTTCAAAGAAAACACATTTCATATTAGCCACATTGAAACTGTCATTAGCAAATGCTTTCAATTCAGACAGGTCTAAAGTCTTGTTTCGTGGTAAAGGGTTAAATGACTCAGCTTTCTTTTGACTGGGTAAAAAACTTTGTGGGAAAAGGAGAAAATGCTGGTTTCCAGCATTTTCTCCTTTTCCCACAATGTTTTCAAAAGGCTTCCTACTTCAGGGTCGTTAAAAGTCGTCATTGTGTGGTAAAGGGTTAAGATGCAGTGAACCTTCTTTTCATTGAATAAGACGCATTTACAATTTGCAAGGCTCCAATTGTCCAGATTCTGCAAGTAAAGCAGACTGTGTAGGTAAAAGATCAGGCCGCATGTTTTGTGCAGACTAATCTACATCTACACTGACTCCCAAAAGTAGCTATAGCTATTTAAAGTGCTTTAGGGACTAACACAATATCACATCCACACCTAGCCCGATCCCTATCCACCCCCACAGGACTTTCACAAATAGATTAAAACCATTCCTTTAGTTTTGTGTAACTAATATATAGTAGCCTGAAAAACAATGGATTGTTGTCCTGTCATATGCAGTTACTATACAGATTTATTTAAAACTTTGGATGAATTGCATTTATAATCTATGAACACTTGTGACCCATCACACAAACAGGAACAGTCTTCGAATTCATTACATCAATTAGATAAAAACAGATCAAAGATAGTGCAGGTCAATTATAAGTTGTTAATTAAAAATTGTTGTATAGTAAGTAGAATGACTACTTTACATAGAGAAAATGTTATTAGAACAAAACCACGGTCAACACTGTTCGCAGTTCTTAGATGGTCCCTTTTTGCGTGACAGGTCAAATTTAGATAAAAGGAAAACATAGTTTCTAAAATGGCATGCAAAACATTTCTTTTCCCACAATGTTTCCTTCTCTGTCAAAGAAAAATTCCATCATTTAAGTCACATTACAAATATCGTCTGCAAATGCTTTGAATTTGGACCAGTCAACATTATTGGTATGTGGTAAAGCTTGTTGCTTTTCTCTCAAAAGTCCGTCAAAATTTTTCAAAGTCTTTTTTTTTTCTACAGGGGAATTGGCTCAAATTTCAGTACTAATGGGTTATCCCTCTTTTATCTATAAATGCAATATCATACTCTCTTTGTGCTTAATAGCTTTAAAAAAAAACATTGTGTGAAAAGGAATGATTGCCTGTGTCATGCAATTTCCTCTTGTACAGAATTAATTTTCTTTACCGTTGGAAAAGCATATCTTCAACTTAGGATGAGAAAAAAGAAACGAGAATAACCCATTAACTGGCTGGTTTCCCTAAACTGAGGTCCTGATTTCCTTCGTTTTCAAAAAGATCCAAGACATGATGATACAATTAAACAATACAATACATTGCATTGTATTTGTAATTAAATTATGCAAGTTTCAGAGGAATTGGTTGTAAAATGTGGACTTTATCACTCACCCTTAATTGATTGTAAAGTCTCCTTCATTCTCAAATGGTCCAGGGGTGGAACTAATTACCACACAACCCATAGGAAAGTAGCATTTTGAAAACATAGTAGGAAAAGGAGAAAAATCTGGTAACCAGTATTTCTCCATTTCTCTGAATGTTTTCTAACCTTTTACAAAAAAATCCGAGCACATGATCTACATTTAGTTTATCGTCTACAAATGCTTTCATTTGGACAGGCCTAAAATGTTATGGTCTGGTAAACAGTTAAATTATGGATATAGACAGACAGTGCATGTTTAACTCATTACCAAAGACAAAATTTTTGACTTGTCCAAATCAAAAGCATTTGCAGACAACAAAATAGAAGTAACTGAAAAATTTAAATTTCTCTTATGATGGGTAGAAAACATTGTGGACAAAGGAGAAAATGCTGGTTACCAGCATTTTCTCCTTTTCCCACAATGTTTTCTAAAGGCTTCTTTCCAAGGGTCATCAAAAGTAAGGATTGTGTGGTAATGGCTTAAAAGAAAGCTCAGACCGAAAATACTGACTTTATTGCAGGAAAAAGATTTAAGAGTGTTGAAATTATTAAGTCTGTATCAGACGACAAAGTTTTTTTACTTGTCCAGTTTGAAAACATTTGCATGCTACAAATTAACTATGGCTCATGTAATGGGCTTTGTCATGTACAGGCTAGAAGACATTGTGTAAAAAAGGTTGAAACTGCTGGAACTCAGTTATTTTTCCTTTACCCACAACGTTTTTTGCAAGCTTTGATCCCTAGCATCGTTGTAATTTGATTATCTGGAATACGGTTAACTCTTTACCACACAACCCCGACTTTTAACTACCTTGAGAAGGAAAGATTTTGAAAACATTGTGGGAAAAGGAGAAAATTCTGGTAACCAGCATTTTCTCCTTTTCCCACAATGTTTTCTACCCGTCTAAATCAAAATTCAGTTTTTGAGTCGCATTTATTTTGTTGTCTGCAAGTGCTTTAAATTTGAACTAGTCCATAATTTTGTTGTTTGGTAAAGAGTAAAACCATAACATAACTAACATTAAACAATTATCCAATAAATGTGTATAAAACAATACCCCTATAATGAATTATGGTTTTATATTTATGTTTAGTAATAGGATATTTAACATGGCCCCTATTCACCAACCAGAAAATGAGAAATTTTATTCTAAATCTTAAAGTAACACATATCTGATTGGCTACACCATTTGGTTTAACCAATCAGAAGGTGTTATTTTGAAATTTAGAAAATTTTGAAGAATATGATTTGAAGAATGGCGTTAGGAATTGTTTGTGAATATGGACCTGAAGATGGTCTTGTTTGTATACAGGGACAGTACCTTTGTTCCCAAACTCAATGTGATAGACACAGAACCAACAGAAGAGCTGATTGTAAAGAACCATTTGTTGTCTGCTCCAGTCCAAGTGATGCACATCATGGCTGATCTCAGTCCTAGAGACAGGTATTGTCTTATTTATAGATTATCTTATTTATTTGATATTGAAATAAGTTCATACAAACTATGAGAGTTGATGTTAGCTGTTCACCAAACTATTTTGATTTTAAGCAACCTGTGGAAGAAAGCTGTTGAAACATTTTGGGAAAAGGAGAAAATGCATTTTCTTTCCTTCTTAAAATGTTGTATGTCCCTTTAAAGACAAATCTTGCCTTTTTAGGTGCATTTGGCATGCCCATGTTACCTCAGTTCTTTTCCTCAGCTGTCTTTGAATGTAAATACAGCCTGCCTGGGTGGCTTAGTGGTGAGCGTGTAGCACTCATGATTTGGTGGTTGTGAGTTTGATACCCTGTTGAGGCGAACTTTCTTTCCGGCGTATTTTCGCCTCTAACCTTTGCTGAAGCATGTGAGAAAAGTAGTCGGTGGCTTTGGAAAGAAAGTAATGTAAGTACCGGTGTGAGAAAGCCAGGAAACACATGTGCGTCACGGACCGCCATGGTATGAGCTTAGCTGTTTAAGTGGCGTTAAACCCCAATACAACCAACCAACATGTAAATACATGTATATCAAATACTGGTCATCACATAGCCACATGTTGATAATTTTTATTCATAAATACCTGTGAGAATGTAGTTGCACATCCAGAAATTACCTTTTGTCAAGGAATTGGTTTTTAGCCACAATGTTTTAAATACTAATTGGCACAGAACTAAAGTTCTGCAAGGGGCATTCAGTTAGACCAACACAAAGAAATTAAACCAAACTAAACTAAATCACTATTTCAGAATGGCAACAGATGAGGAGGAGGTTGTTTTATGCACAATTCAGATTGACGCTAATGGAGTGCTCTCAATAAATCCAGATTTCAACAGAGGTAGAAAGGCATATGTTAAAGAAACAATGAAGGAATTTGGTAGAGGTAAGCCATTTTTTTTTGTAGAATTCAGAGTTTTTAGCTCCACTGGCCGAAGGCCAGCGGGCTTATGTCATGGCCCGTTGTCCGTAGTGCGTCCATCCATCCGTGCGTCCGTCCGCCCGTGCATTAACTTTTTCTTTAAACATCTTCTTCTCTGAAAGTACCCATCCAATTTTGATGAAACTTCACAGAAATGATCCTGCCATGGTCCTCTTCAGAATTTCTTGAAAGAATTTAATTCCTTCAAAAACTCTGGTTGCCATGGCAACAAAACTGAAAAATTTTGAAAATCTTTGAAAATCTTCTTGTCTGAAACCGTAAGGCCTAGAGCTACCAAATTTGGCATGTAGCTTTATCTAGTGGACCTCTACCAAGTTTCTTCAAATTATAGGCCTAGGGTCAAAATTGGCCCTGCCCCGGGGGTCACAAGTTTTACATGGGCTTATTTAGGGAGAACTTTAAAACTCCTCTTCTACCTAGGCATAGGGCCTAGGGCTACCAAATTTGGGATGTTTTATTTAGTGGACCTCTACCAAGAGTGTCTAAATTATAGCCCTGGGGTCAAAATTGGCCCCGCCCCGTGGGTAACAAGTTCTACATGGGCTTATATAGGGAGAACTTCAAAATTCTTCTTCCACCTAGCCATAGGGCCTAGGGCTACCAAATTCGGCACGTAGCTTTATCTAGTGGACCTTTACCAAGGGTTTCCAACTTATAGCCCAGGGGTCAAATTTGGCCCCGCCCCGGGGGGTAACAAATTTTACATGGGCTTATATAGGGAAAACTTTCAAAATCTTGTAGCACCTAGCTATAAGGACTAGAGCTATCAAATTTTGCATGTACCTTTATCTAGGGGGTCTCTACCAAGGGTGCCCAAAAGTATAGCCCTGGGGTCAAATTTAGCCCCCGTCACAGGGGATCACAAGTTTTGCATTGGCTTACATAGGGAAAATTAAATAATCTACTTGTACATAGCCATAAGGCATAGGGCTACCAAATTTTGCATGTAGCTTTATCTAATGGGCTTCTACCAAGAGGGCCAAAATTTTAACTTTGGGGGTCAAGTTTGACCCCATCCCAGGGGTCACAAGTTTTACATTGGCTTTATAAACCTGTCTCATGGGTCACATATTTTACAGGGCCTTTTATTGAGCAGACTTGTTGTACAGGGCTTTTTATTGGGCAAGATTAAAAAATCTTCATGTTTATAACCACACATTCTAGTTTCATATTGTAGTCTGGGGTCAAAATTGGCTCCATCCAGGGATCACAAGTTTAACATGGGCCTCAAGATGTAGTCACTTTAATTTTATACATTAATCAAGGTAAATAACTCTTTTTATGAAAGATAAAGTTTGGTACTATTTACCTCCCTTGATTATCAAACTGCATTGATACATGATTTGTGCTAGACATTAAGTTTTTTGATAGAAAATATTCTGTTTTCAAGTGTTATTCATTTTTTTGATGCTAATAGTTATGCTCACATGAGGTGAATAATAAATTCAGAGTAAGGTTTCTATCATTCAGCTTATTTTTCCAAGGATTTTACCTTTCATGCTAATGAATTAACCTGCTTGTACTGCCTGACAGTGTTCATTGTTTTTGAAGGCCCTCTTTTTCATGGTCATGAAAACTTCAATTTGTGTGGTAAAGGGTTAAAAAGCCAGTGGAGCGATACAGGGCCATCATGGCCCTCTTGTTGGACAACTCCATTATGAATGGTGTGTTGAAAAATATAAACCTGTTTGCCATAGAGGAAAAAAAGGAGGGAGGTGTCTGTAAGATTCAGTACAGTTATTATGGAGATAGAATTGCAAAAAACTGTTTCTCAAATAGAATTGTTAATCTTATATCCTACATAGCTTGCATATAGTACATGTACTATAAAACCTGCAGTAGATACTTCTGCTGACTTCTGCAGGCATTAAATAAGTCTGTATTAATTGTAGTCTGATCATGGGTTTATGATGTCTGCTTTAAATGTTGAAGAGTTTATACTTGAATTAGAATAGTGAAAATATTCAAGATTTGTTTATTTTTTTTTTACAGAGGTTTTTGAATACACCATTGAACATGCTTCTAAAGAGATGAACAGGTAAGAAATATGTTTTTTGGATGCGTGATGGAACAAGTTTATAAAATTACAATCTTTATTAGTCATATGAAACATCTTTTGTATTAGAATGCTAAAAATATATTATTAGGGACTATTATCTCTTACATCATGAATGTCATTAGCATATAGACATTACTAACACATTACTAACAAACCAACTAACATTGAATTGTAAAGTATGACATCAGATGGCCACAATTTTCCATCATACCAGTTGACGTGACCAACAAAAAAAAGTATGTTTGTTGTTTAATCCTTTACCTCATAAGGCATTCCTATAGCATCTCTAATTGACCCTAAATAACAGCAAGGATGAGGCTGTTTCTTATGTGTAAATGACACCTTTTGATAGCATAGAAAACATTGTGACAAAAGGTGAAATTGCTCGTCACGAGCAATTTCACCTTTTGCCACAATGTTTTCTAAAGGCTCCTACAAGCAATGTGTTGAAATGAGTATCTATGGACTAAAGGGTTAACACTTATTTCCTTTTGCGCCTCAAAAAACTCCCAAGTGATTAATAGACTGAATTTTCATCACTCACTATGTTTTAACTCATTACCAAACGACAAAATTTTTTGCATGTCCAAATTGAAAGCATTTGCAGACGACAAAATAAAAGTGACTGAAAATTTGAAATATGTTTTGTGAAGAAAACATATTGGGAAAAGAAGAAAATGCTGGTGACCAGCACTTTCTCCTTTCCTACAATGTTTTCTACAGGCTTCTTTCTGAGGCTCGTCAAATGTAGGGATTGTGTGTTAAAGAAAAAGAAAAGTGTGTGGGTGTGTTTTTTAACCTTTTCAAATAAACATTCACAGGCCACCTTTAAAATTTTGAAACTCAGCCAACAGAGCAAACCAGCCATGCACTGTAATCTTAAGTTCTGAGACCAAATATTATGGCTTGCTATTAATTTGATGTGTTGTCACTTTCATAAAGTTCCAATTAGTATAAGAAAAACTTTGGAAGTTTTCTGTTCCAGAAAATGTAAATTGCCAGACTGACCCTGACAAATTGTTTGTTTGGTTTTACTTATTGTAACTACCTCTAGAAATTGTGACAGAGAGCCTTAAAAATGTTTTTCACAAAAAGTATGACCAACAAACATGAATTTAAGTTTTATTTATAATCACATATAATAATGTTGTTGGGAATTAATTACCCATAATAAGTGATTTTTATTTTTGTAACATGGTTTTCAGAGTTGTATCCTTCATTCAAAAAAGGATATTTCATGATAGGTTACGGTAAAATGAATTCATTTGTTTCAGACAAGAACAAGATCGTGAGATGAAGATGTACAGAGAGGTGTATTCGAGACATAAAGACTTTCTGCAAGCATGTGTGGGAAATGAATTTGAATTGGTATCTATTTCACTTCTTGTAGAAACGACCCTTTCATGAACAATACAAAGTATTACTCACCTGCAGTTTACAGTTTTCAAAGAAATTGTGTGTTAAAGAGAAATTGATTGTCAAATGCAGTTAATTGTAAGTAATTGGTAGCCTTCTTCTCTTCAGTGATTAGAGAAGATTTCATTGTGTTGAATTTTAAGTAGTGTTGATTTCTGGTACTCATATTTTACTTGGATGTTAGTAAAGTGTGCTGCAAACTTATTTCAGGAAAAAAATATTTGCCTTTTGCTTTATTAGTAAGTTTTAAGATTGGTGTGAAAAACTGAAAAAGCTTGACTTAACTGAAACAGTTAGAACATGTATTCTTATGTTTTATGGTGAATTTGGAAAAAAAAAAAAAAAAAGATATGATTTACCGGTATTTGCATTCCTTTGACATGTCTTGACTTTCTTTATTCCTTACTTTTTATTTTTCACAGCCACCTCAAGATGTTCTGAGATTGTTAGTTTATGGTGAAATAGGTATGTGAATAGAATTGTTAACACGTAACCCAATGCTTCTGAGGGAAATACTAGACTCTTAAGCAGATAGATTACACAGGACGAGAACATGAGTGCTGATTTGAGATCTAGAAGTATTTGTTAAAGTGGCAGAGATATTAATATAGAAAAGTTACATGTATGTATTGGGTTTTTATATTTCGTGAAGGAGCATAGGGCCACAAAAGAAAAAATAAAAAGAATACCCTAATTACATTTGTTCTCAACTTTTTTTCGTTTGTAAGAATTTTGGTAGAATAAAATGATACTGGGTAGGGCAAGGTTGTATGCAAACCACAGGTTCTGCTAGATTTGTCATTTAAAAAAGTTGTCTTCAATTGGCATATCAATACAGACATAAAAGAAGATTTTTATTGTTTGAAAAAGCACATTATGTTCATCCTCTTCATTGAGTGTGTTTATGTTGCTACCAGTCCATCTTTTTACCAGTTGACACAGTGCTACTTGGATTTGTTGATATTGAAAGCTATTGCAGCCTACAAATTTGGTGTGGCAAAGAGAATGATGTTTGTCTGTGAAAGTTGAAAAACAGATAATTATTTCCCAAATAACAAAATTTTACGTTTGTCCAAATTGAAAGCATTTGCTCATAACAAAATAAAAGAGACTCAAAATTTGAAATTTGTTTTCTGAAGAATAGAAAACATTGTGGGAAAAGGAGAAAATGCTGGTTACCAGCATTTTCTCCTTTTCCCACAATGCTTTCTAAAGGATTCTTTCTTGGGGTCATCAAAGGTAGGTATTGTGTGGTAATGGTTTACAGGAGCCTGCACTTTGAAATGTTGTACCTTTACCATGCAACCCCTGTTTTAACCACCCTGGACAGCAGTGCTATAGAAAACATTGTTGGAAAAGGAGAAAATGCTGGTTATCATGTGTTCTACTGTTTTGCAGACATGCTTAAAAGATAGGATGGTTATTATGACTAACATTATTAGTCAAGTGAACCTGACCTTGTTATAGTTGAAGTAATGAATGAAGTTCTCTTTTGTTCTGTTAAATTCTTCAGAATTGGTGAAAGACTTCGAGTATGATGATTTGTATCTACACTTTTTTGTTGATCTTCCAAAATGTAAGTATGGCAAGTAAATTGTTTCTTTTCTTTTCCTGTCATTCATGTCCAGATGTTGGAAACTGAAATTCATATACAGAGGAAGCAAATGTTGAAAAGAGCTTCATAATGTAAGAGACTCCAGGTGCAATATGGAAAATGTGCACAAAGGAGCAATTTCTTGCCACAATTGCTCGTTTTCTGAGATTGTTTTCAAAAGCTATCTATTGCTTGAGCTTAACATTTTGTGACATACATGTAATTTCAGACTTGCGTAGATTGAAAGCATCTTGAGACAGCAAATTGAATGTATATTAAATAACAGGGATTGTTTTGAAAAGGGTAGAAAACCTGGGATCTATTTTGGGCAGTGGAGGGTGAGGGCGTGGGGAGAGAACATGCTGGTAACAAACATTTTTCTCCCTTTCTAAAATATTTTTCTGAAATCTTCTTCCTCAATGTTTTCATAAAAGGGGATTAATGATGTGTTAAAGGGTTAAAAGTTCATGTAATATCTTCAAATACTGGTATAACTTATGATACCATCACTATCTATTTCCAGACTGGACAGCAGAAAGGCATCAACAGTTGTCGTGGGTCACGCAGACATGTTCTACTAAAGTGGTAGGAAGGGTAAGTTAGGCATTTATGTCTAGCACATTCTTTTGATACAACAAACTGTTTACTTCATTCCTATCAAATGATGAAAGCATAACAGGGTTAACCCTTTACCCCATAAGGCATTTCTATTTTTGTGAAGGGTAGAAAAGATAGTGGGAAAAGGAGAAAATGCTTGTTACCAACATTTTCTCCTTTTCTCACAATATTTTCTAAAAGCTTCTTACTCAGGGTTGTCAAAAGTAGGGATTGTGTGGTAATGGGTTAAGCATAGAGTCTATTGTAGACATACATTATAAGTACTAGTCACTTACATATTAACTTCTTTACCAAATAACAAAATTTTAGATCTGTTTAATTTGAAAGTATTTTGAGATAACAAACTAAGGTTGCATAAATTAAATTTATCTTTAATAAGGTAGAAAACATTGTGAGGAAAAAATATAGCTCGTTATTTACCAGCATTTTCTCATATTGCTTCATTGGTTTCATTGACATTCTTTTGTTGATTATGGAAATGTTTGATAAAAGGTTATATAGAAGGAAAGACTATACTATATACACTGTATTAACCCATTACCACACAATCCCTACTTTTGACGAAGCTGAGAATAAAGCCTTTAGAAAACATTGTGGGAAAAGTAGAAAATGCTGATAACCAGCATTTTCTCCTTTTCCAACATTGTTTTCTACCCTTCACAAAACACATTTCCAATTTTCAGACATTTTTTAATTTGTCATCTGCAAATGCTTTCAATTTGGACAAGCCTAAAATATTGTCGTTTGGTAATGAGTTAAGAAATGAAAGAGTCAGTTGTCTCCATGATATGAATGAAATGCTGTTGATGGTAGTTTTACAAAATTCCCACAAAATTTTAACTTAAGCTCACTCATACAATTCTAATGTTTTTTATATGCTAGTATTTGCCCTTGAATAGGTATAAAACATTGTGGGAAAAGGAGGAGAGTGCTGGTTACTACCACTTTCTCCTTTTCCTCCATTCTTTCAAAGGCTTTCTTCATGAAGTTTGCCAAAACTAAGGATTGCTGGGTTAACTCTTTACCACAGTCCCGACTTTTCACTACCCTGAGAAAGAAGCCTTTTGAAATCATTATGGGAAAAGGAGAAAATGCTGGTAACCAGCATTTTCTCCTTTTCCCACAGTGTTTTCTACCCTTCACAAAACAAATTTCAAATTTTCAATCACTTTCATTTTGTTGTCTCGATTTGTCTCGATTTGGACAAACCTAAAATTTTGTTGTTTGGTAATGACTTAAAGTCAAAACTACATTCACATTTAGACATAGATTTTAATCATTTTTCCCTTATATTTTACAGGATGATGTGGCATATTTTAGTTTTCCTTTCCACTTTGAATTATTTTACAAAAATGACAATGTTGACGAGGATGAAAGAGGTAATAACCTAACACTCAAACATTTTTATTACTTAAGTCTTTACCAAAAGACAAAATTTTATACTGGTCCAAATTAAAAGCACTTGCAGACGACAAATAAACGTAAATCAAAAATTGAAATTTGTTTCAAGCAGAGTAGGAAAAATTGTTGGAAAAGGAGAAAATTTCTCTTTTTCCCACAATGCCTTCATTGAAAACTGCTGAGCTCTTGGCCCAATAGTGAAGAGTTCAAACCATCATGAACCTGTAGACTTTCGGAAACATTCAGGGAAAAAGAGAAATTGCCAGCATTTTCTCCTTCTGCAAAGTTTACTACCCGCTAAGAGATGAGTGTCAACATTTAAGCCGTATTTAATTTTTTAGCTTGAATGCTTTCTGTTTGGACACGTATAAAATTCTATTGTCAATACTTTACTACACAATTCCATCTTTCAACAACCCTGAGAAAGATGCCTTTTGAAAACAATGTGAGAAAGGAAGAAAATGCTGGTACTACAATGTTTTCTTACCTACCAAAAGCATATTGCATCGTTTGAGCCATGTTTGAAGGGTCATCTGCAAATGCTTTTAACTTCAGCAAGGGTTAAGTTGAATTCCAGCCGACTTCATTCTGAATTTACTTGCAGAGTTAGAGTTGCCACGCTTTCCAAGTATAATGATTGAGGTTTTATCATTGGACTCCTGGAACAGATTTAGGACAGAGGGCTACACATACCTTACAGTTCCGGGACAACCAGGTTTGTATAACTTTATCTCTCTAGTAGATAAAGTTTTGTCTTTCGCCTTCAAGGTTCTTTGTTTACTCTCAGTTAAACATAATTTTTACATTGATTGAGTAACACGTTCTTCCACCTTATACTAATATCTCTTGATTCTACTGCCTAGAGACTACACATATGTGTGGGCCAATGAAAAATCCCAAAGTTGAAATCTCTAACAAGTCTTGGAAATGTTGCCTAGTAAAAGCTATTTTTAACAGAATGTTGACAGAAATATCAGATTGTGTGTATCCATTGCCTTCCAGCATATTAACTGATTTTGTGAAGTAAAATTTGGAAAGGCACTCAAACCTCTCATTCTTATGACAGATTTATCGTGATATTTATTAACAGGAAAGCATGTAGAAAGTTTACAGTGCTGGAGACCAGTTGGTACTAACATCATATCACAGCTACGCAGATTTTTTATTGGCGGTTCTCCAGAGTTAGAGGACCTGACATACACTGCTATACCATCCACATTTCAGGTATGGTAACTGTGGGGATTGTGTGTGTTGTATAGGGGACTGCTATGAAGTTTGACAGGAAAAAGCTTTCCACAGGATATTGTATTTACTAAGAATTCTAGATATTGTTCTTGGACTGAATTCTCTAGACTAGTCATCTAATTGGCTTTTGTAGTGACATCATAGCATTATAATTTACTGTCAGAGAAACTGCTGCATTCCATTCAATAGCATATAAGATTTGAAATATTTGAATTAGTCAGTATTTTACATCAACTTCATGTTTGTATTTTAAATTTGTTTTTTAGGGAACCCATCTCAGCAAGTTTGGCTTTAAAACTGAATCTACGGGCACAGTGAATGTCAATCTCAATGTTATTATGCAGTCTAGGTGAGGAGAAATAATTCATATTTGACATTTAACATGTAGAGGCAGTAGAAGGCCCTTATGATGTGGACAAGGAAAATTAAGATCAGACTTCACAGAACATACTGTCTGATCTTTATTAAATACTGTCCTTGACAGTTATAGGCCAGCTAATTTTGAAAGACCCATCTCATTAAAACTGCTTTTTTCTTTTTATCATACTTAATACATGTATATATACATATTTATTGACCTTTATACGGACAAAATCTAAATTACAGGTTAAATGTGATACAAATAGTGGGATTTGATTCTGAAAGGGAAGAAAACATTGTGGAAAAATATTCACACAAATGTTTTGGAAAGCTTTCTTTCTCGGGGTCGTAATAATTTGGGGTTGTATTGTAGAGGCATAATGTATAGCAGCTGACACTTTTATGTAAAGAGTTTCTAAGTTTTTCAATATTTGCTTTCTGAAGCCTAAGGCAGTTTCATGTTGTTCTCTAAATCTCATGTCCAATTATTTTGTTTATTTCCAGAGCTTTTAGGGAGAAGAAAGCCAGCAAACAGTCCTTGAGCTCGCTTTTAGAAGCTTTAGGGTTAGTATTAATATCTTTACATTTGAAAAAAGTGAAGTTGCAAGCTGTTAGATCTATTTCCATAGCTTTACATAATGAATGATCATATCAAAAATTTAATTCATAGCCAAAACTCCCAGTATTTCTGTGGCTTGTTTATACACCTTAGTTTTACAAGATGGTCTGTTTTGCCCTTTATCTACAGAGCCCAGAAGAGTAAATTAAGTTGTATTCAGTATTCATAAAGAACATTTAAAAAAAGGGCCTGTTCATTAAAATGTCTTCTTTTGTCAAATTTCAGGATTAATGCTGTCCAGCAGAATATTTCAAATGTTTTAGGTGAGTTGACTTAATTGGTTTGTTAAACTTCTTATCAGACAACAAAATTTAGGCAAAAATTAAAAGCACTTAAGTGTTGCTAACTTAATGTGGCGATGTGATAAAACTTGTCCTTTCTCGAGATGAAATTGTTAATGTCCAAAAAGGAATAAATGCATAGCTACCACCGTTTTCTCACCTTTCCTTAATATTTTTTCATAGGAAATGGGGTGGGGGGGGGCAATACAACAAGATTAATTTTGACATCATACACACTTAACCAGCAATTTCTCCGTCTTCTACATTTTCTTACTTTCCCTTACTATTTTTTCATAGGAAGGGGGAAGGGGCAATACAATACAAGATTGAATTTGCCATCATACACACTTTTTTTTAAACAGCAATTTCCCCATTTTCTACAGTGTTTTTACCCTTTCATTAATGAATACCATTACTTTAGCAACTTTTTTGTGGGGTAGTGGAAGGGGTAATTTATGAATGCTTTCAATTCTGAGGAGTCGAAAAGTCTGTGTCATTGTCTTTCAATAACTATGACCTTTTGTAACATATATGTATCTGGTATTACTGAAGATTGTTCCTTCATTCTTGCACATCTTTTTAACAGTCTAAGGAGAACCCATACAGCAAGGGCACATAATCATCAAAGTATTTTGACACACTTGTGCCCTTTTTTGTCCTCTGCCATGTGTCCATCTTGGAGAATTAGTGCAACACCATAGGACAGAATTATGAAAACATTTATTGTTATTTTGCCGATTTAAGTTTTTTGGTTGTTAACTTGATAATTTTTACTGAATATTAAGCACTTGCAGCTGCATGCGGTACTCTTGGGTGTTTTTGTGATTATCAATCAACATTTTCTATTTTCCAGGGCATTTTGATGACTAGATCTGGGTTTATCAGGTCCAATTTTCACGTTGTTGTAAAGTCATTTCTTTTCTTTTTGATAGATGCCTTCAAGAAAGCAAGAAACAGAATGTTGCAGGCCAGAGAGAATGCATCAAAAGATCTTATGAAAGACACATCTAAAACAGCTGCAGCGTGATAACACTTCATGTGTTACAACCTGTTTCCGTCCATGTTTGGGATAATGAAAATCATGAATCTGATGCTCTATAAACTTTTTTCTCTGTGCTATTGTTGACTTCTTGGTGTAACAGTATGTCTGAAAAGATGTAATCATGATAACTACAATAACCATATAAATGACTTGTAATGAACAAAGAGGGTTTCCATGAATCAACTTTTTACCACACAACCCAAGGTTATAAAAAGCTGGCTAGTGAAAACATTTTTGAAATAGAAGAAAATGCTGGGCACCAGCATTTTGTTCTTTTCGAACAATGTTTTCCACCCTTCCACAGACAAATCTCATTATTTTCATATTTAATTTTATTGTCTGTGTGTACCTTTTGAGTGGTAAAAAATAGTGTTGTGCTGTTGTGACCTTGTATAGTGCAGGTTAAAAGGGTAAATGAAACAGGAAAAAGAGAAATGATTTGCTTGAAGCACTTTCTTTGACATATTTTTGCAAAAGCAGTCTGCTGCTAGAGAAAAAAGTTATTCATTAGATATTGATGGCCTTAGTTGATTTTCACGAAGTTTAAATTGTAAATATTGTACATATATGAAAATAAGGTACTGTGATAGGAAAATGTAATTTTCGAGACATATTTATTGATAGAATAAATCTTTGAAGTACTAATGAAAGTTTTCTGATTATTGTTTTGTCAGTCAATAAAAGCCCATCTTTAGTTATATATGTGTCATTTTTTTCTATCCTATGTGAAACAGATTAAAAATCTTTATCTCATTATGAAGTAACTGTGCCTCAGTATCTCATTATTAAGCTAACATACCCAAATATTTCATTTAGTGACAGTGCCCCAGTATTCTGTTATTTAGGTGTCTTGCCCCAGTATGTGTATCTTAGTGACTGTGTCCCCATCTCATTATTAAGCTTCCTGACCCAAGTATTTCATTTTAATAGCGACACTGCCCCAGTATCTTGTTATTTAGCTATCTTGCCCGAGTATGTGTATCTTAGTGACTGAGCCCCCATATCATTATTTAGCTACTAGGCCCAGGTATTTCATTTAGTGACAGTGCCCCAGTATCTTGTTATTTAGCTGTCTAACCCAAGTATGTGTACCTTAGTGACTGTGCCCCCATCTCATTATTAAACTTTTAGACCCAAGTATTTCATTTGGTGACAGTGCTACAGTATCCTTTTAATTTAGTTATCTTGTCCGAATATATGTATCTTAGTGACTGTGCCTCCAGCATTTTCTCCTTTTCCCACGTTTTCTACCCTACAGGAAACAGATTTCAATTCTTGAGTTATGTTCCATTTTGTCATCTGCTTTCAATTTGAACCAGTCTAAAATTTTGTTGTTTTGTAAAGAGTTCAGAGAATGTGCCCCATTATTTTATTAACCAGCTCCCGTACCTTAGTATCTCATTTTTTCAACTGCATGACTAAGTATATCATTAATTTTATTCCAACATGATGAGTGAATAGGGATCTATCAACACAGTGCAGCAAATGCATGGTACGATCTACATCATTCTTTATAGACTGATGTCATTCTGCATAAAGACGTCGCCTTTTTGCTGTACAATGTCTCCACCCTCCGATATTTTGTCAATGAGAGTCACTTGACATAAACAAATCATCATTTTCCGTTCCATGACTAAAGAGGAAGGAAAATCCTCCATACTTATATAAAATGTTTTGATAGAAATTGACAATGATGGTACATGTACTCTTCAACATTCACAAGTAAACAGATATAAATTAAATGACTTTTCAAGTCGAAGGTTAGTTAAAAATTGACCAGTGTTGTCATTATGGGATTTGGGTGGGTGGAGTATTATTCAGTGTATTCAAAGCAACTAAGGCTCCAATGCTTGACAATAGTCATTGTTGTTGTCATTTGAAAGGGAAAAAGTATATCAATACAGTGGTGAGGTTTGTTATGTTGTGATTGATGCCTAAGGTTTTATTTAAATTTGATTCTTTTTTCAGTTACCAACTGGGCAGTGTGGTTATGTTGTGGTAAGTAACTGGAATAATAATGGTTTATTCAATGGAACACAACCCGTATCCGCATTTTATTCTAAACATGAACTTGTTTTCCTTTGATTAAGAGTTGGTCATGCTGGAATTGAAGTAATCTCCTTTCTATCGTGGTTTGTCATCCAATAAGCCTCTTTAGCTATGATGATCAATGAATAAACCACTAGGGCTATTGCCCTAGGAGAAAACGCTGGTTACCACCAATTTCTCTTTTTCCCAAAATGTTTTCAAGTCTTCTTTCTCAGGGTCATTAAAAACTCAGGATTGTGTGGTAACAACAAAATTTTCGACTGGTTTAAAATGAAAGCATTTGCAGAAGACAAAATAAATATGACTGAAAAATCAAAATTTGATTTGGAAAGGGTAGAAAACATTGTGGGAAAAGGAGAAAATGTTGGTTACTAGCATTTTCTCCTTTTCCCATGTTTTCAAAAGGCTTCTACCTCAGGGTTGTCAAAAGTCGGCATTGTGTGGAAATGAGTTAAGAGACACATTCCATCTCACGGAGTCAAGCTGATTACCAGCATTTTCTCCTTTTCCCACAATGTTTTCAAAAGGCTTCTACCTCTGGGTCGTCGAAAGTCGTCATTGTGTGGTAATGAGTTAAGAGACATGGTCCGTCTCACAGAATCAAGCTGATTGTATTGACCAAGAATTACACAACACTCTAGCCGAGTTATTTATTGTGCCTCACAACTCACAACCATGGTTTATTGAACGATAAACCATGACAGAAGATCATTTCTGAAGTGAATGCCTCAGTATCTCATTTATCATCAAATGGATTCCCCGGCCTTTGAATAGCATTCCATGGAACATCTGCACTCTCATTAAATTTTATCCTAGGGAATTATAAAAGCTTATCATATGCTACAAGTAGGTTTTTTTCTATAGTTTGACTGCGAGCCTTGGTATTTCATTTAGAAGACTATAGGGCTAATCTCATTACCAAACATCAAAATTTTTGGTTTGTCCAAATCAAAAGCATTTGCAGACAGCAAAATAAAAGTAATTGAAAATTTGAAATTTGTTTGTAAAGGATAAAAAACATTGTGGGAAAAGGAGCAAATACTGGTTATCAGCATTTTCTCCTTTTCCCACAATGTTTTCTAAAGGCTTCTTTCGCTGGGCGTCAAAAGTTGGGATTGTGTGGTAATGGGTTAAAATAGCCGGTGAAAACGCATTTGTTTAGAGCTAAGCAAAGTGCTTTAAATGTCACAAAAGTCTTTGTTGCTTTATGTAGTGGAGAGATAGGAAGGAAGAGGGAGCAGCCAGTGAATTTGTAAATTTTACCTATGAGAAAGTATGTATTGGTATACTGGCTTTGTTCGTATTGGAGGTTTATGCCATTTTAAAAGCTTAGGTTGTTGGCTGGTAAGAAAACTGCCGCAACAGGGTACCAAACCTGTGACCTCCAGGTCATGAGTCAGATATGCTAACCACTGAGCCACCCGGCCAGACAGATATACTGGCTTCCACGATATGACTTAGTATCTTTGTTTTCTCTAGTCCCGTAGTTCCGTTATATCAGGTATACTGGCTTCCATGATTATAAATGAACTACGATACTAGAGAAAACTATGTAAAATATCCATACAAACACAAAAAGACAGATGATTTTTGTATTTATTTGACAGTTAAACATTTAAAAATGGCTGTTTGCTTACAATTATAGCTCCTGAAGATCATGTAGATCAAGACCAGATTACACAAAGAGTCTAGTGTAATTCTTGATCAATACAATCAGCTTGATTCTGTGAGATGGACCATGTCTCTTAACTCATTACCACACAATGACGACTTTTGACGACCCTGAGGTAGAAGCCTTTTGAAAACATCATGGGAAAAGGATAAAATGCTGGTAACCAGCATTTTCTCCTTTTCCCACAATGTTTTCTACCCTTCCAAAATCAAATTTCGATTTTTCAGTCATATTTATTTTGTCGTCCACAAAGGCTTTCAATTTGAACCAGTCTAAAATTTTGTTGTTTGGTAAAGTGTTAACTCATTACCACACAATCCCGAGTTTTTAATGACCCTGAGAAAGAAGACTTGAAAACATTTTGGGAAAAGGAGAAAATGCTGGTAACCAGCATTTTTTCCCTTTCTCACAATGTTTTCTACCGTATCAAAGAAAGATTGCACCATTTGAGCTACATTAAAATTGTTTTCTGCAAATGCTTTTAGTATGGACAAGTCTAGAAAATTGTCGTTTGGTAAAGAGTAAATGTAGACTGAATTGCATTGAAATATGAGTTTAATTAAGAAATAATCTTCTTTCTAATGTGTTTTATTGTTCAATAAACCACAGTTGTGAGTTATGAGGCACATAAATAATCCACAAGGGTGATAGCCCAGGTGGTTTATTCATTGGGCCTCATAACTCACGACATGGTTTATTAAACGATAAACCACATTAGAAAGAAGATTATTTCGATTCTAATATGGCCAATTCTTAATCAAAGGAAAATAAGTTCAAACTTGGGAGTAAAAACGCGGATGAACATTATGTTCCATTGAATAACTCACTCATTGAATGTCATCACTCGATATAGAATGATGTCACTCTACATGGATTGTTGCAGATTTTACCATCTTTCCTTGCACTGTGTTTATAGAGCTGAATTCTTGTGTCATGTTAGAATTAACCTTTTATCAGATGACAAAATGTTAATCTTACTAAAATTTAGAGCATTTGCTGACAATAAATGAAGCTCATATAATAATAAGATCTATTTTTAAAAATGTGACAAGCATTGTTGAACAAGGAGAAAATTCTGTTTTTTCAATCATTTTCTCTTTATCAAACAATATTTTCAAAAGCCTTGTCCTTAAGGTCAATTAAAACATTGGATTTTTTAGTAAGGATTAAACTTAACTGGCAGGAAAGAAGAAAATGACCATCACAATATTACAATAATTTTCATTACCCCAAGTCACGTTTGTAGAAATTGACATGATTTAGAATTAGCGTAAGCACATTTAACAGCATTGCAGTAAAAGGAAAAACATGTGATAGCTCCTTTTGCTACAATTTATTATCAAAATGTTTTCTTCCGAAGCAATATTGAAAAAGGTTGGATATATATTAACACTTCACAATAGTGCAGACTTTTTGACTGGAGTTCAAATTGAAAGAAGAGAAAATAATTAAATGTTGCTCAAATGACGGTGTTACTCTTTGATAGGATTGCAAACACTTGCTTGGTCTTTGCTAGGATAGCAAACATTGTGGGAAAAAACGAGAAAGCACTAATATCTTTTTTAGCTTCACTGGCCGAAGGCCAGCGAGCTATTGTCATGGCGTTGTGTCCGTCGTGCATGCGTCCGTCCGTTCGTCCGTGCGTGCGTGCGTCCGTAAACTTTTTCTTTAAAAAACTTCTCCTCAGAAACTATTGACTGGATTTTTACCAAATTTCACAGGAATGTTCCTTAGGTGGTCCTCTTTCAAATTCCTTCAAATAATTCTGTTCCATGAATAATTCTGGTTGCCATGGCAACCAAAGTAAAAAAAACCTTTAAAAATCTTCTCCTCCCAAGCCGCTAATTGGATAGCATTATTTTTTTGCAGGAATGTTCCTTAGGTAGAGGTCTACAGAATTCCTTAAAAAAAAAAAGATCCGTCAAAAAACATGGCTTTTATGGGAGACTCATTTTCCTTTTATGGTATAAAGTAAAATCTTTGAAAAATTTCTTCTCTCAAACTACTTGTTTTGATTTCATTGTTGTATTGAAGGTTACTTCCAATGGTGGTAAGTCTTTACCATACAATCCTGACTTTTAAGGACCCTAAAGAAGAAGTCCTTGGAAAACACTCTTGGAAAAGGAGAAAATGCTGGTAATCAGCATTTTCTCCTTTTCCCTCAGTGTTTTCTACTCTATCAAAGAGAGAAATAATTTCATCAATGTTTAATTTGTTATCTGCAAATGCTTTCAGTTTGGTCACATCCCAAATTTTGTCGTTTGGTAAAGAGTTAAAGATGGTTGCTTTACATAATCTATAATCCTTTTCATATAAAACAAGAGAAACTCTGCACTTTGATAAGTTCTGGTAAAGGTTTGTTGACCTACTGGTGACCTAGTAGAAAGAGGGACAGGGCTTTACTGTTGTGATAGGCATTTTGTTATCAAATCAAACTGATCCCTGACAAAGACGACTTTAGAAAACATTGTGGGAAAAAGAGAAAATGCTGGTAGCCTTTTCCCACAATGTTATCTACCCTTCACAAAACAACTTTAAAATTTTCAGTAACTCTTATTTTTTCATCTACAAATGCTTTCCATTTGGACAACCCTAAAATGTTGTCGTTTGGTAATGAGTTAACTATAACCAGAAGACAAAATTTTTATAACTGGCCATAATTGAAAGATATTACAGACAACATAATAAATCTTCAACTTAGTAAAACTTGTATCAAAAAGGGTAGAAATTATTGTGTAAAACTGAGAAAATGCAGGTAACTTTTATTTTCTTTTTTTCTCACAATGATTTTCATAGCTTTTTTTTCTTTAGTGACCTAAAATGCAGGAATGAATGTTAATTGTTAAAAACTTCTCTTCGCCGTTACAGAAAAATCAGGCCTGTGGAGCGATACAGGCGCTCAAGCGCCTCTAGTTCCATAATGTTTTCAAAAAAAGTTTTTCTGAAGGTACATAAACCATGGATTGCTTGGTGAAAGATTAACTCTACCAAACCATGAAATGTTAGCCTTGTCCACATTGAAAGCACTGAAGAACACTATTTCAAAATGGCTCATCTAATTGAATTTAACTTTGAAGGGGTGGAAAACATTGTGGGAAAAGAGGAAGATGCTTATCACCAGCACTTTCTTCTTTTCCTACATTATATTCGAAAGCACCCTTTCCAGATTTGATAAAACATTTTACAGTTTAATAAAGGGTCAAGACGCCCCCAACTTATTGTTACAACAGGTGTCAGATACTGATGAATTACATGTTCGTGCCCGACTTTCTGTCTTCTGTCTATGTTCCTCACTTTCAATCTTCCCTTTTATGTTGTCCAAGTTACTCTTTTCTTCTTTCTCTACTTTAATTTTCACTGTTCTAGATTTCTTCTGCCTAACTGGTCTATGAGCTTCATTGTTGTTGGTCCATGGGCCAAGACTGTCATTTGCATAGAAGTCCATTGGATATATACTCTGCCATTTTACTGTATCCAAGGCAACAGACATCTACAAACAAAAATACAAATGGTTCATAAAAATAACTGTCGTTATTGAAGAATACAGTCATTCTTTTATCCAATGCAGACAGGCAACTTTACAAGTGCCAACCCAGGTGGCTCAGTGGTGAGTGAGTCGGACTCATGACCTGGTGGTTGTGAGTTCGATACCGGGTTGAGGCTAACTTTCTTTCCGGCATATTTTGCCTCTCACCTCTGCTGAAGCATGTGAGAAAAGTAGTCTGTGGCTTTGGAAAGAAAGTAGTGTAAATACTGGTGTGAGAAAGCCAGGAAACACATGTGCGTCCCCAAGTGCCATGAAATGACCTTAATTGTTAAAGTGGCGTTAAACCCCAATACAACCAACAACTTTACAGGTAGCCAATACTGCAAATTTTAAGTAGGCCATACATGTGGGCAATTGTGTGGCACATACATGAACAAATTTTAAGGCCACTCAAAATCAAAAACAGTTCGAGACAACAATCTTAATATGACTTCATAACTGATGAAGTAATTTTGGGAAAGGGTACGAAAAAAGGTGAAGAAAAAGAACAAGAAAAAGAACATACTGGTTATTAGTATTTTCTCTTTTTCCCACAATGTTTTCAAAAAACCGTCCTTCTTGAGTGTTTGCCAAGCCATAGAAGGCCAATGGTACAGAACAGGACCTGAATACAGATTCCTTGAAACAAAAAGCAAAACCTACAAGAAACACATGTACTGGTACATCAATTCTATCTATACTTGTACTATGGTGTTCTAAAATACCTTAACCCTTTACCAAACGACAAAATTTTAGGTTGGTCCAGATTAAAAGCACTTGCAGACGACACAATAAACGTAACTCAAAAATTGAAATTTGTTTCCAGCAGAGTAGAAAACATTGTGGGAAAAGGAGAAAATGCTGGTTACCAGCATTTTCACCTTTTCCCACAATGTTTTCAAAAGGCTACTATCTCGGGGTCGTAAAAACCAGGGATTGTTTGGTAAAGGGTTAAAATACCATATGGAAAACTAAGTATATGTCTTACCTCATACGGGGACAATAAAGGCTTATCAAAAGCCATGCCCCAGTCTATTGATAGTCTTGGACAAGCTATTTGCACCCATCTGATCAAAAGATTGAAACCCATGATTAATCACTATTTTCAGAAAAAGATATTTGTTCGATACAATACTTAACCCTTTATCACACAATCTTTATTTTTAATGACCCTGAGAAAAGAGCCTTCTGAAAACAGAACAGAACAGCCTTCTGGTGACCAGCATTTTCTCCTTTTCCCACAAGGTTTTCCACATTATCAAGGACAAAATCTATCCTTTGAACAATGTTTAAACTAACATCTGCAAATGATTTGAATCTGTACAAGTCTTTATTTTGCTTGTGTGGTAAAGGGTTAAGAAGGAAAAAAAAAAACAGAACCTGGTCTAAGACAATATGTTACCTCTTTACTCATTAACAAAATTTTAGAATCACCCTACCTAAAGGCATTTTCAAACAACAAACCAAATACGGCTCAACTATCAGAACTCTCTTTGAAAGAATACAAATCATTATGGGAAAATTTTTGTCCTCTTACAAAAAAGTATTTTCATTGTTCTTTCCCAAGGGCCATAAAACACAGACTCGTTTTGTATATGGTTGAATTTTGAGCACTTCAATGGGAAGCAATTACTTTTGATTTCTTTTTTGCTATGCAAAAGTCTAGGCTTGAACCAATGACTACCGGTACTTAACTCTTTACCAAATGACAACATTTTGGACAAGTCCAAATTGAAAGCATTTGCAGATGACAAAATGAAAGCGACTGAATATTTGAACTTTGATTTAAGAAGAGAAGAAAACATTGTGAGAAAAGGAGAAAATGCTGGTTACCAGTATTTTCTCCTTTTCCCTCAATGTTTTCAGAAGGCTTCTTTCTCAGGGTCACAAAAAAGTAGGGATTGTGTGGTAAAGAGTTAAGCCATAATAGGATGATTATTTTGGATCACTATTCATTTTATGGAGTTGTGCAGTTATAGCATTGTTTTCACTCATTCAAACATGTAGTCCCTTGATTCCATCATCATTTGTACAAGGACGAGTATTACTAGCATGCATTAACTCTGTACCACATAACAGAATTTTACACTGAATGAAGTTGAAAGCATTTGAAGATGACAAATGTACGTCAAATGATGATGTCTGTCTTACCAGCTGGTTACCAGCATTTTCTCCTTTTCCAAAATGTTTTCAAAGTCCCTTTTACTCAAGGTTGTTAAATTTAGGCATTGTGTGGAACAGGGGCAAATCCTGAACAGCTGGGCCACAGAACATATTGTTATACAACTGTGACCAAAATCATTATTAAGAGTTGTGAATACAAATAAAAAGCTCAGTACTAGTTTTTTACAGACAATCACAGATGCACATACATGTATAAATTCATAAACCTTAAGAAAAAAATTGGCAAAAAATACTTACACATCAATATGACTAAATAAGCTAAGCTTATCAGGAAATATTTCAGATAACAGCACAATGACATATTTTTTCCCACACTGTGTTATTTGGTCCTGCAGATTCTGAAAGTAAATAAAAAAGAACATCTTAACTTATTTCTTCCTGAAATACAATAATAGCCACAACACCGAGACATCCTTATTAAAAGTAGATTACATGCATTAACATATTACATATTACAAATACCAGCAACAAATATTGTATGTAAACATTTCCAACAATTGTATTACTTCTTAAAGAATTAACTCTTCACTAAATGACAAAATTTTGGACAAGTCCAAATTGAAAACATTTGCAGACGACAAATGTGAATCAAAACTTGAAATTTGATCTTGGAAGGGATGAAAGCATCATAGAAAACGGTGAAAATACTAGTTACCAACATTTTTTCTTTTTCTGCACAATCTTTTCAAAAGCTTTCTTTCTCGGGGGTGTAAGTTCAAATTGTGTGGTAGATAGTTAAACCTTTATCATGCAATCCCTGGTATTAATGACCCTGAGGAAAAAGGCATCTGAAAGCATTGTAGGAAAGGGGAAAATGCAGGTGACTAGCATTTTCTTCTTTTCTCATAATGTTTTCTTCTCTTTTACAGACAAATATCATTATTTCAGGCCCTTTTTGTTTGCCCTCAGCATATACTTTAAATCTGAACTAGAATAAAATTTTGTCATTTTACCACTTGGCGACCAAAAACATTTCACAATGAAAGGAAAGAGTTAACAGTTTTACCTGTAATATTTTAGGGTTCCCCTGTCTACCCAACGTGCCAAGTATAATTCCTATTGTTTGGGCAGTAAATGCTTTACTTATGGCTTCTTTCCTTATTTGGTGCATCTTGTCTATCTCGTAATACTCCCTTGAAAATATCTTACTGTATGGATCATACCTGAATATGATAGAAAAATTCATGCTGGACCTGCATTCACAAACAATTTAATTACTACAATAAGAGGAAAACATTTATCATCTAAAACATACCTTATCATCCATGATTTTTAAACATCCAAAGTTATAAAAGAAACCAACATATAATTTACTTGACTGTCAAACAGAAGAAAATTACTTACCCTTTACCAAACAATCCTAAATTTACAACAACCAAGGGAAAAACAGGCTTTAACAACATTTTAGGAAAAGCAGAAAAAGCTGGTAAACACCATTTTCTACTTTTTCCTACAATATTTACTATCCTATAACATACAATTCTCTACATCTGAGCAATAGTTCATTTGTTGACAGAAAATACTTTCAAACTGGACATTTCTACGATTTTGTCTTTCAGTAAAGATTTAATAAAAAATTGATAGATGAAATTTAAGTCCTGCAAATTGGAGGCAGAGGGCCCTTGGTATCTCATAAAAATTAGGACAGTGCAAGTGAGAACCAGATAAAGACTGCACATTTAGTACAGTAAGATCTGGATCCACTCAGCACACCAGCACATTTTTCTGCAATTAATTCATTACCAAACGACAATATTTTTGGCTTGTCCAAATCAATAACATAATTTGCAGACAACAAGATAAAAGTGACTGAAAATTTGACATTTGTTTTGTGAAGGGTAGAAAACATTGTGGGAAAAGGAGAAAATGCTGGTAACCAGCATTTTCTCCTTTTCCCACAATGTTTTCTAAAGGCTTTTTTCTCACGGTCATCAAAAGTAGGGATTGTGTGGTTACAGGTTACAAAGTTACAAAAACATTACCTATAAGCAGGTAAGTCTGGATTGTGTATCATGATTGATTCCAAGTGAAATCTCCCATCCCCTAAATATCTGTAACAGAAAAAGATACCATTTGCATGTATACTATTCAATAATACACACTCGCAAGTTTAAATGACCCTGAGAAAAAGAGAGTTAAAGAAGATATTGTAGGAAAGACATAAAGGATAGAAGTAAAGCAATGCAGCTGGTGCTGGGTTTATATACTCTCTCTCTCTCTCTCTAGCTGGTACACAGGCTCTTACTTATAGTGTCACACCTTCTACAGGCCAATCTCCCCATTTGAGCCACATTTGATTTGATGTCTGCAAATGCTTTAACCCTTTACCCCAAAAGGTATTTCTATGGAATCTCTAATTGACCCTAAATAACGGCAAGGATGAAGCTGTTTCTTATGTGTATATGACACCTGTTGATAGCAAAGAAAAAGTTGAGGCAACAAGTGAAACTGCTCATCACGAGCAATTTCACCTTTTGCCACAATGTTTTCCAAAAGGGTTCTGTGTGGCTCAGTGGTAAAGTGTAGGACTCGTAACCTGGAGGTTCCAGGTTTGAGCCTCGCTGGTTCCACTGGGTTTTTTTCACAGAAGTGTCCTTGGGCAAGACACTACAGAGCCTAGCCTAGTACTGGTGAAACCTAGGAAACATGAATATGTGAACTGTCGCCGTGATATGACTGAAATACTGTTGACAGCGGCGTAAAACACCATTCAAACATTCAAACGTTTTCCAAAAGCTCCTGCAAGCAATGAGTAGAAATGAGTATGGAGTAAAGGGTTAAATATGGACCCGTCCAAAGTTTTTTTGTCTTGTAATATGCCAGTGAACGCGTGTTCAAATTAAATGATACCATGATGGCATCATAAAAATTCATATTCTTTGCATTTACTTTGTCAGTAAGTATTGAGAAATGAAATTTGTAATACTGAAATAAATTCAAAAAGCATTATTCATCATGTGCAAAACCTTCATTCTGTAGGACTGTTGAAACATGGGATTTCTTGATAATAGGTTGATTTTAATTGAGCGATAATAACCATGGCAGAAAAGGCTTTCAAATTGTGGGAAGTGGAGAAAATGCTGGTAATCAGGATTTTTTCTTTTCACATAAGATTTCTACCATATCAAAGGTAAATCCAACCATCTGAGGGTCAATTGATTTGTTGTTGGTAAATGCATTCAACTTGATCCAGTCTTGAGGTTTGGTGTGTGGCAAAGAGTTAACAAGAGCGGCAAATTGTCGCAAGATACGCCCGTCTTACCCCAAGTTGTAAAGCTGGGGCATGCACCAGACAAAATTCAAGTATGAAAAACAACAAAGGGCAATAACTCAAAAATTAAGCAAGCAAGAGTTGTGATTTCTGTGCACTGCACTCCCCCTTGATGAGATCTATCCACCCATGAAATTTCATAACCCTAGCTAGTATAATTTTAGAGATATGCTCCGGACAAAATTCAAGTATGAAAAACAACAAAGGGCAATAACTCAAAAGTTAAGCAAGCAAGAGTTATGATTCCTATGCACTGCACTCCCCCTTGATGAGATCTATCCACCCATGAAATTTCATAACCCTAGCTAGTATAGTTTTGGAGATATTCACCGGACAAAATTCAAGTATGAAAAACAACAAAGGGCAATAACTCAAAAATTAAGCAAGCAAGAGTTGTGATTTGTGTGCACTGCACTCCCCATCGATGAGATCTATCCACCCATGAAATTTCATAACCCTAGCTACTATGGTTCTGAAGATATGCTCCGGACAAAATTCAAGTATGAAAAACAACAAAGGGCAATAACTCAAAAATTAAGCAAGCAAGAGTTGTGATTTGTGTGCACTGCACTCCCCATCGATGAGATCTATCCACCCATGAAATTTCATAACCCTAGGTAGTATAGTATTGGAGATATGCTTCGGACAAAAATCAAGTATGAAAAACAACAAAGGGCGATAACTCAAAAATTAAGCAAGCAAGAGTTATGATTCCTGTGCACTGCACTCTGCCTCGGTGAGATCTATCCACCCATGAAATTTCATAACCCTAGCTAGTATAGTTTTGGAGATATTCACCGGACAAAATTCAAGTATAAAAAATGACAAAGGGCAATAACTCAAAAATTAAGCGAGCAAGAGTTATGATTCTTGTGCACTGCACTCCCCCTCAGTGAGATCTATCCACCCATGAAATTTCATAACCCTAGCTACTATAGTTCTGAAGATATGCTCTGGACAAAATTCAAGTATGAAAAAAAAAACAAAGGGCAATAACTCAAAAATTAAGCAAGCAAGAGTTATGATTCCTGTGCACTGCACTCCCCCTCAATAAGATCTATCCACCCATGAAATTTCATAACCCTAGGTAGTATAATTTGGAGATATGCTCCGGACAAAATTCAAGTATGAAAAACAACAAAGGGCAATAACTCAAAAATTAAGCAAGCAAGAGTTATGATTCTTGTGCACTGCACTCCCCCTCGATGAGATCTATCCACCCATGAAATTTCATAACCCTAGCTAGTATAGTTTTGGAGATATGCTCCGGACAAAATTTAAGTATGAAAAACAACAAAGGGCAATAACTCAAAAATTAAGCGAGCAAGAGTTATGATTCCTGTGCACTGCACTCCGCCTCGATGAGATCTATCCACCCATGAAATTTCATAACTCTAGCTTGTATAGTTTTGGAGATATGCTCCGGACAAAGAACTGGACGCCGCCCGCCCACCCGCCCGCCACGGGTGATCCCATAATACGTCCCGTCTTCGACGGGCGTATAAAAAGTACTTACATGATGTCATCAGCACCTTCGAGTTTTGGTGATGTGCAACCTAAGATTTCTCCAGGCGACAATGGTTTACACTGAGGTAGTATAATATTGAACTCTTCCTTCAGGTGCTCACTAACAGACTATAAGAATACATGAAAAGAAATTTCAAAAGCTTTTTAGCTGGAGGAAGTGTTAAAAGTCTAATTTGTGAGAGAATGGGATAGCCATTGTTTGTGACGGTTTAACCCTCTGAAGTGCCTTTCAAAACCTCAGATTTCTTTATTGCTAGTGTTGATCAAAATCAGAATGGACTAAATATACAGGCTAATATTTGCATATAGTATGCAGTCTGGTCTCTGTGGAGATCTTAAATTTTACACTGGGCCAAACTGAAAGCAGTTGCAGACAAAAATTTTCATGTAACTCAAATTTTGAATTCTCTCTTTGGTAGGGTAGAAAATATGGTGGGAAAGGGAGAAAATGCTGGTTAACAACATTACTCTCCAGGAGAATAAGGCTTTTTGTCAGGGTCGCTAAAACTCAGCAATATGTTGTAAAGGATTAAGTCTCATTTCTGAATTGAAAATGTCTATGATGTTTATTTTTTACTCCATGTGTTTAAAATAAAAATGTCAGCATACCTGAAGAGCTGTTACAAACTGTATAGTACTAACTAGAGCCAATCTTTGTCCTGGTGAAAAGTTATGTCTCAGTGTCTCAATGAAATGTACAGTATCTATCTTTATATTCACAAACACATACAACATCTGTATACCTTCTGTTCTATCTATGGGCACTGAAACAAAGTGAAAATAACAAGAACCGACTTGTTCAACACACACAATATTCAAAATATTCTTTTATATTGTGTCCTTCAGTCAAGATAATTTCTATTTCTAAACACGGACAATTCCTAACTTTTCTAATCAAATATGCTTTGAAGACTCTTATGAACATGAAAGTTCACAACAAATACATAGATGAAATACAAAACGCATCTGGTGGAATTCGAAACCCACAACAGGCAAATATATTACTTTTTCAAGGTTTAACTCATTACCAAACGACAAAAATTAAGGTTTGTCCAAATCGAAAGCATTTGCAGACGACATAATAAAAGTGACTGAAAATTTGAAATTTGTTTTGTGAAGGGTAGAAAACATTGTGGGAAAAGGAGAAAATGCTGGTAACCAGCATTTTCTCCGATGCCCACAATGTTTCCTAAAGGCTTTTTTCTCAGGGGTGTCAAAAGTAGGGATTGTGTGGTAATGGGTTAAAAGACCAATACCATAACCACTGAGTTGAAGAGATATCTCCCAAACGCAGGGGTCAGGAATTGTATTTAAATCGGGATGAAGCTATAAATGATGGGGTGGTCGGTCTCCTGCAACAAGGTCATGCTAAAAATGGTTTCTTGACCCAGATAAGCCAAAAGGACTTTATTGATAAAAGAAAAAATAACCAAATGCTGCTCTTGCATTACTTTCTATTACCTATAATGTATTAACCCATTACCACACAATCCCTACTTTTGACGACCCTGAGGAAGGAGCCTGTAGAAAACATTGTGGGAAAAGGAGAAAATGCTGGTAAACAGTATTTTCTCCTTTTCCTACAATGTTTTCAGACCCTTCAAAAAACAAATTTCAAATGTTCAGTCACTTTTATTTTGTCGTCTGCAAATGCTTTTGATTTGGACAAACCTAAACTTTTGTCCTTTGGTAATGAGTTAAAGTACATGTAGTCAATACTGTAGATCAAGATAAGACTGATGTTCTGTGCACTATGATCTGAATCTATACTGTCCACAAACGCCAATTACTAGTATGTTCGGAAACACTCGTGGTTAAATAGGAACTTATGATATACCTAGACAACTATGACCATAATGAACCATCAAGTCAGCACCCAGGGCTCGTGCTGAGTAATCATCCACACAACATGCTCCATATGTTACATCCCCCATGATTAATGTGTCCGCATCTGTAAATCTGAAAACAACATTAACTATTTACCAAACGACAAAATTTTGGACTTGTCCAAATTGAAAGCATTTGCAGTCAACATAGTAAATGTGAATCAAAAATCAAATGTTGACTTTGGAAGGGTTGAAAACATTGTGGGAAAAGGAGAAAATGCTGGTTACCAGCATTTTCTCCTTTTCCCACACTGTTTTCAAAAGCTTTCCTTATCAGGGTGGCTAAAGTCGGGTCTGTGTGGTAAACAATTTAAACCCTTATCTAGCTGTCACAGTGGAAATGTGAAAATGCTTTAACCTGATTGTGTGACAAAGGGTTAAATGAGCCCTTTTCCTTTTAACCACCTTGTATCCTACCTTTTCTACGACAAATCTCATCAATATCATTAATTTTACCTTATTGATATTAATACTGATATCACATCTAAAAGAGCAAAAAAAAAAAAAAAAAAAGTACCAGACTAGTTACTTTAAAATAAATGCAATCTCCAAATATCTGCCATTACAATTTTGCCATACAATGCACATGCAAGGGCAATTTCTTATGTTTGCAATCAAAGGGTTTTTTTGAGGTCTGCTTCAAAACAAGCTTTAAGAAATAAAGAGCGAATCAGAGCAATGTAAAGACAAAATTGTCACATTCCTTATAAAATATTAAAGTCAGATTGCTGATAGGAAAAAAAAGTCCATACTCCTCTATAATATCAGCTATGGTGCAAGCAAACAGCAAAAGCCCCTCTGGAAACTGTAATGCAACTGAAAAGAAATCAAAGGTCAATAAAGCACTTAACAAATTACTATGCTAATGAAATCAGACCTAGTCGGTAGCTCTGTTGGTTATTTACTGAGCTTGAAAGCTTATTTCACCTTTTACCACAATGTTTTCTACACTATCAAAAGGTGTCATATACACATAAGAAACAGCTTCATCCTTGCTGTTATTTAGGGTCAATTAGAGATACCATAGAAATGCCTTATGGGGTAAAGGGTTAAGTAACCCAGTACTAAAATTACACAAATATACAGCTATGCTGAACAAATTGCTAGAGCGAAAAATGGGGGGAAAAAGCCTTCAAGTCTTTAAGCTCACCTTTTGCCACACTGTTTTCCAAAGGCTTCTACAAGCAATGCGTAGAAATGAGTATCTATGGAGTAAAGGGTAAAGGGTAAGGATATGATTTTAAAGAATTACTCTGCAATCTGTTCATCAGTTTCTGAGGAAAAGTTCTTTAACCCTCTCCCAACATCAAGTGTTAGACTTTTTCAAATTGAGAACATCTGTTGGCAAGAAAATCTAAAAGTGGTATAAATGAGCTTTAGGTATTTGAAAGGATAGAAAACATTGCGGAAAAATGAGAGAATGTGGGTTACCAGCATTTTCTCCGCAATGGTTTTAAGGCCTCTTTCCCAGAGCCATGACAATCCAGGATTGTTTGGTAAAAGGTTAAGCAAAAGTAAATCACAAACACACAGACCAGTCACAATAGCATATCTTTCAGCAGTTTCTACTCAGGTGAGCATAAAAGTTATCTGCAGCTTTTAACCCTTTACACTGTGATAGATGAAAGTTTTTTGGGGCTACAGAATGATTCATGTCAAATTATAAGATTTGCCTTCAAGTGAGCAGGCTTGTGAAAACATGGGATTGTTTATCAAAGGGTTTAATTCTCTTTATCTCAATTTTGTTAAAACTTGTAAGAGTGTGGTACAGGGCTAAAAATGCTAAGTAAATGACATGATATCTCTCAATCAGTAACACAGAGTAAGGTATTGCATTTTCAAGGGCAATATTTGTGAGAAATTTTTACATGATGGCCCGGTGTAGATCCCTGATCAAATTTCATTTTATGCCTATGTGAACTTTGAAGCCATAGTCAAGACAACAGCAAGTTTTATTGATGAAAATGTCACCTCCATTTATTTATATAACTGATGTTTGGTGATGGGTAAAGAGACAGACAAAAATACAGATATATATAAAACTGACACCCAGCTATAACAGACACTCACTGGTCTTTGGCAAATGGAGCTAAAAACAACCATATTATCTACCTCTCTTTGCATTTATCTGCTTTATTCTCCAGATTGTCTTCGGTATTTCAAAATTATAATTTGATGGGAGCTGAAAAGAGACATGTAATGGAAAGTATCTTGTTACTGTTTAGCTTTATACTTGCATCATGTTTGCCAATGAGGATTCTACTCATGTAGATAAAGATCAGACTGTACAGAGTTATTCTCTTTCAACACAATGATAAAGTTGTTATATTTAACGGATGAGCTAAATTCAATTTTTACGCTTTGACTAGATTTGTTTGGATTCGTATGAAAGTTTTAACAGCATTTTTGTTATAACAAGAGCTTGTCTATCTTTTTCGACCTATTCCATGTACAAATGATATGTGTTACTGGCTCCTTTTACCACATCAACACATTTAACCCATTACCACACAATCCCTACTTTTGACGCCCTTGAGAAAGAAGCCTTTTGAAAACACTGTGGGAAAAGGAGAAAATGCTGGTAACCAGTGTTTTCTTCCCTTCCTAGAACAAATTTCCATTTTTCACTCACCATTCTTTTGTTGTCTGCAAATGCTTTCAATTTGGACCAGTCTAAAATTTTCTTGTGTGGTAAAGAGATAAAAGATATGTTCAGTATGAAAAGAGAAATTATCCTTACACAACAGTTCTCAGAAGGTAACTTGACCATATACATGACGTCTGAATGTAGTTTATATACATTATATTGGACTATGTGGAATGGTAATAGTTTACAGTCTTTTTTTTTTTTTACTAGGCTTCATGTATACATGAAAACTAAATTTCAGACTCGTTTATTTTCAAAGCATTGAAAGGTAACAAACTAAAATGCAGCTAAAGTGATGGAGTTTGTCATTGAAAGAGAAGACAACATTAAAAGAAAAGGAGAAAATGTTTATCAGCACATCGTTGTCTTCTTTCTTGACAATGTTTTCTTCCCATTCAAAAATAAATTATTATTTTAGACATGATTGTCATCTTGAATAGCTTCCAAAAATTTGCTACATAGATCAACATTGTTGTTTCATGAAGACTTCACCCTTTACTACATGATCCCTTGTCAACATTTTGAGTAGGAAAGCATTTGAAAACATTGTGGGAGGACGCATGTAAAGAAATTATAAGCAATACTTGTGACATAGCATTCTGTAGCTTTGGGTCTGTCAGAATGTCATCTGGTATCTGGTGTGCTGTTCTTCTAGTACCTAAGAAAGAAAAATGAAAATATGTCAATGAATGAAGGTACCATTGTGTTATGTTAAGCCAACACAGCTAATCATTAGATTAAATGTTAAATAATTCATTATAATGAGAAAAAAAACCTATACAATATGGATGGTATATACCCCAAACTAACCATGTTTCAATGTATAATCAGCAGTGTATACAAATGTAACATGTATGTACATGTAAATGTTTACAACTTGCATCTCTAGGAAAACATAAGCTATACCCTTTTGCAAGTTCAAGTCATATAACTTATTGTTACCAGTACTTTGATTGAAAAAAAAAAAAAAAAAAGAGAGTAATCAAGGCTCACAGCAGCTTAATCTTTTTAACAATATTCCATCAAAAATTCTGACAGATTCTCACCAAAAGATCATCTACACCAATACAGAGATCCCAAATCTAGGGTTGAGAGTAAGACTGTTCAAGATTTCTAATATTTCCAAATTTTGTCTATATGGCTGCAGCTGTGGCATAGCAGATCTCTTTACAAAAGAATCAAATCCTTAAAAATTCTTGACAGGTCTGTAACAAGATCATGTTGTGAAGTTTGATCAAACTTTGTTTGGAAGAGAATTTTTGAGAGAGAAATTAAAACACTTGAGGCCAGAAAAATAACAAACTTAATTGAGGCTCAAGTGATGAGAGACTAGATGCAAGCTGAAAACTGAATATTTTGAGAGCACTTAAAATGATAACCATGCTCTGGAAAATGAGCAGTTACTTTATTCAGGCAGCTGTACCTTTCTAAGGTTCATTCTCAACATAGTTTTCCTTTCGGCTATGTATGAAGAGTTATGTATCATTATTGTAATACAGGGTTTTCGTTGAGGCATGATTTTGTACTTTTTGATGCACTTTTAAGGAAAATGACCAGCACAGCGGCACTTTTTTCAGTAATGCATCTATAGTGGATGCACAAATGCAACAAGAGGTAATAATACTCATATAGACAATATATTTTGCCAATACTGACTCAGTTTGAAAAAAAAACAAAAAAAAAACATAGGACAATATCTTCTACATAAAATTAACTAAATCACAGGATAATTATTTCTAGAATTGATGGACCAACAAACAAACAATCAGAAAACAGAAGTTCACACACCATCTGGGTTATCAGCACCTCAGTGCTTTGATCTGTGATCTCTGATCGATAATTCGCAAAATGGGATGCAAGCAAATTTCAGACAAATTTACAGATCATAACTAAAAATAACGTAAATTCTGGGCATATTGGCATACGCATGTGTTGGTTCAGACATACACTTCGAAAGCTTATGGTAAATAATATTGGGATTTCGTGTCTACTTCCAGGTAAACGCAATAACGGGTTATTCTTAAGCACAAATCACATTCAATCAGTACCGAAAGTAGGTGTTTACCTTTACTGGAAGAAAAATATTTCCTTTTCGGATCAGCAGCAATTACAGTCGAATCTGCCATAATTTGTTTTCTGAGAGAGTATTTGTTAAGGCCTACGAGAAACGAGTACGAAATCCGTTGAGTACAGATCAAGGGTACGGTCTAAAACTGCGGACAAAATGGTTTATACCCCGTAACCGTCTCACAAGATCAGTAACAGGCTAGACAACGATAACAGGCTGACCTTAATCTGGTTCGCAATATTATGATATTTTTTTGTATCTCTAACTCGCCAAAATATAGTCAGAGATTTTAATAACCCCGTGGGTCTTAAAGTTTGTAAACACTTGGGTGAGACGAGAAAATGCTCTCCTTTTCTGACAACGCATGTTCTGTTCAGTGAAAAATGTATGTAGAATCATTTCAATCATATATAATTTGTAATGTGCCATTTACCTTCTATGGATGAGATTCGGTCGCCATGGTTCTCTGAGCAATGGTGTTCAGTCTCGTGTTTTGGCATCGTAGCTTTCACATGAAGCTCTTAACCCTTTTATCAAATAGTCCCGGCTTTTCACGACCCTGTAAAAGAGGTCTTTTAAAAACATTGCGGGAAAATGCGGAAATGTTGCTAACAAGCATTCTCTCCTTTTTCCACAACGTTTTTTACCCTATCAAATCAAGCTTGATGATTGCATCATATGAACCACGTTGACAAATGAAAATAACTTTCAATTTGGACAAGGTGAACATTTTGTCATTTGGTAAAGTGTTAACTCTTTAGCAGACTACAGTATTTTAGACGATTCCATTTTGAAAGCATTCGCAGACGACTAGCTAAATTTGTTTTAACTCTTTACTAAACAATCTGTGGTTTTTACGACCCTGTGATAGAAGCCTTTTGAAAACATTGCGGGAAAAGGAGAAAATGCTGGTAACCAGCATTTTCTCCTTTTCCCAAAATATTTTCTATCCTGTTGAAAACAAATTTCAGTTTTTCGGAGTTAAGTTTATTTTGTCTTCTGCAAGTGGTTTCAATTTGGACCAGTCTAAATTTTGTTGTTTGGTAAAGGGTTAAATGAAGAAATTCGTCCTTTTCAGGATATAGAGCACTTGGGGACATTGCAAAGGTGTTAGTTCTTCTGCTTTTTCCTCAATCTGTATTTTCAAGACCTGTCTTTCTCTGTGATGAAATAACGATGACGTTTGGGAAAGAGTTATGCCATTTACACACAATTCCTACTTTTGACGACCCTAAGGAAGAAGCCTTTAGAAAATATTGTGGGAAAAGGAGGAGAAAATGCTGGTAACCAACATTTTCTCCGTTTCCCACAATGTTTTATACCCATTACAAAACAAATTTCAAATTTTCAGTCACTTTTATTTTGTCGTCTGCAAATGCTTTCGACTTGGACAATCCTAAAATTTTGTCGCTTGGTAATGAGTTAAACAATTGGCAAAACATTTATGTGAAGGGAACGGTTAATGTGCCTTCTACCATCTCGGTGCTTGCCCTGTATCAGTAGAAAAATCCTTAGACTTCTTTAAACATGTAGCATTTGTAGATAAAATCTGATATGTGGTTCAAATTATATCATTTGTGCTTTCAGAATTGAAGGAAAACGTTGTGGTAAAACGTTGTAGTAATAGACCTTTCATTGATATACATGGATCCGTGGCGATAAGATAAACCGACTACCTTAGTTACTGTTGCCAAGGTCTCACAAACAAACGTAGTTAATACATATACAGTATAGCAGATAGGCTACTTAAATTGTGCTGTCATGACTGTTTCTCTCAATAAAATTCCTGAAAAAGTACTTTAATCATATATTTCTATCGATGATAAATTCTCAGTAAGCGATTTAAAGATGCTTAACTAATTTACATACGGAGATGTATTAAAAGGGCGAATTACGGGGGCGACGTACAATGTAACAGATTTACATGTTTAAACAAAAAATTGAACATATATAAAACATCAACAAATCTCCGTTTTGCCACAGAATAATAGAATTAACGATACTTTTTGCTTTCGTTGGGTTAGTAAAGTCATCTCAGCATCATACCAAATTAAATAACACTGAATTACAAGCCTTTCGAAAAGTTAATAGAATGTCTGATTCAACAGAGCGTTTTAAGTTAATGAACAAATTCAATATTATGTTGGGGGAAAAGGGTTGTCTGATGATTATAAAATGTGTTAAGTGTGTTGTCATTTAAGAAAATTGTTAATATCATTGACGGTAGTATATGATATACTGATGACAACGGGTGGTCAAGTTGATTAGAGCGGTAATTGGCTTTGCAATCAAACAAGTCACCCTTTGTGCTAATGTGCAGATGTGCTAATCCATTAAACTCGTCACCAAATGACAAAATTTTTAGAGAAATCCAAACTCAAATATTTGCAGACAACAAAATAAATGATTCAAAAATCGAAATTTGTCTTTGAAAGAGCGCAAAACACAGTGAGAAAAGGATAAAATGAATGTAACAAGCATTTCTCCTTTTTCCGCAATGCATTTAAAAGCTTTCTGCGGGTCGTTAAATCTCGTTATGTGGTAAACGGTTAAAAACTTCAAGTCGAGAGAAAAATTTCCAAGTTCCACTAGATCAGAAGTTGAGACTTTTTTTTAAAATTGAAATATATTCCTAGTGATGAAGAACTACACGTCAAAGTGCTTATTGTAATCAGCAGGTTCTTTAAATACAAGACTAATCATCATGTATTTTGCAATCTGATCTAGATCTACACATCAGAGATCGTATATACGATCCCAGTACACATTCAGCATGTTCTTCATGCATCATGGGTTAAGATTAAATGTCAAATTGAAACATTGGTGACAAGTTACGCGGCCACTTTTTGGATATGTATAGGTTATTGAACAAGGTTAATATTCAAGTAAAAGTATTTCTTTTTATGAATTCTTCATATAGGTCTATTTTTACCTTTGTTTTTCAGTTTTTTCTTTCAGAGAGGAAAAATTATAGAATACTTTGAATTAATCCATTATCCAGCGCTGATCAGCTCTTTGCATAAGTTCAAATTTTCAGTAATCATCACAATTTAAACTTGTCTATAGCCTCTGCGTGATCTCACGTCATCGGTACACGTTCGCAAAGCACATTTTTTAAGCTTTTTTTAAAATTCAAACGTTAAAAACACAACATAAATAAAGAGAATTGCATTCTTCCAACGTTAATAGTCGTTTATTTGTGAGCCGAAATAGCAGAAACCAAGGTAGGACATCGGGTAGAATAAATGCGATGTCCTGATTGGTCAAATATCGATTTCCACGGATCCATGTATTAGGAATTGTTTACAGAAAAAATAAGTTTCCTTTTTGATCAAGCTATAGATTTGTACTCTTTAATAAACGATTCAAATTTAGACTCTTTTAGATGGAATTGATATATTGATGTAATTTTTACCCTTAAATAACCACGCTTTCAACTTAATCTGTATGACCAGGGATAGTATATTACATATACGATCCCTGGTAAAGTCTTCCTCGATCTGTATTTCAGTCTTATTCTCCAGGTTTTTACAGGTTTGAAAGTAACACACCTTTTGATTGGCTCAACTTTTTGGTTTAGCCAGTCAGAAGATGTGTTACTTTTAAATTTGGAAAGTCTTGCAAAATAAGACAGAGAACGTTCTTAAGAATGGTTGGTGAATGCGGACCCTGATTGCTGGCCAGTGACGTGCATAAAGGAATGTATTTGCAAACCGTTCTGAATCATGATTGCTGTATTCAATCACTAACTGTACCGTTGTCTGCGCATGTCATATTCTTCGAAGCCATCTAGCGGGAGATAATGCTAACTGTGCCATCTTGCAAATAAAAGGCATCGTATATTCCGAGGTAAAGGGGAAATAAGCGAAATTGTTTAAAAAGAAAATGGATACTTTTTTCTCCCAATAAAGTAGATATAAAGAAAAAAATGTTTTTCAGCCTACAAAGAGACAAGCCCTCTTAAGTATCCCATCGGTCAATGGTGAGCATAAATGTAAACTTTGGAGCGGACAAATTCCTATGTGGCCTGAAACAGGCAAAAAGGGGCATTCGGACTTTTGCGTGAAGTGTCGTCTCGGATCTACCTGCGCAGTCCGCGCAGGCTAATCCGAAACGACACTGCCCGCTTTTTTGTCATTTCCTGCCTTTGTGCGAGTCTGCTTAAGAGCAAATTCTATGGTACTAATAGTCGTAAAATGTCGTCCCGGATTAGTTTGCGCGAATAATAGTTTGGACGATAGATCTATGCATTTGGATGCTAGTTTACGCAAATGTACGAAAGCCCCTTTTCGTGTGACGTAAGCAATTTAAGTACAAACAAAAGTAAAAAGAAAATGAATCCAGAATCCAAAGGCGTGTTATTGATACCCCCGAGCTTTGAGAAAAGACAATACCAGACTAGAAATAAGGCCTTGCAACTTTAATGTTGCGCTTGGCCAGATTATCTCAACAAAACGGACCGTGTTGATCAAAGATCTGATTGCTTTTATTTCAGTCTGACATCAATCTTTAGTGACCACATTTAGGCGGCTGTAGTTGTGAAGGCCATTGAGAACTAACATGATTTCTGTGTCGTCTCTTCTGCTTAGTTGATAGGCTGATCCCGATCACGTGATTAATCAACCGCGCACGACATCACTCAGTGGGTCTACGTTTGAGCAGGCAATATGCATTATCTCCCGATAGATGGCATTCCATAAATACATGTACTATCCGTTGTCTGCGCATGTCATATTCTTCGAAGCTTCGACCTGTCTTATATGAAGCATCACTATCCCCAATATCTGGCAGACTGTAGTAATACACGGTACGCGCTATAAAGTAGCAATGCAGAAAATGTTTTTTATCAATACGTTTGGGGAAAAATCAGGCCTGTTTTAGCCCCAGATTTCTCGAAACTGCTGATCATAACGGTTGTCGCGTAGGAAAGTGGTTCGGTTCTGTACCCAGGATGCCCAAATTAGATAGATGATTAGATAATGCTCATCGTGTTATTCCATGATTGTACGCTACCCCATTTGAATATTTCTAGATCGAAATAATAGATTGTAATGTAGGATATAAAATGTTAACGGCCAAAGATATTTCAAAATCATAGTTTTCAGGTACAAACTTCATTTTATTCGATATACACTAATGGTTTTTCTCTCCATCGATCACGCATCCTTTTGCCAGGGGACATTACTCCTTACTCCTCCCTATCATCAAAGGGAGACCACCAATACACAAAGTGTCCTTCCTTACCGAAAAGGTATGCATTTGCTTAGTTAGTTGACTTTCAAGCCAGAATTTGAATACTTGATCACTTTTTCTTTCAAATTATTGATTCCGCACAATGGCTTCTTCAACAAATACCACTTCAGCGTTCTCAACGCTTTGATTAAGCTTGCTTTTGTGAGAGTTTCTCATTCCCACCTCTCTCTCTGTCTGTCTCTTTCTCTTTCTCTCTCTCTCTCTCTCTCTCTCTCTCTCTCTGCAATAAAAATAATAACAACCATAAAAGTACTTCACAAATCCATCCAAACATTCATATTTTCTCCCTCAAACTCGACTCACCAGCTTTTAAAGCCGTCGGGTGCCCGTTGTTTGAATAAAATGTTTCCATGAATTATTATACAATGACTTATGAGCTTATCTTTATTAAAATTAAAATGTAAATAAAATCAACTAATGACTTCCTGGCATAAAAAGGGAGAAAAATAAGTAATTTTATAATTGTAATTTAAGCAATCACTATAAGTCTTAAAATAAGCTTTTATTATCAATGATGTTACAACTGCATGACAAGATATCGCAGATATGTGCACAATACACCAAACCCTAGACCAGAAGTATGGGATAGACATCCGTCTGGAACAAAAAGAAAATGTACTTTAATCTTTTACCATATAGAAATGTGTTTTAACGAATATGAAGTGGCGGGTTTTTTTATAAACATTGTGGGAAAAGGAGAAAATGCTGGTAAACAGCATTTTCTCCTTTTTCCGCAATGTTTTTTTAGCCTTAAAGAAATCACCTCATTTAATCAACATTTGCTAATATAATTTTGTCGTCTGCAAATGCTTTGGATTTGGAAAAATCCGATATTTCTCTCCTTTGGTAAAGAGTTATTTATAGACTTGAACAAGAATACTAGTAATTATTGAAACGGAAAGAACCATAGAAGTAAACATGGGCTTTGACCGCATTCATGAGTAGATCAAGATCAGATGACGCAGAGAGTGCATCCTGATCTTAAAGCAAAATCGTCGGATTGTATACTGCCCAAAAAGACCTGTTCAAGATGGTCGACCTTACATGTACCTTGGTCGAACATTTCTATCATTGGTTAATTTTCTACAATGTCAAAGGACCAGTTTACTGCATGATTCAGTCGGTAAATGGACAAAAGAGATCTTATGGACACATACTTATGGCCTGACTCGTTTGTTATACAAACATAACAAAGATGCATTAAACTCCTTTTTGCTCAAATAAATGGGACCCTTAGAATCCGTAGAATAAACATGTTTACATTTTTAACCAATCACAAGTTTCTATTTATTCACTTGTTATCAGTGCCAAAAAGTAGGTCAAAAGTCAGCACATTTACCTTCGCTGAAAAACAATATTAAAAACAAAAAATAATTGAAGCCACAATTTATTTCTAGAAAAGGAGATTTTCTAAGAAATTCAATGGTAAGTCGAGAATATTATTCGTGTCTAGCGCAGCAGGTTTCTATTTTAATCTTAATCTATTATTCATGTTGTCTAACAATTGCGACATATTGTTTGTGCAGACTCAATAATAGTAACAATAAAGAATATCTTCGGTTCTTCAAATTAAATCTGTTAACTTCAATGTGTTTCTTGTTTGTTTCTATGATTTACTTTTAAAATCTATACTCTGTGAAAAGGGGGCTTAATACATCTGCAAAAAATTTCGGCTTAGGTCAGCCTGCGCAGTCTGCTTAGGCTGACCTGGGCCGAAACTTTTTGCTAATGTTAAGTTTTCTACGTATCAAAGGAGCAGTCTACCTCATAATTCCATTTGTTCTGAACTATACAGAATTTTGTATTGTAACCAGCATTTTCTCATTTTCCCACGATGTCCAACAATGTTTTCAGCCGGCCGAAAACAAATTTTAATTTTTCAGTCACATTAATGTTATCATCTGCAAACGCTGTCAATTTGGACAAGTCTAACATTTTGTCGCTTTGTAAAGAATTGAGGGGGGGGGGGAAATAATTAAACTCACCTTTCATTGTTTTCTCTCGTAGTAGTTTTCTCACGGAATATTGACCCGAATAAGCTCTGGAAAATTAAAAAGAAAAAAAAAAAATTTTTTTCTAACTCTTTATCAAACGAAAAAAAAAAAGATTTTTCCAAATGGAAATCATTTGCAGACGACAAAATAAGATTGTAACTTTCCTTAAGAAGAGTAGAAAACAATGGTTACAAGGATTTTCTACTTTCCTCACAATGTTTTCAGAAGGCTTCCTCCTCAAAAACCAGGGATGGTTTGGTAGCGGATTAATGATGAACGAAAGAAAGTTAAAATACCAGAAATCGCTTAACTTCTGCGAATACAAATGTCAAGTAGTTGAATCTTAGTTCCCTTTACCTGGTAAGCGCGACTTGCTGACCATTTGCGGACAGTGCAGATCAAGATCAGACTGCACAGAACGTGCAGTCTGGTCTTGGATCTACACTGTACAATAAGAAGATATCAATCCTGGAAACATAAATTTGAAATAACAGTATTTAGATTTTTACTATCGAATCAAAATTTCTATTTTAGTTTTGTAGCGGGTCAAGGGTTAAATCTGACAATAAAATAAAAGTGGGCATCTTCTATACTGTTTGATCCTGAATTATAGATACTCTCCAACAGGCAGCTCAAACTGCTGCTCGCACTTTATCCTTTCACCAAATAACCCCGTATTGTAAAGTCTCTACCTAATCCTATCATTTGAACCCTTCCATTCTGCTTATCAATTATGAACAAATGGGACAGTTCAAAACGAAAGGAAATAGATCCTGGTTTTACATTTTCGATGATGTCTGTCTGTCTTAGAGTATCTCACCCAAAATCGAAGAATGAAGATCAACGATTAGACTTATTAAACATTTCCCACACGATGACGACTTTTGACGACACTTAAAGAAGTCTATTGAAAAAAATTGTGGCAAAAGGAGAAAATGCTGGTGACCATTTTCTCCTTTTCCCACAATGTTTTCTACCCTATCAATAAACAATTGCACCATTTGAGCCACATTCAAATTGTCGTCTGCTAAGGCTATAGTATTAGCCATACTCTGGAAAAAAAGGGGCTTAGTGCATCTCCGTAATGTACATCTAGAAGGCTAAATACAATAATTGCTTCTTGGATTGTGCTTTGTTGTTTTTTATTTCTGACATCATGTCAGAGCCCGTCTAGCTCAGTCGGTAGAGCATCAGACTTTTAAGCGCACTGGCTATCTGAGGGTCGTGGGTTCGAGTCCCACGGTGGGCGAATACATTTTGCATGATCTAGGTTGTGCAAAAAGGAGAAAATGCTGACAACCAGCATTTTCTCATTTTCCCACAATGTTTTGCACGCAAGCAAAACCAAATACAGTCATTTTAGCAACTTCTACTTTAATAACGTCTGCAAATGCAAAAAATAAAAAAAAAATAAAAATAAAAAAAATCCCAAAAATCAATTTGGAAAAGTTTAAAGTTTTGTCGTTTGGTAACGATTTTGATAAGATATCACTTACGAATCTGTATCAGTATTCCTTCGTCCAACTTTTTTAAATCCGTTACCAAGCAAATCAGCCAGACTTTCTATTTGCTGCGTTTTCTCTGATGCAGATTCTTCGCCGAAGTTGTCTATCTCTTTCTCGATTGGCTCTAACAGAGCGGCTTCGATCTCTTGAAAGAAACTTGCCCTGAAGCAACCAATGCGCTTGTCTGGCCATGTTAATACCATTTTCATCCAGTCTTCTCGCATAAAGTCCTCAAAGCCGAGAGGTCCGCAAAGCACAGCTGTAATAGTAAGATTAACGCTAGCAACACGCAGAAAGGAGCATTCGGACATTTGCGTAAAGTGTCGTCTCGGATCAGCCTGCGCTTCTCGCGCAGGCTGATGCGAGACGCCACTATACGACTACATTAGATTGTGTGCTACAGTAGAATTGTGCAAAACATAAAATTGTATAAAACGGTATTAGCTTGCGCGGACTGACCAGACTGATCCGAAACGACATTTTACGCAAATGTCCGAATGCCTTCTTTTTCGCATGTTGCGAGCCAATGATTTCGATTTGGACAAGCCTAAACTATTGTCGTTCGGTAAAAAGTTAATCAAACTGGGCTTGAAACCCACGGGTCTCTTATTCTGTTCCCCGCTTTGTCATATTCTTTCGGAGGATTGATGGTGGGAATTGCGACAGGGTAATTCCTCAGGCAACGCTGAAAATTGTTTGACTGCGTCATGTTAGACAGCAGCAAATGGTTTGTGAGTAATTCTTGTGCGGGGTTCTAGTGAAAGAAAGTAGCGGTACCAGATATAGATAAGTAAAATTAAGAAATAAGCAAAAGAGACAAGAAGTTGAAACCTAAATATCTTTCTTTTTTCCCCCATAAATTCCTATTTTACGAAGATGGTTTCAAAGTTTGAGTGTAAGATCTTTATTTTCGGAAGTTTATGAGTGAAAAGGCGGTGTCGAAGAAAATCTCCACTATATAAACACAATATAATTCCGGGAAATACCCTTGGGTTTCATCCTGTCTTATTGATAAGAGTTCTTAACCCTTAAAGTACTAAAATAGGTGAGGGTGGCTATTGCGGACAGTGCAGATCAAGATCAGACTGCACAGAACATTGTCTGATCTTGATTCTACATTGTCAGCTCTTTTTGATGCAAACTCTGGTCTAAACAACTTTAAAGTATAAAACGTTTGTTGGTATTTGTAATTCAAAAGGGCCATACCATTACTTGAGCGGTGTAAGGGCATTTTTTTTGTGTGTGTGATTTACTTTGTACAAAACCTACACCTAAACCAAACAAACAAATGTGATTGGATGGTTTTAACACCGATTTTGTTTAGTCATATTCCAAAACGAATTCAAAGCCTTTGGCAGCTGGCCGCCATTCGATGGGCTTTTGAACTCGTATGTAGATCAAGACTAAAATATGTTGGCTGGAACGTGCAAAGGCACGAAGGAATACATGATAACTTCAAATCTAAACTCTCACTCACTTTGTTCTAAAAACAGGTCTTTTTGTCGTGACGAAACTTTTCCAGAATTTGCTAACTGTTCCGATTCTTGATATATCTTTTGACAAAAGTCTTGCTGTACATTGAAAAGAGTTCTCCCGTTCAGATAACCATCCAAAGCCGATCGGCATCCGACCTGAAACAAATATGGAAGATAACATATGTTCAACTAGGAACACATTGTCATCTGTAAGAGACTGTATTTGCCTTGCAGCAATTATTTTAGAAAACTAATAACAAACATTTTGTTATATATTAAATAAACCCATGTGGTTTTCAAATACTAGTATCAGTTTTATAGTATTTCTTTTTACACTAAGCTTGTATTGGTGTTGGCAGCCTGTCACAGTCCCGGCATAATAATGTAAGCTATTTTTGTTTCTTTAGTCTCCATGGAAATTTCCCTAATTTAAAGATAGATTGACAGATAAACATAAATATATGACATAAACAAATAGATATCAAAACGGAAAAAGTATAATTCAAAAGACACAAACAACGTACATGATCGACCATTATGAAGTACAGTAATTGGTGAGTTATAAAGTAACCGGAAGTTCCTCCCTGCGTCATGTAGTTCCAACAGTCGTCCGTGATATTACATTTAGGCAACTTTCTGTAACAAAAGACGTAAAAGAATAAAAATTTCTGCTATAACTGATTCAGAAAAATCACAGCAAGTTCATCTAAAAACGACTGCTTGAATATAAAACTGGCAGACTTGTTACAAAGCAAACCAGAAATCTCACTGCATGACATATAATAGTTTCTACAGTTGTCGTTTATGTTACATTTAGGCGACTTCCTGGGCAACAAAATTGTAACAAGTTGGGCATAAAAGTGGCATTTCAAGATCCAGTCTTGTGAAAGACTGATAAAAAAACTCAGTTACTTTTTCCTTCGGTATGACCTCAAGCTTTTAACACACAAATAACATAACAATGAATAAACAAATATTTGACGTCCTCATAGTAATTTAGGGACTACTTTCGACATTTTTAAGGTAGATTGCTACGTTTCCGGAGGTATAAGGTTTCTTTTAATAAAGAAAGAGAACATGTGGCGTCGATAAAAGTTTCAAGAAACTAATAATCTTATGTAATGAATAGTTGGTTACATTTGGAAAAAAAATTGAATTACAAGTAAATCTCTGTTCGGTTAATGCTATTTGGACATTATCAAACGCATATATTTTTTGTATAACCTTTCTTCCATACTCTCAAAGCAAGCAAGTAGGCTTATGAACAGGGACGTTATACACACATTTCATTTTCCAAGAAGGTACCCATCATCCGAGCGTAACAAGCATCTCCCTTCTCTTCATCATATTTACTATCGGCACCATGATACTCAGGGTCCTCTTTAAACTTGGTCGGGGTATAAGGGTTTAAGTAGGGACCATCTATTGTTGCTAAAAACCTGAAAAGAAACAGGAAAGACTGAATCAACCTAATGTATTTATGTGTATGCCATATACACGGCGGGGAATCACGTGACACAACAACAACAACAATGACCGTTATTTGAAAAAATTCCCCGACTTCAGGTAAGAAAATCTTCAATAACTCCGGTAATACATGACCGATTGGAATTTGGTTCGAAGCAGAGAAGGCGGAAGGACTCCAGGGATTTGCTTGATACACCTGATAAAAAAGTTATTGACGAGCAAACAAATTTTTTACCCTGGATAATTTGTTTGCTCGTCAATAACTTTTTTATCAGGTGTTGTTTAAAAAATCTAACACATTAAGCAAATCCCCGGTGTCCTTCCGCCTTCTCTGCTTCAAACCAAATTCCAATCGGTCACGTATTAACGGAATTATTGAAGATTTTCTTACCTGAAGTTGGGGAATTTTTTCAAATAACGGTCATTGTTGTTGTTGTTGTGTCACGTGATTCCCCGCCGTGATATAGGAACCATTTAATCCTGGAAGCGTAGTGAGGCAACTGTCAATACTATCTAACAGTGTAAGAACGTATCATAGTCAAAACCGCTCATAAAATTTTATCATTGTTAAGTGCAAGGACAGCATGTCCTTCCAGTTGAAGTGAGCTTACATCTTCCGGTGCAAACTATATAACGCCAACTCTTTCTGCGGTTGAAATATAGGATCTGACCTGAGTGGGCTTTTGAGATAGGATTTTATTCTTAGAGTGTGCAAAATCATCGGAAGGTTACCAAGCCCATATCATTCAAGACCTCAACGCAGTCTCATGTTCAACAACCCGAGCCTTAACCTATTACCACACAATCCCTACTTTTGACGCCCCTGAGAAAGGAGCCTTTAGAAAACATTGTGGTAAAAGGACAAAATGCTGGTAACCAGCATTTTCTCCTTTTCCCACAACGTTTTTTACCCTTCACAAAACAAATTTCAAATTTTCAGTCACTTTTATTTTGTCGTCTGCAAATGCTTTCAATTTGGACAAGCCCAAAATATTGTCGTTTGGTAATGGGTTAGAGAAATTGTCGTAAACGAAGAAAGTGTAGCCTACCTGTCATAGTATGCCGGATCTGCTTGTTCCACGTACGGAAGAGCGGAATCACAGGCTGTGTTAAGTTGGGTATCGAGTGACTGCAGTGTTTGTGTGAGGTCTGCGCCACAAGCCTTCTTGTCACAAAGCTTAACAGCTTCTTGCAACTGTCCTGTAAGTAAATAAATGATAGGTTGAGACATAACTAATAATGAAAGGTTGATAATTTCATCGTTTCGACCAGTGATTTTATAAACTTTTGTACAATTACCCTAAGTTTTAACATAGCTGTATCTGAAACCCAAACCCTCCCACAAATCCCAACTGTTACTAGTAATATGAAAACATGATCAGACCATATCAAAGTGCTAATCCCGACAGCTCCACAGTACTTCGTCCCGGTAAAAGGCACACGACTTATGTCAGACCAGGGATTCTATGTGTTATGTATGATTCCTGGTCAGACATTGATTGAATATAGTAATCTAAAAATATTCCAGGAAATAGGGGCCGTATTCAACAACCATTCTGAAGAATGATCTTATTCTTATTATCCAGAATTTTCTAAATTTGAAAGTAACTTTTGACTTTCTAAATCATTCATACTTTTCTTTATTTGAAAGTAGCACAACTTCTGATTGCCTAGGCTGTATGGTTTAGCCAATCAGAAGTTGTGTTACTTTCAAATTCAGAAAACTCTGAATAACAGCCAACTAGATAAATAATGGTTAATGAAAACCGACCCGGGATAAATGAAGGTTAGATTGCGCGAAAGGAGAGCTGACATTTGATCTATTGAGGAGAAGACGATGAAGACAGGTCCAGAAGTGTAATTAGATAATGGAGACCAGGACCATCTGTTATTCTGATGTTCTTGCACAAGCAGATTAGGCAAACATATTTATGTAGTCTTCGCGATACACCGTCATAATTATAGAGGTTATTACAATCACATCGTTGCAAAAGGAGCAACTGCTTACAATACTCACACATTGCTTGTCATCATAGTTAATTATAATGTTCTAAACAAGCACTACATACAAAATGTGCTTGCTTTGGATAAATTCTGGCTTAACCGTTGGGCTCTTAAGCGCGACTTACAGACCTTTTGTGGACAATGTCGATCAAGATCAGACTCCATAGAACGTGCAGTATGATCATGGATCTAATCTGTCCGATAAGGAGGTATTATTCCCCACAATCGAACTGAAAATATCATTTTAGTTATTAAGCGGGATAATGTTTTCTGTCGAACTAGAACCACCTTTTCGAAGTCATAATGTGCCAAATTACCTCTGTATCAAGCAATAATATTTCTTCATTAAAAGTCCTGCGGCTAGAGGCTATTGAAAACATTGAGGGAAAAGGATAAATGTTGTTGTCTAGCCTTTTCGAATTTTCTTACAAAGATTTTTGTCCTTTCATTTACAGATTTCTTTGGGTTAGCCACTGGTAATTTGTTGTCTAACATGTTTTCCAGTTGGACAAGTCTAGGCCAAAACCAGCGTTTCCAGACCTCTGATATTAGTGATATTAGAGTTTCACGACCCTGGACTTTTATCACGTGACAATGTTTTGCTGTGAAAGAGACACGAACTCTGTCACTCTCTCACCAAGGCTGTCAGTCATCCATTCTCCGCAACAGTCACGATGGCCCCCCACCTACATCCGTTTTAACGCACCTGCCCTATAGTCCTAGAACTGTGCTTTACTCATATCACTAAGCTACCGGGACTCAACCATTTCTCATTCAGTGCGTTAATACTGTAAATTTTCGATGTGAAATTCAAATCGCTTTTAACCCTTATCCTACTATATAATTAAAAGCGAATTTTCAATTTGATATTAATAAACCAAAATATTTCTGCTTCAAAGTAAAGTTTCCGGTATTAATATCTCCTTATCGGACAGTGTAGATCAAAGATCAGACTGCACGTTCTGTGCAGTCTGATCTTGATCTACACGGTCCGCAAAAGGTCAGCGAGTCGCGCTTAGCAGCCAAAGGTTTAATCCAATCAGTGATTGTTACCTTTACAGCGCCCCAAGAGAAAACCGAAAAACCGAAGCTTTTGTGGAGGGTACGGATGCAAGATCAGTCTACACGAAACATACAGTCTGATCTTGAATCTGTGCCTTCGTTTAATCAAGGCTATAAGATAACATTATTTCTGAGTTTCTTTGGATTGTAATTTTAGCCTTCTATAGAGGTTTTTTTTTTTAATGTGTTTGGCATGGAAAGAGTTCATTCAATTAAATCTTTGTATTTAAAGGGGTATGTTCATATTTTTCGCTTTTATTTTTTTTTTGTAAAACGTCAAGTAGAAAAAAACCCTACTGATAACAACTTTCAGTACAAGCGGAAGAAGACAAGATAGCTTAATTTGTTATAATGGTGTGATTCTGGCGTTTTGCTCGTTTCGAGATACCATAATAAAATTATGACGTCATTGCACATATTTGGATACAATACAACTTAATCGGAGCGTATTATTAAGTGAATTTTTTACCACAAACCTCGTCATATTCTTCGAATTTTCGACCTATCTGCCATGACACATCACTCATCCCCATATACCTGGGAAAAGTAGGGCTTAAACCGAAGCTATTAGCCTATTACCTAAGCATGTCGGGGCTGTTTTAATAAATGGCCAGTGCATTGGTTACATGCTAGCCGATCATAGCTGAATGAATCGCACCAGGATAGCGTGTTTTTGAGCAAACGTTCTTTCATTTGAAATTCAAAGCAACGGTTTTGTTTCGAAAAGTAGTATGGTTTTGTACCTAGAATACGCTAGTTAGATAGATGTGTATTTGTAGAATCTAACGGAAATAATCTTTGAGAACATCTCGTAATATTTAAATATCAAATGATGCGTATCACTTTAAGGAGATTCCGTAAAAATCCTTTTTCTAGTTTTTATATCTGCCCCTTTTGTCATGTTTTTGATAGTTTTCAAACTTTTGTCGCACTAAATTCAATGATAAGATATTTTTCATAAAATTTGGTATGAACATTAAAGGTGTGCATATCCCCCTTTAATACCACATTGTGAAATTCAAATCACCTTTGATTCAATCTGAGATTTTAATTCCATTAAATCGTTACGTTTAGAACAAAAAAAAAAAAATCGACCCATGGAATTCCGCGGAATCTCAACTCTTTCTTCTATAAATGCAACAGAACAGAATATGTACAAAATGTACACAGTTCATTTGATTTGACAAACGCAAAAATGAACTTAGTATCAGGTGGAAACATTTAGCTCTTCACTAAACGACAAAATTTTGGACTAGTCTAAATGGAGAGCATTGGCAGATGACAGGCCAAATATTGCAAAAATTATTAAATTTGTCTATGAAAAGGTTTGAAAACATTGTGGGAAAAAGAGAAAATGCTGTTTACCAGCATTTTCTCCCTTTCCAACTATGTTTTCAAATGGCCTCTTCCATAGGATCGCAAACATTCGGGATTAAGTGGTAAAGGGTTAAGATGTGTCCAAAATGATAGCATTTGCAGACGACCAATCAAACTGGGTGCAAATGTCAAGATTTGTCTTCAAATAGATTGGAAACAATCTGGAAAAAAGAAGGAACTGTTGGTTACCCAAAATCTCCTGCCATAGGGTCGCTAAACTGGAATTATGTGATGATAAAGGGATAAAATCTCTGGGTAAAATTCCCATGAAGAACAAAAAGTTATTTTTTTCCCGTCTATGTGTGTGTGTGTGGGGGGGGGGGGTGTGGGTGTGGGTGTGCATGTATGTGTATCCAATGTTTGCTAAAGTTTTCTATTATTAATCCTTTACTGTGAATGCATATGTCTTAACATTTATCCTGTTGAATAACTAAAATGAAATTTCCAACTTGATTGTAGAAACTTAAATATCACTATTTCAAAGTTATATTTTGAGGAATAAAATCTCCTTATCGGACAGTGTAGATCCAAGATCAGACTGCACGTTTTGTGCTATCTGATCTCGATCTACACTGTCTGCAATAGGTCTCTGAGTCTCTCAGCAGCCTAAGGGTTGAAATACGAATAATCAATCGAATCGGAGAAGTTAGTTTCAATAAACCGAGTTTCAATAAACCGAAGACAAATTTGTAATTCAATTTCGGAGACAGTCTAAAACCTTCTGTTATTTTTTGCCGTCATTAATCACTGCAAAGTTAAATAAACATAAGGATCTTTCTGTCACCAAACGATTATTCCAAATCCCTGCAGACGAACTAAACAATCGTCTCCAAGAGTGGTTTCCCAAAAATAATTGTTTGAATTCCATCCCATGCAATTTTTTTTTGTCCGACATCTAAGAAATATTTATTTATTTATTTATTTATTTATTTATTTAATCCTTTGGCTGCTTATCGCGACTCATTAACCTTTTGCGGACAACATAGATCAAGATCAGACTGCACAGAACGTGCAGTCTGATCTTGGATCTACGCTGTCCGATCAGGGGGTATTTTTCCCCAAAAACATTAACTTTGAAATAACCATTTTTTGGATTTTACCATCGAATTGAAAATTTCATTTTTGTTACTTAACAGGGTAATGATTAAACTGAAAAAGCAATGTAAAGTTGAAGGGAACGTCAAGAAATTTTCTCATGAAGGCGATTATAACAAGGACCACTGTCGAAAAAAGCCAATTAGCTTTCATCTGTAGGATTTTTTTTCAGTGAAGTGATTTTTACAAAACTACCGTGTTTGAAGCAAAGCATTACATTTGAGCCATTCCTTTAGGATCTGACAGAATAGATCCTTTTTGCAGATGTTTTATATCGTCGGTTTACTTCGAAAACCTCGTAACTATACAGTTTGTTGTTGTCTTCAAACCGTCTTTCGATCTTGAACAGTTTAGAATTTTGACGACTGGCAAAATGTAAAGATGTACTTAACTTGTCGTCTGCAAGTGACTTGGATTTTGGACAAGTCCATGCCATTTGTCAAAGTGTTGCGAAAGTAATCAAATTATTTTTGTTCATTGTCTGGGTTGTCAATAATACAATGAATTTATTTTAAGGACCAGTCTGTACCTCTAATTTCACCGTCTGCAACTTTACTGAAAATATATTCTGGCACACACATCTTTGCCGGAAGTGCAAAGACGACATTCACTCAGACGAATTGTGTTTTGTTGTCGTGATACATCGTTTTTACATGAAAAGACCATTTAACTGTCTTAGTTTGACTGTAAGAGACTTGTAAGAAATTGAGGAGTGTGCAAGGCAAGGAAGTTAATCTTTTCTGTCTGCATCCCACAGGTTCCGAATTGTGGTCTTTACTGCTTGAATGACAATGGCGTATGAATAGTCAACGGACACAATGATCGTAAACATGCATAACGGTATTCTTATCAGTGAATTACTAGGATTTAACGGTGAATAATACCAATAGTGATAAATTTGGTATCATCACTAGTGACGATATTACAGAGCTCCAGATAAGAGGGAGTGGTGGTATTATATACATTCATTATTTCTCCGCCAAATCCTATGTTGTGTGTACCCATTAGAATTGTCTCGACGAGACAATTCTAATGAGTATCCACAACATAGGGTTTAGTTGAGAAAAATCAAAATTTTAAAGTTTGAAATAAAAACAAGAAAAAACACTACCTCTACCTGGAGCTCTGAATATAGTTAACCCATTACCACACATTCTCTACTTTTGACGCCCCTGAGAAAGAAGCCATTTGAAAACGCTGTAGGAAAAGGAGAAAATGCTGGTAACCAGCATTTTCTCCTTTTCCAACAGTGTTTTCCATCCTTTCCAGAACAAACTTAAATTTTTCAGTCATTTCTTATTTTGTGGTCTGCAAATGCTTTCAATTTGGACCAGTCTAAAATTTTGTCGTGTGGTAAAGAGTTAAAGAATATTTACCAGAACTACTTTTTTTTCTTATATAGCTCATATTATGCTAGTCCTGATAATTATTAGAATAAAAAAGAAGACGAACTAGGAATGTAATGTATAGGAAACATGCGCGGATCCAGATATCTTTCTCAGGGGGGTCCCACCGAAAACGCACTCGTCTTATTATATGATACTTTGATTTCCGGATTTCAGTGGGTCTAAGCCGTATACAAGAAAAGTCAACGTTTACAGTTCTAACCATGAGGAAGTCTCCACATTTTGAACCCTTTTTAGATTTATGACTGTAGTTTACATAAATGCTGTGCAATATCAAACCTGTCCCAATCACGAATCTGATAACCACTTTTTTGCCAAAATTCCAGTGGGGGGGGGGGTTCCGGATCCCCCCTCTGGATCTGCCCTTGCGGAAATCCGACTGGTTGCGTGTGATATTAAAAATCCGTCAATCGAATGGGGCAGTTTTATACGGAGTCCGAAAGACGACTTTGTTTTTCCGCATCATATCCCATTCGATTGACAATTTTTTAATATACACATTAACCCTTTGGCTGCATATCGCGACTCACAGACGATTTGCGGACAGCGCAGATCAAGATCAGACTGCACAGAACGTGCAGTCTGATCTTGGATCTACGCTGTCCGATCTGGAGATTTTACTCCCTACAACATACCTTTGAAATAACATTTTTTTTGGTTTTTATACAATCGAATTGAAAACTTCATCATAGTTATTTAGCAAGATAAGAGTTAAGTTGATTATCCTTTATGTACAGTTTTGTACACGGTTGACATCAATACTTTGATCCGTGATTAAAGAAGTTGCTGTATATTTTTTCCTCTGTATTTAGCAAACAGCTTTCCCGATGATTACAGGGTCGAACAAGGTTTTTTTTTTATCTCAATACCAAACGACAATATTATAGGTTTGTCCAAATCGAAAGTATTTGCAGACGACAAAATAAAAGTAATTGAAAATTTTAAATTTGGTTTGTGAAGGATAGCAAAGCATTGAGGAAAAGGGGAAAATGCTGGTTACCAGCATTTTCTCCTTTTCCCACAATGTTTTCTAAAGGCTTCTTTCTCAAGGTCGTAAAAAGTCGGGATTGTGTGGAAAAGGGTTAAACAACCAAAGGAAAGGAGCCTTTGAAAACTTGTCAGCAGCATTTTCTCCTTTTCCTTAAAGTTTTCTACCGTTCAAAGAGGCAAATTTCAGTTTTTAATAATGTCTCTTTTTTTGTCTCCTAATGCACTCAATTTGGACCTGTTTAGATTTTGTCAAGAGGCGAAGACTCGAATTCATGAATCTCAAAATGAAGCTTCCCAACACAGAAAAGACTGAAATAACTCTCGGATAACAAATGTATTCATCGTTTTGGCTGTAAAAGGAAGCACTCCGAGATTTCTCACTGTGATTTAACCCTTTACCAAACAATCCCTGGTTTTTTACGTCCCTGAGGTAAAAGCCTTTTGAAAACATTGTGGGAAAAAGAGAAAATGCCGGTAACCAGCATTTTCTCTTTTTCTCACAATGTTTTCTACCCTGCTGGAAATATATATCAATTTTTGAGTTATCATGTGTATTTTGTCGTCTGCAAGTGCTTTCAATTTGGACCAGTCTAAAATTTTGTCGTTTGGTAAAGAGTTAACAGACAGGTCGGGTTACTGTCGTAATGCCGAAAGAATTAGAACCGTTGTCAAAGTAACGCGGTTGTATTTTGCACCATTTACCATTTACAGCAACACTTTCCAGGAAATACGATTCGTCTTTAGTGCAAATCATTTTCAGTGAAAATTAATCTTTTACCTTTATCCCACTAAACAATCAACCCATTACCACACAATCCCTACTTTTGAGAAAAAAGCCCTTAAGCCCTGAGAAAAAAGCCTTAAGAAAACATTGTGGGAAAAGGAGAAAATGCTGGTAACCATCATTTTCTCATTTTCACACAATGTTTTCTACCCTTCACAAAACAAATTTCAAATTTTCAGTCACTTTTATTTTGTCGTCTGCAAAAGCTTTCGATTTGGACAAACCCAAAATTTTGTCGTTTGCTAATGAGTTAACGGTTTAAACCTTATCCTGCTTAATAACTAATATGAAATTTTCAATTCGATACTGAAAAACCAAAATTTTAATGTTGCTAGTTCAAAGTTATGTTTTAAGGAATAATATCTCCTTATAGGACAGTGTAGATGCAAGATCAGATTGCACGTTCTGTGCAGTCTGATCTTGGTCTACACTGTCCCCAAAAGGTCAGTGAATCGCGTTTAGCAGCCGAAGGATCAACATGAAACTTTCAAGGCGATAGTGGAAACTCAAATGTTGCTATTTTCAAGTTATTTCAGGGTAAAAATAAATCCGTATCGGATGGTGTAGATCAAGATCAGACTGCACGTTCTGTGCAGTCTGATCTTGATCTACACTGTCTACAAAAGGATAGCGGGTCGCTCTTGGCAGCCAAAAAGTTAATCTGAGTAATCAAGTGCTGTGATCGTGCCATGGGCTGGTATTTTTTGATTGTTTCAAAATGGTTTAGTACTGCAATATGTAAATAATTCGGGGGTCAAATTGCATAAAGTTTAATTCACACTATTTTAAAGTACGGGTACTTTTATGAATGTGTTACAGTGCCATTTGGCAAGTTGCTGAGAGAATAATGTATTGTAAAACGAGAATTCAACTTATCCATATTTGTTATGGTTTTAAATATGATTTTTCTTTGAACAACCATTATCTTTAGGTGGCATTCTTCAAATACACATCTATCTAATTTGGGCATTCTGGGTATGGTAGAAAAAAGGTGCGAGAAAAGTAGACACTACAAGGAAAGGAGCAATTGAAACAAGACTTGAAATTCTTTACAACGAACAATGCCTCATTTTACAAAAGTCTTTTTTTTTTAAAAAAAAAAGGCCAAATGCAACACGAAAAATGTCATCTTGCCAGAAGCATTGATATAAACAAGTCGAAACCATGGTATGTAAACAACGTTATCTTTCAGTTTTGAAGTTTTCGCTCAGTCATTTAACTCTTTACAAGACAGTCATCCCGAGCTTTGAAAATCCTGAGAAAGAAAGCTTTAGAAAACATTGTGGGAAAAGGAGAAAATGCTGGTAACTACATACTTGACTACTAGTCTTATTAATGAGACGCTCTTTTTCATATTTGAACATTTACTGTACACAAGAGGCGACCAGTCAAAAAGTAACATCGCCTTTGGGGACAGTTATCTGTACTAACTTGACTACAAACAATATCTTCTTTAGCAAGAACATTTTCAAGTGGTCCCACCTTTAAGGAACTCACTTCTTTCAAAGAGAGAGAGAAAAAAAAATCCAAATTCTCCAAATTGAAATCAACTGAAAAGATTTGCACAAAACAAATCAAATTTGACTATCATTTGAATCACTTCTGATTTTTCGTCTGCTACTTCTTTTAACCCATTACCACACAATCCCTATTTTTGACGACCCTAAGAAAGAAGCCTTTAGAAAATATTGTGGGAAAAGGAGAAAATGGTGGTAACCAGCATTTTCTCCTTTTTTCCACAATGTTTTCTACCCTTCACAAAACATTTTTTTTTTTTTAATTTTCAGTCACTTTTATTTTGTCTTCTGCAAATGCTTTCGATTTGGGCAAGCCTATAATATTGTTGTTTGGTAATGAGTTAAATAAAACTATTGTCGTCTGGTAATGATTTAATTTGGACATGGCTTCTATTTGATCTCCCGGTGAAGAGTAAATGTCCTTCGCGTCGATTGCTTGGGTATTTTTGCCTACATACTCTCTTGGGTCATAGCGTGTTCAAGATAAAAGACGGTCATGTCATACAGGTAATAAAACATACTCGAACTTACCTTGTCCTAATCTAAGTCCAAATAAGCCATCGACATTGATTGAGCTATAGTCCTCTGCGAAGAATTTTAATTCTTTTTCGATGATGTTAACAATGTCTTCAAGGATATTAGCCTGTACCCGACACGGCGCCAAAACGCACGCGCTGATTAGCGCCACTAAAACAGCTGTGTTCGACATACGTTCAGAAACGACAGTGTGTTCTATGTCGTCGCTATCTCCGCGAACCAAATACCATATTTGTCACAGTCGGTTCTTTATCGCTGTGAGATTTGCGCACCTGTAGGAGACAAAAATGATTTTTTCCCCAGTTTTGTTTTACAGCGTTTTCAACATCATAGCCAAATGGTTCAGTAAAGTTCTGGCGCAGGAAACTTTGGAATGTTTGGAATGCTTTTAACTCTCTCTCTCTCAACCCAATTTCAATCATATCAAGACAATAGTCTCAATTATGAGACGCTACGATGATCTTTTATCTGTACTAATCAAGACAACAGCTTAACCTTCAAGAAATAAAGATTTTATTATTATTATTATTATTATTATATTCATGTATGTTATAGGTTTTACCTGTCCTAGACTTGGGTTTTGTTGTCTCTTGCATAAAGACAGTCGACTCTAGAAACTAAGAGCTGATTCAGTGCAGTCTTGGTCAATATTGTCGGCATTATCACCTTTCATTGTGAAATTCACACCATAATATCATAAAGGATCATTTCAAATTAATTTAATGAAAACCGGATTGATATACTGTAGGCCTATACTTGAGGTATGTCTTAACCCCTTAACAGACTGTCGTGGTCTTACCCGTTACCAAACAATCCAAAGATCCTGAACAAAGAGGCCTTAGAAAACATTGTTGAAAAAGGAGAAAATGCCGGTTACCAGCATTTTCGCCTTTTCCTACAAAGTTTTCTACCCTGAGAAAAGCAAACCCCATCATTTTAGTGGCATTTACTTTCACCACTGTTAATATTTTGAAAGTGAACGACCCCGTTTCCCGCAACGTTTTCAATCATTTTAAAGTCGAATCTCATCTTTTGAGCCACATGTAATTTGTCGTCTGTAAATGTTTTGGCGTAGGCAAGTCTGATCTTAATCTACGCTGTCCGCCAAATGGGGGTTTTCAGCTGGCCTTACTATGAAGCTTAATTTTCCTGTTTTTTTTTCATAGAATATTGTCTCTTGTAATATTGTTCATTTCATTAGATAGGTGGGAGTGTTTATAGCTATTTGAGCCAGTAAACTGTTCTAAACTTGAATAAAATGCTTCAAGTTTCTGTCTGTCTCTATCGATAATGTACTTTTCCAACCCGGAAACAAAATTTCATTGATCATATAACCGGTTATTCACTTTGCCATTCATATTTAGAAGGTCTATGATTCTCACCCCACGCATGTGCAGGTCATGGGCAGGTGTAACTCGAGCAGGGGTACAAATTGGAAAGAAATGGCTCAAGTTTGTGTCTCACACTCTCAGCTTTGAATTTGTTTAATCTGGGAAGTAAATAACTGAATCTTTTCGTTTATTCACTTTTCCTTTCATATCGTTGACTTTACCAAACAACCATCTGTTTTGACGACTCCGAGTAAGCGGTTTTTTAAAAGCGTTTTTGTTGTATTTGTCGAAGACAATACCACTATGAGTTCAATATTGAATTTTGAAGACCACGTTTCGTATTTTTTGCAAAGCCGAAGGAAATAAACCCAATTAAACTCAACTTTTCCAAGGCAGGTGACTTTTTTCAGGAGCCCTTAGATGTGTAATTGGAAATGGCATGTTGAAATATACTGCAAAAGGCCATCGATCGTGGAAATACTATTTTTCAATTTATAAGAGCTTCACTCGCTTATACCCTTCCATTGGCGCAATGATACATGATTTGTCTATCGATTGCGTGGGCTGCTTCGTTCAAAAATCAGTTCGTCCCATGGCTTGTTCATTCCATGATTGCACGCTAATCTATTTGATTGGGCATGCATATTTATAGATCGAAATAATTGATTGTAATGTCCAGAATTAAATGTTGACACGCCAAAGATATTTCAACATCAAAGTTTTCAAGTACAGACTTAGTATTCTTTTCAATTATTCACATAGTTTCTCTTTCTATCTATCATGCATCGTACTGTTAAAGGACGTTACTCCTGACTCCTGATCAAAGGGAGACCGCCAATACACAAATAATCCTAAATTTGTTATGAGTACTCTCCCTTCAACCAAAAAAAATATTCACTTGTTTGGTTGGTTAACTTTCAAGCCGATATTTGAATAATATTGCCCCTTTTCTTTCAAATTATTAATTCCACACAACGGCTTCCTCGACAAATACCACTTCAGCGTTTTCAAAGCTTTGATTAGAACAGGAGAGAACTAGAACCGAATTCAGTGTCTGTTCCACAAAACATTCATAGAGCGTTTTTAGTCTAAATATAGATTTAAAAAGTAACAAAACTTTTGCACCTTCATAATTTGGCTTAGTATAGTTATTGATTCCAATTTTTCATTTTCCCCTCATTTCCTTTCCTGCACCATCCTACTTTTAAAATTTATTAGCCCTTAACCAAACAACAAAGTCTTGGTCTTGTCCAGTCTGAAAACATTTGGAGATGACGAAGTAAATCGCCTTCAAAGCATGAATTTTTCCCATGAATGAAAGGAAACATTGTGGGAAAAGGAGCAAATGCTGGTTACCAGCATTTTCTGTTTTTTTCCCATAATGTTTCTAAAAAGCCGTCTTCCCCAGAAATTGTTTGTAAAGGATAAAAGAAATTACGGTTTTTTATCGTGACAAAAGGTAAAGTTATCTTATTTGATCTTAAGTGTATATTTCACCTTAAGCATGATTCGGATGGTTATTGAAAAAGTATTCGGCACTTTTACCATCAGTTAGAATACCTCCTACTCAATGAATTTTGAATTGCTGAAAAAAGTAATAAATGCGATATCAAATGACAAACAATGTAGACCAAGATCAGACGTAACATCTGCTGACCGTCAACAGTATTTTCTCAAGAAATTGTCATTACAATTAAGCTGATGCCCCCATCATCACAAACAGACTGATTGCGATGTGAAGCAAACCTTTATTGATCGAGGATGAAATGTATTAATTTTCCAGGGCGACTTAACCCTTTACCACACGACAAAAATTTAGACTGTTCCAAATTCAAAGCACTTGCAGACGACAAAATAAACGTAACTCAAACAAGCGGGGTAGAAAACATTGTTGGAAAAGAAAAATTCTGGTTACCAGCATTTTCTCCTTTCCCTACAATGTTTTCAAAAGGTTTAACGATCTCATGTTCGTTTAAACCAGGGACTGTATGGTATGGGGTTAAAAAGGTCCAGTGAACTTTTTGTCAAATGAAAATTTCTCCTAAAACACAAATATAGGTAGCTTTATCTGTCTGTACCACTGTGAAAAATTACAGTTGTGTTAGGAAAAAGATGAAACTTAAGTCCTTACAGGCACAATACATGCCAGAAGAATAGCAATGCAGGTGATAAACTTGCATTTGAATTAAAATCATTGTATCATTGAATTGAAATAACTGACAAGTCAGATAATTTACAGTCGGTCCAAGTGTTAGTTGTTGACAGAAAAATGAATTCTAAAACTAGGTTAAAAGTTGCCAAGTTGCTCTATCCTTTGTTTATACTTTTTACCTGGTTTTCAAATTCATTTTCCTGCCAGCGACTTTCACTTGGACCGACCGGACATTGACAGTCCGCCATCTTCGTAATAACTTCTATCCTTTTGAATGGATTATCTAAATTTAAATGCATCTTAACCCATTACCACACAATCCCTACTTTGACGCCCCTGGGAAAGAAGCCTTTTGAAAACACTGTAGGGAAAGGAGAAAATGCTGGTAACCAGCATTTTCTCCTTTTCCCACAGTATTTTCGTACCCTTCCAAGAACAAATTTAAATATTTCAGTCACCTTTATTTTGTAGTCTGCAAATGCTTTCAAATTGAACCAGTCTAAAATTTTGTCGTGTGGTAAAGACTTGATATATCCATTGCTTACTTTTGGCCATTACTACGGCTTCGGTCTGTTCCTATGATATCAGATATGACGTCATGACACTGATTTTCAGACAAATTCACGTATCGACACGTGTTATTAATAATGTGATATTCCCATAAACCTTTGCGAAATTTAGCAAAGTCTGAAATAAATACCACAGAGGCTTCGTAGCCCGTTAAGGAAATACCTTTGAAGAAATACTTTTCCTTACCTTGTCTGTCTGCTTTACTGATAATATGCCAGTTACCTCCTTAATTTTATTGATAAATCATTTCTGAAGTTTGGTGAATTTGTACAAGTCTGAGTTGACCTTTTTAAAGCATCCAAGATGGAAATCTTTATTTACCCTTAGGCTGCTAAGCGCGACTCACTGACCTTTTGCGGACAGTGTAGATTAAGATCAGACTGCACAGAACGTGCAGTCTGATCTTGGATCCAGACTGTCCGATTAGGAGACATTATTTTCCAACAGATAACTTTGAAATAGTAATGCTTGGGTTTTTACTACCGATCTGAAAATTTATTATAGTTATTTAGTGGGATAAGAGTTAAAACGCAATATTTCGGTCTTCATTGTTGGCTTTAGTTTTGTTTACCCGACGACAAAAGTTTTGATAGTTCAAAATCGAAATTTAAATGTTGCTCAAAAAGTTAGACTTGTCCACGATAGGATGGAAAATACTTGGACAATAAAGAAAATGCCGACTACCAGCATTTTCACCTTTTTTCCACCGTGTTTTCCAGAATTATTTTATTTACATGTATTTCAACTTTTTTTCAGGGGAGGGGGATTCCGTAGGTTAAAGATATCTCCTTATCGGATAGTGTGGATCTAAGATCAGATTGCATGTTCTGTGCAGTCTGATCTTGATCTACACTATTCGCAAAAGACCCGTGAGTCGTCCTTAGCATTCTAAGAGTTCAGAGGGTAAAGCCCATCTTTTGGGCCATATTTCGTAAGTCGTTTACAATGATTTACGAACAAGTCTATAGTTCAGCCATTTGAGATTTCATCCAACTGTTTCTGTAGTGATCTGACGCAGGAGGTAATAACGTTATGATTGAAATATAACTTTATCGCAGTGATCTCCCTTGTTTGCGTGTACAGTTTTTTTTTTTTCGTTTGTGTATTCGGTAGCCTGTGTGATGTTTAACGTTATTTTCAACATTATTTCAGTAATATCATAGCGGCTAGAATATCTGTCCATGAATTCTGCAACTTTCTTTCGCCAATATTTTGCGTACTATACTTTCCAAGCTACTGGCTGATTTCTAGCATTAAAAGAGTCGAAATCATCTTCAACACTGAGTTAGACGGAAAAGATTCGCTTCACAAAAGACTACCATTAATTCTCAAAGAGAATTTTTTCTTGCAGATTTATTGGGTGCTGGAGGGGGGAGGGGGAAGAAGGGTGGAGGTTGGGGCAATTTGGGGTTCAGGGGTTCAGAAATTGTTTATCAAAGATAGAATAATAGAATTCTTACGCCCATGGATTATTTACAATTTATTACAATATACAGATTTCCAAAGTAGGAGTCATGGTATTCTTGGTCCAATTTTTCTCTAACAAACCCTATGTTGTGGGTATTCATTAGAATCGCCTGGGTGAGCCGATTCTAATGAGTAACCAAATATAGGGTTTTGGTGGGGAATAATTACTACTTTCAATTTTTCAATCGAAATCACCCCATCTATCTGGAGCCCTGAATATAGACATAACGAGCCTTTTTTTAAATTTAAAACTGGTTACAGGATAAAATTGAAATGAACATTTAATGACATGATTATTGCACACTTATATAAACAAACAATAATAAACGACTTTATAAGAAGGTCCTAATTAATACGAATAACTATTAATTAAATATCAATTTTTATAACCATGAAACATTATCTTAAACAAACAAACAAACAAAAAATTGCTCGTTTAATACTTTAGCAGACAATCCTTGGTTTTTGCGATCCAGAGGAAGAAGCCTTCTGAAAACATTGTGGGAAAAGGAGAAAATGGTGGTAACCAGCATTTTCTCCTTTTCCCACAATGCTTTCTACTCTTCTAAAGTGAAGTTTCAACTTTCTGAGTCATTTCTACTTTCTACTCTTCTGAAGTCAAGTTTCAACTTTTTGATACATTAGATTTTGTGCCACAGTAGACTTGCACAAAACAGAAAATTACATAAAAACGGAAAGTGTCGCTTCGGATTAACCTGCGCGGACTGTGCAGGTTGACCCAAAACGACACTTTACGCAAATGTTTTGAATGCCCCTTTTCGCGTGTTCAAGCGATTATGCAAGTATGATGACTTGCTCGGAAGAACGCGTCAAAGAGATGCATTAAAACTTCTTTCCACAGAGTACAGTTAATTTTTAAAGTGTTGAGGAGTCGCATTGTGGAAGACATGTGTTCATTGGCGAGACCTGCAGACATTCATATAAAATGTCGAATTGACCTATAAATACAAGCATTTTTTTCTTGGTAAAACCGTTTGTCAATCGTTCAGTATAGAAGGCACATAAAAGGCATCCTTCACTCCAACAAATAGCACAGTTTGTTGGCATGATTTGTTTCTACTTCATCAGTCATGCTTACTTTTCTCGATTGACTGGCTCGAAAATGATTCTTGTTTATTCTGCGAATATGCAGAACTGAAGAGAGAATCAATCAATAGAAAAACGGGTACCAGTAGGTATGGTAAATAGAACATGGCAAGCGTCAGTCGTTCATGCAGGTTGCAAGGACCCGGGCTGGCATCCTTTGTGAAGTCCTCAAAAAACATGTGGGTGTAGATGGGAACCATCGTCGTCATCACATGGGTAGAGTAAATAATCATGGGAATTCGCGCCCATTTGCATTTAGACACACCTGTAAGACAATATGTGTAATAAAGTTAACTGTAAGATGTAGAAGAATATCTGGACACAAGGGAAGTTTTCCCCCAAGTCGTTGAGATTCCCCATCCCACTTTCACGTTCAACAAAGGGAAACAACTACAACGAAAGTCCTTCGGGGTAAAGAATAAATCATTGCCCTTTGTGCTTCTACGAAGTTGAAATAATCGATCGGAAAATACCACTTGATGTTCTTTATAATAATTTGATTAAAATTCTGGAGCACCACTCAAAAACATCACTTTGTTCTCCCCACCCCTTTCAAATATCATTTTGAGCCGTTCTAAATGAAGCGGACTACGCAGGCTGCCCGAGGTCGATACCTCTTGCAGATGATCGAATCTAACTTTATGTTGACAGATCCTGGCTCATTCGTACGACAGGATTGCAAGGAGCACTAGTTCTGTGAAAGACGTGTACCTGATCAGACGCTAGATAGCGTTTAGTCTGATTGCACATTGAAAATATCCTTTAATTGTTATATTTCACTGTCCTTATACCCGCCATATCTATCAAAATGGAATTCAATTCCTTGATTGATAATTACCTTTTCTGTAGTACTAATACTTAAAATAATAATGGATAATAATAACATTAATGATAATAAATCTTTAATTATACGTGAAAACGTTGTGGCAAAGACAAAACAAGAGGGCCAAGATGGCCCTGGATCGCTCACCTGAATTTTTGAGATGACCATAGTCTATTTTTTTTTTTTTTATTTGAGGTATTGAAACAATGGAACAAAATTTATAATTTTGCCAAGCAATTTTCAAAAGGTCACCTGTAAAAGTCATTTCGAAATCTGACCATCAGTTTCAAAAAGAAGAATTTTTAAGAATTCTTCATTTCTGTATAAGAGCAAGTAGCCCCCATCCACGAGAGCCATGTTTCTTGATGGATCAAAATTTACAAACAAGTTTTGAAAAGGGTCACCCAAGGAACATCTCTCTGAAATTATTTCAAAATCTGACCAGGGGTTTCAGAGAAAGAGAATTTTAAAGAATTTCATCATGTCCGTATAGTGCAAGTAGCCCCCATTCACAAGAGCCATGTTTCTTGACGGATCAAAATTATATGTACAGCTTTTGGAAAGGGTCACCCAAGGAACATCTCTGTCAGATTATTTTAAAATCTAACCACGGGTTTCAGAGAAGAATTTTCAAGAATTTCTTCATTTCCATATAGTGCAAGTAGCCCCCATTCACTAGAGCAATGTTTCTTGGCCAATCAAAATTTCGCGAACAATTTTAGAAAAGGGTCACCCAAGGAACATTTCTGTGAAATTATTTCAAAATCTGGCCAGCGGTTTCAGAGAAGAAGAATTTTTAAGAATTTCTTCATTTCCGTATAGTGCAAGAAGCCCCCATTCACCAGAGTCATGTTTCTTGACGGATCAAAATTTCGCGAACAATTTTTGAAAAGGGTCACCCAAGGAACATCTGTGTGAAATTATTTTAAAATCTGGCCAGCGGTTTCAGAGAAGAAGAATTTTTAAGAATTTCTTCATTTCTGTACAGTGCAAGTAGCCCCCATTCACCAGAGCCATGTTTCTTGACCAATCAAAATTTCGCGAACAATTTTTGAAAAGGGTCACCCAAAGAACATATCTGTGAAATTATTTCAAAATCCGACTAGCGGTTTCAGAGGAGAAGATTTTTAAAGAATTCCTTCATTTCTGTATAGTGCAAGAAGCCCCCATTCACCAGAGCCACATTTTTTGACGAATCAAAATTTCACGAACAATTTTTGAAAAGGGTCACCCAAGGAACATATCTGTGAAATTATTTCAAAATCCGACCAGTGGTTTCAGAGGAGAAGATTTTTAAAGAATTTGCTAAAAAATTCCATTTCGTTGCCATGGCAACCAGAGTTTTTGATGGAATCAAATTCTGTGAACAATTTTTAAAGAGGACCTCCCAAGGAACATTCCTGCCAAGTTTGGTCAAAATCCGCCCAGCGGTTAAGGAGGAGTTGATGTTTAAAGAATTGTTGACGACGCACGACGCACGACGGACGACGGACGACGCACGACGGACGACGCACGACGGACGACGGACGACGGACACCGGGTGATCCTAAAAGCTCCCCTTGAGCACGTTGTGCTCAGGTGAGCTAATAAATCGCAGATAGCTAAACTGTTTTCTAAGGCATCTTTAGCAAGACGCAAATAATCAATAAAACAAGACAATGAATGAAACTCGTACCAAGTTTTGAGGAATGCCAGACCATCTACCACATAACAAATTTGAAAGGTCTGTTTCTATTGGTTAAAATTACCTTGCCAATACACGTACGCGCCAACGAAACAAAATGGCAAATGCAAAAGCAGTTCGCAAACACAAAACGATAGATACCAATATGGCCGCCCGCCAACCATCGGGTCCTTGTATGTGCTTACATAATCGTCAACAGGAGCGCGAATCTGAAAAGATATATAATATAGGAAGATATTTTTAAAAAAGCTAATGCAAATTAATAAACCGACTCCAACAAAAGAACAATATGTAGACCAAAGAATGTGCGATACAAACAAAATGAAAGATAAGTGTACCAAGTTGGGTGAACTTCAACCATCCGTTTCTTTTGAAGGCCTATGTGTTCGTGTGATTGTCGACATCATTGCAAATCTTGAAAGAGAGAAAACATGATTTTACAAATACAACAAAAGGGCCATAATGTCATTTTTCACTGCCTAATAAATTGCTTATCCCATACATGTAATAGGCATTAGCGGTCCTTTATATGTTAGAAATTTATATTGTAATCGCCCTGACAAAAGTCATGTCTTTCCAACAAGCAACCAGGATGATTCCAACATAAAGGCTGTTCTAATCCAGTATCAGACATACCATATATCAATATTGTCTGACAAAGAGCATTTCAATATGACATTTTTAACGGTAACAGTGGCCCTTCATCGCCCAACAGAGAAAAAGTGACACATTTGGTAAACATACATGTTAAACTTTTGGCAACCTGCCCTCCCCATTCCCACGGAATATTTAGACCCCTGGGCTACAGTGTGAAACATCTTGGTAAAAGCACACAAAATATCAAAGCTCTAAGTCTAACAGTTAGAAACCGAAAGGTTTATTAATTTTCACTACATGGCTCATGTTAATTAAACCTTTTGTGACCTCCTGTACGGGGCCAATTTTGACCAAAGGATCAGACTTTGACCAGTCTTGGAAGAGGTTTCAATAGTTGAGATTCTTCCGAAACTGGTAGCCCTAGACCATCTTCCGGGTGTAAGAAGATCTGTTATGAGCTTTCACTATACAAATCCATGTAAAACTTTTTTGCTATGATCTAAACAATCTTCATAGTGACTCACTAGATAAAGCTGCATACAAAATTTGGTAGACCTCAGCTCTATAGTTAGAAACAAGAATTTTAAAGCGTGCACATCCATATTGACACGATAAATCAATGTGGCTCCAAAACTGAAATTTGTTCTCGAAAGGGCAGAAAACAGCACTGGAAAAGATGAACTGCTGGTTACCAACATTTTCTCCTTGTTCCACGATATTATTTTCAAATAAAGAAGCCTTTCTTTTTCCTGTAGGGTTGTAAAAACCCGTGATCGTTTGTGGGGGGAAAGAGTTGATTACTCTTAACCCTTTACCAAACAACAAAATTCTAGACTGATCCAAATTGAAAGCACGTGCAGACGACAAAATAGACCTAACTCAAAAATTGAAATTTGTTTCCAGCAGGGTTGAAAACATTCTGGGAAAAGAAGAAAATGCTGGGTACCAGCATTTTCTTCTTTTTCCACAATGTTTTCAAACGGCTTCTATCTCAGGGTCGAAAAAACCAGTGACTGTTTGGTAAAGGGTTGAGCGCGCTTTTGTAGTAAAAGCTCAACGGCTTCCATCGCCGAAATACAATTAACGAAATCCCTAAAAGATTTGTTCACAACTTTACATACAATCTTGACGATACAAGCGGATGGTATTCATCCAAGAGCAGTCTGCGCGTTCTGTGCAGTCTGATCATGATCTATGCCATGCGCAAAGGCCGCTATTTCCACTCATGGCGCTGCTAAGGTTAACTGACCTACAGGCCATTAAACTTCTGTGCATCAACTGTAACGACCTTGACCTTGATCAGATTACAGAGACTTTATGTAACTTCCCACTTCTGTTATCTTTTGAAGATATCTCTCCGACGAATGGTCGTAACTCGAGAACAACATTAATACAGCAAAGTGCCCTTGACCTTAGCGTGAAGTAGCTGACAGATTGTAGGATAGTTTTATCAGCATACCTTCTCGAACATACAATTGCAGTAGTGACAAAATACGAAAATGATATAGCGAGAGTCGACCTTGACCTTGGTCTGCCGACATCGATATCTGTGCTGTGTACCTACAGCTTGCTCGAGGCTACATGAATAGTTCTTTTTGATAGTGTAGATGAAGATCCGACTGCAATTAGTACGATTGCTGATTAGTTATCTATTTTTGTTGAATATTGTCAGAGAGATTTAAAATTCACTGGCATTCACATCGTAAGCAAGACTCGAGCAGACCGTGTCGTACAATACAGGGTGCCTGCCCGGTTGGCTCAGTGGTGAGCGTGTCGGACTCATGACCGGGTGGTTTTGAGTTCGATACTCGGTTGAAGCGAACTTTCTTTCCGGCATATTTTCGCCTCCCATCTCAGCTGAAGCATGTGAGAAAAGTAGTCGATGTGTTAGTACCGGTGTGAGAAAGCCAGGAAACATATGTGCGTCACCGACCGCCATGATATGACCTTAGCTGTTAAAGTGGCGTTAAACCCCAATACAACCAACCAACCACCAACAAGACAGGTTTTTTTCTTTGAAAAGGAACTATGTATTCTAAATTCATTACTTATCTTCCAAACCCTATGTTGTGGGTACTCGTTAAAATCGTCTCAATTAGACGATTCTCATGAGATCCCATAACATAGGGTTTAGTGCAGAGTAATTAATATTTTCAAGTTTGAAATCAAAATCACTACCCTTTATCTGGAGCTCTGATAATGATAAAAATACGGGTATTCCCAAAAAATGCCAAGGGCTTTAGATAACATTGAGAAGTACTGGTGCACTTATGTTAACTGCACTTAACGATAACTTGTTTCCGGAGACATTTCCCTCCGAAAATGTTGTTACACAATAACATTATGGAACATTCTAGAGAGATTATTCTGTCCGCTATCTGAATACGGGGAGAGCACGTGAACAAACCTATATTTATTTCTTTAACTCCTAGGCTGCTAAGCGCGACTTACTGACCTTTTACGGGTAGTGTAGGTCAAGATCAGACTGCACGGAACGTGCAGTCTGATCTGTGATCTACACTATTCGATAAGAAGATATTAGTCCTCTGAATGTAACTTAGATACAGCAATACTTGAGATTTCACTATCGAACTGAAAATTTTATATCAGTTATTCAGCAGGATAAGAGTAAACCCATTACCACACAATCCTTACTTTTGACGACCCTGAGAAAGAGGCTTTTAGAAAAACATTGTGGGAAAAGGAGAAAATGCTGGTTACCAGCATTTTCTCCTTTTCCCGCAATGTTTTCTACCCTTCACAATACAAAGGTCAAATTTTCAGTTACTTTTATTTTGTCGTCTGCAAATGCTTTCGATTTAGACAAACTTAAAATATTGTCGTTTGGTAACGAGTTAATGCCCTTAACTTTATCAAACGAGAAGTTTTAGGCTCGTCCAATTTGACAGTATTTACCGACCACAAAACAAATGTCACTCAAAACTTGAAATTAATTTTTGGAATGACATAAAACATTGTAGGAAAAAGAGAAATGCTGGTTACCAGCTTTTTTTTTGTTTTCACTATATTTTCATAAGGCTTGCCTTTCAGGATCGTGAGAACCAGGGCCCGTATTCACTAACGATTCTTAAGAATATTCTCAGTCTTATTCTCCAAGGTTTTCTGAATGTGTATGTAACACAACTTCTGATTGGCTAAACCGAATGGTTTAGCCAATCAGAAGTTGTGTTACTTACAAATGTAGAAATTCTGGAGAGTAAGACAAAGAACGTTCTGAAGTATAGTTGGTGAATACAGGCCCAGATTGTTTGGAAAATTCCATCTTTTCGCAATTATATATTAATCAAGTAGGGAGTGCGGATAAAGATTAGAAAAGACAGCATAATCCAGTCTAATCGTAATCTACACTCTATACTTGACTCTTTACCAGACAATATTATAGACTATTCTAAACTGAAAGCTTTTTCAAAAGACAAAATGAAAGCAACTAAAAAGCTGAAAATTATTTTGGGAAGGATAGAAAACATAATGGGGGAAAAAGAGGCATTGCTCGATCTTATTTGTTAGTGGTCCAAGCTTTGTTTACAACAACTATTTATCCCAGCTGCGAGTGCACCTGACTACTTTTTCATTTACTAGAGTAAATCGCAATCAACTCTCAATTCCAAGCAACTGGAAGGTTAATTGCTTGCTTGCTTGCTTAATTGAATGATTCATTGATTGATTGTATTGTGTTTAATGCTGTTTTCAACATTACTTCGGTGATATCACGGCGGCCATAGCACCTACACATGGCTTTCCTGGGGTTCCTTTTACCAGTACGCCGCACAATCTTCTTTCCAAGCCACTGCCTGCTTTCCCACACAATCATCGTCGGGACAATGGTCAGTGGTTGAAGGAGAATGAATCCTGTCGCACTGACTACCATCAGTCCACAGAAAGAAATTTGCCGAGCCAAGGGTTGTAACCGAATGGTTTCCAACTTAACCCTTTACCCCATATGGCATTTCTATGGTATCTCTAATTGACCCTAAATAACAGCAAGGATGAAGCTGTTTCTTATGTGTATATGACACCTTTTGATAGCATAGAAAACATTGTGACAAAAGGTGAAATTGCTCGTCACGAGCAATTTCACCTTTTGTCACAATGTTTTCCAAAGGCTCCTACAATGCGAAGAAATGGGTATCTATGGAGTAAAGGGTTAAAACATAAACATCCCTCAATAAAACCCATTTTAATACCTATCAAAATTTCTGTCGAGAAATAAACCTTCTCTCGGATTAGACTCCACAATCCGTGGACTCTTGCATCACCAAGTGATGCAATGTTAACCCTTAGGCTGCAAGGAGCGACTCACAGACCTTTTTCAGAAAGTGAAGATCAAGATCGGACTGCACCGAACGTGCAGTCTGATCTTGGATCTACATTGTCCGATAAGAAGATATTATTCGCCAAAACATAACTCTAAAACGAGAATATTTGTGTAATTACTATGGAAATGAAAATTTCATGTCAGTTATTTACCAGGCTAAGGGAAAATGTAGAGCAACAGACATGTTGAAAGTTTCAAATAGTCAACTAGATCACTAGTGTAAAATAGACGCGAAACAGACGATAACATTACAACCCCTTCCGTAGACAAGCCCTGATTTTTAACGACGCAGATAGAGAGGACGTTGACAAACTTTTTTGGAAAAGGATAAAATACTGCATAGTGACCATGGAGCGTTTTTTTATTACAGACCTTTTTTATCCATCCGCAGTCAAAATTAATCCCCCTTTGGCCTACTTTTCATACATCGTCTGCAATTACTTATAATGCAGGCGAGCCAAATAATCAGTCTTCTGGTAAAGGGTTTTAAGCCTTAATTAGAATTGTAAGAGAGTCGTATTCTGGCAAAAGGGGGCTTAATGCATCTCCGTGATGTAATATATCAAATACATCATCATTTAACTCCTTACCAGACGACAATATTATAGACTTGCCCACATTGAAAGCATTTGCAGACGACAAAATAAAAGTAACTGAAAATTTGAAATTTGTTTTGTGAAGGGTAGAAATCATTGTGGGAAAAGGAGAAAATGCTGGTTATCAGCATTTTCTCCTTTTCTCACAATATTTTCTAAAGGCACTTTTCACAGGGGCGTCAAAAGTAGGGATTGTGTGGTAATGGGTTAAGGAATAAAGAGTTTTTTTTTTTTGTCATGATGGTATGAAAAAAAAACCTAATCACACTGTATGAAACAGCGAAGCGGTTTCATACAAAAGTTGAATGGTAACCCTTTAGGCTGCATAGGCTGACCTCGGTCAATACTATTTGCAGATTTAATTTTAATATGAAATAAGGTGACCAGAACTTTTTCGTTTTCCCAAAATTTTTACTACCCTTTCAAGTGCTACTCTAATTATTGGAGCCACATTGAAATTACTGCCATACAATGTTTTTTAAAAAGACAAGGCTAAATTTTTGTGGACTGGTGGATTTACTAACAGACTCCTGTGTAATGCAGAGAAATGACCCTACAAAATTACCCGGGTCATTATTCTATGTAGAGAAACGACCCCAGAAGTCATTTCACTACGCAGAGAAATGACTCCGGGTCATTATTCTACGTAGAGAAATTATATCCTCTGGGTCCATTTTTCTACGTAGAATAATGACCCGGGTTTTTCCTCTACATACAGAGAAATGACCCACGGTTCATTCCTCTACGTAGAGAAATGACCCATGGGTCATTATGTAGGGGAAGGTCATTTTTCTGCAGTACACCGGCATGCAGACTGCTTTGGCTTCAGGCCTGCAGGGTGCCTAGGTAAAAAAGTACAAAATGAAATGTCTTCAAGAAGCCTAAATTGACAGTTCTATGCAGAAAGGTAAACCTGCTTAGCTAAACCTGTACAGTCTGATTTTTAGCTACACTTTCTGAAAACATGAGGTTTAAGAAAAAGGCCCTGAACTCGTGAGATTCAAGATTGCATCATTGGTTGGAAGTAACATTTTTTCATATTTTCTCTAGAATTTAACCCTTCTAAGATTTAAGCCTGTTAGAATTTCAACCTTTTTAATAGCTTAGGCAAAAAAAGGGGGCTTTAGAATATGATATACATTAACTCTTTCCAAAACGACAAGATTTTAGACTGGCCCAAATTGAAAGTATTTGCAGACGATAAAAATTTATGTGACTCAAAAATTCAAATTTGCTCTTGGAAGGGAAAAAACATTGTGGGAAAAGGAGAAAATGCTGGTTACCAGCATTTTCTCCTTTTCCCTCAGTTTTTTTCAAAAGACTTCTATCTATCTCACGGTCGTAAAAATCAGGGATTGTTTGGGAAAGGGATAAGGCCAGACTGCATCAAACCAGTAGTATGATCTTAGATTACACAGTTTGCTTGTTTAGTCAAGCCCACATACAGTGACATACTTCTATCTAGTCGAGTTCAATACAAATGATTATTGTTATGATTTTGGTGTTGTATAATGGCAAATACTCTTTCGCTACCAACTGAAACAACTCGTTTCGATGTCCAAACCTGTTATTTACCGCAATTTAATGAAGGAATTGGTCACGTTGAACATCTAGCAGTAGGATCAGACGTCACATTTCGTTAAGTCTGATCTTGATCTACTCTATCCACAATGAACAATCTCTACTACAAGTGACAGTGGAAGAGATGAAAAAGAAAAGGACAATAATCTCGTAAACATAAGTTGTTTACAAAGCGAAAATATGGGTCAATGTCGAAATGAATAACTTTTGCGAATTGGGCGAAACGTGTATAGCGCAGATAAGTTACGTTCCAGAACATTCCACTCTAGCCTCATAATGATGATTCAATACTTTTTTACCCCTGTCGTGGTTTAGAAATGAAATACAACTTGAAAGCGGAAAGTGGATTGTAACAACCTTAATTTAGCTGTTTCTAAGTTGTCTTTTCGGAAAACGTATCTTCTGTAGATACATTGCAGATTAAAGATCAGACTGCACGTTCTGTGGAGTCTGATCTTGATTTACAATGTCCAATGTCCCAGGGTTAAATAAAATACATGCTCATGCGAAATGGGGCTTAATGCATCTTCGTGATGCATGATACTAGGCAAGTCATCGCATGAATCCATAAAGTCAATTTTGCCTAACAACCGACGGGTTGTACATCAAAGGGTAGACTTATCCTTTGACATGCAGAAATTTGACCAATAACGATAAGATCCGACCCAGGTTAGCTTGGGCGACCTACGCTGGCTAACCTGGGTCGATAGTTTTTGCAGATGTATTTCAAATGGGTGTAAAATAGTACTGTCTGGTAACCTTAAGGCTGCAGAGCCTGACCTGGTTCGATACTATCTGTAATTTAACTCTTTACCACACAATCCCAAGTTTTAACGACCCTGGGGAAGAAGTCCTTTGAACAAATTGTAGGAAAAGGAGAAAATGCTGGTAACCAGCATTTTCTCCTTTTCCCACAATGTATCCACCATATCACATACAGAAATCGTCTGTTTTGCTACATTCAATATTTTGCCTGCAAATGCTTTGAATTTGGTCTAGGCCTGAATTTTGTCGTTTGGTAAAGAGTTAAATGGTGTAAAATAGTACTTTTGGGCTGCATAGCCAGACCTGAGTCGATACTATTTACAGATGTATTTTTGATAGTGTAAAATAATATTATCTGGTAACCCTTTAGGCTGCACAGGCTGACCACGGTCAATCCTATTTGCAGATTTAATTTCAATGGTGTAAAATAATATTTTCTGGTAAGCCTTTAGGCTGCATAGGCTGACCTCGGTCGAAACTATTTGCAGAATTAATTTCAATAGTGTAAAATAATATTGTCTACCAGTAACCTTTTAGGCTGCATAGGCTGACCTCGGTCGATAGTTTTTGAAGATTTAATTTTGATGGTGTAAAATAATAATATTCTTTGGCAACCTTTAGGATGCTAAGACTGGCCTGGGTCGATACTTTTTTGTTATTAAAATGGTGTAAAATAGTACTGTCTGGTAACCTTTAGGCTTCTTAAGGCTGACCTCGGTCGATACTTTTTGAAGATGTATTTTAAATGGTGCAAAATAATATTGTCTGGTAACCTTTAAGGCTGCTAAGGCTGACCTTACTATTTGCAGATGTTAATTAAATGGTGTAAAATAATACTGTCTGGTAACCTTTAGGGTGCTAGGGCTGAAATGGGTCGATACTTTTTACAGATGTATTTTATATGGTGTAAAATAGTATTGCCTGTTAACCTTTAGGGTGCTTAGCCTGACCTGGGTCGATACTTTTTGCAGACGTATTTTAATGGTAAAATAGTGGTATTTTAAAATAGTATTGTCTAGTAACCTTTAGGGTGCTAGGGCTGACCTGGGTCGATACTTTTTGCAGACGTATTTTATATGGTGTAAAATGGTATTTTCTGGTAACCTTTGGGGTGCTAGGGCTGAAAGGGGTCGATACTTTTTGCAGACGTATTTTATATGGTGTAAAATGGTATTTTCTGGTAACCTTTAGGGTGCTAGGGCTGAAAGGGGTCGATACTTTTTGCAGACGTATTTTATATGGTGTAAAATAATACTGTCTGGTAACCTTTAGGGTGCTAGGGCTGAAAGGGGTCGATACTCTCTGCAGACGTATTTTATATGGTGTAAAATAATACTGTCTGGTAACCTTTAGGGTGCTAGGGCTGAAAGGGGTCGATACTCTCTGCAGACGTATTTTATATGGTGTAAAATAATACTGTCTGGTAACCTTTAGGGTGCTAGGGCTGAAAGGGGTCGATGCTTTCTGCAGACGTATTTTATATGGTGTAAAATAATACTGTCTGGTAACCTTTAGGGTGCTAGGGCTGAAAGGGGTCGATACTTTTTGCAGACGTATTTTATATGGTGTAAAATGGTATTGTCTGGTAACCTTTAGGGTGCTAGGGCTGAAAGGGGTCGATACTTTTTGCAGACGTATTTTATATGGTGTAAAATAATACTGTCTGGTAACCTTTAGGGTGCTAGTGCTGAAATGGGTCGATACTTTTTGCAGATGTATTTTATATGGTGTAAAATAATACTGTCTGGTAACCTTTAGGGTGCTAGGGCTGAAAGGGGTCGATACTTTTTGCAGATGTATTTTATATGGTGTAAAATGGTATTTTCTGGTAACCTTTAGGGTGCTAGGGCTGAAAGGGTCGATACTTTTTGCAGATGTATTTTATATGGTGTAAAATGGTATTTTCTGGTAACCTTAAGGGTGCTTAGCCAGACTTGGGTCGATACTTTTTGCAGACGTATTTTAATGGTGTAAGTGGTATTGTCTGGTAACCTTTAGGGTGCTAGTGCTGCAATGGGTCGATACTTTTTGCAGATGTATTTTATATGGTGTAAAATAGTATTGTCTGGTAACCTTTAGGGTGCTAGGGCTGAAATGGGTCGATACTTTTTAAAGATGTATTTTATATGGTGTAAAATAATACTGTCTGGTAACCTTTAGGGTGCTAGGGCTGAAAGGGGTCGATACTTTTTACAGATGTATTTTATATGGTGTAAAATGGTATTTTCTGGTAACCTTAAGGGTGCTAGAGCTAAAATGGGTCGATACTTTTTGCAGATGTATTTTATATGGTGTAAAATGGTATTTTCTGGTAACCTTTAGGGTGCTAGGGCTGAATGGGTCGATACTTTTTGCAGATGTATTTTATATGGTGTAAAATAATACTGTCTGGTAACCTTCAGGGTGTTAGGGCTGAAATGGGTCGATCCTTTTTGCAGACGTATTTTAATGGTGTAAGTGGTATTGTCTGGTAACCTTTAGGGTGCTAGGGCTGAAATGGGTCGATACTTTTTGCAGATGTATTTTATATGGTGTAAAATGGTATTTTCTGGTTACCTTAAGGGTGCTAGGGCTGAAAGGGGTCGATACTTTTTGCAGATGTATTTTATATAGTGTAAAATAATACTGTCTGGTTACTTTTAGGGTGCTAGGGCTGAAAGGGGTCGATACTTTTTGCAGATGTATTTTATATGGTGTAAAATGGTATTGTCTGGTAACCTTTAGGGTGCTAGTGCTGAAATGGGTCGATACTTTTTGCAGATGTATTTTATATGGTGTAAAATAATACTGTCTGGTAACCTTTAGGGTGCTAGGGCTGAAAGGGGTCGATACTTTTTGCAGACGTATTTTAATGGTGTAAGTGGTATTGTCTGGTAACCTTTAGGGTGTTAGGGCTGAAAGGGGTCGATACTTTTTGCAGATGTATTTTATAAGGTGTAAAATGGTATTGTCTGGTAACCTTTAGGGTGCTAGGGCTGAAATTGGTCGACTTTTTGCAGATGTATTTTATATGGTGTAAAATGGTATTGTCTGGTAACCTTTAGGGTGCTAGGGCTGAAAGGGGTCGATACTTTTTGCAGATGTATTTCATATGGTGTAAAATAATACTGTCTGGTAACCTTTAGGGTGCTAGGGCTGACATGGGTCGATACTTTTTGCAGATGTATTTTATATGATGTAAAATAATACTGTCTGGTAACCTTTAGGGTGTTAGGGCTGAAATGGGTCGATACTTTTTGCAGATGTATTTTATATGGTGTAAAATGGTATTGTCTGGTAACCTTTAGGGTGCTAGGGCTGAAATTGGTCGACTTTTTGCAGATGTATTTTATATGGTGTAAAATGGTATTGTCTGGTAACCTTAAGGGTGCTAGGGCTGAAATTGGTCGACTTTTTGCAGATGTATTTTATATGGTGTAAAATGGTATTGTCTGGTAACCTTTAGGGTGCTAGGGCTGAAAGGGGTCGATACTTTTTGCGGATGTATTTTATGTGACTTTTTACATATGTTATAAAAATGGTGAAAAATAGTGCTGTGTGGTAACCTTAAAGATGCTAAGGCCGACCCAAGTCGATACTTTTTTCAGATATTATTTAAATGGTGTTTGATAATTTTGTCTGATAACCTTTAGGCTGCTTAAGAAGATATACTGTTCAGATCGTAAAGGAAATATCATCCAGTCCTCATCTTTCAAAGAGGAAATTTGGCTCTTTACTAATGGTTGAAGATTTCATTTCACTTGCTAGTAGTATTTAGCAGAATACAGGTCTTATTTCAACCCTTTGCTAAACAATCCCGAGATTTAACGACCTGGGAGATAAAGCACTTGAAAACATAGTGGGACAAGAAGAAAGTGCTGTTGCGTAAAACGTTGGATTTGTTTTTATTTTTCTTTAAGAAATAAAAGTCCATTGTATCTGTTTAACTCACTGCGAATCGAGCCTTGTGGTGCCATGTTAACCTACGGACATTTTCAATCTTCAAGATTCAAGATCTAATCTTTGAAGTAGGACCCCAGTGATTGCACTTTTAAGATTGCTATAGTCAAGACTATCTCAACAAAACGGACAGTGTTGATCAGAGATCAGACTGCACGAAAAGTATATTCTGATCTTGATCTGAACTAGCCTCAATGGCAAATATAATTGTGATAAGTGTTACACAATTTAATACCATGATCCGTCTGGTTGTATAACAACCGAAAATAATGACTGCAAAAACAATTGAGGGATGGAGAGGGCGGATCCCTTTCAAAAATTAGACATGCATCATAAACCATCAGAACCGTCTGGAAAAATTGGGCATGTTGTGTAATGTTCCACTGTATAATTTCTTTACATTTACATAAGCCAAAAATGTTTTGTAACGTGAAAAAATATGTTATTAGAATATCACTAACTCAAATACCGTGTAACGTTAGTACTCCGGAAAAAAATCAACAGCGTGCACGAACCAACGAACAATGATTCTTTAACCATTTGCCATACAGACCATTTGCATTTTTCTACAGGGCTGTACATCAGGGAAAAGTTTAAAGAAATGAAAATATCTTAGAAAAATAACTAAAATAATTAACTAACTAAATAAATGAATAAATAAAGGTAGAATACAGAAGGGCTCCTTTTCTCATGTTTCCACTAAACTGCGTGACATAGAAACTAACTCTTTATAAATCTAAAGTAGTAAATCATTCTTTATCAGCATTAAAAAAAGTATCCCTATATAGCTGCAATACTAAAGGTATTAAAAATGAAAATAATGATGATGATAATAATAATAAAGATAATAATATTCGTTAACAGAAATAAGGAAATATCATAGGAAAAAGGGAAATACTTCGTCAGATGATTTCAGAGACGTTCAAATTGTCATGCCTATCATTTCGTAAACAGACAATGAAACTTTGAGAAAACGAAACGAAAGCATCTAATTCAAACAAGATTTTTTCTTTAGGCTAGCAAAAACATGACCACTTGTAATTAATGCACCCCATTAGATGTAAATGAATAAATTCATAAATAAAATAAATAAATAATAACAGATGAGAAATAAGAATATCGAAATTAAGAATACAGACAAGTGAAAAGATATTTAATAAATTAGAAAGTTATTAGTTAGTTAATTAATCAATAACTTGATTTTTACATTAATAAATTTATTTATTAATTGATTTACAAATTAATATATTTTTTTTATTTTTCAACAAAGATTTTTTTTTTCATTATTGATTGATTAATGAATCGGATTAATTGATAACCTTCATGTGAGAAAGGAATTTATATTTTGAAACATAACAAGAGAAAATAAGAATGAATGAATGAATGAATGAAAGAATGAAGGAATAAATGAATGAATGAATGAATGAATGAATGAATGAATGAATGAAAGAAAGAAAGAAAGAAAGAAAGAAAGAAATTTCAGTAAAAAATAAATAACTTCTATCTGATGGATCAATCAGAATATCTCTTACAGGGAAAATATTACAAGAACTCAAATTTAGGGAAATAAATTTTTCCAGTGTACGAGAAGAAAACTTCGACTAAACGAGTGTTGCGATTTTTTTTATTTAAAGAAAACAAGTAAATAAGTAAAGACAATGCTACATTGTTTCTGAACACGGTGTAGATAATCATAAAAATATTCGACCTGTGATTGCTGTGTTGAGATATTTGTCAAAAAAATTACCTTCGAACGTAAAATAGTGACATATTCTCGAAAAGTGAAAGTATTTTTATTTGAACTTCTACCACACAACCCCGACGTTTAACGACTTGTACGAACAGGGGTTTAGAAAACATTGTGGGAAAAGGAGGAAATGTTGGCAACATGCATTTTTTTCCTTTTCCAACAATGTTGTCAAGGTCAAATATCGCCATTTGAGTAACCTTAAATTTTTCGTCTGCAAATGCTTTTTAAATGTTTTGTCGTTTGGAACCGTTTGAATAAAGTTCAGCTCTCGGTAAACAAATACAAAATGTGCAGTTATCTTTACAGGCAAAAGTCCGCTCTTAGCTTGACCCATTCCACTTTCAATATTTTTACAATTTAAAATTCAATAATCTTGGTATCTTTTACAGCCAAGACATTACAGAAGCTTTAAATATTTAAATGAGAGTAAATAAACGTTTATGAATGAGAATAAACAAACTGAATAGGCCGAGGATTTTGGTTCAGAAATATGATCCTCTTTAAACAATTAAAAAAATATTTATATTTCTTATCTTAAAAAAATAAAAATACAAGTAAATCAATCCTAAGAAATAAAGCAAACAATGATTATTTTTTCAGTAGAAATAATATTAAAATAATAAAGTTCGTCTGCGTAGTAGGATTCATGTACCGATTTCTACATGACGCATCAGTGAAATCACTATTTTCTCGTACCTTTTGCGTTCTGCAAATATCTTGCATGATCAGAATTTTCAAAGTTTTCATTAGCAAAAAATTCAATGTTTTTGTTATCAAAAAAAAAATTATTAATGGCCCTGGATAATTAAAATAAAATTTTCGTAGCACATCTCAGCCATATAAAACAGTTTCTGTGCACTTTTTGTACGCTTGTGCGCCCAAAAACCACTAGCGAAGAATCATCTCTGTGCGGAAAAATCACAACACAAAATAAAGCCAATGAAAAAGAAAAGGATATTTAAGCACAGAAATCTGTTCTTTTGCCCTGAAATTAATCACCGAGAAAAATCTTTAATCGTAAATTTATAATCTGTCTAAGAAAAAAATCCTTAAAGCCGAAGCTACATGCTTTTTTTTTGTTTTAAACGAGTGATCTGACCTGCGCGTAAACAGCGGTCGCCGATAAATGTCGAGAAGAATAAAGATCAAAATCAGTGCAACCAGAGCTTCGCGAATCAGTCTTAAAAAAGAATCCTTCAAGTTTTATCCAACTCATTTGAAAAAAAATATTATTTTCCAAGGTACATGGATGAGTTAAATATTTAATGCAAATTTCCAAGGTACTCGGTTGAGTTAAAAATTCAAATTGCCTCTTAAGAGGCCGACTCAGTTGTTCTCGGTGTTTTTACTTTAATTAATGAAAAAATTGGTGTCATACATTAGGCACTATACGCAGTCTAGAATCAATTTCTTCACAAAGCAAGCAGTATCGCTTTACTTAAAAAAATAAAAACATGCAATAAAATAATGGAAATGTGTTTCCTTGATGCACATGCACACGTTGATGTGGCCGATGAAGTTGTATGTTTAATTTAGATTACTTTGAAATGAAAATAAAAGAAAGGAATCTACTTACCTGCACAGGATACCATTGCCTCGGCAATACAAATTGTGAATCGAAGAGTACCGTTATTGGTATGTGGGATAAAAAATATAATAAAAATATGATGTCTTGTGGTCGCTCCATATTTATAATTTCTGATACCGGAACCTTGGATGAAGACTGTGTCAAGTTATCTAAATATATCCACCAATGAGATTGCAGATGTCTGTTGTTATTTGCTCAAAATCACTTAGAGTACTAAAACATTGGACTGCCTATAGCCAGTTGTACCTCGTACTATCTTCCTTGATTTGTGTACTCGTGTTCGTATTTATAGGGTCGACCAGCCGATAGGTGTTGTTCCGGTCAGCGATAGAATCACGGGATGTAGTTCACGTTTCAACTGATTGGTTATTTCCCATATTTACCTGTAGGTAACAATATTACTGTTCGTGGTTATTTCCCATGTTTACCTATAGGTAACAATAGTACTGTTCATGCATTATTGCAGCATCTTCATCTATAAACGTAATCCCAAGGTCACTTTTTCAGTTACTTTTGAATCTTGCAAAACCATGCACCAGCCGTGAAATATTTATTATGAACCCCATGTTGGTCAAAATGGAAACTTCATAATAAATAGGCTCTCAGGCTCTATGTTTGTGTGTGTGGTTTTATTTTTTGGGGGTCGGTGTTTGAGTTTGGTTGTTAAACAAAATAACGGCAATTCAATCATATCATGGTGGCAGTTCATTCTGTTAATGTTTTACCAAACGACAGCATTTTAGGCTTTGTCCAAAGTGAAAGCATTTGCAGCCGAAAACATGAACATGACTGATTCCAAGACAGAAGTTGCAGACAGATCCTAAAACTTTGCTAGATTTAAATTTGTTTTTATATGTTTTGATAGGAAAATGTTTTTTTTTTTCTTTCTTCATCATTATGCTAACAGATTATGTAAGGTATGCTGGGGGATGACCACGACCCCCGCGTACCTATTGACGTGGTAAATAAAGCTAAAAAAAAATTTGTACAGATTGACCAATTATCCGTCTGACTTTAACAGCAACAACAACCCTTCACTCATTACCAAACGACAAATTTTAGGCTTGTCCAAATCCAATGCATTTGCAGACGACAAAATAAAAGTGACTGAAAATTTGAAATATGTTTCGTGAAGGGTAGAAAACATTGTGGGAAAAGGAGAAAATGCTGGTAACCAGCATTTTCTCCTTTTCCCACCATGTTTTCTAAAGGCTACTTTCTCAGGCTCTATTCGGGAGAATAAGACCAAGAACGTTCTTAGGAATGGTTGGTGAGTACAGGCCCAGAGGTTCCGTATTTGCCAACCATTCTTAAGAACATTCTTGGTCTTAGTCTCCAAGATTTTCTAAATTTGAAAGTAATATAACTGCTGATTGGCTAAACAAAATAGTATAGCCATTTAGATATTTCTTTTTAAAAGGGTAGAAAATATTGTGGGAAAATGGAGGAAATACTTATAAATATAGCATTTTTTCCCTTTTCCCCACGATATTTGCCAACGGTTTTTCCCATATAGAACTATATAACGCTTGATTGTTTAGTAGAAAAAAATACAGCTCTACAATCACCGGTAACCAGCATTTTAGCTCTTTTTCTCACAAGTTTTGCTGCTCTTTTAAATAGAAAATTCATTACTTGAGCCGAATTTCATTCCTAGTCTGCAAACACTTTTAAACTGGACCAGTGTGAAACCTTGCCGTGTGGAAAAGAGTTAATTCCCCCCCTTAACCCTTTACCCCATAAGGCATTTCTATGGCATCTCTAATTGACCCAAAATAACAGCAAGGATGAAGCCGTTTCTTATGTGTAAATGACACCTTTTGATGGTATGGAAATATCGTGACAAAGGGTGAAATTGCTCGTCACGAGCAATTTCACCTTTAGCCACAATGTTTTCCAAATGCTCCTACAAGCAGTGTGTAGAAATGAGTATCTATGGAGTAAAGGGTTAACAATACATGGCGAAAAAAGTTAACCCTTTTGAAACTGACAAAACTTTAGACTATTTGAATGCAGCTGCAGACGACAAATTCAGTTTTGCTCATCCGGCACAATTTGTCTTTACGATAGGATAGAAACAGTTGTGGGAAGAAGAGAAAATGGTAGTTTGCCGCGTGTTTCCCTTCTCCAATCATGTTTTAAAAGCTTTTTTTTCCACCCAACGGTCGTTAAACGTCGCCATTGTTTGGTAAAGGGTTAACTTTGCTGAAATTTGATCTATAACTTAACTTGTAAAACTTTAAAATAAACCTTTTCTATTTTAAATCATATTCTTTTACAAAACTCACCATTTTTTAAAATCCACCAGTTGATTTTATATGTGAATCGTAAAGTTAAACCAAAGATGGGTACTGAAGAGTGAAGACTAACATCAGTCTTCACAGAGGTGCAATCTAATCATAGTCTTCACTGTTCGAAAGCTGATGATAGGTCGTGCAACATATTTCAAAATGAGAGAAAAAGTCTTACAACCCATCCATTTATTTATAGCTTACTGATGGTTAGAGAGCTTTCCAGAACGTTATGTAAACTGTTATTATGTAACTCGAGTCTCATCTTTAACATTTGAAAAAAAAAAAATACTTACAGTAATAGGAATACTTTAGATGGCCTTCGTCTAATATCACGTGACAAGCTCAATGGCTCAGTAAGTAATGTCCAGGGCTTTACACCGATGGGTCGCTGGTTCGATTCTATAGCTCGGCCATAATGATAATCGTTGCGAATAGCTGTACATTATTTGTTTAGACAAGGTTAAAGGGAATAAGCAATCAGTGGATTGGAAAGAGAGGTTAGCACTCGTTAACCCTTTAGCACCCTGAGGAAGAAACCTTTTGAAAACATTTTGGGAAAAGGAGAAAATGCTGGTAACCAGCATTTTCTCCTTTCCCACAATGTTTTCCACCCTAATTTTGTCGTCTGCAAATGCTCTTAGAACAAATTTCGATTTTTGAGTCACGTTAATGCTGTTGTCTGCAAATGCTCTTGTCTGCAAATGCTCTCAATTTGGACCTGTCTGAAATGTTGTCGTTTGGTAAAGAGTTGAAGAAACTCCAGGAAAATAACGATACGTGCACTGGTGACCTTGATATGAACTAAAATAATGTTGGAATCGCCGTTCAGTATCAAACAAAGGAAACGCACAAACAAAGTAACTGAAAGGTAGTTTTTTTTGGTGTTTAACAATATTGTTCCGGTCACATCATGGAGATCAGTACACCTATTAATGCGTTCCTGGAGTTTCTTATTTAGTTCTACAATCGACAGTATATGCAAACCACTGGCTGCTTTCTCACACATACATATACAGTATAGTCAAGATAACTCTGAACCAAGAGGTCAGACTCCTGACAAAATGACTCCTGTTACAATACGCACCATAAACCACCGGAGCCCGTATATCGCCTACCATTCTTTAGAATATTCTTAGTGTTATTCTCCAAGGGTTTTCTAAAATTTGTAAGTAACACAACTTTTGATTAGCTAAACCGAATGGTTTAGCCAATCAGAAGTTGTGTTACTTACAAATGCAGGAAATCCTGAAGAATAAGACAAACAGGGTTTTGACTTCTAAGGCGTCTCGAACTCGCCTTTTTCATTACCACAAGAACTACGGGGGTTCGGACCAGTGAAAAGAATCGTTACCAAGGAACTTTGGTCATTTATTTAAACCTTGGACCTGCTTAGATCAGATGAGCACGAGGTTTCTTAATTACATAATAAAATCGTAATTTATGTAATGTAAATTAATTCTGTAGCAATCGCCCAAATTTCAGATGTGTCCATATCAAAAGTATTCTGCAGACTACATATCAAGCGTGGCTCTAGGCCAGGAATGGCTGTCATAAATGTATGTGCGTAAATGACAGAAAACTCGTCGTGGAAAAAAAATGAAGTAAATGATAGTATCGGGTATTTCAGTCCCTCCTTTTTTTTTCCTCATAATGTTTTCCACCCGGTGATCTTCGATAAAGTAAAAAATACCAACTATATTGGGTTTGGCGTCTGCATTTTTTTTTTCAATTTGACGTAGTCCAGTTCATGTAAATATGTGATTTAGTAACGATTAAATCTTAGTCTGTCTTATATGTCTAATTTTCACAGTTATGTTTTAAAGCAATCTGTCATAACTTGCTTCAGTGGGTATTGATCAGACGTCAAAACACCCAGTCAAACTCGCCGCTGCAACACAACTTTAGAGACTATAATCAAACTTTTCACCAAACGACAAAAATTTAGACTGGTTACCAGCAATTTCTCCTTTTCCCACAATATTTTAGAAGTCTCCTTAGGCACTAAAAGACGGAATTATGTGGTACAATTTCACTTTTTTTAAACTCTTTACCAGACAACATCGTGTCGTAGTCCAAATGGAAAGCGTTTACAGATGATGGTTGAAATGTACCTCAAATCAAGAGATTTTTGACAGGGTAGAAAATGTAGTAGCAAAAGGAGAAAATGCTGCTTATCAACATTTTCTCCTTTTTTTCCCACAATGTTTTTTTCAAAGGTTTGTTTAGACACAGGATTGTGTGGTAAAGGGTTAAGCAAAATTATGTAACATTAAAGTTCTATCGACACGATATAGCTTTAACTCTTTACCAAACGACAAATGCTTAAATAGACTTCTCGAAATTCAACGCGTTCGCAGACGACAAATCAAGTGTGGCCCATTTTTTGCAATTTTTCTGGGAAAGGGAAGATAACATTGTGGGAAAAGGAGAAATGCTGGTTACCAGCGTGGCCCAAAGTTTGAGTTATTATCTTGTTCAAACGGCCTTGAACCATCAACAGCGTATGAAGTCACAACAGATATGGCAAGTTCAGATAAATAATAACAGATAAATGTCACGTGAAAACTTTGGTCTTAACCCGGGCCATTACCACACAATCCCTACTTTTGACGCCCCTGAGAAAGATACCTGTAGAAAACATTGTGGGAAACAATTAGAAAACATTGTGGGAAAAGGAGAAAATGCTGGTAACCAGCATTTTCTCCTTTTCCCACAGTGTTTTCTACCCTTCACAAAACAATTTTCAAATTTTCAGTCACTTTTATTGTGTCGTCTGCAAATGCTTTCAATTTGGGCAAGCGTTTGGTAATGAGTTAATATGACAGGGAGACAGGTACAGTTTGGGTTGTTTAACCCGTTTCCTCCTTCCGACGAATCATGCTCTGTGAAAAGGGGGTTTACTGCATCAGCAAAATGTAATTGACCATTGTCATCTTGCACATTTCGCGCAAGCTGCCAATGATCGAAATTCTTTGCTACTTGTAAATTTTCTGTTTTACAGAGGACCATGCGACTCCATGACCCGGTCGATTGTCAGGCAAAATGGATTTTATGGATCCCTAACTACACGATTACTTGGTCGGTATAGTCCATCACGGATTTTATTATTATGCTCGAAAGAGATTTCTTGTGATCTGATTGGTTAACATGCCGGGAACATATATCATGTTCCCTGGCAAAAACCTCTTAAAACCAGTTTCCCTTTTGATTTCCCCGTTAACATCACTACACGTGCAACACAACATCCAAAATTGCGGCGTCGATCGATCACCAGACTGCACATCTATGCACCAAACTGCACGTTTTAGTGACGTCAGTTTCCAGTGACGTCAGTTTTCATTGAAGGGAACACACAGAAGGGACTTCCTATTTCGTCAGCATACTCGATTCGTGAAATTATAAAACAGGAAAATTTCGCTTAACGCGCTTTGAAAGGGTAAAACTTTGCAGTATAATAAATTCGTTGTACGGTCAGGTGGCAGGGGACTTGGGAAACTTGTTCACGGCTGTGGTGAATCATGTCGCCACCTCGCTCGGCTCGGGGCGACATGATTCACCACAGCTGTGAACAAGTTTCCAAGTCCCCTGCCACCTATCCGTACAACTAATAATGTATGATAGTCACAATGAGAATGCATTGTTAACAAATAATAGTTAATAAGGAGCCACTTTTCCAGACGACGGTTTTCCAGCCAAATATTTAAGGCACCTATTAACCCTTTCCAAAACGACAAATTTTAGACTCTTCCAAACTGAAAGAGTTTGCAGACAACAATTTTAACTTTCATAGCAATGGCAGAAAATTACCCGAACGGGCAGAAAACACCTTGGGAAAAGGAAAAATTGCTCGTTATGAGCAATTTCTCCTTTTCACACACAGCGTTTTCAAAAGACTTGTACTGCAGACTCGTAAAAACAAGGGCTTGTTTGGGAAACGGTTAATGTTTAATTAATAAAAGCTATCAGCGCTTGTAAATTTTCAATGTCAGAGGGGTCAAGGTCACATAGGCAAGGCACTGTGCAATTGGCGATGGAGCCTTGGCGACTTTGCTTTGATTTGTGGAGGCCTTGCTATAGGATTCCTAAATCGTAAGGCGATTAATCCTTTTCCAAACGACAAAATTTTAGACAAGTCCAAATTGAAAACCATGACTTGCAGACGATAATATAAACGTAACTCAAAAATTTAAACTTGTTTCCAGCAGGGTGGAAAACATTGTGGGAAAAGGAGAAAATGCTGGTTACCAGCATTTTCTCCTTTTCCCACAATGTTTTCAAAAGGATTCTGTCTCAGGGTCGTAAAAACCAGGGATTGATTGGGAAAGGGTTAAGGAACCTTAATCGCCGGACAGAAATCATCAGACCTCTCCAACACTGGTGAGTTTAAAAGGCGGACTGTCACAGAATTTACTGTCTAAATCCATTTTTCTTGCGAAATTGTTCTGACACACAGTCTGTTTCGTCATGGTTTTGTTAATAAATCAAAATAAAAAAAAAAAACGAAACAGGAAATAGGTGTGGTTTATTTTTACATTACGAGTTCCAGAAAAAATATTTGTTACATTAATTTGCCATGGCTGCAAATAATTCCTAAAATAATTGTAATTTTTCATTAAGTCAAAAAATGTAAGCAGAGGAAAAAATAAGAATAATTTCGTTAAAAAAGAGAAAGAAGACTGCTGAACAAGATCATGCGACTTGAAAACGCCACAAGAAGGCCAAATAACCGTCAAGTAAAGCATACATGACGTTTCTACGCGGCGGCTTTTTCACTTGTTTGTTTAGCCTACATGTACCAAAATGTATTGAGATTAAATGCCAATGATCTATTTGAAAACAGTGATGCAGACCTCTCCTATCTTCTTTTTTAAAGAAGCTAACTTGTTTAAGCTCAAATTATTTTGTGTCTGCAAATGTTTCCAACTTTGTCGAGTCAATAGTTTTGTGTTTGAAAATGAGGTGATTAAGGTGGACAGACACTCGCTTTACAAAATCATAAAGAACATAAACTGACGCGCCTACCAGTTTCTCCATCTGACATGCATCGCGCGTTCCTTTGCCTACCTTAAAACTGGAAAAAATAAGAATGTTATCAAATAGATCACATTAGCAGATGAAACGTCTGCCATGTCATTTCTTATCTCAATCCAAAACATCTTACCCGTCTTACAAACTTTCTTTGGTCTTGCTTCCATTTTCTTCGGACTGTTACTGATCAGAATGAGCCATGCTCTTGCAAAAGGGGGTTAATGTATCCAAATAATCATTGGTCCATATATGGCCTGCAACATGCGGAAAGGGACATTCGAACATATGCGTAAAGTGTCGTCTTGGATCAGCCTGCGCAGTCCGCGCAGGCTAATCCGAGACGGCACTTTACGATTACGTAAGATTTTGTGCTACAGTAGACTTCTGTAAAACAGAAAATTACATAAAAACGGAAAGTGTTGTTTCAGATTAGCCTGCGCGGACTGCGCAGGCTGATCCGAGACGACACTTTACGCAAATGTCCGAATGCCCCTTTTCGCGTGTTGCAAGCCATATTAGTAATTAATTTTTCTGACAATTGGCTGAATACCGAAGTATAATGGTCCTTCAATATGCAGAAAGGCAAAAAGTTTCGACCCAGGTCAGCCTGCGCAGTCCACGCAGGCTGACCTGAATCGATACTCTTTGCAGTATTTAGACCTCCCTTTTAACAATGCATGAAGAATGCAGGATTCAGGTTTCAAGACAAAACGCCATATTTGTTTCTTTAGGATTGCTAAAATAAGATGGATTTTTTTTTATTTCCTTTTGAAAGAACAAAACAAGTTTTTTTTACATCAAAAAGGAACGGACACTGTAGATATGTCACTGTCACTGTAAATATTGAAAAAAAAGTTTCGTCTAAATTCTGCAAACGCACATAATTAATCTTAGCCTGTACAGAGTTAGATGCGCCTTGAAATGTTTAACGACCTACTTTGGAAGGCTTATCTTTTGTGTTGTGCCGACGAGTCTATTTTTTGTTGGAGAGGTCAGTAAAGGTCAATTTAATTTCATTAGACCTTTCTCAAACTCCATAGAACAAGCCTTGTCTTAATATGCAAATGATAATTCATAACTAAGTTGCGTTTTTATAACACAGCATTTCATGTCATCCTGTCTTCATTTTATTGGGTTTGTTGAAAGGTTGCAAGGCTATCTGTTAATTTAAAGGCAGAAAATGTATTATGGTATAGAAAACTGGGACACTGGAACATTATCTAAATTCTAAAATGGCCAGAGCTTGGAGACATATAACTTTTCTAGCTCTTTGTGGTAGTCTATTCGTTATATCAGGTAGGTCCTTTATTTCTAAGTGGATGTATTGCGCCATGTTTCATTCGTTTGACGGCACCCAGTGCACTTATCAATAACCTCTGATGCCCCCTAAACAACAATAAATACATCCAACACTCTTAGGGGCTGGTTCCCTACTTACACCGAATAGAGTCAATGTCAAGTATTGATAGAGGAATTAATTTTGTCGTAATTACTGATCAAATTGTTAAAATGTTAAACCCTTACTCCATGGATACTCATTTCTACACATTGCTTGTAGGAGCCTTTGGAAAACATTGTGGCAAAAGGTGAAATTGCTCGTCACGAGCAATTTCACCTTTTGTCAAAATGTTTTCTATGCTATCAAAAGATGTCATTTACACACAAGAAACAGCTTCATCCTTGCTGTTATTTATGGTCAATTAGAGATGCCAAGAAATGCCTTATGGGGTAAAGGGTTAAATATGATTGCTTTACTTTCACTCATTTTATGTTTGGGTTACAAACCTTTCCAAGGATCGTCCTGTACGACTTCTGGTTAAGGTACGTGTACTTAATTCTGTTACGTGGAAATATCGTGGGTCAATATCAGTTTGTGGCGATGGTCTCGAGGGAGTTCCCTGGCGTCATGTTGCGAACTGATTGCGAATGCAACCTGACACAAATATAAACAAGTTGGCTTCTTTAAAAAAGAAACCAGGAGAGGTCAGCATCAATGTTTTCAAATAGTTTATTGGCTTTTAATTTCAATATAATTTGTTACATGTAAACAAACAAGTAAAAAAAGGCTGCCCCTTAGTAACTTCATAATTCTGCTTTACATGACGGTCATTTGGCCTTCTTGTCGCTTTTTCAAGTCGCATGATCTTGCCCAGCAGTCTTCTCTTTTTTAACGAAATTCTTCTTTTTTTCTGCTGCTTAGATTTACATGTATTTGCATGCTTATTGAAAAATTACAATTATTTGAGGGGTCATTTGCAGACATGGCAAATTGATTTAACAAATATTTTTTTTTCTGATATCCATCAAATAAAAATAAATCACGTCTGTTTCCTGTTTCGTTTCTTTGATTTCGCTTTATTTACAAAACCATGACGAAACAGACTGTGTATCAGTACAATTTCCCAAGAAAAATGGATTTAGACAGCAAATTCTGTGGCAGTCTGTTTTTTAAACTCACAACTGTTGGAGAGGTCTGATGACCTCTCCAATGAGTGAGCGTATCATTTACCGCTAGAATGGGTACCATACATCCTTTATTGTATTAATATAAATAGGAACCATACTCTATGAAAAGGAGTTTTAAAGCATCAGTAAAAAAAGTATCGAGCAATCGGTAAAAATTATCGACCCAGGCTCACCTGGGTCGGCATTATTTTTCCTTTTGGTCACGTTGGTGCATGCCTGTCTCGTGATTCAGTTCTTGTTAATTCTTTACCACACAGTCCCAACTTTTGACACCACTGGAGAAGAAAATTCCCACAATGTTTTCTCCCCTGTCAAAGAAAAATTGGACCATTTGAGCCACACTGAAATTATCGTCTGCAAATGTTTTAAATATGGACAAGGTTAAAATTTTGTCGTCTGGTAAAGGGTTAAACAAAATGGATTCTGTGGATCCATAATTATGAACTGACTTGCTTGGTCGAATAAATCACCGATATGTACTAAACGCCATTTTGCTAGACAATCATCCATATTTTCCTGTATTTCACAGATCAAAAATGTCCAGCAGGATATAACTTTGCCTTTGACGGTTCTTGTTACATGTTTAGTCACGATGCTGAACCATGGACTGGGGCGTTGGTTTGTACAGTTGTATATCTAGGAGTTGTGTTACTTTCTTAATCTATACATGATAAGACTTAGAACTGAAATGAGAATGGTTGGGGAATACTGACGCAGCAGTCAATCGTTGATTCTTTCATGTACCTATATAAAGTCAATTAGTGATTCTTCAGCCTTTACCAGGTCAATACCGTGTTTTAAAGTTTAAAGACGCTACGGAGGGGTTTTTTTTTTTAAACATCGCAGAGGCAGATTACATTTTCTTATTTCCAAACGATCCATCGCTGATTTGTGCAGAATATCACCCCCCCCACAAAAAAAAAAAAAAAAAAGATCATATGTACAAGTGATCCACGCTCTCGAATGAAAGGCTTCATCTTTGTGACAAATTATACCCAGCAAAATACCATCCTACAACCCATTACCACACAACCCCTACTTTTGACAACCCCAAGAAAAAAGCCTTTGGAAAACATTGTGGGAAAAGGAAAAAATGTTGGTCGCCAGCATTATCTCCTTTTCCCACCATGTTTTCTATCCTTCACAAAACAAATTTCAAATTTTCAGTTACTTTTATTTCGTCGTCTGAAAATGCTTTCGATTTGGACAAACCTAAAATATTGTCGTTTGGTAATGAGTTAATTAGGGATCCATAGAATTCATTTTGCTTAACTCATTACCAAACGACAAAATTTTGGACTCGTCCAAATTGAAAGCATTTGCAGACGACGAAATAAATGTGATTGAAAATTTGAAACTTGTTTTGTGAAGGGTAGAAAACATTGTGGGAAAAGGAGAAAATGCTGGTTACTAGCATTTTCTCCTTTTTCCACAATGTTTTCTAAAGGCTTCTCTCTCAGGGTCGTCAAAAGTAGGGATTGTGTGGTAATGGGTTAAAGAGCCGACTGTCATAAGGTGGACTAGTCCTTTGACATGTAATAGATTGACCAATAGCAAAACGTTTCGGTCCAGGTCAGCCTACGCTGACTGCACTGGCTGACCCGAGTCGATATTTATAAATTTGAGCCATGCCCTGTGAAAAGGAGGTTGATTTGTTGCGCAGTTGTGATTCTGTCTCATCCAGGTCTCATGCCAACTACTCGATGGCTACCTGCTGGAAATAAACACGCCAAATGAACTAACTTTCCTGCGAAATACACTTGTAAAATTGACAAGTAAGTACCGTACCTCTATATCTTTATCTACTAAGTTTCTTCTCATAAGCTGATAAGCCTAGACATACATATCCATTAGATTCTCTTCTCAGAAACTGTAATATCGAGAGTGTTTAGCCATTTAGTGTTCTGTAGTCTAAAACATAAAGGTGAAAATACATGTTTAAGTATGAAAAGCTATAGCTTACATTATTATATAGCTTATAAAATGAGTCACATATACTTTGCCGTCGTTTAGGTTCAAGTTTAACCATTGAAATGGGGAGTGCAGTTTCACTTCCTTTTTGTGAATATATGAATCCCCGTTTATAAATACAGCACAAACTATCTAATTTGTTTAAAGTCATTATCTCCCGTTAGATGGCAATCTGCAAATACGCATTTCTCTAAATTGGGCATTCTGGGTACAAAACGGGACTATTTTTCTACACGACAACAGGTACTTTGAATTTCAAACTAAGATAAATGGTTTACACTATAAAACACTAACTGGTGCGATTCATTCAGCTATGATCAGCAGTTTAGAGAAATCTGGAGCTAAAAGGTATTGATAAATGATATTTTCTCTAAATTGCTACTTTATAGCGCGTATTACTACAATCCCCAAAACCTGGGCGCAGTAATGCGTCATAGCAGACAGGTCGAATCTTCGAAGAATGTGACATGCGCAGACAACGGTTTGAAGTGGGCCTACTTGGCCAGAGCAGCATTGAAAGTACAGAACGGGCGTGGATTTGTTCTGCTGACAGAGCTGTTGGTAGAGAATTTGACTTACTCTTTGATTGCAAAACAGTAATTAACAATACATTACAGACGAAAGTCGGTGGATTGGAATTTCCAACAAACGGAGACAATCCGAGTGGGAATGGGCAACGAGTCGCACGGTTTTCGATAACTCATTTGCGTTGTGGTCTCCTGGGGAACCAGACAGTTATGCCGGAGACAGAGATGAGAGTTGCGGACTCTTGGATTACTTGGAAAAACTGCACCACGTCTACTCACTTGCGGATGCTCAGTGTGACCGTCTTCAAAAATATGCTTGCGAAGCATCGTAAATATCTCTTTTTAGCTCACCTGAGCACAACGTGCTCAAGGGGAGCTTTTAGGATCACCCGGTGTCCGTCGTGCGTCGTGCGTCGTGCGTCGTCCGTCGTGCGTCAGTGCGTCGTGCGTCGTGCGTCGTCAACAATTTTTTAAACATCAACTCCTCCTAAACTGCTGGGCGGATTTGGACCAAACTTGGCTGGAATGTTCCTTGGGAGGTCCTCTTTAAAAATTGTTCACAGAATTTGATTCCGTCAAAAACTCTGGTTGCCATGGCAACGAAATGGAATTTTTTAGCAAATTCTTTAAAAATCTTCTTCTCTGAAACCGCTGGCCAGATTTTAAAATAATTTCACACAAATGTTCCTTGGGTGACCCTTTTCAAAAATTGTTCGTGAAATTTTGATCCGTCAAGAAACATGGCTCTGGTGAATGGGGGCTTCTTGCACTATACAGAAATGATGAAATTCTTAAAAATTCTTCTTCTCTGAAACCGCTGGCCAGATTTTAAAATAATTTCACACAGATGTTCCTTGGGTTACCCTTTTCAAAAAATGTTCATGAAATTTTGATCCGTCAAGAAACATGGCTCTGGTGAATGGGGGCTTCTTGCACTGTACAGAAATGAAGAAATTCTTAAAAATTATTCTTCTCTGTAACCGCTGGTCAGATTTTAAAATAATTTCACAGAGATGTTCTTTCGATGACCCTTTTCAAAAATTGTTTGCGAAATTTTGATCTGTCGAGAAACATGGCTCTGGTGAATGGGGGCTTCTTGCACTATACAGAAATGAAGAAATTCTTAAAAATTCTTCTTCTCAGAAACCGCTGGTTAGATTTTGAAATAATTTCACAGACTTGTTCCTTGGGTTACCCTTTTCAAAATTTGTTCGCGAAATTTTGATTGGTCAAGAAACATGGCTCTGGTGAATGGGGGCTACTTGCACTATACGGAAATGAAGAAATTCTTGAAAATTCTTCTTCTCTGAAATGGCTGGACAGATTTTGAAATAATTTCACAGAGACGTTACTTGGGTGACCCTTTTCTAAAATTGTTCGCAAAATTTTGATTGGCCAAGAAACATGGCTCTAGTGAATGGGGGCTACTTGCACTATATGGAAATGAAGAAATTCTTGAAAATTCTTCTTCTCTGAAACCTGTGGTCAGATTTTAAAATAATCTGACAGAGATGTTCCTTGGGGGACCCTTTCCAAAAGCTGTACATATAATTTTGATCCATCAAGAAACATGGCTCTTGTGAATGGGGGCTACTTGCACTATATGGACATGATGAAATTCTTTAAAATTCTCTTTCTCTGAAACCCCTGGTCAGATTTTGAAATTATTTCAGAGAGATGTTCCTTTGGTGACCCTTTTCAAAACTTGTTCGTAAATTTTGATCCATCAAGAAACATGGCTCTCATGGATGGGGGCTACTTGCTCTTATACAGAAATGAAGAATTCTTAAAAATTCTTCTTTTTGAAACTGATGGTCAGATTTCGAAATGACTTTTACAGGTGACCTTTCGAAAATTGCTTGGCAAAATTATAAATTTGGTTCCAATGTTTCAATACCTCAAAAAAAAAAAAGACTATGGTCATCTCAAAAATTCAGGTGAGCGATCCAGGGCCATCTTGGCCCTCTTGTTTTTTTATTTAATTGTAATCACACAGTATGTTGCATTTTAGGAACATGTAAACTGTTCGGGTAACGACATCGATTCCGTAAACTTTATATAATTGGCCTGCAACACGCGAAAAGGGAAAGGTCCGCGAAAATAACTCATGCCTTACGGCACTCGTTATTTTCGCATACCTTTCCCTTTCTCGTGCCTTACGGCACTCGTTATTTTTGCATACCTTTCCCTTTTTCGGCAAATATTTCCCCATATAACCACAAGCTGATAAAACAAACTCTATTTCATACATCTCTATGATACATTATACTAAGCAAGTCATCACCTAGGTGTGGATCAGTAGAACCCATTTTCTCCTACAACCAGCTGAATCCGATATCTGACATTTGACATGCAGAAAATTTACCAAAAGCAATAGGTTTTGACTTACATGTAGGTCACAATGTGCAGCCTGCATGTGCAGGCTAACCTTGGTCAATTTTTTTTTGCAGATACTAAAAGTAGGCTACTGACCCGGCCAAGCCGCCCTCCATCTAACTTTAACCCTTTACCCCATAAGGCATTTCTATGGTATCTCTAATTGACCATAAATAACAGCATGGATAAAGCCGTTTTTTATGTGTATATGACACCTTTTGGTAGTTTAGAAAACATTGTGGCAAAAGGTGAAATTGCTCGTGACGAGCAATTTCACCTTTTGCCCCAATGTTTTCCAAAGGCTCCTACAAGCAATGCGTAGAAATGAGTATCTATGGAGTAAAGGGTTAAACAAGCAGTTTTGTTATATCACGGCGACCAATAGCCTTTTCCAGGATTTCACTAGGATGAGACTCTACAGTGCTACAGTGGAGGACACTTCCACTGCCGATAGCTGGAATCGAACACGGTGCCTATGAATATCAAATCTAACATACAAATCAGTAGCGGCTGAGCCCTACAAGACCCTTTCATTTAGGTAAAAACGTCTAAATACTGCCTTTTCAAGGTGTTTGTTTGGCAAAAATATTTCGCTAAATTACCGAAAAGTTACAAATGTTAAGTGCAGTCTGATCTTGGATTCATACTTTCTGCACAATGAATTTAACTTTGCATTGATATACGCATTTTATAAGATGACACATCATACACGTACCTAGCCTTTATTTTTCAGGGAGCTTCCGGAAGTGCTAACAGTCGGTTAAGTTATAAGACATTGCCGCTATTGTATTTATCTCGCTATCCCTGTAGTTTAATGCAAGTAAAAGTTTTCATGTGACCTATCACGTTCTTTTTTTTTTTCATTTGTGTACACGGTTCACCAAAAAATTCTGTGAAGAACAACTTGCGATCCCAACGAGTTCTTCTTTTTTATAATTGCAGGCCATTGTTTGATAAAGTGTAAAAATTTTGTAGAAACTTTTTGGAACCGTATCAGAGTACTGTTAGGTTCCGACAGACAAAAAAAAGAGACTGTATTGAAAAAATTAATGTGCAGTAAAACAGTAGTGTTTGAAACTATAAAAACTATATTCCCCGTTTGAAATAGTGAAATTTATAATGAATTTGAAGGGAAAAACAAGGTTGATTTTTTTTTCCACAGAGGGTTGTTTATAGCTATGATCTTCTTTGCTACCGTTTATCGAGTTCCAGTTTGCAGACCGCATAAAAATATCTACGCTGTACAGGATAGAGATACGTCATAGCAGACTGGTCGAACCTTCGAAGAATATGACATGCGCAGACAATGGCTAAATTGGAACATAAACCACCTTGGTACAGATAGAATTTGGTTGCTCAACACAAGGTTGAAAAAAAAAAAATGGCCCAACCCGGTTATTAAGTCTCAGCGTTCGCATTCATCAACCATTCTTAAGAACATTCTTAGTCTTATTCTTCAAAATTTTGTCAGATTTTTCTGATTGCACTATTCAACATGCATGACTACCAGTTCATTGCAGGAGGCCTAAATGAGATAATTAATTTCGTCCTGAAAGAGTATCACGAATACTCTACGCCTTGCCATATCCTACAGACGAAGACTTTTTCTTTTCAACATTATCACGGCGGGGAATCACGTGACACAACAACAACAACAATGACCGATATTTGAAAAAATCACCCGACTTCAGGTAAGAAAATCTTCAATAATTCCGTTAATACATGACCGATTGGAATTTGGTTTGAAGCAGAGAAGGCGGAAGGACTCCAGGGATTTGCTTGATGTGTTAGATTTTTTAAACAACACCTGATAAAAAAGTTATTGACGAGCAAACAAATTATCCAGGGTAAAAAATTTGTTTGCTCGTCAATAACTTTTTTATCGGGTATTGTTTAAAAAATCTAACACATCTAGCAAATCCCTGGAGTCCTTCCGCCTTCTCTGCTTCAAACCAAATTCCAATCGGTCATGTATTAACGGAATTATTGAAGATTTTCTTACCTGAAGTCGGGGAATTTTTTTCAAATATCGGTCATTGTTGTTGTTGTTGTGTCACGTGATTCCCCGCCGTGATTATGCTACCTCTGACATAAACCTTCTCACTTCTTGGGACACTCAATTTTTGACTTACTAGCTCTTCTTGAGAACTTTCAGGTGTTTCATTCAGTTTAGTTCAATAACTTTCAGCGTACAAGTACATATTTATAGGCTATACATGTACCTACAACGGCAAAATATTATGCACCCCACCATACCCTTCTTTCATTAGAGAAATACGTGTATGTGAGAAAGCACCATTTCAAAAATTAAAACTGCTAAAAATCAAACATAAAACAAATGTTTACAGAGCCACGAAACCATTGCTGAATCTTCAGTTGGCCTAATAATTTGGGGTACCGACAGTTTCCAAGGACGCGAACAGAAAGGGGATACGAATTTCAAAGGGCCTCTCTCGTGACATATTTGCCCTTTGGAAGATACAGTATACGATCAGACTTTATGCAGACATAAAGAATGTTGCACTCAGAGTTATTTCGATAAAACCGACCATATACTAACTTACAAGCCAGGCCTAGAAAGTTTATAAAAAGATCACCTTTATACGCTTCTTCTTCTAGTCATTGATCTTACAAAAAAAAGCAATATGTAAGTTGGTAAAGAAATATTTGCATAAAGTTATGAGAAACATGAATTATCTTTGAAATCATAAAAAGTGGATTTAAATCAACTAGAATATTACCTTCCGCTGAAATTTGATTCGGTTCACAATTCTGATTTTCTGATTTGTCTGCAGAACTATTTAACAAACAAAAAGACCGCTCTTAGCCATCACTGGCCGATACATGAGTCATTTGTTATAAACTACGGGTGATAGATGAGAAATTATAGCTAACTGGGGGATTTTGAAAGGTCTGAAACAGTTAACTTCCAGCTGCAAACAAAGCAACGGTAAATACTTAGTGTGAGCTACGGTAGGTGCATTTATTGTTAGACCCATTATCTTACCGGTACACGGATGCGTTCTATTACTCGGATAAAAAATCTGAGTCTTCCTTAACCCTGTCCCTAACAATCCCTGGTTTTCATGAACCTGAGAAAGAAGCCTTCAGAAGACATTGCGGGAAAAGGAGAAAGTACTGATAACCAGTATCTTATCTCTTTCCCACAATGTTTTCTACCATACTGGAAACAAGTGTCAGTTGTTCAGTTGTATTCATTCTCACAGTATATAAACGATTTGTACCCCAACCGGATATTGCGAGTAAATTTCAGTGATGTCCACTTTGCATTAGAGACAGCCGGGATAAAACTTGTTGCGTCTTTTATACTGCTGAATGTAAACTATGTGAATCTTTATGTATAGTTTATGCCACACCTGTATTGTTAATACATAAACTGCTACATAATCATTCTTAGCTTTAAAACATTGAAATTCTCAATACTCATCGCAGGCTACAGCGTCATTTGCAGTAGACCCGATTTTAAATCAGCTTTTATCATGTTAAGGCTGGCTGAAACACGTTTTCTGAGTTTGAACTGGTGCAATTAATGAATTAGAAAAGATATTTGCGGCATTGGGCATTTTAAAGTTCGATTTTGAACATAAAAAATAAGAATTAATGCCTCTATGTAAAGTAGGTCAACTGTACGTTTCTTGCTGGTGATTCGTACCCTTACTTGCGAGTTTACGAAATCTATCTGTACGATGTCTTGGGAGTTTTTCCAAATATTCTGTACGGTTCTCGGGATAACAAATCTGATGCCTGATGGTATAAATCTGTACATTTTAATCTATAAAATGGAGTAATTCAGATGCCGTTACAGCAAACTGTCAACCACAAGCTTTGGTGATATAATAAATCATAATTTGGAAATCTATAACGGAAAAACCTCAAGATGAAAATTTCAGAATTTGACTCACAAAGAAAAGAAACAATTTCGTATAAAAAAAAAAGACTTCAAAAGTATTCCAAAAGATTTGAAGCTATGTAACAGGCCTCTGCTACCTAATGATGATACTAAGACAGTGAGTTTCAAGGCTTATGTGTCGCCATTTTAAAAAAGCCCCATAAAGAAAGACACCAGTGAGGGATGTTCACAAGTTCCTTGAAGAATCTGAATGTTTTATGCAAAATACTGTTTTATAGTGGTTATTCCTATTCCTCCTATTCCTCATAGAAATGAGTCATCAGTCAATCACTTAAGAAAATATTGTAAGAATTTGAGAAGAAATTACACTCAACGAACAATTTCTTCCTTTCTCGTAACATTTTCTATTCTTTTTTCAAAATTATACTTTTATTAAGCACATCTGTAAATTTTCCCTAAATGCTCCCAAATTGGATGAGTCCAAGATGCCATATCAGGAAAGGGTAATTCTCTTTTTATCTATTAGCAGATGAATCCCTCTTTTCATCTATTAGCATATGAATACAAATTGTGAAATTTTATTGCATGAATCAGTTCTGTTCCTTAAAGGTGGGTATATAGGTTTTTCACATCACACAAAATTAAATAATATATATATCACTGAAATTTATATGAAAAAACAATACAAATTATCAATAATTAAGAATCATAATATTACAAAAAAATTGGGGGCGGTATTCCCATTAAAAGGCTACGTTGCCCATTAGGCTATTTTTAGATTTCGCGCCAAAAAATAAAAAAAGCATTGTGGGAATGTTAATTATAAATAAGTGACTGGCATGTGACTAATGACGCTTAAATTTCATAAGAAACATGTATTTATTTTCCATCATGTCTTCTTCGGACGCTATGTTTGAAGCTTCGTCTGTGTATTCCCAGTATGTAAATGAGCAAATTTGAAAAATAGACAGTGTGTCCCGTCGGTGTCGACCTGGGCTGTGGTAAATCACTTATTTCTCTTGTTGTCGGATGGTTTTCGACTACTGGGGTTTAATGAAAGAAAATTATACGGCTTTTGGAGTATAACGATTTTTTTTTTTTGTATTTTTGTAAAATTTTTGTCCCAAAATCTGAAGGGCCACCTGTAACTCATGAAAAGGAAGCAGAATAAAACCGAGTCTTTTTATATTATGATATTTGGCTGCTTTTCTCTCAAAAACCCAATCTTCAGTGACGGTTTACAGCCACAAGAATAGATGTTCAATGACCTGTCGCAGCTGTTGTATATCTCCCCGTGTTTCATATTTGATATTGTCTTTTTATTCTGGTCCGCCTTGATCACCGATTTCAACACTAGCTTATGGAAATAAAATACAACTCCATCCATACCCTGCTGTAATAAAAGAGCTGTGCAGTACACTCTGCATGAACTAAAGATGCAAATAAAAAGTGACACATAGTCCTTGTGACACGTAATCCTTCAACAAAACATACAACGAATGGTGTTCAGAAATGGCACTGATAATGATAAAAGAATAAAATCATTGTTCCACTTTTATAATATAAAATAGCGTATTTCATATGTGGTGGTACGAGGATAAGGTTGTACACACGGTGGGTAGACGAGGGGTCGAATGGCTAGGTTAGAGATTATTTAGTGTCGACCGATTACAGTGCTGACAGCACTTTGATTTTTTTTAATACAATGGAAGGGTCGTATTATGTTATGGCCACGGTCGGTCACCGTTAGCATTTTTTGTATGTGCCCACAGTTTCCATTGGAATGATTTGAAACTTACTACAATGAATCTCTATGATGTGTGGTTTTGCATGTGACTTTCAAATTTGGATCTCTGTAGGGTTCTAGATTTTAACCCATTTCACTAACAAGCCCCCTTTGAGCGTATATGCACTGCTGTGCGAAGCTCATGTTACTTTTTGGCCAATGAGACAAAGTCGTGTCATTTTGAACGTATACTTAGAAATGATTCACATATAACTACAGCTAATATTTTTAACTTGTGATATGTATATTAGATTTTATACAGCATACAAAGTGTCGTGGCAAAGGGTGAAATTGCTTGTAACGAGGAGTTCCACCTTTTGCCACAAAAATTTCAAAGATTCTTCAGTATAACTGCATTGAAATGACAATGTAAGGAATAAATTGCGAAACAAAGTTTGTATTGATCACTCTAGTAACATGCGTAATGGATGCTTCGCTCTTGTATAGGTATAAAGCAATGGAAATCCCAGTGTGGTACTCGCAAGAATTCGTTCAGCCAACTTGCAAGTAATGTACAGATCATTTACTTGATATTTGCAAGAAGGGTACAGTATCAAACCGTTCACCATGCAGAATTTCCATACATTTTTAGGTAATTTTAACAAATTTTGTCGGCATATATTGGCTGTTTTGTGAAGCGCATACATTTAGAAACAAAACTTTACAAATGGGTATCGGATGAAAAGACGGAATTACACATAAATTGCCTTGTGAAAACAGCATGTATAGTAGTGAGCAAAAGAAGTGAAGACGAGTATTGCATTTTATCAGCAATTACACGGCCAAAAATGGTAAATGATGTGTTTATTTGAAAGATACATTATTTCATTCAATGATGCAAATGTTTACAAGTTGCATGAAAGTCACAACAACCTGTCGATCTCAATTATTCAGAGGCACCCATCTGTTTTCACCAATCGAATCATGGAATTTACTCGCAATATCCGGTTTGGGGACAGTTCGTTTATATACTGTGATTCTGTTGTCTGTAAGTGCTTTCAATTCGGACCTGTCTAGAATTTTGTTGTTTGGTAAAGACTTAAGATATTCTGATAACATTTATGCTGGAACCTTATCAATAACAATATTGATATTTTTGTTCCAGTAATCGTTTGGAACGTAATCCTAGATCACAGGAATTTGACATTCTGTAACCAAAATAAATGATGAAACATGAAAAAAAAAAAATCTCCCCTATATAATGTAATACAAGGAATGCAACGTCTGGATTGCTGGCGCTAGCACCTGACAGCCTTTCCCAACCAAAATCACCCACGAAACAAACATTGATCATAATCTCATTTAGCCTAGCGATAGACAACACAAGAATGTACCTGCGACATCCAGCGATATCTAGGTAGACACCTTTCAACCGGAGATATCCGTCATGTTTTACAACTCTATCCGAAAATTTTGATTCGTCCGAGACTCAATTTGCTGACGTCGCAAGAAGTGCAAGGAAGCGTATTTTCGTATTACTTATTACTATTATTTTTTTCGTTTTTAAGATATTTATGGACATCAAATGATACTAAAGATTCTAGAAAAATCTTTATATTATTGTCTGTAAATGCTCTCAATTTAACTAAGTCTAGAATTTTCTCCTCAGATAAAAGAGTTGGGAAGTTACAAGTTAGATGTTCAAGCACAATTAACTTTGAATTGTCATTATTTCAGACAGCAGAGCCTGAGAACCATGTTGCCAAAAGATTCCCACAAGAGAGCTATTGTGAATCAACTTTCCCAGTATATACCTTCATTTACAGACATTTTTGATGAGGAATCCTTCTACATTTTTGTTTTCTTCTTAGTGATTGTCACCATTGGTGTAGCCATCTTTTTGGCTAAGAGAATTGAGATAAAGGATGCAGGACATATGGATTAGTTTTGTTTTAAGCAGGCATTAACTGACAACATAAATAGTAATAATTTTTTGGGCGACGATTGAATTTGGTTAAGTTTTATCTGAGTGAAAATTGAAAATGAGAAAACCAGTCATATTGATTTCATCAGCTATCCTTTCACTTACAGACATTGTTTTGTCAACAATTCTTTTCTGCCATGGCAATCATTTTTCTGTATTTGATTATTTATCTGTGTACACATTTACAAGCTCTATATTTGAACTGTGGTGTTTATCTATCCTCCGTGCATCAGTTTTATTGGGACTGCTGTTAGGTGTTTTGAAAAATCCTAATGCATCAGTTTCTAGAATCAAGTTTGGAAGGGCTCTTTTTTATTACTTAGCTGCACTTTTATGTATGTTTACCTTGATAAAACTTTTAGCAGTGTCTGAACATGAAGCATTTATCCATAATGTCTGGTTTTGGTGTTTGTTGTCATGGTGTCTGATGAGTTCCATTCTTTTTGCTATTGTAATTACCATTCTTGGAAATGTAAAAGTGACACAGTCTGGCAGACTACCAACCTTGAAGATAAATTCAGATGACAGTGAAACACAGCCTTTACTAAAGGAGAAGAAAGAGGAAAACACTGAAGGGAAAGAGCAGAATGAATCAAATGGTAAACCGTCACTTTACCTGTGCCCTTTTTTTTCCTAACAACATATTTTACATGTGCCTTTTTTTTTTCTTTTGAGATTCAATTTGGAAGACATTTTATCAAATTAAGAAATTGTTCACAATGACCAGTTTCTGTTTATTGACATTTGTCATTCTTCTATTTACTAAGAATTTTCTTCCCCACTCCCTCCCCTGATCCTCTTCAGTGCTTGTGGCTTATCCCTGAACCGTACATGTAGATGAATTTTAGACTTGAACACTATGAGAACATTTGCAAAAGCTTTCTTCTTTAAGTTCATGAACATACAAGATTGTTTAAAAAAGGTTAACACTGTACTACCTGACAAAGTTTTAGACTTGCCAAAATTCAAAACATTTTATGACAATATTAACTCATCACTAAACGACAAAATTTTAGGTTTGTCCAAATCGAATGCATTTGCAGACGACAAAATAAAAGTGCCTGAAAATTTAAAATTTGTTCTATGAAGGGTAGAAAACATTGTGGGAAAAGAAGAAAATGCTGGTTATCAGCATTTTCTCCTTTTCCCACAATGTTTTCTAAAGGCTTCTTTCTCAGCATCATCAAAAGTAGGGATTGTGTGGTAATGGGTTAATGGGTCTGAAATATTGGAATTTTTGGGAGGGTAGAAAATATTGTGGGGAAAAGGATACAATGGCCAGGGCCAAATGCACAGGCTGACATGGATTGATACCTTTTGAAAATGCATTAACTCATTACCAAATGACAATATTTTAGGCTTATCCAAATCAAACACATTTGCAGACAACAAAATAAAAGTGACTGAAAATTAGAAATTCATTTTATGAACGGTAGAAAACATTGTGGGAAAAGGAGAAAATGCTGGTTACCAGCATTTTCTCCTTTTCCCACAATGTTTTCTAAAGGCTTCTTTCTCAGGGTTGTTAAAAGTAGGGATTGTGTGGTAATGGGTTAACTGTTTTCCACACAATCTAGAGTTTGAACAACATAGAGAAGGTGATTTAAAACATTGAAAAAATGGGACAAAAGCCGGTGACTAGTATTTTCTTCTCCATCATTTGAGCCACATCTGAAATGTTGTTTGCAAATGTTAACAAGTTGGTCACATTTCTGTCGTGTGGTAAAAAGAGTTAAGCCTCCTTATCACAGAGCATTGCTCATGTATTTCCGCACTTCTTTTTGTCATAAATTTACAGTTTGAAGAGAATAATATTTGTGATAGAGATGTCTGTGTTAGATACTCACTAAATCAACGTGACCACATGTAATAACCCTGTGTGCACGTAATGTACTATTTCAGGTGAAAAAATATCCAGAGGTACTATTCGTAGACTGATACTGTTTGCGAAACCTGACTGGCCTCTTTTTGCCATTGGATTCCTATTTCTGACCATTTCTGCTACAGGTATTCTTTACTTTCATCGTCTGTTTAATCTTTAAGCTTTTCCCACACAATCCCAAGTTTTAACAATCCTGTGGTTCAAGGCTTTTGAAAAAAATTGTTGGAAAAGGAGAAAATGCTAGTAACCAGCTTTTTCTCCTTTTCCCACAATGTTTTTTCCCTTTCAGAAACAAATGTCATCATTTAAGCCAAGTTTAGTTTCTTCTTTGAGAATGCTTTTACTAAGTAGATGTTCTATTGATGAGTTTGAAATTTTGTTGTTTGGAAATGGGTTTCACAGCAATAGTTGCCTTTGCAGCATGTGTAGATCAAGATCACATGGCACAAAACACGTCTGATCTTTGATTTACACCATCAGCTGTACAGAAAAGAATGTGGACAAAGGTAACCTTGACTTGCCTTTAATTTGCTAATCTTTCTAGCCTGAAAATATCATTTATTTATTGGTTTATTTGGCACTCTAATGGTAAAGCTGAGTTGAAAGTTGTTACTAAAGTCCAAAATTTGTACAGCTTTGAAAAGTTTCATGTATGAAACTGAATATATATATTTTTAGCTCACATTAGCACAAAATGCTAAAGGTGAGCTATTGTGATCGCCCAATGTCCGTCGTTCGTCATCCATCGTCCGTCAACAATTTCTTTAAACATCTTCTCCTCCTAAACCACTGGGCCAATCTTCATGAAACTTGGCAGGGATGTTCCTTGGGTGAAGCTCTACCAAAACTGTTCAAAGAATTTAATTCCACCCATAACTCTGGTTGCCATGGCAACAAAACGAAAAAAAAAAAAAAATGAAATCTTTGAAAATCTTCTCCTCTGAAACTAGAAGGGGTACAGCTTTGATATTTGGTTTGTAGCATCTCCCAATGGACCTCTACCAAGTTTTTACAAATTATGCCCCTAGGGTCAAAACTGGCTCCGCCTCGGGGGTTAACGCGTTTGAGCGCGTTTGATCATAGGAACAAAGAAGGAAAACTTCAAAAATCTTCTTCTCTGAAACTTGAAGGCGTAGAGCTTTGATATTTGGTATGTAGCATCTCCTGGTAGACCTCTTCCAAGTTTGTTCAAATTATGTCCCTGGGGTCAAAACTGGCCCCACCCCAGGGGTCACAAGTTTGAGCATTGGAACAAAGAAGGAAAACTTTAAAAATCTTCTCCTCTGAAACTTGAAGGCATAGAGCTTTGATATTTGGTATGTTGCATTTCCTAGTGGACCTCCACCAAGTTTGTTCAAATTATGTCCCTGGGGTCAAAACTGACCCTACCCCAGGGATCACAAATTTGAGCAAAGGGGCAAAGAAGGAAAAATTTAAAATTCTTTTTCTCAGAAACTAGAAAGCATAAAGCTTTGATATTTGGTCTGTTGTATCTCCTAGTGAACCTCTACCAAGTGTATTCAAATGATGTCCCTGGGGTAAAAACTGGCCCCACCCCGAGGGTCACTAGTTTGAGAATAGGAACAAAGAAGGAAAACTTTAAAATTCTTCTTCTCTGAAACTAGATGGCGTAGAGCTTTGATATTTGGTATGTGGCATCTCCTAGTGGACCTCTACCAACTTCATTTAAATCATACCTGTGGGGTCATATAAATCATACCTGTGGGGTCAAAACTGGCCCCGTCCCGGGGGTCACAAGTTCGAACATAGGAACAATGAAGGAAAATTTTTAAAATTCTTCTTCTCTAAAACTAGAAGGCATAGAGCTATGATATTTGACATGTAGCAATTCCTAGTGGATCTCTACCAAGTTTGTTCATATTGTGCCCTTGGGGTCAAAACTGGCCCTGCCCTGGAGGGGTCACAGGTTCGAACATAGCAACAAAGAAGGAAAACTTTAGAAATTTTCTCTGAAACTTGAAGGTGCATAGCTTTGATATTTGGTATGCAGAATCTTCTAGTTGACCTCTACCAAGTTTGGTCATATGATGTTCCTGGCGTCAAAACTGGTCATTCCCCAGAGGTCACAGGTTGGAACATAGGAACAAAGAAGGGAAATTTTAAATTTCTTTTTCTCTTAAACGGGAAGGTGTAGAGCTTTGATACTTGGTATGTAGCATCTTTGAGTGGACCTCTACCAAGTTTGTACAAGGGTGCTTCTTTGGTTAAAACTGACCCAGCCCCGGGGACCACAAGTTTGAACATAGGACAAAGAAGGAAAATGTAAAATTCTTCTTTGAAACTGGAAGGTGTAGAGTTTTGATATTTGATTGCCCTATGTCCGGCATCTGTCGCCCGTCAACAATTTCTTTAAACATCTTCTTCTCCTAACCCATTGGGCCAATCTTGATGCAACTTGGCAGGGATGTTCCTTAGGTGAAGCTTTACCAAAGTTGTTCAAAGAATTGAATTTCACTCATATGCTATAGTCTAAGGTGAGCGTTCCAGGGCCAGTGGCCCTCTTGTTTTAACATGTGACCCATTACTGTGCAATTCAGTGTTTTAGCTTGAAGAAGAAGGGTGTTGAAAACAGTGCAGGAAACGGAAAAAATGCTGATAATAACCTTGTGAAGGAAAGTCTATAATTTCAGCTGAATTGACTTAGTACTAGTATTTTCTCTTCGACTATCAGCAGGTGATGAGTTTTGTCTCAGTAACTCTGTGTGAGGCTATTTTATGAACCAGCAACAAAAGAAATAAACTGAGCCATGCACTGTGAGAGTGGGGTTCAAATCATCTGCAAAATGAATCGACCCAGGTCAGCTGCGTAGTTAGTGTGGACTGACCTGGTAGGAAACTGTCTGCTTCAAGTCAATTTTATGCATGTCAAAGGACCGATATATCTCTTGGTTCAAGAGGTTGGTAGACAATCTGGATTTTATTGATAAATAATGATATGGTGACTTGCTTGGTAAGATGCATCACAGATACATCATGCCCCCCTTTTTCAGAGCATGGCTCAAATAGAAGCCCCCTGATGGAAAAAGTAGAGAAACGAGATAGTGGTGACAGTAGTTTGGGAAGGGCAATTTGCTTCCTTTGTTACCAAAGTTTCATCAGTCTCCTGCTGTGAAGGTCTAATATACATGTATGACTGATCTAATGTTTTTGTGATAATGCAGAGCTCAAGAGTACCCACAACATAGGGTTTAGTGGAGCATGATTAACGTATTCAATTTTGAAATGAAAATCACTCCCTCTATCTGCAGCTTTGGATAATGAGCTAAAAGACACATTTTTTTTTTCCTTCCAGGTGAAATATTTATTCCATTCTACACAGGAAAAGTTGTAGATGGTATAGTGATTGACAAATCCCAGTCTGAGTTTACAGGTGCTATTGTGAAGATGGCTCTGATATCCATTGCAAGGTACATGTATTTATAACATCTTTCCTCTTTCTTTCTTATTATTTTAAGTCTACCATGATGTTAGCCATCAGTTTTACAACCATTCAGTCTTTATACCGATGCAAAATTTAATGAAATACGCCATTTAATTTTCTTTTAGTAATTTTTTTATAGCCGCGAGGTAGAATTCTTTCAAACATACTGTGGGTGTGCTAAAAATCGACTCTTTCTCATTTATCTTCATTGTTTTCTATTATTTAAAAAACAAAGCCTATCAGTTGAAGCACATCTAAGTTATATTGAAGGATCTTACAGATAAAGATTTAAACATTTCAACTGATAAGACTTGTCTTTGAATAGATAGGAAAAACTGTGAGAAAAGAAATTACTGTAAGAAAGGAGAAAATGCTTGTTACTAGCATTCCCTATTTTCCCCCCTCCCCGACACACACACACAAGGTTTTCATAAGTATTTTTGATCAAGGTTGTTAAAACTTGGGAATGTGTGGTAAAGGGTTAACCCTTCAGCACACACTACAGAGTCTTAACGACCCTGGTAACCAGCACTTTTGCCTTTTTCCCTCAATGTTTTCCTACCATATCATAGACAAATTCCATCACTTGAGCCACATTGAAATTGTTGTCTGCAAATGCTTTGATTTTAGCCCTAAACCACACAATCCCTACTTTTGACGCCCCTCAGAAAGAAGACTTTAGAAAACATTGCGGGAAAAGGAGAAAATGCTGGTAACCAGCATTTTTTCCTTTTCCCACAATGTTTTCTACCCTTCACAAAACAAATTTCAAATTTTCAGTCACTTTTATTTTGTCGTCTGCAAGTGCTTTCAATTTGGACCAGTCTAAAATGTTGTCGTTTGGTAATGGGTTAAAGCACTGGAACCTACTTAACTTGTTTTTGTGGACAGTGTAGATCAAGATCAGACTGCACAGAATGTGCAGTCTGATCTTGGATCTATACTGTCCACTATTTTGTTATATATTCTGGCAAAGAATAAAACTTGGTACAGCAATATTTCAGATGATTTTCCTATTTAAAAATGTCTCTTGTTTTAATTCAGCACTTTAAGGGTTAGTCATGTCCACAATTTTGTTGTTTGGTAAAGTGTTCAAAAGCTATGTTGGCCGATGTAGCATGGGAAACCAAATGTTAAATAGCATTTCAGTGAGTACATTCCTCATTATCTGCAGATGATGAATAAACTTGTTTGATTAGGAACATATCAAATGAGGGAACACAGAAAGTTTTCCCCTCTAGTTATTTACACAATTTTATTGATTTAAGTCAGTTGTTTTTCTCAATACAGAGCTCAGCTGATATCATGGACTGTTTGTGTTTTTCTTACAGTGCAATATCAGCTGGCATAAGGGGCGGTTGCCTTAAACTTGTCAATCAGAAAGTTAACATTAGAATTCGTAACACACTGTTTGCTGCAATACTAAACCAGGAAGTGGCATTTTTTGATACCATACAAACAGGTGATTAATATATTTATTTTTACATGTTGCCCTACACTGTCTGTGTGATTGTCATTACTTATCCACTAGTGATCTTGGCCAGAGCTTCATATAAGTAGAATGCATGTGTTTAACTCTTTACCACACAACAAAATTTTAGAGTGGTCCATATTGAAGTCATTTTCAGTCAATATAATGAATGTGACTCAAAATTTGAAATTGCTTTAGGAAGGGTGGAAAACAATTTTGGATAAGGAGAATATGTTGGTTACTAGCATTTTTTCCTTTTCCCACAATGTTTTCAAAAGACTTCTTTCTTAGAGTCATGAACGCCCAAGATTGTTTGGTAAAGAGTTAAGATTCAGAGGGTGATACCTATCTGACTGTGTAACAAGACAAAAACTTGGACTTACTACCTTTGAAAGCATTGTTGATGACAGATAGCTGTGTGCGAATGCTTTCAATTTGTACACGTATTTGCTGCAGACTTAGTAAATGAAATTTACTTGACTTGTGAAATATTATTTGGTCATTAGAATTGCCTGTTTCAGATAATTCTCATGACTTCCCACAACATATGTTTTAATGAATAAAGTATGATTTATTTTACAGTGCTTACGCTTCTATGGATCTCTGGTTGAAAAAACTTGTACAGGCTTGTCTCCTTAGCGCTAACTCTGTCTGAAGAAATATGTGTAGTTTTACTGTGACACTTCAGTCCCATGTGTTGTTGTTTCTTTTTACAAAAGGAATGTATTCATATACCCATTTATTCTATAACCAGTTTTTTAGAATTAGACCGTTTGTGGCTTTCTTGTAAGTTCATCTGCTTTTAAAGAAAACAAGTAGATATTGTCATAGCCTTATTATCATCATTGGGCAAAAACTTAGACATAGCCCGTAACCACAAGGCAAAATTTTAGACCTATCCAAATTGAAAGCATTTGCAAGACGACAATTCAGCACTGTTCTGTTAATCTTCAGCACTGTTCTGAACTGTTTCTTTCCTCTCTTTTAAGTCTGTTTAGTTCTCTACCTTTCTGGTGGGTCTATGGTAATGACAATTATACTATGTGGTGAATGGGTTGAGAGTTCTTCACACGATCATGAAATCTTATTTTTTTCATTCCATCAAAACGCCAAAGTCTTTTCTAGAATTTATTTGTTGTTTTATTAACATTGTAGATCACAGTCACAGAATTTTTTTTTATCTTACCATGAGTCTTTTCTGTTCAATACTCAATGGTATACTAAACAAAATAGCCTTGAAATTGTGACAGGTGTGCTTTTTCCTTTGACTGAAAATGAATTTATTTCTGCCACTCAGGGGTTAATTGGTGATGTTTAGCTATGTAGATTTTGCACAGTTGGGACTATAGAATAGTGGTCCTTACAAGTCTAAGAAATGATTCTTAGCAGGAGTTTGGGTGTACATAGAAAACTTAACCCTTTACTCCATAGATACTCATTTCTATGCATTGCTTGTAGGAGCCTTTGGAAAACATTGTTGCAAAAGGTGAAATTGCTCGTGACGAGCAATTTCACCTTTTGCCACAATGTTTTCTACACTATCAAAAGGTGTCATATACACATAAGAAATGGCTTCATCCTTGCTGTTATTTAGGGTCAATTAGAGATACCATAGAAATAGTTTATGGGGTAAAGGGTAAACCAGTGTCCAAGTTTTAAAAAAAGAAACTCCGCTATTTTTACAGTGCAATTGCAGCTGGTGTAAGAGGGGGCATGTTTACTTTAACAGATGAAAGACTAAACATTCGTGTTCGAAATAGACTGTTCACATCAATCCTAAGGCAAGACATAGGATTTTTTGACTCCACACAAACAGGTGAACACAACCTATTTCACATCCTCATTAACCCAGGTGCTTTTCATAGTGTTAAATACAATCATTGCGAAGATTGTAGTAAACAGAATGAAGTGCACCTTGTTTAACAAGGATACCTATATCATAGATTTTCTAGAGTTTGCACCTGTGATATACTATGTTTGTATTTACTTGGCAAAGAAGTCATTGTTCTGTGAATTGAACTTAATTGAGACTGAACAGAGAAAAGGATAATCTTTAACCAAAGCTGACCTTTGACCTGCATGGCCTGCTTTGCTGAGAAATTCTGGATGACAACAACCCAGAAATTCCAATTATTTAACTCTTTAACCCATTACCACACAATCCCTACTTTTGATGCCCCTGAGAAAGACGCCTTTAGAAACATTGTTGGAAAAGGAGAAAATGCTGGTAACCAGCATTTTCTCCTTTTCACACAATGTTTTCTTCCCCTCACAAAACAAATTTCAAATTTTCAGTCACTTTATTTTGTCATCTGCAAATGCTTCCAATTTTGACCAGTCTAAAATTTTGTTGTTTGGTAGTGAGTTAAGTCACAATCCCAACTTTTCAGGAGCTTGAGAAAGAAGACTATTGACAATGTTTTTGAAAAAGGAGAAAATGCTGGTAACCAGTATTTCCTCCTTTTCCGGCAATGTTTTCTTCCCTTCCAGAAACAAATCTATATCTTATAGTCACTTTTATTGTGTCGTCTGCAAATGCTTTGAATTTGGACATTTCTAAAATTTTGTTGTTTGTTAAAGAGTTACGTGTAATATCTGGGGCGTAAATGTATGAGTTACGTTTTCTGGAAGCTGTTTTGGTTAAGTTTGGTATTTACTGTTATGAGGAGGGTTAGGTATCAGTTCTTATTCTTTATACCAAAGCAAGTCTACAGATTGCAAGCCCTTAACCCTTTTACCAGACAACAAAATTTTAGACTGTCCCAAATTGAAAGCATTTGCTGGAGAAATATTTATTATGGCTCAGATAAAGGGACTTGATTTTGAAAGGGTAGGAAACATTTGAAATGAGGAAAACACTAGTTATTTTTTCCTATGATATTTTCAAATGTCTTCTATCTCGGGTCATTGAATAAACAGAATTGTGTGGTAAGGGGTAAAAACAGGAAGGGTTGAGGTCAACATCACTGAAAAAAAAGTATGTCCCAAGCTTTAACCCTTTCCAGCATGGCAGAAGTTCAGACCTGTCCAAATTGAAAGCATTTGCAGACAGAAATATCATAGTGGGTAAATGACAATTTTTGTTTGAAAGGGTAGAAAACTTTGAGGGAAAAGGAAAAAATGCTGGTAACCAGCATTTTCTCCTTTTCCCACAAGGTTTTAAAAAGACTGCAGGGTCATGAAAACCAGGGATTGTTTGGTAAAGGGCTAAAAAGGTAGGGGATTTATTGTTTTCTTTGAAAAAATCCAGCTCTAGTTTACTCGTTACAGTAATAAAATCTGCTTTGTCATCCTGTAATTTTAATGTTTATTTCCATAGGAATATAACATCATGCTAACTTGTACTACTTAACCCTTTCCCAAACAAGCTTGCAGTACAAGTCTTTTGAAAACACTGTGGGAAAAGGTGAAATTGCTCGTAACAAGCAATTTCTCCTTTTCCCACAGTGTTTTCTACCCTTTTGGAGAACTTTCTGCCATTTTTATCAAATTTGAAATTGTTGTCTGCGAACTCTTTGAGTTTGGAAGAGTCGAAAATTTGTCTTTTCCTTTTTGAAAGGGTTAATTTAACAAGTGTTTGTGGAAGTAGAACTGGTAACAAATTCTAAAAGATGTCTTTATGTATATAGTATGCTTGTGTTATCCGCACAACATGATAGAGGTTGAGATATACTGCCTAGGAACTCAGTTAGGGATCTCAAACAACCTCTTTTAGGGCTAAACTCAAATATGTCTGTTTGTTTGGTCAATTTGGAAAGCCATTGTTAGGTTATCAGGCCTTTGTGTATTAACCCTTTACCAAACATATCCATTTTTAAATTACCCTAGGAAAGAAGCTTTTTGAAACTATTGAGGAAAGTCGAGAAAACACTTGTAAGTTGTAATCAGCATATTCTTTTTTTCCACACAATGTTTTCAAAAGTCATTTAACCCATTACCACACAATCCCTACTTTTGACACCCCTGAGAAAGAAGCCTTTTGAAAACACTGTGGGAAAAGGAGAAAATGCTGGTAACCAGCATTTTCTCCTTTTCCCACAGTATTTTCTACCCTTCCCAGAACAAATTTCAATTTTTTAGTCACCTTTATTTTGTCATCTGCAAACGCTTTCAATTTGAGCCAGTCTAAAATGTTGTTGTGTGGTAAAGGGTTAACAGATCGTTAATTGTGTGATTGTGTGGTAAAGAGTTCTGACTTCTCTTCAAATGTACTCACACTGACATAAAGCACAGAACATGTAATCTGACCTGAACATGCGCCCTTTTTCTTCGTTAGTCTAGTCTCTTAGTTACATGCATATTTCCCCCAGTGGATTATATTTCGAGCGCTTGAAAGACACTGACTGAGTTAGCTTTACATCTGTAAAAGGACATCTCTGTGGTGCATTTTACAGAGTAAATCATCATGTAATTATGCCAGCATTTTCTCCTTTTCTAACAATGTTTTCAGCCCTTCCAAAGTAAAAATTCAATTTTTTGATTTACATTTACTTGGTCGTCTGTAAATGCTTTCAATTTGGACAAGGTTCCAAAATTTTGTTGTTTGGTAAAGAATTTTAAAAAACCTCCTTTTATAGAGCATAGCTCAGATATATAAGACATTACTCCAAATAGGGGGAGTGATTTTGACATCATGATAGAAAATACTAATTATTCTCCACTAAACCCTATGTTATGGATACTCATTAGAATTGGCTCATTGAGAAGATTCAAATGAATACCCAAAACATAGGGTCTGGACGAGAAATAACAAATTTAGAATACCATCACTCCCTGTTATCGGGAGCTCTGTAATTGCCTGAATTTATACTGCTTTTTCTTTGTTCTTATATTATTGCTTATTACTTATTACTTATTTAATGATTTCAAAACTGACAATGCAAGTTAAATGGAAACAAATTTCATCATGTCTACTTAAAATGAACAGTGTTATAGATTTTCAGTATTTTTCACACATAATTATGTTTCAGTGAACAGTTGGCCCCTGATGTTTTTTCAAAGGTGGATGAGAGTAAATTCATAATGGAGATTATTACATTATTACCACTGAAAAATTACTTTTATGGTGGAACTTTTTTTTTTTTCATGTCATGGCAAACAATGTTTTTTGGGCAAAATGTTACAGCAGGGATAATTCTATGTAATTGTAATTTCTCTTTTCCAACAATATTTTGAAGTTTTCTTTTAGTAACAATATCCATCAAATCTTGATTCATGTTGATTTACCATATTTTGCAGGAATGTTAGAATAGTTAATGCTGCTAACTTGTTTCTAGTTGCAAGCTTTTATCCCTTTACCCTAAAATACTGACTTTTAATGACCCTTGGCAAGAAGGCTTTTGGTAACCAGCATTCTCTCATTTTTCTGCAATGTTTTATACCCTATTGACCTAAGACATAATTTTTCAGCTATATATTATTTGCTGTCTGTACACCTTTCAATTTATTCATTCTAAAATTTATTGTGTGGTAAAGAGTTAAGAATTTACAGACAACACATTAACTCTATACCAAACAACAAAATTTTAGACTGGTTCAAATTGAAAGCATTTGCAGATGAGAAAATGAATATGACTAAAGAATTGAAATTTGTTTTACAAAGGGGAGAAAACATTGTAGGAAAAGGAGAAAATGCTCGTAACCAGCATTTTCTCCTTTTCCCACAAAAGGCTTTTTTCACAGGGGTGTTAAAATTCGGGATTGTATAGTAAAGGGTTAAAACATTTACTTTTTTACAAAACCACAAAGTCTTAGCCTTGCCCAAATGAAAATATTTGCAGATAAAAATTGGAACAAGGCTTAAGTGATGGAGCTTATCTTTAACCCATTACCACACAATCCCTACTTTTGACGCCCCTGAGAAAGAAGCCTTTTGAAAACACTGTGGGAAAAGGAGAAAATGCTGGTAACCAGCATTTTCTCCTTTTCCCATGGTGTTTTCTACCCTTCCCAGAACAAATTTCAATTTTTCAGTCACCTTTATTTATTGTCGTCTGCAAATGCTTTCAATTTGAACCAGTCTAAAACTTTGTCCTGTGGTAAAGAGTTAATAGGGAATTAAGAAAATATTGTTGAGAAAGGAGAAAATACTTGCTACCAGCATCTTCTCCTGTTATCTCAATCTTTTCAAAATATTTTTTCTCAGGGTCAGGATTATGTTGGAAAGGGTCAAGGGAAAAGAGTGAATGGTTCTGGCAAACAAGTTCTGTTTTCTGACAGTATTTGCATATTGTTGAAAAAATATTTTGCTTTCCTGTAAGATTTTTTGTTTGTATAATACTGAAGTCTTTACCACACAATACTGAGTTTTAATGACCCTGAGAAAGAAGCGTATAGAAAACACATTGGGAAAAAAAGAAAATGCTGGTAATCAGCATTTTCTCATCTTCCCACAGTATCTTTTACCAAATCAAAGTCAGAAATCATCATATCAACATGATTTAATTTGTTGTTTGCAGATGCTTTGAATTTGGTCCAGTCCAAAAATTTGTCATTTGGTAAAGAGTTAATCCTTTACCACACAATGATGACTTTTAACACCCTTGAATGAGATGGCTTTTGAGAACATTGTAGGAAAAGGAGAAAATGCTGGTTACTAGCAGTTTCTCCTTTTCCCACAATGCATTCTACCGTATCAAAAATGAGCCACATTGAAACTGTCATCAGCAAATGCTGTCAATTCGGACACGTCTAAATTCTCGTTGTTTGGTAATGGGTTTAAACAAAAAGATATTTTATAGACAATAATGAGTTAAAATGAAACACAATATTTGGTGCAAAATTACAGCAGATTTATAGCATTATACTGCCAAATTATTATTATATTTGCAACAATGTATCTGCTCTTTGACTATTTTCCAAACTACAAACTTTTAGATTTTTATAAATTTAAAGCATTTACAGAAGACAAATGTTACTTCTGTAATGGGCTTTTGTGGAAATAGGAGAAAATTCTGGTAATTTTCCCTGTTTTCCCCACAATATTTACAAAGGCCTTGTGTCTCATGCTTGTTAAATCTTAGGATCATCTATGGACACAAAGAAAAGACTCTGAAAAAGAGTCACCAGCATTTTCGCCTTTTCCCAGAATTTTTTCTATCCTATCAAAAACAAATTCCATCATTTCAACCATCTTTGATTTGCTGTCTGCAAATGCTTTCAAGTTGGGTATGTCTAAAATTTTTTCAAATGGTAAAGTATTAAACCTTTACCCAATAAGGTGTTTCTATGGTATCTCTAATTGACCCTAAATAACAGCAAGGATGAAGCTGTTTCTTAATTGTATATGACACCTTTTGATAGCATAGAAAACATTGTGGCAAAAGGTGAAATTGCTCGTCACGAGCAATTTCACGTTTGGTCACAATGTTTTCCAAAGGCTCCTACAAGCAATGCATAGAAATGAGTATCTATGGAGTAAAGGGTTAAAGATCTACCATGCATATTTTCAGGAGATATAACTTCTAGGCTAACGTCTGACACAACGACTATGAGCGATGCAATTGGTTTAAATTTGAACATATTCCTGAGAAATCTGATCAAAGCCGGAGGTGTGGTTTTCTTCATGCTGAAGTTGTCATGGCGATTGACTGTGGTCACTTTGATTGGTCTACCCTGTATCATAGCCGTCTCTGAGATTTATGGAAAATATTATAAGGTAGGAAATCTTGTTGACATAGAATGGTTTTTGATGATGGAGCTAAAATGTTGAGCATTACTTTGGTTTCTTTCATAGACAGTCTGGATCAAGATTAGACTACACACAATATGCTTCCTGAGCTTAGACCCACATTGTTGATTTTCCAGAGCGTAGACCCACATTGATGATTTTGCAGATATTCTAACTAAAACAGTTTCAAAATAATGATACCTCAGTCCTTTTAATTTATATTTTCATTAAATGTCTTTGTTATACTTTTAATGCTTTCAACGGAAGAGAAGAAAATTTCAGACACATTCATATAAATATCATTGTTTTGGGTAATTGATATAGGTTCACATTTCAAAATCAATGCAGTTGGGGATCTATATCTAGTGGATTCCATCCCTCTTATCTTTTTTTTATCGACTGTCTGTTTTTAAAGATATTATTCTTTGATGTTAATATAGCTTGCCTATGACACTGTGTTATGTGTTGTTGTTACAATTTTGAACCTTCCATTGAAATGGTTATGATAAAACCAAGAAATTCATATTTTTTTTTTTAGTCAAACAACTGAAAAGAACATAATTATAAAAATGTTTATATGTACCTTCTTCCAGAAATTAGCAGAAGAAGTTCAAGACAGTCTTGCATCTGCCAACAATGTGGCAGAAGAGGCTTGTTCATCAATGAAGACTGTGCGATCCTTTGCAAATGAAAATGGAGAGATAGCTAGATATGCAGAAAAGCTTACTCTTACCTATAGTTTAAACAAAAAACAGTCAATTCTCTATGCAGGATTTGTTTGGTGCTCTATGGTAGGTATGCTTTAACCCATTACCCCACAATCCCTACTTATAACGACCCTGAGAAAGAAGCCTTTAGACAAAATTGTGGGAAAAGGAGAAAATGCTGATAACCAGCATTTTCTCCTTTTCCCACAATGTTTTCTACCCTTCCCAGACCAAATTTCAATATTTCAGTCACGTTTATTTTGTCGTCTGCAAATGCTTTCAATTTGGATCAGTCTACAATGTTTTTGTGCGGTAAAGAGGTAAATCATTCAACAATGCAAGATTTCCCGTATTTTTGTTTTCCATCTCTCAGAAAAATGCATTGCACAAATGAGATATGCTCTAGCAAAAGGAGGCTTAACTCATTACCAAACAACAAAATTTTAGGTTTGTCCAAAACGAAAGCATTTTCAGATGACAAAATAAAAGTGACCGAAAATTTGATTTTTTTTTTTTTTGAAGGGTAGAAAATATTGTGGGAAAAGGAGAAAATGCCGGTTACCAGCATTTTCTCCTTTTCCCACAATGTTTTCTAAAGGCTTCTTTCTCAGGGGCGTCAAAAGTAGGAACTATAATGGGTTAATGCATCTCTGTGATACATGATGTCAGGCAAGCAACTTTTTGCAGATGCATTATACCCCTTTTCACAGAGCATGGCACAAGTGAGTGGTGCTCTGGCAAGAGGAAGTTGAACTCATTACCAAATGACAAAATTGTAGACTAGTCTAAATTGAAAGCATTTGCAGACGAGAAAATCAATGTGACTCAAAAACTGAAATTTGATTTTGGAAGGGTAGAAAACATTGTGGGAAAAGGAGAAAATGCTGGTTACCAGCATTTTCTCCTTTTCCAACAATGTTTCCTAAAGGCTTCTTTCTCAGGCTTGACAAAAGTGGGGATTGTGTGGTAATGGGTTAATTAATCCTATACAACACAACAAAATTTTAGACTGGTCCAAGTTGAAAGCAATTCTTGATGACAAAGTAAGTGTAGCTTATAGGATGGGATTTAATCTCTGAAAGGACAAAATATTTGGGGTAAAAAAGAAAATGCTGTGTACCTGCCATTTCTCTTTTTCTTACAAAAGTAAACTAGGTCTTTTTTATTGGCGTGGTCAATACTTGTGATTATATTGTAAAGGGTTAATTGAAATGTATGAAGAGCTGCTGACATTATGTTTGCTTTTTATCAAGGTTAAAGTTGAAGTCGGAAGTAAAAGCAGTGCAGGTGACCTGCAGTATTTGGAATGCTTCACTTTTTCAGGGGAAGCAACTGGATTTACAATTTCAACTAATTCTCTCCCTTAAGACTAATTTCTAAATTCTGTCAAACTCTTTATCTTCGCGAGCCAAGGTTACGATCACTAAGTGGATCTTAGCATGGCGGATTGAGCCGGATTTCGAGATTCCCGTGATACGCCCCCTATTGAATGCTAATTATTATCCGCCTTTACAACATATTTCTAATAGCCAATGAAATATCTTTTTAGAAACCGCTTACGAATACAATAATTCAACATGAAGCAATAACCACAAACATACTTAGACATTCCATTGTCTGTTGCTGGGATATTGCCTAAAACCTCTGATGATTGATTGGTCAAACTTTCTGTAAATATTGTTTGTCTATGTTTATTCCGTAATAAATCATTACAGATCCTGCACACAGCCATGGAGGTACATGTATCAATGTTTACCTTCTATTTTTATTCGAAATGCCGTGACCTTATTCTGTTGTTATGAAAGATGAAATGCTATGAGAGATTTGATTTGTGCAGTTAGAGCTAGCTGCAACCAATGAAAATGCGTATTGTGGGAATGTCGAAATCGAGCTCGATCTGCCAAGGGCAGAGTAGCGAGGTGCATCGTCACCCTTGGCTTGCGAAGATGTCAAACTTTGTGAAATGAGTTTGTAACCCATAGGTTTGTCACATTTCTTTCAGCTGTTTGAACTTGCCTTGACTGTGTCTGTGTTATATTACGGAGGTGGACTTGTTATACGAGGTGTAATCACAAGTGGGACATTGATCTCATTTATACTCTATCAAATACAGCTTGGGGACTGCTTTAATGTAAGTATTTCTTAACAGTTGTGAGTTCATAATAATTTATATCCATGAATAATGCAGAGCCTCAGTCTAGTGCTGCCAAAATTTAGGACACATTTGAAATACTGTGTTCTCATGGAGGTTGAGCTGGAAATCTTGTTCAAAGCAGTACATACTTTACAATGCAAAAAAATAAATTATTATAATGCATATAAAAACATGCATTCCAAAAGAAAAAAAAGAATAAATATCCAAATTGGAAAGAAAAAGGTGTAATGTACCCTGTCAAGTATAAATGTACTCCTTTAACCCTTTACTTCATAGATATTCATTTCTACGCATTGCTTGTAGCAGCCTTTTGAAAACATTGTGGCAAAAGGTGAAATTGCTCGTGACGAGCAATTTCATCTTTTGCCACAATGTTTTCTATACCATCAAAATATGTCATATACACATAAGAAACGGCTTCATCCTTGCTGTTATTGAGGGTCAATTAGAGATACCATAGAAATGTCTTATTGGGTAAAGGGTTAACTATTTATAGCACAAGAAAATTTTTGACTTGTCCAAAGTGAAAACATTTGCAGACAACAGTTTAAATTGGAAGAAGAAATTGACTGAAGGAGGGTAGTAGGAGACCTGCTCTAGATGTTGATCTGACATCTGACCGGTTTCGTTCCAAGATTTTGAACTCTTCAGAGGATTTGTTGTGATTTGCTAGAAGGACCAATGAAATGAATTTTGTCAAAAAACCAACTTATTGTTGCGGTAGGCATACAGAAAATTGACTTAAACCAAAAAGTTTCGACAGATGGGTTTGTGCAGACTGCACTAGCTGACATATATTGATACTTTTTGCTGATGCATTCTGTCCCCTTTTAACATTCCAGGGCTCATTTTCATTCTGCTAATAATTCACTCTTTCCACAAGCAGAGAAAGTTATGAAAGGCATCCTGAGATTATTATCCTTTTGCCATTCTGTTTCAGAATATTGCCGGTGTATATACTGGACTAATGCAGGCCGCTGGTGCTTCAGAGAAGGTGTTTGAATATATTGATAAAAAGCCTGATATTGTACCATCAGGTACACAGAAACCTCCAAGTCTACAAGGGGAGATTGAGTTTCGAAATGTCAGCTTTTCTTATCCTACTAGATCATCTTCAAAAGTTTTACAGGTAGGTTAACCTGTTCTGGAACTGTCCCAGTTTTTAAGGACCCAAAGACAAAAAGGTTTTGAAAACATTGTTGGTAATGGAGAAATTGCTGGTAACTAGCACTTTCTCCTTTTCCCATCATGTTTTCTGCTCTTTTTGACAATCTTCTTTATTTGAGACAGTTTTTATTTGTCATCTATAAATACTGTCAGTTTGGGTGAGTCTACAATTTTGCTAAAAAGTCTATTTGGAATGAAATGTTCATGTAGAGCCAAGATCTGCCAGTGTTTATTCTGACTGATCTTGTACCTGCACTGTCCATTTTCTTTTGGACATGTTCATGCTAAAACTGACCGTTTTCTTTGTGTTTGTGCTTACTTATACAAATAAATTGCACAGACCTTTGACCCGTGGAACATTAAAGGCCTTCATGTGATGCTTGTTTCTTACATGAAAATATTCATTTCCTCTCTTAGCAATGTAAGGATCTGTAATTGTGGAACTTTCTAGAACAGCTTGATATGGGAAAGATGGATTTATCCTTAACCCTTTACCCCATTAGGCATTTCTATGACATCTCTAATTGACCCTAAATAACAGTAAGGATGGAGTTGTTTCTTATCTGTATATGACACTTTTTGATAGCATAGAAAACATTGTGGCAAAAGGTGAAATTGCTCGTCACGAGCAATTTCATCTTTTGCCTCGGTGTTTACCAAAGGCTCCCACAAGCAATGCGTAGAAATGATTATCTATGGAGTAAAGGGTTAAAATACCGGAGGGGGCTTAAATTGCCTTTTATGGACCATGTGGACTGCACAAAATGTGCAGTTTGATCTTAGATCTACTGCACCTGTTACTTTGACCTACATGCTGGACAGAAAAAAAATTTAAATAACAGTACTTTGGCTTTTTTACAGGTCTCTAATTCAGTAATTCAGGCTAAACAAGTTAAAATATTATTGCACAGGACCTCAGGCCCTTTTTAAGGGATACTAAAAACTGTCTCATGTGACACAAAAAAGGAACATTTAAAGAAAAGAAATAAACTTGTTTTGAATGACGTAGAAAATATTATTTATGTAACATGGTTCTTGACACAGTATGTTTTCAACAAGGAGTCTGGAAGGGACAGAAAAAGAATTCTTGTATTTGTGTCATTACTAAACGACAAAATTTTAGGTTTGTCTAAACTGAAAGCAGTTGTAGACAACAAAATAAAAGTGACTGAAAGTTTGAAATTCATTTTGTGAAGGGTAGAAAAGAGTTGAAAAAGGAGAAAATGCTGGTTACCAGCATTTTCTCCTTTTCCCACAATGTTTTATAAAGTCTTCTTTTTCAGAGTTGTCAAAAACAGGGATTGTGTGGTCATAGATTAAGTAATGGTTTAATCCTTTTCCACACAACCTCAAGTTTGACCAACCCTGAAGAAGAAAGCTTTTGGAAATATTGTGGGAAAGTAGAAAATGCTGGTAATTATTTCTCCTTTTCCCACAATGTTTTCAACGATATCAAAGGCGGGAATCATAATTTGTGTAGTATATAATTTTTTGTATGCAAATGCATGCTTTGAATTAGGTAAAGTGTAAATCAATATTCATCTTGCCTCACAGTGTTTTCAAATAAATTTCCTTGAGAAGAGGCGAAAAGTATTATTGTGTAATTTATGATAAACTTATCTTTAATGTTTTCACAGAATGTGTCTTTCATGGTGAAACCTGGTGAAGTTGTGGCTTTAGTTGGACCAAGTGGAGGGGGCAAAACAACTTGTGTGAATTTATTGGAGTACTTTTATAAACCGTCCTCTGGCCAGATCTTATTGGATAAAGTTCCTATCGAGAGTTATGATCATCATTACTTTCATAAACAGGTTTATGATATATTATTTTATCATCAATTATGGTTTAGTCTTTAAGAAAATACGAAATTGTAGACTTGTCTATTGGAACGTTTTACCAAAAGACAAAATTTTAGACTTGTCCAAATTGTAAGCATTTATAGTTGACAAAATAAATGTGACTCAAAAAAAATTGAAACTTGGATGGGAATTTGGAGGAGAAGAAAAATTTGTAGGGAAAGGAGAAAATGCTGGTTTCCAGCATTTTCTCCTTTTCCTAAAATGTTTTCAAATGCTTGCTCCCCCAGGGTCATTAAAGGTCAGGATTGTATGATAAAGGGTTAAAAGTAAATTGATTGTAAGCAAAATCCCATCTCATTTGAAGTATTGAAATCAATAATTTCTTTTTAGATGATTTCTTTTCCATTGTAAGCTTAGCTGTGCAAGGTATAAAACTTGTAAAAGTGATATACAAACCTGAAACGGAAAAAAACATGTCTCTTTTTCTGTTTATATGATATGAATAACATTGTTTTGACCACAACAGATGCTAGCAACAAGTCTTTTGTTTTTTTTTTTCCAGCCAAATTTTTCAAAGCTGTTGAGTCTGGGGGCCTGAAAAATTGTATTAGTTTGCAGCATTGTGTTAATACAACAACATTACTTTCAGGTTGCATTAGTTGGACAGGAACCAGTTTTGTATGCCAGATCTATCAAAGAAAACATCTGTTATGGTTTGACTGAGGCCGAGTGGAATACTGGAGGTGTAGAGGCAGCAGCCAGGATGGCGAATGCTCATAACTTTATCTCTGATCTTAAAGAAGGATACGATACTCAAACAGGAGAAAAGGGTGTCCAAATGTCAGGTATTAATGAAAGATATCATTATTTTGGGTCACATATTTATATGTATGCAGACTTTAGGAGTCATCTTACCTAAAGAATGTTCAAATGTTCAAATTAAAGATAGAGAATGAACTATGGCCATCAAAAAATCATTGTCATTATCAAGAGAACCTACATTTCTCTTGACAGTCCTTGAAACACAGCAAGCACATACATAGAGTTTATTTCATCAGCTTGTGGTTAATATGGGGAAATATTTGCCAAAAAAGGGAAAGGTATGGGAAAATAATGAGTGCCATAAGGCACAAGCTATTTTCACGGACCTTTCCCTTTTGAGGCAAATATTTCCCCATATGAAGCACAAGCTGATGAAATAAATTATAAATTTCATCTGATTCTTCTGTCAACGAATGCCACTTTTAAAACTAGTGATCTCGAGTCAATAAACCAGATTTTCGGTAGGAGGAAATTATTCACTGTGATGGGGAAATATTTCCCCCAGCTTAAATTAGTCATTTAGTCATTTCTTTACTCATAAAATTTCCAAAAAAAGACACCTGAAATATAATATACATATAGCTCTATACCACTTGGCATTATATTAGACTTGTTCAAATTGAAAGCATTTGCAGATGCCAATTTCATGGTGGCCCAAAATTACGCCTTTTGCTTTGATAGGGTAGAAAACATTTTAGACAAAAGGAGAAAATGTTGGTTACTAGCATTTTCTCCTTTTCCCACAATGTTTTCAAAAGGCTCCTTCCTCAAGGTTGTTAAAAGTAGGGATTGTGTGGTAAAGAGTTAAGAATTAAATACGAACTGCTCAACATCAGCTGTTCAAGTGATTGATATATTAACTTTTCCAAACCTGTCCAAATTGATAGCATCTTCAGATGAAGCCCATATGATGATTTCTTACAATGAAAGAATTGGAAACATTGGGAGAAAATGCTGGATACCAGTGTTGTTTCCTTATCCCACAATGTTTCCTCCTCATGGTCGTTGAAGCACCTGATTGTTTTGTTAACCCAAATGATAAATTTTAGACTGTCCATAACTCAAAGTGTTTGCAGATGACGATTTTGAATCGGATGAGAATGGCAGAAAGTTTTCTGATAGGCTAGAAAACACTGTGGGAAAAGGAGAAATTGCTCGTTATGAGCAATTTCTCCTTTTCCCACAGTGTTTTCTAAAGACTTATACTGCGGACACATAAAAACCAGGGCTTGATTGGGAAGGGGTTAAAGTTTTAATATTTAACCACCAATCTTTTTTGCAAAGGTGGGCAGAAGCAGAGGATAGCCATTGCAAGAGCTCTTCTTAGGGAGCCAAGGGTGTTGCTACTGGATGAAGCTACCAGTGCCCTAGACTCTGAATCTGAACATTTGGTAAGTGATGCTAGATCCTTAGAACCCTTAGTTTTAACAACCTTTAGATAGATGGCTTTTGAAAAATTATGGGAAAATGAAAACATGCTGGTAGCCTACATTTTCTTCTTTTCCACAAAGGATTCTTCCAGAAGAAAATTTTAATTATTGAGCTACACTTAGTTTGTTGTCTGCTTCCAATGCTTTCAATCTGGACAGGTCTAAATTTTTGTTTTTATATAACAAGTTGAATTATAAAAGCTTGATCCAATGCAAAAAATCCTGGGTTTTTTTTTTTTTTTCGGTACTGTACAAGAAGGCTTTTGAATGTACCATTGAAAAAAAAAAAGGAAACATTTTCTCCACCATCTAAAAGGATTTGTGGTCTTCCAAAGACAAATCCTGTTATCTAATGCACATTTAAATTTTGCGCTGATGCTGTCAACCCATTACCACACAATCCCTACTTATAAGGCCCCTCAGAAATAAGCCTTTAGAAAACATGGTGGGACAAGGAGAAAAAAATAAAGTATACAAACATTCCCCTAATGTTTTTTTCCCTTTAAGCCAGTACCACACAATCCCTACTTTTGACAGCCCTGAGAAAGACGCTTGTAAAAAACATTGTGGAAAAAGGAGAAAATGCTGGTCACCAGCATTTTGTCCTTTTCCCACAATGTTTTCTATCCTTCACAAAACAAATTCCAAATTTTTAGTCACTTTTATTTTGTCGTCTGCAATTGCTTTCGATTTGGACAAGCCCAAAATATTGTTGTTTGGTAATGAATTAACACAAAATCCCAAGTTATATTGACCCTGAGGTTAAAAGACTTTTGAAAACATTGTGGTAAAAACGGGAAAATGTGGATAACTAGACTTTATGCAGACATAAAGTATGCAAACATTCCCCTAATGTTTTCTTCCCTTTAAGCCATTACCACACAATCCCTACCTTTGATGACCCTGATATAGAAACCTTTAGAAAAAATTGTGGGATAAGGAGAAAATCCTGGTAACCAGCATTTTCTCCTTTTTCAACAATGTTTTCTACCCTTCCCAGATCAAATTTCAATTTTTGATTCACACTTATTTTGTTGTCTGCAAATGCTTTCAATTTGGAGCAGTCAAAAATTTTGTTGTTTGGTAAAGAGTTCAGAGAAAAATCTAATCATTTTAGCCACATGTTATAATTATTTTACAAAAATTTGTTTAATTCTATTTAGTCTAGAATTATGTCACTTAATCATAGACAGTTACAAGTTAATCCATTCCTCAGGTTCAGCAAGCCCTATATGAAAGTATGAAAGGCAGATCTGTGATAGTGATTGCTCATAGACTGAGCACTGTGGAGAAAGCAGACAAGATTATCGTGATTGATAAAGGCCAAGTTTTAGAACAGGGAACCCATCTACAGCTGCTTGAACAGAAAGGAATGTATGCCAGTCTAGTCAAGCGACAGTTGTTGTTGTCAGAAAGCTCCTGGTCAGATGCCTCAAAGAAAAAAGTCATGGCACAGGATTCCTCACAGAAGACAATCAAAGGATCTAGTCACATTGGTGAAGAAAAAAATTATATGAGAAATGGTCTGTACTCTGAAGTCATGTTTAAACCTGGATCAGTATGATGAGCATTTATTTTATAGATATTATGTCATGAATCCAATTATATGACTTTCACTTTGACATACTGTTTCTGATTGGTTTAAAATATGTCATGTGATACAAAGAAATTTATCCATTGGTCATAGACTTACTTTATTGGCAAATTGTTACCCAACAGGATTACCAAAGTGAAACATTTAGGGAAAAAAGAAGATAAATTGAAAATATGAAGTAATAAAGGTGTAACACTTTATGAATTTTGCATACTCAGAAATGAACATGATTCCTTCATCTCACAGCTGAAGAAGATTCCACACCTTCTCATTAGGAATTAGGTTAATTTCCAGATAAACACAATGGTATGTTTTACTTACCATCTTCAAATGCTTTCAATTTGGACAAGTGTACAACTTTGTCATTTGGTAAAGGATTGAGTATAAACAGTCCAATTCTAATGATATTACCATACCAAAATGAGTTTAGGTTTTCTTTGTTTTTATATCAGTCTTTTATCAAAATCTAGTTGTTACAACTTGTTCAAAAGCCATTATACTTTTTAATACTGAAAACGGGGATAGAAGCAGTAAAATTGTACAAATATAGAATGACCTACCATATTGTCAAACTTGTAAGGCTTTTGACTTTGGTCTATTAGCTGTGAGAAAATGTGCTTGATTTTTAAAAGGGCATTTTTAAATGCACAACAACCGGTTGAGAAAAATGTATCTCTTGAAGCAGAATCTCTCACATTAGGTAATCTCTACCATTTAATCCTAATTTTGAACGACAAAAAAAAAAAAACAACAACATTAAAACATTGTGGCAAAAAGATAAAAAGCCGTTAACCATATTTTCTCCCTTTTCCACCATGTTTTTTACCTTTCCATAAACAAATTTAAATTTATTTAGTCAGATTTGTTTTGTTGTATGCAAATGCTTTCAGTTTGAATATGTTTTTGTTTTTTTATAGATTTAAACATGAACAGATTACAAGCATAACTGATGCTTGTAAATATATCTTGATAGGTTGTTTCTGTGTAACATCCAGTTTATCACGTAACAGTAAGGCTGAGTTAATAGGTCATTTTTTGTTGCTAATTTTGGTTGTTCTATGGAAATAAGTGTTTTGTTGTCAAACTTAACTGCACACACGTTTTACAAAACTGCATGGTCTTCTTGCATTTGATATGAATAAAATAAAGGTAAGGTTTTTCATTTCAATTTTTTATGGAGGTTAAGTGTCTGTTGGATCTGCATGAAATAGGGTTTATTTTTCAACATGTAAGATGAAGCAGTTTTGTACCTCTGTTGAATAATGTAAAGATGTTTTCCTTGGTATATTATACTATATGTCAACTATGTCAAGCAGGGTTTAATAAGTTTAACTCTTTCCAAAACAACATTATTTTAGACTAGTCCAAATTCAAACTATTTACTTAAAGCATTTTGAAGATACTTTAAGCATCTTTTTCACAGAGCATGGCTCATTTAAGTTTGAAAGAAGGTTGTATTGAGTAACAAATAGGTGGAAAATATTGTGTAAATGTCTTTGATTAACTTTTTGTTCTGAAAATATCATGAATATTTTCCAGAATGGGTTGCCCAGCAGTTTATACTATTTTTTTTTAAACATTTTTTGTAAAAGATTTTCTCTTTTTTTAAAGTTTATTTGTCTGCATGTTTTTTTTTTTTTTTATCTATCACTTCAATCCCGGTTTACTATTAATTATAGATGGCATAATACCCTTTTGTTTACCAGGAGAGATATACATGTGTTGTTATTAATTGATATTTTGCTTTAACCCTTTCCCAAACAATTCATGGTTTTTATGATCCCGAGATAGAAGCCTTAAGAAAATATTGTGGAAAAAGGAGAAAATGCTGCTCACCAGCTTTTTCTCCATTTCCGGCAATGCTTTCTATCCTGATGGAAACAAATTTCAGTTGTTGAGTTATGTTTATTTTGTCTTCTGCAAGGGTTTTCAACTTGGACCAGTCTAAAATTTTGTCATTTGGTAAAGGGTTTATGGCTAGATCTTGGTATTGTTTTATTTTGTTGCCAAATCTTGAATTTTTATTTACAGTAAAGTTTTACTGTGCCAATTATCATGTCCAAGACTAGAAATCTGATTGGCTGAGACAGAACAATCACAGCCAATCAGATGTCAAGACTAGCATTTTAGCTTACTAGACTAGAGGGTTTCACTTGATCAATTATTTAACTTTTACCAAATGACAAAATTTAACATTTGACCAAACTGAAAACAGTCGTAGACGACAAATTTAGTGTAGTTCAAAAGATGATTTCTATCTTTGAAATGGTAGAAAACATTGTGGGAAAAGTAGAAAATGCTGGTTACCAGCATTTTCTACTTTTCCCACAATGTTTTCAAAGAGGTTAAATGATCAGATAAGGATATTGTCAGCATATAATTAGGTTTTTACCCAGGGTTTACCCAGACATAAGTGAAATAATGCTTCAAACAGCCTCAAACACCATACAAAGTGTTGAGGAGATGAAAAGAATTTGATCAGTTGAGAAAGTCAGTGAATTACTGAAATGAGTATTATCTACCAGTTTGAAAATAAAAATACTACGAGTTATATTTATAAGTTGTTGTATATCCAACATCAAGTCATCCTGATTACCTAACAAGATATTGAGCAGTTCAGATCAAATATCAGGCTGCTCTTTTCTGTGCAGTCTGATCTTTATCTTCACTGTTAAAAAAAGTCAAATGATAAATAAATGAAACGGATATTTTCTATCAGTTTGAAAATAAAATGTTCAAATATTTTGTACGTCACGTCGTCCTAGTTATCCAGTAAAACCTAGTCAAAGACGGGTAGATGTACACATTCAAGTAAACTAAACACGTGACAGGCCTTTTTTTTTTTTTATTCATTTAACCCATTACCACACAAGCCCTACTTTTGACGACCCTGAGAAAGAAGCCTTTAGAAAACATCGTGGGGAAAGGTAACCAGCATTTTCTCCTTTTACCACAATGTTTTCTACCCTGTACAAAACGAATTACGAATTTTCAGTCTCGTTTATTCTAGCATCTGCAAGCGCTTTCGATTTAGACAAGCCTAAAATATTGTCGTTTAGTAATGAGTTAAGAACAGCATAGAACATCTTTTTAAATTTGATTAAACTCAAATACTTGGCATTTTGATAATAGTTGAGCGTTGTTTGGTTTTATATACAAGGTTAGTGGCTCAGTAGATTACCTGCAGGGCTTGAAAACATGGAGGTCGGTGTTTGAATCTTAACCCTATACTCCATAGATACTCATTTCTACACGTTGCTTGTAGGAGCCTTTGGAAAACATTGTGGCAAAAGGTGAAATTGCTCGTGACGAGCAATTTCACCTTTTGCCACAATGTTTTCGATGCTATCAAAAGGTGTCATATACACGTAAGAAACAGCTTCATCCTCACTGTCATTTAGGGTCAATTAGAGATACCATAGAAATGCCTTATGGGGTAAAGGGTTAAACTGGACAATTTTTTTCCAAGACTTGACGACTGTCCTTGCGGCAGTTTTCACACCTTTTTCACCGGCGGTGATTCTTTCGACGGTTGCTATGTTGGGTAAGCAACCATTAGTTTGGGAAAAATATTGCGCCCATTTCTGGTAACAGAAATTCCAGGAAAGCATGAGCAGGCGCACTGGCGGACGCAGTATACCTGAAATAATGACAAAAAGCGCGTTCTGACACCATTATTATACCTAGATATGACTTCCAGTGAGGTCATAATCGAGACAGCTAATTCTATTTATAGAACTGATACGGGATTCGTAATCACGTCGTTTCGCCAGATGTACCTTTCTCATAGACTTTAGTAATTTTACCTTTGTCCTTTGGTGAGAAGAAGTGTGTAAATTCTTCGTGGTTTAACTCTAAAAAGGGAGAAAAATAACCAGACAATTCATGAAATGTTTCAACCCTGTCACTATACTATCCTCGTGTTTTAATGACGATTTAACAGACAGCTTTCCGAAAACATTGTTGGAAAAGGAGTAAATACTGGTAACCTGAATTTTCTCCTTTTCCCACAACGTTTTCTTACTTCTTAAAGGCAAATCTGATCATTGATGCCACACTGGATTTGTCGTCCGCTAAAGCTTTCAACTTGGACATATAGAACAGATACTGAAAGCACAACATACACTAATCTATGGCCGTCTTTGTGATAAAATCTTTGTTGGTATGCGATGAGGAATAAATCGTTAAAACATAGCACGTAACGTGGTGTTTTCTACAACTTGTTCTTTTCTTGCAACATCTGCATTGACAACAAGTATTTGCTACAGATGAAGCTTTGTTCATGGCGACCTTTTAACCCTTATTCAGCTGAATTACTGAAATGAGTTTTTAGCTCACCTGAGCACAACGTGCTCAAGGGGAGCTTTTAGGATCACCCGGTGTCCGTCGTCCGTCGTGCGTCGTCCGTCGTCCGTCGTCCGTCGTGCGTCGTCAACAATTCTTTAAACATCAACTCCTAAACCGCTGGGCGGATTTGGACCAAACTTGGCAGGAATGTTCCTTGGGAGGTCCTCTTTAAAAAATTGTTCACAGAATTTGATTCCATCAAAAACTCTGGTTGCCATGGCAACCAAATGGAATTTTTTAGCAAATTCTTTAAAAATCTTCTCCTCTGAAACCGCTGGTCAGATTTTAAAATAATTTCACAGATATGTTCCTTGGGTGACCCTTTTCAAAAATTGTTCGTGAAATTTTGATTCGTCAAAAAATGTGGCTCTGGTGAATGGGGGCTTCTTGCACTATACAGAAATGAAGGAATTCTTTAAAAATCTTCTCCTCTGAAACCGCTGGTCGGATTTTGAAATAATTTCACAGATATGTTCCTTGGTTGACCCTTTTCAAAAATTGTTCGTGAAATTTTGATTCGTCAAAAAATGTGGCTCTGGTGAATGGGGGCTTCTTGCACTATACAGCAATGAAGGAATTCTTAAAAAATCTTCTTCTCTGAAACCGCTGGTCAGATTTTGAAATAATTTCACAGAGATGTTCATTGGGTGACCCTTTTCAAAAATTGTTCGCGAAATTTTGATTGGTCGAGAAACATGGCTCTGGTGAATGGGGGCTACTTGCACTATACAGAAATGAAGAAATTCTTAAAAATTCTTCTTCTCTGAAACCGCTGGCCAGATTTTAAAATAATTTCACACAGATGTTCCTTGGGTGACCCTTTTTAAAAATTGTTTGCGAAATTTTGATCCGTCAAGAAACATGGCTCTGGTGAATGGGGGCTTCTTGCACTATACAGAAATGAAGAAATTCTTAAGAATTCTTCTTCTCTGAAACCGCTGGCCAGATTTTGAAATAATTTCACAGAGATATTCCTTGGGTGACCCTTTTCTAAAATTGTTCGCGAAATTTTGATTGGCCAAGAAACATGGCTCTAGTGAATGGGGGCTACTTGCACTAGATGGAAATGAAGAAATTCTTGAAAATTCTTCTTCTCTGAAACCCGTGGTCAGATTTTAAAATAATCTGACAGAGATGTTCCTTTGGTGACCCTTTCCAAAAGCTGTACATATAATTTTGATCCGTCAAGAAACATGGCTCTTGTGAATGGGGGCTACTTGCACTATACGGACATGATGAAATTCTTTAAAATTTTCTTTCTCTGAAACCCCTGGTCAGATTTTGAAATAATTTCAGAGAGATGTTCCTTGGGTGACCCTTTTCAAAACTTGTTCGTAAATTTTGATCCATCAAGAAACATGGCTCTCGTGGATGGGGGTTACTTGCTCTTATACAGAAATGAAGAATTCTTAAAAATTCTTCTTTTTGAAACTGATGGTCAGATTTCGAAATGACTTTTACAGGTGACCTTTTGAAAACTGCTTGGCAAAATTATAAATTTGGTTCCAATGTTTCAACGCTAAAAAAGAAAAAAAAAATAGACTATGGTCATCTCAAAAATTCAGGTGAGCGATCCAGGGCCATCTTGGCCCTCTTGTTTTTTAATTCAATAGTAAAAACCCAAATATTACTATTTCAAAGTTTTGTTTTGGGGAATATATCTCCTTATCGGATAGAGTAGACCAAAAATCAGACGGCACGTTCCGTGCAGTCTGATCTTGATCTACACTGTCCGCAAAAGATCAGTGAGTCACGATTAGCAGTGTAGGGGTTAAGCACGGAACATATACTACAAAAGCATGTAGTGAGTTCCAGTTGCAAATGTTGAAAATGGTTTTGATAGAATGTAGAGGTACTGACAAGGCACCTGTACTAAGCTAGAAGGTTTCAGTGTCCCTTGGGTGACTACATAATGCAAAATGGACTTTGTAAATACGCGGAAAGCCTTCGGTGGGCAGTGTGGACATAGAATCTACCTGGGTCCATATTTCACTAAACGTGTTTTAGAACATTCTCAGTCTCATTCATCAGAAACTTTCTAAATTGAAAGTAACATAACTTCTGATTGGCTAAACCATTTGGTTTGCCAATCAGGAGTTGTGTTACTTTCAAAGTTTGAAAATCTTAGATAGTAAGAGAATGACTTTTCTTAAGAATGGTTGGTAAATATTGACCGGGTATTATATAGCTTTGTGTTCTGTTTGTCAGGTTCATCAGATTTGCTCTGAATGAGCAGTGTATGAAGTATTTATGAAATTATTATGAAAGTATTTATGAAAATTACCATTTTATCCTCAATCTAACAGATCAGTCATTGCCCACACAACCATGTCTTGACATCAGTAAGTGACGTCATTCATAAGTAAAAACTTTGGGATGTTTCTGTTGTTGTTTTGACAGATATTACTTCTTCTGAGTCATCTTCCAAAGATCATTTATTGGAAATAAATAAGAATTGATCGGAATTCCGTAAATCTATTTCTAACCTATCCGTCTTTTTTTGGCCACATTTATAAGAATGTTATTTAAATCAAATAAAAATCCATGGGACTTTGTTGCATGGCAACAATAATGATTACATCATAATTATTGACATATCTCAACTGGTTTGACCGGCCTACGACACTGACCGCCCTTTTCACTTGACTCCCTCGAACCATCGCTTCAACGAAACTTCAAACAAAAGTAGCTGTATATTTTTAAGAATACATGTACATCTTGATAATGTTCACTTGAAAAGTGTCTCATCCCTGCTATAAAACCAATCATGTCAAAGATGATTTAGGAAGTCAAAAACACATGATGTTGTTTGCAAGCAAAGTATTGTAGGTCTAAGAAAGTATGGCGCCTGTATAAAAGAAACTAGATTTGGTCGTGGTGGTCTCAGTGTTGCCTGAAACGTCCCCGAGGAATATTTAAATATGAAAATTCTTTTCACACTAACATTTGTAGGTAAGGTTATTAAAGCCTCGCAGTACTTTGTTTCAGAAAACAATGGGTATTATAATAAATATGACCCGTCACACGAAAAGGGACAATCTGGGAATTCCATACACCAATTAGATTAAAACAGATCATGGATAATGCAGGTCAGTTTAAGTTGATAGTTTAAGAATGATTGTATAACAAGGTAAATGACCTCTTTTCATACAGAAAAAATCATAAAAGCGAAAAGTGTCAACCTTGGTCAGACTGCGCAAATTGCGCAGTCTGACCAGGGTTGACACTTTAAGCCATTCCCAGAAGGGTCCCTTTTTGCGTGACGAGTCACAAATGTTGGAGCCACACTGTGGCAAACAGGGGGCTTTGTGTATCTTCGTAGTGCATTGTACCAAGTACGACATCACCTAGTCCAGGATCCATGAAATCTACTTTCTCTAACAACCACCTGTATCATGAGCTAGTCTGGTCCTTTGATATGCAGAAAATTGACTGATGGTAAATAGTTTCCGCCCAGGTCAGCCTTCGCGGACTGTGCAGGCTGACCTGGGTCGATAGTTTTTGCAGATGAATTAAATCCCCCAGAAGGTTATTCTGATATAGGGCTTTCTCCTGGCTGAGGTATTCTTCAAATTACATTTTTTTAATAGCTATAGATGTAACTTTTATTTACATGGCCCACTTGATACCCAAAAATAATGTTATATTTTTCTTCAGCCGTGATCTGCTATGTTTACGGTGAAAGATGCACAAACGCTACAACTTGCGTGAACACTAAGTGTGACACAAGCGCCGATCACGTACACATTGAGTGTACCGAGAATCACTGCACATGCAGCAATGATTTAAGACGTAAGTCTCAATACTAGGATTTACATTTTTTTTTTTGTCCAGATTTTTTTTTGTTCAAAACTTGTATCCAAAACTTTCATAACACGTCTTCATCTTTTACGTTTCATACGGTACTGTTTTACTGTTGTGTGCAGTGACCATTTTGTTCAATTGGCAAGGCCCGGGACTTGTATGTAGCTAAGTTCGGCTTTGTTCACTGTAATTACGAGAAGATCTCCTTCTCGACCTCCATTGTTTTTTCTGTGATGATCTGTAATAGTCCTTGTGATAGAAATCGCGCTTTTCTGATTGACAATAATCTCTCTGACATACGTTCAGGAGGTACCCATGCATGACGTCATATTCAATGGATCATGTTATGCTCTTCTATTTTGATAACCAATAACCCTTTACCAAACAATCCCTGGTTTTTACAACCCCGAGATAGAAGACTTTTGAATACATTTTGGGAAAAGGAGACAATGCTGGTAACCAGCATTTTCTTCTTTTCCCACAATGTTTTCCAGAAACAAATTTCAATGTTTGGGTTACGTTTATTTTGTCGACTGCAAGTGCTTTCATTTTGGACAAGTCTAAAATTTTGTCGTTTGGTAAAAAAGAGTTAAGGGTCATATGCGAAAAAGGTTTTTCTTTAACAAATTATGTGTATCTATACTGCCAAAGGCTCGCGGAATATAATTTTCCTTCGACTTGTTTCATAAAATTCTTTCTCAAACGCCAACTCACGTCAGATCCTACATATCTCAAATGCCAACTGATGTCAGTTACTATATCCGTTTTTATCAATCCAGCATTATAAAAGTAAACTTTCGTGTCTTTTATGTCTTTTTTTTTCAGCCTGTTTGGTGCAGACTGACTGTGACAACGGACGGTGTATCGAGTCCCACGGGGATAGAGCGACATATCACTGCCTAGATGGGCAATGTAGATGTTTGAAAGTGTAAAAAAAAATGATTGTGGGCTTACGAATATTAAACGTTGCTTTTACTGAAACGCCAAATGGAATTAGGAGTTGTTTTTAACTGGAATATTATGTCGATTCCTGAATCATACTGCGGACCCTTCGTGTTTTTATACTTTACCAGACGACAAAAATTTAGTCCGGTTCATAAAGGAGAAAATTTGCAGACGACGAATAAAATTTGGATCAAAAGATGGAACTTATTTCAGAAATGACAGAAAACAATGTTGGAAAATGAGAAAATATTTATACATATTTTCTCCCAAAGTTATCGATAGCAGAGTCTGATCTTGATCTTCATTTCCAGCAAAAGCGCATGGTGTCGTGCAGGAGTAATTTAACTCTTTACCAAACGATAAAATTTTAGACTGGTCCAAATTGAAAGCATTTGCAGACGACAAAATTAGTTTTATTCAAAAATTGAAATTCGTTCTAGGAGGGTAGAAAATATTGTAAGAAAAGGAGAAAATGCTGGTTACCAGCATTTTCTCCTTTTCCCACAATGTTTTCAAAAGGCTTCTTTTTCAGGGGCGTCAAAGGGTTAATAGAGCGGTGCATTTCGATGATAAATTGTACCAGGCACAATCATGGATCTATAAAATCAATTTTGTCTAATAACCGACAGGATCATGAGGTAGAATGATTCTTAGATATGCAGACAATTTACCTGAATAGCTTAAAGGTTTTGACCCACGTTAGCCTGCGCGAACTGAGATGGCTAACGTGAGTCTATACTTTAGGTAGATACGTACGTTAGGCCCACTTTTCACAGAGAATGATTTAAGCCTTTCCCAAACAATCCCTGGGATAGAAGCCTTTTGAAAACATTGTGGGAAAAGGAGAAAATGCTGGTAACCAGCATTTTCTCCTTTTCCTACAATGTTTTTTACCCTGCTGGAAACAAATTTCAATTTTCGAGTTACTCTTATTTTGTCGTATGTAAGTGCTTTCAGTTTGGACCAGTCTAAAATTTTGTTGTTAGGTAAAGTGTTAAATGACTGGACACTGCACTTCTTGTTGCGTTTTGACAATGTCGTATTTTGACGGTTGGTTTCTTTGGCTGCGCATTTATTTACATTTATTGGTCTGTGGAAAAATGAAGGCAGATGGATTAGAAACTGATAGGGAGACATCTAGCTTAGAGAGAGAGACAGAGGGAGAGAGAAGGAGACGAAAACGACGACAATGATGATGATGATGATGATGATAAGGCAGAGGAGGAATCTGAGGAAGAAATGAGAGAGAGAAGGAGGGTTTTTTAAGTGGATATATAGAAATAAATGTTCTACATTTTGTACCATAGGAAATTTTACTTAGATCACGATTTTTCTTGTAGCATTAATGGTGTGCGCGTCTTTCCAGAAAGTGTAGTGTAGATAAAGATCGGAAGCAAGTTATGTTACTTCAGGCCTGATATGTATTGAGTAATCAGACAATATCCTTACTAGTCTACTCTTTCAACCCCCTCCCCCCGCCAAAAGGAAGAACCTTTACCTTGAAAATAAGCCCAAATACTCTGTTTTTCACGAAACTCAAAGATGATTGTTACTTGAGAGCCATGCTCTGTAAAAAGGGGGGCTGTTTGCATTTGCGAAAGGTATCGATTCAGGTCAGCGTGCGCGGATTGCGCAGGCTGACCTGGGCCGAAACTTTTTGCTGTAGGTCAATTTTGTATATGTCCAAAAACAAGTCTATTTTTAGATCCGATTGATTGTTAGACAAAATGTTTCTGTGGATCCACAGACACATGCTCTGGCAAAAGGGGGCTTATTGCATCTCCATGATCCATTACACCAAGCAAACCATCACACATCTAAGGATCCATAATATCCACTTTTTGTAACAACTGACCTAATCAGGAGGTCAATTGGTCATTGGACATGCAAAAAATTGACTCAAAGCAAAAAAATGTTTTGACCCAGGTCAGCCTGCGCAGGCTAACCTGTATCGATAATTTTCACAAATTGCAAAAAAATAAGCTCCCTTTTTACAGAGCACGTCACAAACAATGACTTGCTTGGTATGATGGATTACGAAGATGTATTAAGCCCCCTTTTGTCAGAGCATGGCTGACTTATTTGTAAGTGAAAGGGTGGTGTTGTTGATAAGATAAAGGTTATGTTGTCTGTGTTCTAGTCTTGTCTAGCACTTCGGTGGATCCAGGAGTAATTCTAAAACATGAAATTTGTCATCTTGCTCTTTGCTATCGGTAATGTTTCATACCTTATTGTTTTCTAGCGAACGTGCAAGTATCAGAAATATTCAGTAAACTTAACTCTTAGGCCCCTAAGCGCGACTCACGGACCATTTGCGGAAAGTGTAGATCAAGATCAGACTGCACAGAACGTGCAGTCTGATCTTTGATCTACACTGTCCGATAAGGAGATGTTATTATCCACAAATTACTTTGAAATAGCAATATTTGGGTTTTTAGGATCGAGTTGAAAATTTAGACGTAGTTATTCAGCAGGATGAGGGTTAAATGTTTCGTTCTCAGGTTCGTTGTCTTTTGCGGATATAAATTTAGAAGCTTTTTTAACTGCTCTTGTCATCGTTCGGAACATGATTCTCTCTGACATTACGTACATAAAGAAATAAATCAAAGCGCTGAAACGTTGGAATGGTATTTGTCACAGAAGCCATTGTATAGAATTAATAATTTGAAAGAAAAAATAAAATATATTTCACATCATTAGAAGGAATCAGGAGTAACCCCCCTTGCGAGTGGAATACATGATGCATAGAGAGAAAAACTATGTAAATATATCGAATAAAAGTAATTTTGTACTTGAAAACTATGACATTCAATTATATTGATACATAAATATTCATGTACAAGCAAATGGACTAGCTTGCAATCATGGGACGAACAATCCTAGGTTTGAAATTGTTTTGGAACGAAAAAGCCTAGGACCAAGCCATCAGTACACAAATTTTGAGTACATCATTGCCCCAATAGAAAGCTATAAGCGAGAAAAGCTATTTTCAACCAGATATAAGTATTTCAACGATTGATGGCGTCACCCAGTGTATTGTAATATGCCATTTCAAATAACATATCCAAGTGCTAACGAAAAATTTGTTTGGGTTTATTTCCTTCGGCTTTGCACAAATTACGATACATGGTCTTCAAAATTCCATATGAACTCATAGTGGTATTGTCTTTGACAAATGCCACAGAAACGGTCTTTTCTTTGAGGATGACTGAAAATGATTTTAGTTCCCTTTATTGAAAAGGTTTCGTCCACAGAAAACTTTTGCAACGATATGGCAAAATATGAAACCCATTTTGAGCAATCTTATTTATGTCAGTCTATTTTCTACCAGAGAAAAGAAATCACTTACCAAGCAATTCTGAGTTTCTATGACTCTAACACTTTTGAAAACATTGTAGAAAAGGGAGTCCATTCTAGTAATCAGCATTATCTCCTCTTTCTTAAGAGAAGAGACAAGTTTCGTCATTTGAGTGTCATTTTGTGTTTCGAGTGCAAAAGCTTTCAATTTGGACAAGTCTAAAACTTTTCATCTTGTAGAGGCTTTACGTGGCTGAGCAAGATCCTAGATAGACATCCGTCCGTCTAAGTAGTAAGTATGAAGTTTCAGAAGCTGATCTGTAACAAACGGCGTGATTAAGCTTTCGTTAGTCAAAGATAATGTGTTTTTACTATTTTTTTCTTTTCTTTTAAATGATGGAGGGGACCTTCTTGCCCGGCTGTTCGCTTTGGGATAGAGATACTTTAACAGGCTGCTGACGTTGGAGTGTCCTTCGGCAAGGCACAATAAAGCAGTGCTTTCTCAGTACTGGTGAAACAAGCAAAATGCAAAAATTAAGGAGCTGTTGCAAATGAAATACTATAGAAAGCTGAAAGCAGGTAAAGACACACACAATCCAAACAAACTTTATTTTAGAGAACGGTTCTCGAGACGTTAATACGTGTTTGACGTCATCATATGGAAGACCAACATGTGGGCAGTGGACCTTCAAGGTTTACAATTATGTCATTAAAATTGCAAATAAACATTTATATAAATTTGTGATTTTAAATTATGATATGCTTAATCAAACTTTTAAGAGCTCCATTTGTAATCTTGATCTAAATGTACATCTTTTTTCGTTCTTCGTAAATGATGGAAAACTTTCTACATTCAAAAGTGTCTCCCAGGGCCCCCTGTTTCAAGAAAAACCCTAAGTGTCGTATTTTGCAGAAGTCGGCTGATGGACCAGAGTTCCAGATAAGAGGGGGTGAAGTTATTCTAAAGTCATTATTTCTCTTCGAACCCCTATGTTGTGAGTTCTCACTAGAATCGTCTCGATGAGGCGATTCTAATGAGTACCAATAACATACTTTAGGGTTTAGTAGAGAATAATTAATACTCGTATTTTTAATTTAGAACTCAAAATCACTCCCTCTATCTGGGCCCTTGAGGACCCCAAGTCCGACATAAGTTGAGTTTATTTTTACTCCCATTTTCTAATATTCACAGACTTAAGAAACATTCTCAAACCCTAATATTGACATAACATTTAACACCCAACTCAGCAAAACAATATGCCTAAGTCTATTAAAATGACTTAAGTCCATTATTTTGCTAAGCTTAGTCTGAAATTTTCTGTCCACTTAGGATTTGAGAATGTCTCTAAGGTATTTTAATATTAGTGGAATGCATCTAAAATAAGGAACTCGGTATAACTTTGAAAATCAGCCTGTTTGTGGACTTGCAGGCTTGAACAAAGTAAGAGACTTCAGCTTTTCAGTCAAACGAAGCCAAGACTTTTTTTTTTTTAAACAAAATACTCATTTATACTTGTAAAAAACCCTTTTTTTTTATTATTTTTGCAATGAAGGTTTTTTTAAAAAAAAAAAGATTCCTGTGTTGTATATTAAAACTAAAGGCTGGCGTTGTCTGACATTTTTGTACTTAATGAAGGACATCTGTCTTGTATCTATAAAATATTCTTGAATGAAGCATGCTCTGTGAAAAGAGGGCTTAATACGTCTGCGTAAAGTATCGATTCAGGTCAGCCTGCGCAGTCCGCGCAGGCTGACCTGAACCGAAACTTTTCGCTATCGGTCAATTTTCTGTATGCCTAGGGCCCAGTCTACCTCTTGATTTAGTGTATGGTTAACCCATTACCACACGAGAAAATTTTAGACTGGTCCAAATTGAAAGCATTTGCAGATGACAAATGAAAGGTGACTGAAAAATTGAAATTTGTCCTGGGAAGGGTAGAAAACATTGTGGGAAAAGGAGAAAATGCTGGTTACCAGCATTTTCTCCTTTTCCCACAGTGTTTTCAACAGGCTTTTTTCTCCGGGGGCGTCAAAAGTAGGGATTGAGTGGTAATGGGTTAAAAGGTCTGGCTATTATGTATGTAATTTCTAAACTATCAATCAGCCAATCAGAATTTGTCTTACTTTGGAATGTAAAAACTTCTCGAAAATAAGAAGTTAACTACAATTAAGAACAGCTGGAAAATACAGCTTTGCAGTTTAGATTCGTTTTTATTTTTTTCAGCGTTGGCAGGCTACGTAGCTGGCGAGAAATGCGATAATGTTACCCAATGTCATAGCACGAATTGCGTCACGACACAGACACATGTCCATGTTGAATGTGTTGCAAAACATTGCACTTGTAGCTTTGATTTGACACGTACGTAAAATTCATATAAAGTAAAACTTTGATTAATCGAGCAATCTAACCCTTTCCCAAACGACAAACTTTTGGACTAGATCAAATTGAAAGTATTTGCAGACTATAATTCAACTTTTGCTGAAAAGATGATTTCTGTCTATGTTAGGTTAGAAAACATTTTGGGAAAAGGAGAAAATTCTGGTTACCAGCATTTTCTGCTTTCCCCGCAATGTTTTTAAAAGGCTACTATTCCAGACCCGTAAAACCAGGGGTTGTTTGGGAAAGGGTTAAAAGTAATTTGTAGTTCAATCCTTCTAACAGGTAACTATGCTTCAGCTCTATTGAAAGCAAATTGCTTTGTGGCTCAATATTAGATGCATCGATATTTGGTGCATGGCTGGAAATGATGGGATTTGACTTGAAAAGAGGACAAAACATCTGTGATCACAAGCATCTTTTTTTATAAGTTGATGTCCGTAGGTCTCCTTTCTAGGCGTATTCAAAGAAATAATTCTTGTCGTACATTAACTCTTTATCGAACAAACACGGTAAAGAAGGCTTTTGAAAACATTGTCCTAGACTGAGAAAATGCTGGGAACAAGCGCTCTCTGTTTTTTTTCCCGCAATATATTCTATCCAAGACAATTTTTCTCATATTAGCTGCAATTACTTTGTCATCTGCAAATGCTTACAATTATGGAGTCTACATTTCATCGTTTAAGTATAATGTATATGTGACCCATCACCCAAAAAGGCTGATCATAGGATTCTGTACATCAATTAGATGAAAACAGATCAACGATAGTGCAAGTCAGTTTAAGATGATTATTCAAAATGATTGTATAACAAGGTACAATGACCACTTTTCATACAGAAAATATCATTAAAGCGAAAAGTGTCAACCCTGGTCAGACTGCGCAATTCGCGCAGTCTGACCAGGGTTGACACTTTTCGCAGTTCCCAGGAGGCCCCTTTTTGCGTGACGGGTCACATATCATTCGTGTTCTGTTACAAGAAGATTTAATATATCTTCGAAAAGTATCGACCATGTACCAAAAGAAAAACGGTTTGACTCGGGTCAGTCTGTGCGGACTTCGCAGGCTGACCGGAGTCGAAACTTTTTGCTGTTGGTAAATGTTCTGCAGGTCAAAGGATCATTCTACCCTATGATTTGGCGGATGATTGGATAAAGTTAATACCATACCATGCGACGAGTTACTTGGTATTTCATTCTTTACGAGGACGCATTAAAACACCAATTTTAGAACGCCACTCCTGTGTTTTACCCTGCAAGGTTAATGCCATAGTTCATTTATAAGAGTGGCAAGCCCCGGTAGCTCAGTCGGTAGCGTAGAAAACAAGGGGTCATGAGTTCAAAGCCCGGCTCGGTCAATTTCTTTCCGAGGATTGATGATAGTTATTGCGACAGGTTTCATTCCTCTCCCACCCGCTGACTATTGTTTCGATGCTGGTTTGGGGGAAGGCAGCCTGTGGCTTGGAAAGAAAATTGTGCAGAGTACTGGTAAAAGAGACCCCAGAAAAACATGAATAGGTGCACTTGCGGCCTGGGTATAACTGAAATCATGTTGAAAACGGCGTTTAACACCATACAATCAGTCAATCAATGATTTATTTATAAGTGAACCACGATATTACATTCTCTATTTCCAGCCTGCCTTTTACAAGAGGATTGTAACAAGGGAGCGTGTGTCGAGTCTCATGGTGACAGAGCCAAGTACCATTGTGTAGATGGCAATTGTAGATGCATTAAAGTTTGAAAGTCTTTGCATTATATGCAAATATTGCCGTTGTAGTCGGCGAAAAGTTTGAATAAAATATCTTTCAGAGATGCATTTGTACGTGTCAGTTTTGTCGCTCTCCATGCTCTTATCTCCCTTTAACTCCTTACCAAACGAGTAAAATTTTTGGCTTGTCCAAATCAAAAGCATTTGCAGACTATAAAATAAAAGTGACTGAAAATTTAAAATTTGTTTTGTGAAGGGTAGAAAACATTGTGGGAAAAGGAGAAAATGCTGGTTACCAGCATTTTCTTCTTTCCCCACAATGTTTTCTGAAGGCTTTTTTCTCAGGGGCGTCAAAAGTAGGGATTGTGTGGTAATGGGTTAAAAATAGCCTGTAACACTCGAAAATGGACAATCGGACATGGACGTAATATGTCGTCTAGGATCATCTTGCGCAATCCGCGCAGGCTTATCAGAAGAGACATTCGGTTATTTTTCGTGTAATTTTCCGTAATGCGCAAGACTAATGTAACACAAAATCTAATGTAGTGGTAAAGTGCCGTCTCGTAGTGCGCAGGCTGATCCGAGACGACACTTTACGCAAATTTATGTCCGAATGCCCCTTTCACGTGACGCAAGCCATATATGGCTATATATAAAATGTATATGTGGAGTCTCCTGCAGGTGGAAAAACCCTACATGTATATTGTCGCGCGTCACGGGTTTCTCGTTTTACATGTTCCGGGTAAATCTAGTCAGTGACCAAGTGCTCCGAGGTCGATTTCTTGGATTTAAAGAAATGACATGTACAAAAAAAAAAAGTGATAAAAATATTTAGTGTTGTAGATACATTATTTATTTTACCGGTGTTGTTGTGTACATTGGATTTTAAATTGAGAAGAAAAGGTAAGATACCTCCTTCATGTTTTTTTCTTAGAGTTGTCTACTTTTTTTAACCTGATCCTGATCTTTATGCTGAATACATAAGTATGCATATACATAGAAGTCCGATTATTATTCGGTAATTTACGTGTACACGGGAAGGTACTTAAATGCACAGGTAAGCAATTCTTTGCCGGGCAGTGTAGATTAAGATCAGACTGCACAAAACGTCCAGTCTGATCTTAGATCTACACTGTCCGATTACGAGACATTTCCCTCCAAAATAACTTAGAAATTACAATATTTGTTTAAGTATTGACCGGAAAATTTCAATTAACGTTTCTAGTGAGTTAAGAGTTGATTGATGTAAACCGTACAAAATATTTACGGGACCATTCAGGACATATGCAGAGCGATGCCAAGGGTAAACAATAGAATATTAATTTATGTAAATAATTTTGACCTGGGTCAGGTTAAATGAGGTAGGTAATAGCTATTCTATTTCGAGGCATTTCTTAAGCATAGGCACTCGTTTCCATGACTTTCACAACTTTACATTGATTTTTGTACATCTTTATCTTACACACTCTCGGGTCATAAGTGATTCCACAAAGTGGCGAACGGCATTGTTGTTTTTTCGTACCCGTTAATTAAACCATCCGGAACACATACCAACATGCGTAAACAATGTAACCAATACACGTGTGTAATCCTCACGGGGTGCACCGCGTGCACAGGTCAACAGAGGTCAATTATCTCCCTTCTATTATGGTTTCGTCTGCTGTCAAAATGGATCGGAAACGTTAAAAAAATGAACACTGACCATAAAGAAATGATTGTAAAATTGTCAAAATAGAAAATCAGTGCCTGAAAAATTGCACAAATATTGCAACTGAATCGATTTACCGTCGTCAACCTTTTAAAAACCTACAGAACATCAGGCAGTATAGAAAATGAGCTAAATAGAAGGGTGCACATGAATAACTCCAGACAAGACCTAATTGACAATATCCTTGATATATGGACATCATTTACTCCAGTCTGTATAAAAACATAGACTATCATTCAATACCTAGAAGAAGAATTCGTCATGTTTTGAGAGTAAATGGATGTAGATCTATCACAAAACGTTGAAGATAATAGGGTAAGTTTAAATAGTTGACGTTAACTAGTTACCCAAGACAGGGTGCAAAAAAATTCGAGTGCCAAATGGCAGGAGGACAAGTAAGAATTCTGATTTTTTTTTAACTCTGTAAGAGTTGTGTTACAAAGTTTGTTAACCCTTTCCCAAACAATAAATTTTGGACCCTTCCAAAAAAAAAAAAACCAAAAGAGTTTGCAGACGACACTTTTAGATTTGGAGAGAATAGCAGAAAAATCTCAAAATGGGTAGAAAACACTGTGGGAAAAGGAGGAATTGCTTGTTGAAAGCAATTTCTCCTTTTCCCACAGTGTTTTCAAAAGACTTTTACTGCAGACACATAAAAACCAGGGCTATTTTGGGAAAGGGTTAAACGTTATTAAGTTGCCATCTTTTTGTAGACTCACTTATGACCTTGGACTGTAGAAGAGGTAAGGTACAAGAGTAAAGTAAACGACAGGGAAAACGAGTAACTACATGTATGTTTTTAACCGCTTAGCCCGTTCAAATTGCATATGTAACATGCTCCGTGAAAGGGATCTAGATCTAATGCATTTGCAAAAAGTATCGCCACAGTACACGCAGGCTATGTCGACTCCTTTTGCTATTGCATAATATTAATCAATTTTCTGCACTTGAGAGGACCATTTTACCGCATGATTGAGTTGGTTCTTAGACAATATGGAGTGCAACACGGGAAAAGGTGCATTCGGACATTTGCGTAAAGTGTCGTCCCGAAATAGCCTGCGCAGTCCGCGCAGGCTAATCCGAGACGGCACTTTACGACCACATTAGATTTTGTGCTACAGTAGACTTGCGTAAAACAGAAAATCACATAAAATCGGAAAGTGTCGTTTCGGATTAGCCTGTGCGGACTGCATACGCTGATCAGAGACGACACTTTACGCAAATGTCCGAATGACCCTTTTCGCGTGTTGCACTCCATATATGATGGCATGCTTAGTATGGTTAAATACGGAGACACACTATATGTCCCTTTCGGTAGAGCATGGCTCATATATTTAATAGATTTTAGCCATGCTCTGTGAAAAGGGGGCTTTATGCATTTGCGAAAAGTATAGACTCAGGTCAGCCTGTGCAGTCTGCGCAGGCTAACCTGAACCAAAACTTTTTGCTATTAGTCAATTTTCTGCTTGTCACGTAACCAATCCACCTCATGATTAAGTCAATGTTTTTTTTTTTAACAAAGTGGCTACCAATGGATCTTTAATTATGTAATGACTTGGGCTAGTATTGTCTTTAACGAAAATACATTAAGCCCCGTTTTGTCAGAGCATGGCTCATTTATTGGATGAATGAAGATGATTGTACCAGTAATGATACTTTATTACATACTTAGACCTACCTTTGATTATCTCCTTTGATGACCGTTTCCGTCAACAACTATTGTGTGGAAGGGTTTAGAAACAATGATCTGTAAATGTTACTGTGTTCTTTATGATGGCAATCAAGCTAAACCTTTACCAAACAGTCCCGGCTTATTAGGAATCTGAGATAGAAGCCTTTTGAAAACATTGTTGGAAAAGGAGAAAATGCTGCTTATCAGCATTTTCTCCTCTTCCCACAATGTTTTCTACCCTGCTGGAAACAAGTTTCAAGTTTAGAGTTACGTTTATTTTGTCATCTACAAGTCCTTCCAATTTGGACCAGTCTAAAATTTTGTCCTTTAGTAAAGGTTTAAAATAATGTTGCATTTAAAGAAAAAAACTGTCGTAGTGAGCGATTTGTTTTTGCAATATTCTTTGCAAAACTGTTATTTAAGTTGACAGAAAACTTAATTTAAGGGTGGTCCAAACTGAAAGCACTCCCAGACAACAAAATAAACATAATTAAAATAATGAAATTTGTAGAAATCATCGTGGGAAAAGGAGAAAATGCTGGTTACCAGCATTTTATCACTTTTCCACGATGTTTTCAAAAGGCTTTTATTTCAGAGTCGTTAAGCCCAGGGATTGTTTAGGAAATGGTTAAGTTAATGCAAGAGACAATGTGACCTAGCATGAACCTTACTTAACGTCGGATAAGGACGTCAGGAATTTTTAGTATGTCAAACCAGGCACCAGACTAAGTACTATGTGCAGCTCTATGCACTTTTTCTGGACAATATCCGAGATCTGGCTATGGAGCTATCATCTCTGACGCCATGGAATTTCAATATTGAAAAAAAAAAAGTTTATTCTTCAGTACTTTAGGAGAAAAAGGTAATTCTGAGGAGAGTCTAGATCAAGATTAGACTGGACATAGTGTGCTTTCTGATCTTTGATCTATACAGTCTGTATGTTAAATCAAGTCTATAAGATAAGACATTTTCTGAATGTCGGGGAAATCTAATATCTGCCTGTGCAGGTGGTCCCAATTTTGTAATTTATTGGATGTTAGAAGAACTATATCACAGCAATTGGGTGTTGTTTTTTATTATCGACTGTTTAATTTCCATTTAATTCATTTAGTAATTTTAAGCTACATACATGGAAAGGGGTTGGGGTTGGATAATGAAGACTTAGAGATGACTTACTGATAAGTGAAAAACAAACCTTTATCAAACATGACAGATAGTCTAATTTACCAAATGACGAAATTTTAGAATTGTCCAAGTATGAAGTATTTGCAGAAGACTAAATAGATTTGACTCAAAAATTGAAAATTGATTTGAGAGAAAACATTAAAGGAAAAGTAGAGATTGCTGGTTACCAGCATTGTCCTCTTTTCCCACAATCTTTAGTAAAGCTTTCTTTTTGGGTTTATAAAAGTTGGGATTATGTAGTAAAGGGCTAAATGTGACAGATCACAAGATTGTTATTCCTGGCTAAATTTTAAGATCGCACAACCATTCAAATACCTGTATATGAAAAATGGTCATTCACCAATTCTGGGCTGCGATTAGAGAGAGACAAGAAAACTGAATTTGTAGAAAGTTTTAATCAATACCCGTAAATATAGACAGTTTAAATTTTGACACATGTACAATTGCCATCTACACAATGCCACTGAGTTTGAACCCCTAAGTGATCGATACACCGACCATGAATACAGTCGCTCACAAGCAGGCAGGCTGAAAAAGAGTGAGATCTTTTTTCTCTTTTTTATTTTACGACCAGCGACTGCAACGAGTACAGAGCGCAAGAAATCAAACATAGGATGTCATCTCTGAGGATGACAAATAAATGCAGATAAGAGACGGAGGTTTATCACATAACTTCCCTTGTTTTCAGTGTAATATACCCATCACAAATTTTCTTATCTTATACATGTTTGATATCAGTTTTGTGTGACATCATTTTTGACGTCATTTTGTATGTATTTCATACAAGTGAATGGGTCTCATGGGTAATACCGCGGGTGCATTTATGAATGTTTTTGCATCATCTGATCTATATTTGTGAGATATCGTTATGTGATAAAAAGAATCTGATATTCATGGACTTTTGAGATAAAACTTTATTAAACTCATCAAGGGAAATGTTATTAAGCTCACCAAAGGCTCGCTTCATAACATTTCCCTAGACTCGTTTGATAAAATCTTATCTCAAACGCCAACTCATGTCAGATCCTATATGTCTGATTTATAAAAGAAATAAGCAATGCTCTGGCAAAAGGGTGCATAAAGCAACTCATTGAAAAATTTCATCAAGCAAGTTATCACATAACTATAGATTCATAATTTTTTGTCAAACAGCAGACTGAATAATTTGGTACAATAGTGTTTTGGCATGCAGAACATCGACAAACAGCAAAAAATTTCCACCCAGATCAACCTGCACATAATGTACTTCACAGGTTGATCTAGGTGGAAACTTATTGCAGATGTATTAACCCTTTACCATGCAATCCAGACTTTTAACGACCCTGAGAAAATGGCCTTTTGAAAACATTGTGGAAAAAGGAGAAAATGCTGGTAACCAGCATTTTCTCCTTTTCCCACAATGTTTTCTATCCTGATGGAAACAAATTTCAATTTTTGAGTAGCATTTATTTTGTCGTCTGCAAATGCTTTCAATTTGGACCACTCTAAAATCTTCTAGTGTGGTAAAGAGTTAAGCCCCCTTTCCATTGATCAAGGCTAAACCACTCCAGTCTCAGCAGCCATCTACGTCCAGTTACTTATCTAGCTGGACCGACAGAGATCTGACCTAAATTATGTTATAATCATGTGACGGTTTGAAATTGATCAGTATGACACTTCTAGACCATTGCAATATGCCATGTTTTTACACCATGAAGGAAGTGTCTTGAAAAATTATTCTCAGAAAAAAAAAGAAATGCTGATATTACTCAAACAACTTGCCATGAATATGCTGCCAAGCTCCTTTGGTCAGTTGTTAAAATTGCCCACTTGACTCCCTGGGTCAGCCAAATCTGACCAAGAGGATTAATGAAGTCATAGCCAGGATTCGTTCTATGTAAAGCTGAACATTGTTCAATGATATTTATGTGAGACTACAGCCAGTTGCATGGAAAGAATTAAAATGTAGAGCACTGGTGTAAGAAAATCAAGGAAAGTGCAGAAAGGTTCATTTGCCACCAATGAGATAATTTTTGTCATGCCGTTAAAACACAAAATGATTAACCATGTAATCTACCAGTATCTACCATTACATCATACTTGAACACTTCAAAGACAGGCACAATGACACTACTAAACATCGGCTACTAAACATTAGATCGAAAAAAAACCCCGGCAAATCCACAAACAAAAATAGGCAAAACTGTGATTTGCCAATTACTGTATAGCAGTGAGTCAAAGATGGTGATTTTCATCCTGTTTTCAATTTTGCAAACTATCGGTTGTGTGACACCAAAAATATTTTCAAGGGAGACAACTTTTTAACGACTTACCATTAAGCTTACCCATCGTTATCGCAATGGTCTGTGTCTAACACAATTGCAATCGTGATTTGCTTTTAAGCCTAGTTTTTGGAAATTAAAAAGAAAATGAATATAGAAAGAAAGAAAGAAAGAAAGAAAGAAAGAAAGAAAAGGAGAGGAGAGGAGAGGAGAGGAGAGGAGAGGAGAGGAGAGAAAGAAAGAAAGAAAGAAAGAAAGATGTTCACTTACGTTTTAGCTCTTTGCTACATGTACAGTGTGAATCTTTACATTCAACGTGAGCATGACCCGCTAAGGCAGACGAACAAAAAGTATGTCCACACTGATCGGCCGTCCTACAAGTCTCGGCATAGATATAACATACAGTACCTATAATATATGTGTATCTTTAAAGTAATAAATAGACAAAATTCTAAATTTGTCAATTCAAAATATTGCTCTGATTCTAAATTCCAAGACTTGCTGTATGATTGGCCGAAACATTTCGTCTCAGCCTATCAGATTATTTGGGATATAGAATTAGATTTAGTTTAGTTCTAAATTCAGACCCACGCCTTTAAGATGACAGAGATCTCTCGTATTTTCAGTTTTAATCTTTTTTACGGGGCAATTTCAAACTCGTCTATAATGGAAGTCTTTAAAAGAGAAAGATAATTCAAATGAATGTTTTCGTCCATGAATAGGTAGGAAACATTGTAGAAAAGGAAAAAAATACTGGTTACCAGCATTTTGTTCCTTTTTCACTATTTTTTCAAGGGCCTTCTTTAAATACAGATACTTTTCAAACATTAAATCAAGTCTGTTTTTAATGTTTTGACCCATTACCACACAATCTCTACTTGTGTGGTGCCTGTGGGTGTTAGATAGAGCATCGGGCTTGTATACCCATAAGGTCCTGAGTTCGATACCCAGAAGCGGGTGTCAACTTCGGGATTTTTCATCAGCCTACACATTCGGCGCGAGTACTGGTGTAGTTCCAGGAAGCAAAATCGTGAGAGAGATTAGTATAAATTGTATGTATTTGTTTATCAACCGATGTTAAATAAGTATGTTTAAATGAAACTAATCCCTACTTTTGACGACCCTGAGAGAGACGCCTTTAGAAAACATTGTAGGAAAAGGAGAAAATGCTGGTAACCAGCATTTTCTCCTTTCTAACAATATTTTCTACTTCTACCCTTCACACAACAAATTTAAAATTTTCCGTCACTTTTATTCTATCGTCTGCAAAATGCTTTCGATTTTGCCAAGCCTAAGATTTTGTCATTTGGTAATGAGTTAAATGGGTGTTTCAAAGTAGTCTGCTTTAAAGGTCTATTTTACATGAAATACACAGACGAAGCTTCAAACATAGCTTCCGAAGAAAACATTATGGAAAACATTTATGTTTATTATGTTATGGAATTTAAGCATCATTAGTCATGTGTCAATCACTTGACATTCTCATAATGCTTTTTTTTTTTTATTTTTGGCGCGAAATCTAAAAATAACGTAAGAGGCTTGGTAGCCTTTTAAGGGAATATATTATTATTTCTTTTATTTTATGTTCTTAACCATTTGTGATTTGTATTTTTTTCCCCATTTAGATTTCACTTATATTATATACTTTTTAACTAGGTGATATGTGAAAAATCTAAATAACCACCTTTAAATTTTTTAGCACTGAAAACGGAAAGCCAGGGTTTTTAAAAACACATGTAGAAGGCAGTATAAGGATAGTGAGGATTCGGATCATGTTTCCGTCTCCGGGTGAAGTTTGGCACACACATTAAAAAGGTTTTAAACTTTGTCGATTTCATGCGAAGCCCAGGTTGCACTTAAAAAATGAGTAAATTAAAGCTGGAACTCTCTTACAGGAGTCAAGTAGTTTTAGGAAGGAGTTCTACAGCTTGTTTAGCTTACCTGAGCACGAAGTGCTCAAGATGAGCTATTGTGATCGGTCAATGTCGGTCGTCCGTCTGTCCGTCCGTCCGTTCACAATTACAAAGAAAATATTCTTCTCCTAAACTAACAATCATATTTCAATCAAACTTCTCAGAAATGATCCTTGGTCATGCTCTTTCAAAATACTTCAAAGAATTGAAATCAGTAAGAACTATCGTTGCCTTGGAAACCGAGTGAAAAAAATTTAAAGATGCTCTTGTCCCAAACTGTAAGGGCGAAAGCTTTCATATTTGGCACGTAGCATCATTTAGTGACCTTCTACCATAATACTGCAAATTATGGCTCTGGTGTTGAAATTGGCCCTATGTTGTGGGTTCTCGGATTTCACATAGAGATAAAGAAGGAAATCTTTAAAAATCTTCTTGTCCCAAACCGTAAGGGCTAGAGCTTTCATTTATGGCATGTAGCATCATGTAGTGGCCCTCTACCAAAATACTTAGCGCTGGTGTTGAAATTAGCCCCATGTTGTCTGGAGCAAAACTTTGTCATCTTAAGTAGGAATGGCTTAAAATATGGTATGCTTATTTGTTACAATATTTGGAAGTGCAGTGTGCAAGATTTGTAACTCTACTTTATACTATCTTTGAGTTATTTTCCTTAGAGCTTCATTTTTACAGCATTTAGTGCCTGTGAGGAATATAACTGTCATCTCAAGTCAGACCGACTTCAGACTTGGAATGCATATTTGTTGCAATACTACGTTCAAGAACAATAACTCTACCTAACGCTGATATCAATTTGATCTTCATTTATACAGTATTTCTTGCTTGTCCGGAACAGAACTTTCACCTCAAGTCAAATTGACTTGAGACTTTTTATAAACATTTGTTGCATTACCTGCCCTTTGCATTTATTATACCTCCTCGACAAAATTGAATGGTGTTGGGACGGGCATATCTTGCGACAATTTGCTTCTCTTGTTTCATTATCATTTGGCCTTGAACTGGATATTTGGTCTTTATCTTCATTGTTGATTAACTGCGTAGTACTCACGTGAGCGATATAGGACCATCGTGGTCCTCTTGTTTTTCATAGCATAGGTATACTTGATTGGTGTAATTCGTGCTTTACTTCCGGTTAACACGGACCTTAACTCTTTTAGTAAACATCCCTTGTTCAAACGATCCTGGAAGGACAGCTTTTAAAAACGGTATAGAAAGAGGAGATAAAAACTCACTGAAGAGATAATAAGCAAATTTGATCTTAATTCCTATGTTTTCAAACGGGACAATCTTGCAAAAAAAAAAAGGTTCTTATATCAAAATATCATACATGCAAGTTAATCATATGAAATTTCAAAATAGTGAATTAAGAATAAAATCAGTGAAGCACTTGTTCTTTGAAGTATCTGTTTTGCAGTGAATTATATTCTTAAGATAATTTGAGCGTGACAAAGGCAAGAACAATCTATCTAAACCACTAGGCTGCTAAACGGGACTCTAGAACCTGATACGGACAGTCTAGATAAAAATCAGATCGCACAGAGCGGACAGTTTGATCTTTCATCTACACTGTACCGTACGATAAAGACGCACTTTCCCATTAAGAAATTTTGGGTTTACTATCCGCTTAGCAGTTTTATTTCACTAAATAAGTAGGATAAGGAATAAAAGAATGAGTTTAGCTTTAGAAAAATATTTACTATCAAATAGAGATACGGAAATGTTACAAACAGTTTACTTCAATAAATGATAATTATAAATTTACGTAGATTAAAAAAACACATTAACACGTGTTGTAAGTCTCTATGAACTTTATGAATGAATATTTTGAAAGTGGATGATTATACTCACACAGGAACGCTAAAATGGACAACAGTTTCATTGTGGAGTCTCAAATTTTAAAGTGTTTGGTGTGACTACGAAAGATAAGCTTTTAAAAGCCGGTGAATAATCTAAAATCCTTGACTAGATCGTGACCTTTATTCAGTAAAAAGAAACAATAACTTCACCAAACAAGCCCTCAGTTTAAGACATATAGAGGAAGGCCATTGAAAAACGTGTCGGAAAAGGAAAAGGTGCAATAGTCCGAGGAATGTAGGAAGTTAGTAATTTTGGAAGTGTTTATGGGTAAGGGTGGGGGCTGATTCAGATACTAATTTTACTCACGTTTTTTGGTTGGAGTTACAGAATCTAGACACCTCAACCCTATTGTGGATTTTGGATCAGTAATTTCTCATCGCTTTTTATTGCGGTCGCCCTATAGATCTTTAAATACAGAGATCTTTGGCAGTAAGCTGTAAACTCTTTACTAGACGACACAATTTTTTAGACTTGTCCAAACTGAAAGCATTTGCAGACAACAAAATAAATGTGACTGAAAAACTGAAATATGTTTTTTTTTTTTTTTTTTTTGAAAGGTAGAAAATATTGTGGGAAAAGGAGAAAATACTGGAGACTATAATTTCTCCATTTTGGCAATGTTTTGACACATCCAAGAACCAATTACACTGTGTAAGTAATGTTTAAATTGTCAATAGCATATCCTTTGAGTTTGAAAAAAAATGTGAATTTTGTTGCCGTGTTAGTTAAAGCTTAATTGATTTCAGAGGTCTGTCTCCTCTGCTTTTAACTCTGTACCAAACAACAAAAGTGAAAGCACTTGCAGACAACAAAATACATGTAACCAAAACATTAAAATTTGTTTCCAGCAGGGCAGGAAACATTGTGGGTAAAGGAACAGCATTTCTTTCTTTTCCCCCAATGTTGTCAAAAGGCATCTATTTCAGGATCGTAAAAACCATGGATTGTTTTGAAAAGGATTAAATGGAGATAGGAAAGCTTGTTTTGACATCAATTCTTACAAGTTCAGTGCTGTAACGATAGTTTTCTTATCTATGACATACTGTTATAGGATGGAATTTGGTAATATTTCCCACTGGTTCCCTGCATTCTCACACCCAAACAGTCTTGCAATTCTGTGATACAAGCCGTTTTTAAATGCTGTGACAACTATATAAACCAATTATGATGAGATATCCATTTCCCCCGACCCTTTTTACTGAGTGCAAAATTTGCCCTTTCTTCATCTGCGAATAGTACCCAGGACCCGAGAATATTAAAAGGTAATTCTCAGAACGTGCAGCCTGATCTTAGATCAACACTTTCCGATAAGAAGGTAATATTTCTCAAAATATAGTTGGAAATTAGCCAGTGGCTTGGAAAGAAAATTGTGCGGAGTACTGATAAGAGACTCCAGGGCCCGTATTCACCAACCATTATTGAGAATATTCTTAGTCTTATTCTCCAAGGTTTTCTACATTTGTAAGTAACACAACTTCTGATTGGCTAAACCAAATGGTTTAGCCAATCAGAAGTTGTATTACTTACAAATGTAGAAAATTCTGGAGAATAAGACAAAGAACATTCTTAAGAATGGTTGGCGAATACGGGCCCAGGAAAGCATGGATAGATTCACTGGCCGCGGTGATATCACTGAAATAATAATTAAGTTGAAAATTGCGTTAAACACCAAACAATCAATCTATCAATCCTCAAAATATAACTTTGAAATAGTAATATTTTCACTATAGGATTGATTTTTGTTTTCTTAGCTTTTTTTTTTAGCAGAGTCAGTGTTAGTTCTTTACCAGATGGCAACACTGTATGCTTATTCTAATTGAAAGCATTTTGTACATAACAAATCAACCATGATTCGAACGATTGGACTTGCATTTGAAAATGGAGATAACATTTTTGGAAAAGGAGAAAATCTGGACACCAGCCATTCCCCACAGGGTATCTAAAACTCAGTATTGTGTGGTAAAAGGTTAATATGTAGCCTTTTCAAACTGGACACGTCTAAATGAGCCACGTTCTGGCAAAAGGGGGCGTAATACATCTCCGTAAACCACGGCACCAAGCATATCACCTCAAAATTATGGATCCATTTTATCCATTTCTTTTAACAGTCACCTTTATTATGAGATCGACTGGTCAATCGACTTACAGAAAATTGACCAAGAGCGAAACGTTTCGGCTCAGGTCAGCCTGCACGGACTGCGCAGGCTGACCTGAGTCGATACTTTTTGCAGATGGATTAAGCCCCCTCTTCACAGAGCACGGCTCAGATATTTTCGTCTGGTACGGAATTATACAGAGGTACCCAAAAGTCAACGAAACAAATGAAGTGGTCTGCGCAACGAGTCTGTTGAGAGATTAGTTCGCACGAATTTCTAATTATCTTCACAGAGAATTAACTTTTATTATTCCCGGTAGAATCCGGCGTCTCTATCTGTACTCGCCACTGCTAATCCCTCCTACGTCTCAACCGTTGTCTGCGCATGTCATATTCTTCGAAGATTCTACTTATCCGCTACGACGCATCTCCCATCCCCCAATACTTGGGAAAAGTAGGGCTTTTACCGAAGCTATTAGCCTATTACCCAAGCATAGGTTACATGCTAGCCGATCATGGCTGAATGAATCGCACCAGGTAGCGTTTCATTGAGTAAACGTTTATTTCATTTTGAAATTTAAAGTAACGGTTGTTGTTTTGAAAAATTAGTCCGCTTCTATACCCAAAATGCCGAAATTAGATAGATTTGTAGAATGCCATCTAGCGGAAGATAATGACGTCTCAACTTTTATCTTGTGACGTAGCTCTATAGGTATAGAGTGTCGCCATCTTACGTCGAAGATTCAGCCTGATTAGAATAATATCAGTACGTTAAAGTAACAATAAAGCCAAAATGTAAACAAAGCTGGTGTTGAAATACATCTGAACCATATAAAAGTACGGAAATTATTGTGAAGATGACAACCTTTCACTGTACGGTCGGTCCAAGTGTTAGTTGCTGACAAAGGAAATAATTTCAAAACTAGGTTAAAACCTGCTAGGTAGCTTTGTTTTTTGTTTAGGTTTTGCCTTATTTTAAAATGTTTTTTTTCGACCAGCGATGAACATATGGCCCAACCACACGATAACAGACTGTCATCTACACAATATTGTTCATACTTTTAAATAATGAGATTTGAATTAAGATGTATTATGTCATCTGCTTTGATACTTTGGCTTCTACTGGGCCTTTGAATAGAGCATTTTTATCACAAGAAAAAAATAGAAGGTGGATATGATAGACCAAGATAAAAATGTCAACTACTGGTGTGGTGAATAGTCTCCGTAATCTCCATCAGAAATCGCCAATAGCGGGTTAACCCTTTACCCTATGAGGCATTTCTATGGTATCTCAAATTGGCCCTAAATAACTGAAAAGATGAAGCCATTTCTTTTGTGTGTATGACACCCTTTGATAGCATAGAAAACATTGTGACAAAAGGTGAAATTGCTTGTCACGAGCAACCTCACCTTTTGCCACATTGTTTTCCAAAGGGTCCTACAAGCAATGCGTAAAAATGGGTATCTATGGAGTGAAGGGTTAAGAGCTTGCATTTATAAAGCTTTTTTTGATGCCGAGTTATGACTGAGGATACTGTCAGTTATACATGTTTTGAAGTTTTAGATTTATTATTTCTATGATGGGGTGAGAGAGAGAGAGAGAGAGAGAGAAAGAGAGAGAGAGGTACAATAGGCCGAGATGCAGTGAGACTATAGCAAACGCTGATAGAATGAATATTGAAGTGTGTTGACCAGCGTCAATGGTAATTTACATTTCTGAATAGTATGGATTAGAAGGGATGCCGCCTGATCTTAAGGATAACTACCCCTAACTCATCGGTTAATACCGTGTAACATCGACGGATTTGTAAAGGCTATTCGGACAGTATCGGCAGCTTCCGTCTTTTAATATGAGAGATTGAGGTTGAAGGCCTTAAATCCTGTAGAAGAAATAATGTCTTGCAAATGAATTTTTTGTCAATTTTTAGCCATTGTGCATATGCTTAGACCATTTGAACTGATACAGATTAGGGAGTGCAATACAATATTAACCATTCAATAAAATTATTATGCTTTATTACCCTTTTGACACAGTCATTCATATTTGGACGCAATCAATCATATTTGGACTCAATCAGTCATTCTAAAAAGTAATTTAAGAAAAGTAAAAAATAAACAGCACACGTGTCTACAGCTTTTATCACTGAATATATGAGCCATGGTCTGGGAAAATGGTGCTTTATGAATCTGCGGACTATGAAGGCTGACCTCGGTTGATACTTTTTGCAGACGCATTAAGCCCCGTTTTCAAAGAGCATAGCTCATAAACAGTAAGTAATAAAACATGCACTCAAATCCACTTACACCCCCCTTCACTCGTGTTGTATCATAAATAATGCAACAAATACAAATAGGCAGACGAATAAATAAAAATCAGTAGATCTAAATAAATATTTACAAGGCGACATGAAGACATTAAAATATATACGAAAAAGTAATATTTATACTCATATTGATTCCTAGAATCGCTTTTATTTTGTCATCATTAAAATGAATTCATATATATTGAAAAAGGACTAGCATTCATCAACCATTTTAAATTGCATCCCTAGTCTAGATTAAAAAAAAAAAACAATTCCTGTGATTGGATAAACAATTTGATTTAGCCAATCAGATTTTTTTTTGTGAAATATTGAAAATTCTTTGGCATTAAACTATGAACACGATTTAGAATGGTTTTTGAATACGAGTCAGATCGCAACAAGCATGTACACCAAATGTAAGGTCCATCCAAACATTCACAGACATTCATTTAAATAGATATATTACAAGACGTGCGGAAAAAAAGTAAAAAAAAAAATAGCATTTACTTTTTATCCATTTAATTCTTTATGAGACGACAAATTGAGAGCATGTCTGAAAAAGGCCGCTAAAATGGGCAAAAAAAAGTTCTTGAAAAATATAGAAACATATTGGAAAAAGCCTCTTTCTCAGGTTCCTGTAAACTTAGGAATGTACGGTGTATGGTTAAAACACCTTTAGAGATTTTATAGTCATCAGTCGTACACTGAATAGCACGTTATTTGCTCACTTCAAGTATGTTCAAGCACAACGCATTAACAATGTATGGATTATGATGTTGCAGTGACTTTCCTGATGCTTGTACATCTACATATCTATATATATTTTATACTAAGGCAATAGATAAAAGAAAACATGAATTAAACAATATCAGTAATTAAATTTTCAGTCTTTCATTTTAAATATAATATCATCCTCTACACTTATTAAGGTTTTTTGTAAGATCTTTCATTGTACATTATCTCCGCACTAATGAAATGTATTTACATGTATTGTGTTTATGTCCATACTGACGTGTGTAATATTATTATGTATGTCGACGATGAACCTTATGTGTTCAAGTCGTTTTTCTGAATAAAATCTGTTCTGTTCTGTATATATATTTGCTACGAGTTGCATAGAAACCTTTGATAGCTTGCGAGTCTGAAGTACAAGCAAAAAGTCAAAAGTTCCTATACACAGAGAGAATCAAATAAAAGCATTAAGAAGGTAACTACATCATTATACGTGACTCAAAGGCCATCTTTTCTTTCCTTTTTGAGTGAGTTTTCTTTGTGACATTTGTACTTGTATCGATAAGACGCTTTTACCTTTTCGACGAAATGATTACCATGTCAACGAAGCTGACTGATACTATGTTGGTGAAACGGATACATTTTTGCCCACAAAATGCTGCATTGGTTTCCTCGACATGATATACGTTTCACCGACAAGGTATCTTGTCGCCGAAACGTATAACTTGTCAAAACGAATATCTGATCGACAAAGCTGATATCTTATGTTATAGACAGAATTGGTGCTGTGTTTACAAAATTGATACATTGTCGACGAAACTTATATCTTGTCGACCACTCCAATATCTTGTCGCTTTTAAACAAAATGCGAGCTATGCAAATGAGTTGATAAAAATGGATAGAAATTAAAACTAGTCATGCTAAAGTTTCTCAAACTACACAATGAAAAAAAAAAAAGTTAAAGATTTGTAAATATTGTGTCGGACTTGTTCCTTTGGTGAAGTTGTCATCTCAACTGACACAGACAACTTAACCGAAAGAACTCGCCCGATATAACAAATCTCATACATACATGTATTTGAGCCATGCTCTTTGAAAAGGGGGCATTTACTAAAAGTATTGACTTAGGTCAGCCTCTGCAGTCCGTGCAGACTGACCTGAATAAAACGTTTTGGTGTTTGTCAAATTCCTGCAAGGTCCAAGGTTTATTTTACAATAATAATAATTGGAGTGCAACACATGAAAAGGTGCATTCGGACATTTGCGTAATGAGTCACATATATTTATATACAAGTCCTATAACCTATATTACTTACATATGGAGTGAAACACGCGAAAAGGTGCATTCGAACATTTGCGTAAAGTGTCGTCCCGGATTAGCCTGCGCAGTCCGCGCAGGCTAATCCGACACAGCACTTTACGACTACATTAGATTTTGTGCTACAGTAGACTTGTGTAAAACAGAAAATTACATAAAATCGGAAAGTGCCGTTTCGGATTAGCCGGTGCGGACTGCACAAGCTGATCCGAGACGACACTTTACGCAAATGTCTGAATGACCCTTTTCCCGTGTTGCAAGCCATATAGTATTTATACATAAGCGAAGGCCATGTAAAGAGAAAGACAATAATTCAGACAGACAGATTAACCCATTACCACATAATCCCTACTTTTGACGCCCCTGAGAAAGAAGCCTATAGAAAACATTGTGGGAAAAGGAGAAAATGCTGGTAACCAGCATTTTCTCCTTTTCCCACAATGTTTTCTACCCTTCCCAAAACAAATTTCAAATTTTCAGTCACTTTTATTTTGTCGTCTGCAAATGCTTTCAATTTGGACCACTCTAAAATTTTGTCGTTTGGTAATGGGTTAACAGACAGACAGATTATCATAGCGACAGGGTATGAATAAAGAGAAAGAGGATTAGTGCGTGTAGCTTCTGTCTTAAAGGCTCAACAGCGACCAAAACATTGCAAGTAATGAAACGCATTCAAATGTGAATCATACCATTTACGAGTATGGAAAATATTGTGAAGGCGACACTCTATTTATATGTGGTCGGTCCAAGTGTAAGTATCTGAAAGAAAAATGAATTTCAGAATCAGGCGAAAAGTAAACAAAAAGATAAATTGCAACATTTCACCTGGTTTTAAAATTAATTTTCCATACTAGCGACTAACAATTCAACGGCCGGTACAATAACATATTGTCACATTCACAATAATTTCCTTACTTTTAAATAACTTACATGCATGTATACGATTTAAAATTAAGTGTATTTTAACACCCAAAATGTTTCTTTTGGTAGCGCACCAAACGTCAAAATTCTCCTAACGTTACAAAATTAAAAGTATTTGCAGACGTCAAAATGAATATGATTCAATTTTAATTTTTCGGAAGTGTAGAACACATTGTGGAAAAAGGAGCAAGTGCTGGTTACCAGTATTTTCTCCTATTTCTACAATATTTTCATATATGTTATTTCTTGAGGTAGGTGCAAGTCGGAAATGTGTGTTAAATATATAGTTAACGCTAACGGACGAAAAAAAACACTTTCAACTCGTCCTTTTTGAATAGATTAGGAGGTCGAAATATTTAATGTCACTCAAATAATGATATTTGTCCGTGAAAAGATAGAAAACATTGTGGTGGAAGAAGAGAATGTTAGTTGTCAGCCTTTTGTCTTTTCCCATATTGCTTTTAAGATATATAATTTCTTTCCTCAGGGTGGATAAAGGACGAGATTGTTTGGTATATAGTAAATCATTAAATCATTAAATCATTAAAAATGCCTTGTAACAAGTAGGTTAAAGAGAGTACCAAAGTAACAATACAACTATGCAATAAAGCCTAACAATTCTTGTTAAATAAAGGGTACTGTTTATCCATCATAGAGCTAGCTTAAATAATTGTTGGATTTAACTTAAAATTGTGTATCAAAGGGTTATACCCCTATTCCACTGGCGGCGATTCCATTATGCTTCGAAAGTTTGGTGAAAACGCCATGAACCGTAGGAGAAAGGTAACAGTGCAGTAGAAACGCATTGATCGCAGTAGTACCGTATCGGAAGCTTCGTGATCGCCACTTTTAATCCCATTCAAATGAGTGGCTATTTAGCTATGCTTCAAAATTTTGCTGAAGACGCCGTGAATCGGAATAGCAACAATGCAATAGAAACGCCTTGAACGTAGTAGAAGCGTACCGAAAGCTTTAATATGGCCACTTAAAAGCACTTCTTTTGATCTTACCCAAAATTCACGTAGCGGGATCGCCGTGAGGTCAAGGTGCCATTAAAGTATAGTAAAAGCGTAGCGAAACAGAAATGGTGAACACGGCATTGTCTTAGCCGAGCGCGAGTAACGTATGCAAAAACAGTGCATAGTAGCAAAAAGCAGCACCAATTCATATCAATCTCTATCTTTCATAGCCTTAACTGGAGCATAGCAACTACTGCAATATTACCTATTTCCTTCGAAGGCCGATGATCAACTGCTGCCAAAGCATTTTAATCGCGGATTCTATATAGAAATATTTCTAAAGCGCAGTAGAAGCGAAGCTCCTGCGCATAGGTAGTAGCAAGGTCGCAACAGCAACGTAGTAAGCCTGAAATATCATGTATTGAAAGCGTATAAGAAGCGTATTTGAAACGCCATAGAAGCGCAACAACGGCGTGACAAGGTCGTGACCAGCGCAGCAAGATCGTGATGGAGCATATTGTAAGCGTACTGGAAAAGCTTAAGTCCAAACATGTTGCACATGTCGGCACTTCTGTGGCTATTCGGAAAATAGTAGAAAAGCGCAATGGAATCGCCGCCCAGTAGAATGTGGGTGGTATAGAAACAGTGCATCAGTAACAATATATATATAGACAAGGGATAACAATTCTTGTTATTTACAGGGTAGTCTACAAATTAATTTGAAATATCAGTTTTTTTTTTAATCTGAGAAAAACGAGGAAATAAATACCTAACAATCAAGTTAGGCTTGTATATACTGAACGTCCTAAAATCTTTCTACTACTAAATTTTAATTTGCTGTATTAGATGAATTTTAATCTGCTGATTTTCTTAAACTCAAAGACAAATTATTTAACTCTTTACCAAACGACAAAACTTCAGGTTGGTCTAAATTGAAAACTTATTCTACGAATAACAAGCTTAACCCTTTCCCATACAATCCCTGGTTTTTACGGGTCTGGAATAGTAGCCTTCTGAAAACATTGTGGGAAAAGGAGAAAATGCTGGTAACCAGCATTTTCTCCTTTTCCCACAATGTTTTCTACCTTATCATAGACAGAAATCATCTTTTCAGCAAGAGTTGAATTGTCGTCTGCAAATGCTTTCGATTTGGTCTTGTCCAAAAGTTTGTCGTTTGGGAAAGGGTTAAACGATGATTTTTGTATGGTAGAAAATATTATGGTTGACAACATTGTTTAGAAAGGAGTAAATGCCGGTTGCAAGCATTTTCTCCTTTTCCAAGTTTTCACATGTATGTTTTATTAGACTCATTGAAAATCGAAATGTATGAGAAGAGGTTGATTGGTAAGTCGTTCTGTTTCACCTCATTTGTGCGCTGAAAGATCAAAGTATTTCAACCAATCAGAAGACAATATTGAATCAATGCGAATAAGTAAATTGAGACATACCTAAAAATACCTTTCGAATAGCAAAATTTGAGTTTTTACAATTTAGTTGAAATTTTTATGTTAGGGATTTAGCAGGAGAGGGGTTAACCCGTTACCACACAGCTAAAATTTTAGACCCATTCAAATTGGAAGCATTTGCACTAGAAAATTTCAAAGTAATCCAAATGGTACAATTTTGCTTTTTCTCCTTTCCCACAATGTTTTCAAAAGGCTTCTACCTCAGGGTTAATACACAGGTTATGGATAAAATCTCAATAGTTTTACGGTGACCTCAAAGTATGCCAAAAAGAAGTTAATAACATAAGCCCTAGAAAACAGTTCGTAATGTAAACTGTTGTAGCGTCGCTTGAACTCCCCGCGGACACACTACTGACAGGTTTACTCGGGGTCGGGAAGATCTCTCCAGGATCTGTTGGATAGATTATATCTTTTTCTAAAGGTGTAGAAACAGTGGTGGTCGTCGTTATAACGTGTGCAATATTCGGACAACGCCGAGCCGGATACTTGGGCATGATTAATTTCTTGTTTGGTTGTAAATGGCCGTTCTCTACGGCTTCAATGGCTACTTGGTTACAATTCGAAGCGTCTATGATATACACCACAGGTATTTCTTCCTTTCCATCGCTTTCGAATAGAAACACCCAACACATATATTCCTGGTGCGCATGCAAGGTGCGCGTTAGAACCGCGTGCTTGCTCTCGTCTTGAGGAAATATCGCGAGACATCGGTATTCTCGAATGCGCACATGCTGGTTCTCGCCTGTGCAATTCCAAGGATTCTCAATGATAGATTTTGGATGAAAACTGCTATTGTAATATAAACACGAGTCGCACTCGTCTCCCTTAGTATAGAGTTTACTGTCACGAATACCTCGCCATCGACTCAGTTCGCAATCGACGGCGTGGTGATGATGTTCTGCATCAACGAGAATCTTGGTGGGTTTTTCATTTATTTGTTTGCCGAGAAGTAATTTGTCTTTGGTGTTTGGTTTGAACTGCTTTTCCTTGCACACAACTTCTTTAAGACTCTCCCTGTTCATATCGCTGACGGGCCAACTTATCCGGTTTCCAAGACGATATTCTATTGTTGATGACGATGGTTTGTTGACCTGCAAGCAGGCAAAACGGGGAAAGCAGCCATTGTCGAATGTTTGTAGCAGCATGGTATCATTCTCAAAGTTATGCCCTTCTTTTTCAAAACATTGGAACCGCCCAGCTTCTGTAAGGCTCACTCCGTAATAGGTAATGTTGATAAACTTCTGGAAATACAGAAAAAAAAAGGAATCTCCAGTAAGACATTTCTGACTATGCAAACTTTCAAATTGCTGGTGCTTTTTCTGTTCACGGGCGAAAGTCAAGTCAAAATATTTTTGGCGCTGGCTCTCTAGTTTGTATTAGCCATTTACCAAACAACCCCTAGTTTTAAAGAACCCGAAAAAGAAAGCTTTTGAAACATTGTAGGAAAAGGAGAAAATGCTGGTGACTAGCATTTCCTTCTTCCCACTCTGTGTTTTTTTTTTTTTCTACTCAGTCAAATCTATTATTTGTGCCCCATTTGCTATATATGTCTTTTGGAAATTCTTCTAAGTTGGATGCTTCTAAAATATTGTCATGTGGTAAAGAGTTAAACGTCTTAGCGTGCCTTAGACAGATGAAAAGGAAGTGTCAGTATTTGAAATTAGCCTACTCATCACAACCTGTCGAATTACGCCTACCTATTTTGATCTAATAGAGAAAAATCTAAACTTAAAACTTAGATGGAAAGATAGATAGAACATTCAGACTGTGTGGGTAAAATTTTATAAAGTTTTATCAAAAGGAATGCGATTTTCTCTTTACTTCTTCGATTTTTACGTAAATAAAACCGGCATATTAAGTCACTAAAAGGTCCTAGACTTTAGTAAAACGAGCCTGATTTGCAGGAATGTTTAACATATCACAGAACAGTAACAAACCTAGATCAAGCTGCACTTTTCACACTGTCTGTGTTTAAATTGTTTTCAAAGCACCTGAAGGCTTTTTAGCCTTTCAAGTATTAAAACCCTTTAAGTGTTAAAGGTAAAATGAATGTTTTCCCAAGTCATTCTCGGTTTGATATTTATTTTCTATGCATGGAGGACTATTTCATGATGATGACCGGTTTAGTTTCCAGAGGAAACAGCACTAACGTTATTGCAATGTATACTATGTTGGCCCTAAAATATTTATTTTAACCCTTTACCAAATAATCCCTGGTTTTTACGACCCTGAGATAGAAGCCTTTTGAAAACATTGTGGGAAAAGGAGAAAATGCTAGTAACCAGCATTTTCTCCTTTTCCCACAATGTCTTCCACCCTTCTGAAAACAAATTTCATTTTTTAAGTTAGATTTATCTAGTCGTCTGCAAGTGATTTCAAGTTGTACCAGTCTAAAATTTTGTCATTTGGTACAGAGTTAAACAACCTGTACATTGTAAACTGTAAACCTACTTGAAAATGCATATAATTGCAGAGAATGTTTATATTTTATTAGGAAGCACCTTAAAGTCCCGTTTGATGATGGTGGGTCAGAGGTCCAGATAAGAGAGAGTGATGGTTTTCTGAGGTCAATATTTCTCTTCGAAACCCTATGTTATGGGTACTCATTAGAATCGTCTAGGTGACACGATGCTAATGAGTACCCCCAACATAGGGTTAAGTGGAGAATAATTAATATTTTCATATTTGAAATCCAAAACATGCCCTCTGTCTGGAGCTCTCTGAGGGATTCAACACATCAGACAGAAATTATCGACACGGGAACTCGAACATGTAGATTGTAAATATAGATCATAAGTCGACCTTATTTGCTGATGCTCTGATTTGTCAAACTGAGTCACTCAGAAGATTTTTTACATTTTATTTATTATTTCAGTTATTTGTTTCTACGTCATGAAATGCCATGTCATGGAAAAAAAAAGGGGGGGGGGGGGCTAAATATACAATTTCATCATGGACAAATGACCATCTGTTTGTCTGTTTTTTTTCCGGACAGATATCTTTTAAATTTTAGGGGGAAAATGGGAATTCATACAGGCGTCCCGTATGATGTCTTCGGATTTTTTTTTTCATATTCAATATGGGATCACAGAAAAAGGGGACTTCGGGTAAATTTCCATTATGGATCAATATCATTTTAAATCAAAATTCTTTACGAAATCTGATGAAACTTCATACATTTGTACCTTATGATAGTCCGCCAATATCATTATTTCACCACTTTTCAGTACTGTTGTGTCATGGGAAAAGGCGGCGTATATTTTCATTATGGAACAATATCTGTAATTAAACTTCATCTTTTTGAAGCCACAGAGAATAGTTATTTGTGCTTATTTCATGAAATGCTGTGTCATGAAAGAAGGGAGCTAAATGTGTAATTTCATCATGGACCGATGAACGTTTCTTCGTCTGTCGGACAGATATCTTTAAAAAATCCGACACAAAAACTAATACAAATTCATACACGTGTTCCTGACGATGTCCGCCGATATTTGTTTTTACTTTTTAGCTCACCTGAGCACGAAGTGCTCAGAGTGAGCTATTGTGATCACTCGGCGTCCGTCGTCCGTCCGTCCGTCGTCCGTTCACATTTTCTTGTTTACACTCTAGCATCTACAAATATCAAGAAATCAGCACCAAACTTGGTCAAAGTGTGTATGACCATAAGATCTCGGATGAGTTATGATTATGGGTCAAATCGGACCTGAACATCTGGAGTTATTTGCCCTTGAATTAAGAAAATTGCTATATTTCACTTTGTTTACACTCTAGCATCTACAAATATCAACCAATTAGCACCAAACTTTGTCAAAATATATATGACCATAAGATCTCGGATAAGTTCATCGGACCAGAATGACCGGAGTTATTTGCCCTTGAATTAAGAAAATTGCTATATTTGACTTTGTTTTCACTCTAGCATCTACAATTTTTAACCAATTGACACCAAACTTGGACAAAATATACATGACCATAAGATCTCGGATGAGTTTGATTATGGGTTTAATCGGACCAGAACAACTGGAGTTATTTGCCCTTGAATTCGAAAAATTGCTATATTTTATTTTTGTTTACACTCTAGCATCTACAAATATCAACCAATCAGCACCAAACTTGGTCAAATTATATATGATCATAAGATCTCGGATGAGTTTGATTATGGGTCTCATCGGACCAGAACAACCGGAGTTATTTGCCCTTGAATTAGAAAAATCGCTCTTTTTGACTTTGTTTTCACTCTAGCATCTTCAATTATTAACCAATCGACACCAAACTTGGACAAAATATACATGACCATAAGATCTCGGATGAGTTTGATTATGGGTGTATTCAGACCAGAACAACTGGAGTTATTTGCCCTTGAATTCGAAAAGTTGCTGTATTTCACTTTGTTTACACTCTAGCATCTACAAATATCAACCAATTAGTTACAAACTTGGTCAAAACATATATGACTCTAAGATCTCAGATGAGTCCGATTATGGGTGACCAGAACAACGAGAGTTATTTGCCCTTGAATTAGAAAGTTTTTTTAGAATAGTTCTTAGTCTGGAGCATAACTTTGTCATTTCCAGTCCAATTTACTTGAAACTTAGCATTTGTGTTTATTGCAATAAAACAGAGTGCAGTGTGAAAGAACCATAGCTCTACTTCATACTGCCTATAAGTTAATTCCCTTTGATTGAAATTTTTACAGAATTTTCTACTTGTCTGGAATATAACTTTGTCATCTACAGCCTGAACATCGTCAAATTTGATATGCATGATTGTTGAAAAATTATGGAGTACATTGCACAAGAACCATAACTTCCTAGCACAAATTTTGAGTTGTTCCCCCTTCATTTTTATAGCATTTCTTGCTTTGTGAGGAGCAAATCTTTGTCATCTGAAGGAGGAATGACTTGAAATTTGGTATGCTTATTTGTTGCAGTATTTGGAAGTGCAGTGCCTAAGAATTGTAACTGTACCTTGTGCTGTCTTTAAGTTATTTCCCTTTGAATGTCATTTTTACAGCATTTAGTGCCTGCCCTGAATATAACTGTCATCTTAAGTCAGAACGACTTCAAACTTGGTATTCATGTTTTTTACAATATTACGGAGTACAGTGCACAAGAACAATAACTCTACGTAGCAGGAATTTTGAGTAATTCCACTTTGATCTTCATTTTTACAGTATTTCTTGCTTGTATGGAATGGAACTTCAAAGTCTCAAGTTGAATTGCTACAATTTGCTGCTCCTGTTTCATTATCATTTGGCCTTGAACCTTGTTATTTGGTATATATCTTTATTTTAGACCTGTGCTGCTTGGTACTCAGGTGAGCGATATAGGACCATCATGGTCCTCTTGTTTGATATAATGCAGTGTTGTTTAAGAAAAAGAGGATTTCATGTTAATTTTCATAAGGATCAGTATCTCTTTTTAATAAAAATCCTTGATGAACATTGATGAAACTTCATAAATGTATTCCTTATGACAGTTCACAAATATCGTTATTTTAGCTCGTTGGATTAAATGTTGTCATCGAAAAAGGCAATGGGTGTATATTTCTATGATGAACAATATCCTTAACAACTGGACAAAATGTTATAAAACTTCATATTTATATTATCACAAGCCACAGACAATAGTTGTTTATTTTTATGTCATGAAATGTCGTCTCCGTGAAAAAAGAGGTCTAAATGTATAATTTCATTATGGACCAGTTCGCCCATCCATCTGCACAGAAAGATATCTTCTAAAGTCCTTGACGAACATTTATGAAACTTCATGCATATCTTCCTTAGGATTGTCCATTGATACTATTTTCTTTTGTATATAATGACATGTATATTTTCATTATTTCTTTTCGTTTATTGAAATGCAATGTTATGGTAAAAGAGGACTTAAGGTATTATCTCGCTATGGACCGCTTATATATTTAAAGACATGCTGCGCCATGGATAAAAGGGGCTTAATGTGAAATTTTATCAAGGACCATAAACAAAAAGACCACATGTACATGCAACACACCATACCGCTAATATGCTTGTATCAGTAAAGGTCTTTTTCGGCGGGGGATATCATTTCAACGAAATTGTTTCTTGATACAATTATGAAAACGAGACGAAATCGATATCGTAGAAAGAACTTGAATGAGACTACATAAACGTGTCTGCTGATCTTGATCTACATCAGAGTTCTTTGACACAAACCATATGGGTTATCATTACAGCCTTACCACTCGAAACGTCAGGCAATGAAATAATTTCCCAAATAGCACTCCGAAGAAAAGGTATGGTAGTGTTCACTACTGAAATTACTCGTATGAAAAACTAATACTCACTTTTTTATCTTTTTGAGCGTCGACCCAAGAGCCTCTCAGTTCTTCCGGGAACGAGCAAGGACTTGGGTCCCCTTCACAGAAACCGCATGATTTTGGACAATGGATTCTGCTTGGCGCATGCTTACACAATCGACTCTCTTCACATATGCTAGCGTGATCGACACACATTGAACTGATCACAAGTTGGTCAAATTGAATGAATAAATAGTTTGAAGTCAACTGAATATTTCCATTGCCATCACCCGGGTCGCAGACGAAGTCAGTAAACAAATAACCGTGTTCGATTTTCATATTTGGACCTGTTCCGGTTAAGCGCAAACACCATGCTTTAAAATCGTTGTGCTTCTGTGGTTTGAGAATCACAAATGTAAATCTATCATGCGTCCAGGAAGCCACACAATGTAGGGACATTTCAAGTTCCATGTTCAGTTCGTCTACTTTACATTCTTTATGTCGAAAATTTATCGTAAGTCCATCTCCTGGCTCGCACTCACTCTCTAATCTTGGAGGTATAATTTCCTCTGGACAAATAGGTTCACGGGTTGATGTTTGGAATCTTAGATTATAACCGCCTGAAAAGGGGCATAGCTCTTTTTGGTCGAAGAATTCCTCACTCGTTACCAGCGGCCAGTGATCCAGTGTTAGATTTTCATCATCACACAGTGACGTTTGACGTACCAAAAGTTCGTGTGACTCCTTCAGTTGGAGAATACTCTTTGAGCGGCGTATGAACTGCATGCACATATAATGTACTGGTTCTTGACCATCTGAAGATATATGTTGCACTTCATATTTGTCTGTGTTTGGTATTTTTGAAAGACATTTACGTCTAAAACGAACGCAAGCCTCGCCTTTCCCATGTTTTGTGCACTGTGAGGCCTTCAAATAACTTCCCTGATTGTCTTCTTGAAAATATCCACGGAATGAACCGTCATTTTGGTAGTTTGCTGTCCATAGTGCATTCGGTTTAAGGTATTTTGGAAAGCGGCAATTTGCCGTTACAAGACCAACGACTGTCATAATTATGTAGAACTGTAAGAACATATTTCTGACACTCATTACAGCTTTTGAGCAATTTGTAAAACGAACACAACAACTGGAATGTTTGAAGTTCCGGTCCAAGTCAGCCATTTTGTTTTCCTCTGTAACGCTGACGTTTTCCAAGTTTTGGTTGTTTCAGTTGAAGACGGTAAAATCTTTTGCGACTGACCTCGTTCTGGTTATTGGTTTCCAACCCGCTTTATTACCTGCAAATAAAGTTTTAAATAAAGCAACGATTAAACAAGCGAAGTGCGGATCTCAAACTATCTGTTTCATCAATAGCTCTAAAAACTATAAAAGCATTTGGAAAAAAAGGAAAACAATGATGGTTTATGGCCATATTCTGCTTATCAAACGCTGTTGTCGAAAGTGAGTGAATATATACAGGGGTGTTTGCCGCCGTATAAATATATCAAGATCAGACTGCACAGAACGTGCAATCTGATATTGGATATAATTATACCGTCCGCAAGTTTATTCGTATGTAAGAGATAAATGTGTAAATTTCAGGGAATTATACATTTTCATGTAACGAAAGAGATCGATTGTATAATTATGGGCCAAGCTCTGTAACATGGGGATTTAGTGTATATCTGCAAACAGTATTGACCCAGCCTGTGCAAGCAGACATAAGTCAACATTTCTTGCTAATTGTAAACTTCCTGCATGTCAAAAGATTAATCTACCTCATGATTCATTTGGTTGTCGTGAAAAAAAAGGATTTAATTGGTTCATAATTATAAGATTATTTGCATTGAACCCTTTACCACACAATGACGACTTTTGACGACCTTTGGAAAGAGGCCTTTTGAAAACATTGTGGGAAAAGGAGAAAATACTGGTAACCAGCATTTTCTCCTCTTCCCACAATGTTTTTTACCCTATCACTAAACAATAGCACCGTTTGAGCTACGTTGAAATTGTCGTCTGCAAAATGCTTTCAATTTGGACATGCTAAAATTTTGTCATCTTGTAAAGGGTTAACTCATTACCAAACGACAATTTTTTAGGCTTGTCCAAATCGAAAGCGTTTGCAGACGACAATATAAACGCGACTGAAAATTTGAAATTTGTTTTGTGAAGGGTAGAAAACACTGTTGGAAAAGCAGAAAATGCTGGTAACCAGCATTTTCTCCTTTCCCACATTGTTTTCAAAAGGCTTCTTTTCCTGTGGCATCAAAAGTAGGGATTGTGAGGTAATGGGTTAATCCCCTTGTACTATAGCACATCTCGCCGAGCCCCGGTAGCTCAATCGGTGGCATACAGGACTTGAGAACATGGGGTCGTGAGTTCGATCCCCGGCTCGGCTACTTTCTTTCCGCGGATTGATGATAGTCAGTGCGACAGGATTCATTCCTCTCTCACCGCTGATCGTTGTTTCTACGATGGCTATGTGAGAAAGCAGATAGTGGCTTGGAAAAGAATATTGTGCGGAGTACTGGTAACAGAAACTCCAGGATAGCATGGCTAGGTGCACTGGCCGCCGCGATATAATTGAAATAACGTTGGAAATGGCATTAAACACTATACAATCTCAGTCAATCAACCAGAGCATAGCTCAACATATTTCATGCTGGCAGAGTGAAAAATGAAAAAAGGAAAAATGTACGAGTTTTAGACAAGTGTTGGGTTTCATCTGAACTGTGAAACTGGATATAGTTGTTACTTGGTTGTTTTCTTTGATGGCTTATCATAGCCGTCAATATCCATGGAAACCATTTGTGATTAATATTTGGTTTTCTTACGATAAGTTTCGTGTTTGAAAGCATAGATACTCTTTGTCTTTGTTGACTAATTAAGAGGCTGCTAAACGCGAAATACTGACCTAATGCGGACTGTGTAGATGAAGATCAGACTGCTCAGAACGTGCAGTCTGATCTTGTGTCTACATCGTCCGATAAGACGATAATTTTATCCAAAAAGTAAGTATGAAAGAGCATTATTCGGGTTTCACCATCGGCTTGAGAGTTTTGGTTCCATGGCATATCTTTACCAGGTTTAACCCTTTCCCAAGCAAGCCCTGGTTTTTACGGGTCAAGAATAGAAGCCTTTTGAAAACATTGTGGGAAAAGGAGACAATGCTGGTAACCAGCATTTTCTCCTTTTCCCACAATGTTTTCTACCCTATCATATAGAAAAATAATCTTTTTAGCAACTGCTAATTTGTAACCTGCAAAATGCTTTCAATTTGGTCTGATCCAAAATTTGCCGTTTGGGAAAGGTTTAAGGTAGTTAGCTCGTAATACTTCTAGTGCAACATGGAATCAGATTTCTTGATAGTTGACAAAAACGAATTTATATAGGTATAATACTTTTTGCACATTTTTAACCAACCAGAAATTTCTTTGATGTCTATCTTGAAATTATTTGTTGATACTTTTTTTAGTTTCCAGCAAAAGGGGGTAATTATCATCTTCCTTTGTAATGGGAATATGGTGCTTTTAGATTTATGAGTGATAATTCTAAGATCGAAAAAAAGAGAGAAAAAGTGGCTCGGTTTTAAGGTAGTGAAATAATACTCATTTTTTAATCAGAACAAATCCTTAGTATAATGTTATAGTGGAAATAGCTGCTTTCTATTACTGGTCCACTAAGGATATTCTTGAGTGCTGAATAGACCAAGCAGATAATCCTAGTTTTGAAAGTAGGCCTTAGTGATTGTAATTGCAATGAAACGGGTAATCTCTAACGTGAAGTTTTACCAGGCCTAAATATGTCCGGTGATCTTAAACACTCATATTGAATGACGTTACTGTAAAGGCTTTGAGCCGTGGTCTGGCAAAAAGAGGCTTAATGCATGTGTGTGATCCAATGTACCGAGCAAGTCATCAAATAATAAGGGATCCATAAAATTCACTGAGTCTAATGAATGGCTGAATATTGAGGAAAAATGGTTCTTGGACGTACTGGAAATTGACCGATAGCGAAAAGTTTCGGCCCAGGTCGTACAGGAAATTGACCGATAGCGAAAAGTTTCGGCCCAGGTTGTACAAGAAATTGACCGATAGCGAAAAGTTTCGGCCCAGATCAGCCTGCGCAGTCCGCGATACTCCATGCAGATCTGTGCATTAAGCCCCCTTTTCAAAGAGCATGACTCATTTCTAAAGTATTCATGGCTCATACAAAGAAGACTTGTAGAAGAGACATTGTTATGCTGAATTCGGGCCTTGGCTTCAGGACTTCGAAAGAACGGCAACAAAATAAAATGAATTTGTGCTATAATAAAGGTCGCATGTAAACGAAGAAAAAAATGTTAAAAGTAGTTCTATTTATTGATATCTTGTAAAGTTAAGAATGTGTTCAGCTGAATTGTCTCTACGATGAGACACGAATTACTTGTTGAGTTAACAGATATAGTGTTACAGCCTATCCTCTCCTTTTCCCACGATGTTTTCTACCCAGTTTAAAAACGAAATCATCATTTAAGCCAAATTTGATTTTTTGTTTGCAAATGCTTTTAAATTAGATAAGATTAATGTTTTGTGAAGGAACAGAACTCGACCAAAGTGCCCAAGATTACCGGTCGCGCAGAAACGTACCTCTGGTACTTTGATCTGTTCATATTTGTCATTGGTTTTCGAGACCCATTCATTTCCTGGAGACGAATCTTATTACAACATGAAATGAAATAGATGACACACACGCGAAATGAATTTGGTCTCAGTTCCACCTTACATTGACATTTAATGATTACGTTTCCCATTTGTAGCTCGATTTTTGACATTTTTAAAAAAGACGAACCCGCCATGACATTTTACGTCACTAGTCCTTTGGGGTTGCAGATTATCACTTATTGCATAAATTTATGATGCTCAACCCATGATTACGATTCTTAATATCTTACTCTGTCCTATAGTAGATATTGTAAAAAACAGTATTTCAAGTACTGACTATTTCGGCGATTTAAGGATTCCGATTTTTGAGGTTGTCAAAGCATAAGTGCTGTTTGGTCATCAAACGATTGTACCCTTTGTCCGTGACACAATGCCAAGTTTTGACGTCCATGAGAACGACAGCTTTTAAAGCATTGTGTGAAGAGCAGAAAATACTGGGACCCACAATGCTTTCTTCTCAATGAAAGGCAGGTTCTACCGTTTGAGTAACATTAGTTTGTCGTATGCAAAAGCTTTGAAATTGGTTAAGTCTAAAATTATATAGTATGGAAAAGAGTAGGTATGTCAAGTTTTTATGTCGCCATAGAAATGTCAAGGTCTTTTTTGCATATTAAAGAATAGTGCTCTATAAGTGACAAAAAAAGGAGAATCAACTAGAAGAAAGGGAAATTCCTCTTTTTTTTATGGGGTGGGGGGTTTACCTGAAACAAGCAATTGTTTCTTTTCCCTCGGTATTTTCGAAAGCATTTCGCCTGCAGGTGATATAAAAGTCATGATATTATTTGTATGGTTACGAGCAGAATTACAGCGTACTTGCCCGAATCATCTTCATAAAGTTAAAACAAGTTACTGAATATTTGATTACTCTACGGGAAAATAACCCTATCTCAATATTATAACAATGTCTGGCCTCACGTCGTAAAGCCATGTTTATAACCTGTCATTTTGAATGAAATAAACTTGCAACGGGAGAGTCTAAAATCACACCATTATTTTCTCGCTCACCCACACTCACGTCATTTTGTTGTCGTCTATTTAAATCATTTTTTTTAACCAAATAATCCAAGATCTATAGCACGGGTTTAAAACAGTTTATCTTATGCTAAAAGTAGCTTCATGTTTCTATAGCTTCATGTTTCTACATTGCATTAGTACTTAAGATAGTGAGGAATTCAGAATTTAAGCGTTAAAGAAGAAAGGTAAACTAGTAAAGACTTAGTCTATGAGGTCCCTGTCAGAGCCAGCTACAGGAGAACGAGACGGCTTTGGCGGACGACATAGATCAAGAATAGACTTCACAGAACGTGCAATTTGATGTTGGATCCATACTGCCCACTTTTACATCAAGCCTATTGTATCAGTCGACTGTATCTACGACCGTCGAAGATGCCAAATTTATTTGATTACTGTAGTAAGTGCTTATATAGTTAAAAGCACGTGATCAAAAGTCACTTTAGATAATGGCCTACAACATGCGAAAAGAGGCTTTCGGACATTTGCATAAAGTGTCGCCTCAGATTAACCTGCGCACAATCCGCACAGGCTAATCTGAGACGACAATGCCCGTTTATATGTTATTTTCTGTTTTGCTTATGTCTACTGCAGCACAAAATCTAATGTAGTCGTAAAGTACCGTCTCGAATTAGCCTGTGCGAAGTGCGCAGGCTAATCTGAGATGGCAGGTTACGCAAATGTCCGAATGCCCCTTTTTGCGTGTTGCAAGCCATACAGAGGAACAAAAAAAAAAAAGGTAAGGTCTTTGAAGCTTAGTGGTAACCGGGACAGTAACAGTAAAGTCGAGTTTCCAGGGATGCGAACCATGGCTTTTACATCTTTCTGAGAATAGCTAGGTCCATATTCACCAAACATTCTTAAGAACATTCTTAGTCTTATTCTGCATAATTTTTTAACTTTGAAAGTTACACAACTTCTGATTGGCTAAACCATTCGGTTTAGCCAATCAGAGGTTATGTTTCTTTCAAGTTTGGACCAACTTGGAGAATAAGACTGAAAATGTACTTAAGAATGGTTGGTGAATACGGACCTAGGTGATCATTGGGGCAGGGTTCAATCCTTCTTACCGCTATACAGCGTCTTGCTGATATGTCCGTTTATAAATGTTATTCATGAAGAAGGCGTTACGTTGAAACGTTAGATAAAATATGAAATGTTGTTAAACGTGTTGTTTTTTGTTTAATACTTACTTATTTGCTGATAAAGAAAATCTGGACAGGATTGGATATAATTGATGACTGAAATATTGTTCAAAAGTGGACTAAATGCAAATCAATGAAGCAATCATAAATGAAAATAAACAATTAAGCTACCATGTAACGTACAAAGTAAAAGGTTAGCTATTTCATTCTTATGTAAAGGATGATAGTAAATGGTCAACCAAAATCATTATTTACCGTATAAACAAATTCATAATATCTGAATCCTGTAACAAATAAGACCGAATGAGAATAGTGTGAAAAGAGTACCATTTGTCTGAGAGTATGTCATAATGTAAGTGTTAGAATGACTAAATCCCATGATAATGTGAATATAACGACTCCGTTTCAGCCATGTTGAAAGAAGTGATTCACGGTCGTTACTAATTTGATTTTCTTGTCCTGTTTGTGTGTCTTTCACGAAATCATTCTATATACTATGATTCTTGTTTAAGTTTACCCATTTACTGCTACAGGCATTTTTATTTTTCATGTTACAACTTGCTACCTTAAGCATAGGGTCCTGAGTTCGATACTCGGGAGCGGGTGTCAACTTTGGGATTTTTCATTGGCCCACACGTTCGGCACGAATACTGGTGTAGTTCCCAGGAAGCAGAATCGAGAGAGATTAGTATAAGTTGTAAGAACTTGTGTCTCAACCGATGTAAAATAAATTTGTTTCAATTAAAGCTTGCTACTTTTGACAGCATCGAGGTCACTCAAAATGCTGTTAACGACCACTTTTTCACCTTCTGATGCACTGATATCACTTTAGTTCATTTATCGAGCTTTAAACAAATGATGAATATTTAAATCTCAAGATATCTGTGTTAAAATTTGAGAGTGTTATTCATTAGTATAACATGTAGGTTCATTTAATTTGGGGTACGCAAATACTTTCAATACTAATTTTGTATTGTAAAGTTTAACTCCTTACCAAACGACAATATTTTAGGTTTGTCCAAATAAAAAGCATTTGCAGACCACAAAATAAAAGTGACTGAAAGTTTGAAATTTGTTTTGTGAAAGGTAGAAACATTGTCGGAAAAAGAGGAAATGCTGGCTACCAACATTTTCTCATTTTCCCACAATGTTTCCTACACGCTTCTTTCTCAGGGTCGTCAAAAGTAGGGATTGTGTGGTAATGGACTTACACTTTCACCTGGTAAAGTGTAATACTTCATTGTGGGACAGTTTTGATGAATATAAGGACTCAAAAGCCATTCTTAAAATCATTCTTAGACTTACTTACAAGATTCTTTTCTATTTTAGAAAGTAACACGATTTCTGACTGACTGAACAAAACGGTGTAGCAAATCAGAACTTGTGTAACTATCAAATTCAGAACTTAAATCTTGTTGAAAAAAATGTTCTTTAAAAATAGTAGAAGAATACGGACACTGATTGCAAAGAAAGCACCATCTTTGTCGTGGATCAACAAAGTTCAAAAGTTTGTTTGATACTTTTACCAAAATAGTTCACTAATTTGTAATATTTTCATTACTTTTAGAGACAGAAAAGATCAATTTATTAATTCACATTTCCTGTGGGGGTTAACTCATTACAACATGCAGAACAGAAGTTCTGACAGTTTACATGAAGAACCGCATTTTTGCAACGCTTCACAACAAAACCCCGATTTTTACAAGAAACGACCCTTAGAAAAGAGGCTTTTCAAAATGCTGTGGGGAAAGGAGAAAACGATAGTAACCAGTATTTTTTTTCTTTCACACTATTTCTTGTTTCTCATAAAAAACAATTTCATCATTTGATTCATATTTATTTTCTCCTGTGCAAAGACTTTTTTGGATGAGTCTAATTCATTGCTGTGAGGTTCCTTGAAAGCGATATGAATCGCATTTCGACCTGCCTTCGTATTATCCGATATATTCGAATCAACGAGTGTATACATGTCCATACTTCAGATTTACAGCTGACGTCACCCAGTGTTCCGAAATTCCATTAATCTCGTCACACATATCAGTATTATTAATTTCCGACCTCCTCGCATGTTTGTGTACAGCGTTATATATTTACCAAGACAAGTCACGCAAGCTACCGTATTGTTTCCATGATAACGTAAACCTTCTTTGATGTATGGAGATGAAATAACTCCAGGGCCATTTTTGGTTAGGATATATATACGTGTGTCGCACATTTTCTGACAGTGAAAATGTAAGATGATGATGATGACAATGATGATGATGATGATGGCGGTGGTGCTTATGAAGACGTCGAAGACGATTATTATAATGATGATGATCGCGTTGTCGCCGTCGTTGTTGTTCTTTTTCAGTATTTTACCACTATCACCATCACAACCACCACCACAAACATCATCATCATCATCATCCGGGTTATTATTGATATGTTTTGTTTCGCTTTTTCGTAGTTCCTTTTGCAGTCCAAGACATGTTTTGTTATCCCAACCACCCCCAACCTTTGTCTCAATGAGAGAATCAAATATTGATTGCATTAATTTGTGTTTAGATATATCGTAACTGCGATATAATGGTCCTCTGCGTGCCACGGGTATAATACGAAGGCAGGTCGAAATGCGATTCATATCGCTTTCAAGGAACCTCACAGCAATGAATTAGACTCATCCAAAAAAGTCTTTGCACAGGAGAAACTAAATATAAATCAACTGATGAAATTGTTTTTTATGAGAAACAAGAAATAGTGTGAAAGAAAAAAAATACTGGTTACTATCGCTTCTGTCACGATGAAATTCTGGTTTGATCCCCACTGGCGGCTCTAGGCAGGTTGAGGAGTCCTTAGGCAAGGCATTAAAGATCCTCAGTCTAGTGATATAGCATGTCAAACTCTTGTCGTGATTCTCGAAAACGACATGGATTCCTTATTATCAGCAAAAGCGGTAAACTCCTGGACTGGATAAAACATAAAATGAAATTTTCTGACAAATTAAAAACGAAGTGATTTTGATTTTGTCATATAATGCCCGAGACATCTGACAGTATCAGATAGTATAGATCCAAAATCAGATTGCTCTTTTTGTGCAGTCTGATCTTGATCTGCAGTGTCTGCATAAATACATTGAGACTTTCGCAGCTGTGTAAGGCCCGAAAATATCTGGGCTGTCAGCAATAATAACAACCCATGCAATATTGAAGTGGTCTGTCCTCAAATCAGTTTAGAATTTGAAATAACATCGAAAAAACCGACGAAAGTCATATTCAGTACGAGACACCAATGCATTTATTCGCCAAATCTAGACCTCTCTGCCAAATTCTATATCGCTATTCTTTCATATTTTGCCATGGCTGTTTCGTATAAAGCAAATTAGTTATTCTCAAAGGTGTTTTAACAGTAACGTAAAACAAATAAACGGGATTGATTCTGTCTTCCGTTTGGGAGAGAGTCCGCCAAAAGAAGCATACATCGTAAATATACCAATATCGCATTTATTTGTTTCCATAGCGACCGTTCTTTCTCTTTTTTAACTCTTTACCAGACGACAAACTGTTAGACTTCTTCCGTACTGTAAGCACTTACAGACGATAAGTGAAAACTGCCTCAAATAATGGAATTAGTCCTTGAAGGTGTAAAGAAATGCAAGAAACTGAGAAAGTGCTTGTTTTTCTAAAGCATCCATATTAAGGTCGTAAAAGCACGTGGTCGGTCTGTAAAGGATCAAAGTTTGTCCCATGACAGCTAGTAACAATGTTAGATAAAGCTAGAAAATGAGCAACAGTTTAAAATCTCTCCTGGGACTTTCGCATACAGTTATTATATATACCAATACGAGACGAGCCTATTCCACCATAGAATTTACAATTACCGAAGATCATCGATTTCTCGTTCGGAACGAGACTTTGCGCGATTTCAATCGTCCCAAAGGATGACGCTGAAGGCCGCTTGACGATTGTCGAAAAATGGCCAAAAAACGATTAAGATTTGCTGTCCGCCAGAAAAACATTTTGTGATAGTTTTATTTTTCTGTTTCATGTGCAGGGTTTTGTAATTGTTGTTGTTTGTTAGTTTTGTTTGAATGGGGGCGCTTTCAACAGTATTTCTGTCACATTACAGCGACGGCTCACTCATTCATCTCCTTTCCTTAGTTCACGAGCAATATATACTGGCTAGAGTTCTCCTGTGCCTTGTAACAAGCTGTAGTTACGAGGTTTTGGAAGCAAACCGACGATATGTGATATAACCGCCAGCGAGGATCAAAACAGAATATTTGAGTTGTCCTCTGACAGAAGGGGGTTTGATACAAAATGTATAATGAGTTATACTAAGCAAAACAGTACATAATTATAACGTTAGTTCTAGTTTAAAGATATTTATTTTACATCGACTGAGAAACACGTCCTTACATCTTACGTACTAGTCTCTCTCGATTCACATAATCATATATGCATAGAATCATTTTGTTCTACATCAAGATATTACGTGTCCTTTAACATTGAGAAAATTTACGTTTTGTGGATATTTATAAGAAAATCTTCATAAGGTTATTGCTTAAGTGAATGGCAAAGGTTAATCAAATTCAACACGTCAAGTTTTGGAAAAGAAATCCATCAAATTTGCATTTCACGACAGACAAATATTTCTACCCCTAGGATAGATGCTGGGTCAGATCGAAACTCCGGAAAACGCGGGTGTCTGGTCTGACGTCGCATATGACGGCGTCTAGGTTTGACCAATAGCGTTTGCTGTTGTCCACTTTTGTAGTAAATTGCAGAAACTGCCAACTAGGGATCTATTTTTCATCACGGAAATAATTCAGTTGAGTGTAGGCCACCCTCTACTTCCTCTTTAACAATGTAACAACTGTCGATTGAAGTCTGGCTTAAAATCGAGACCATATATGTACACACTGTACTTCCGGTTGAATAGTGTAACAACTGTCGATTGAAGTCTGGCTAAAAATCTAGTAGAGACCATATATACACACAATCTCTTCCCCGAATGAATTAAATTGCCACCGACAATCTCGTTATTTAATGGGCGAATAATCTAATAACCGCGACCGTAATTCTTTTGTTCTTATTATCTTTCCTCCTGACAAATCATACTGATGGAGCGGAATAATCAAAGTATGTTGAGTATTGAAACATTCCTTTTTTATGCACTGACGTATAAAACGTAAAATAAATGATTGATTTGGCATTTTAACTCTATCAGCGTCAAATAAATAAACTCGACCTTTTTCGACGGCTCTGAGTACAATGATGAAACTTTCTGAGATATTTGTTGTAAAGACTTGACAACTCAAGTGGATGGTATAGATCAAAGATCAGACTGCACGTTCTGTGCAGTCTGATCTTGATCTATGCCGTCCGCAAAAGTCATTGTTTTCGCCCATGGCACCGAAAAAGATAAAGCTATTTGATAACTTCGAATTTCAGGTCTAATTTGGTCAATTCATGATACAAAACGTTTATCATTGTAAATCAAAATATAGACTTTTTCTGCTATCTGACCTTGACCTTCTCATATATAAGAAAGGAAAATGAAATTCTGGTTTGCTTGTTAACCCTTTACTAGACGGCAAAAAATAAAGTTTTTTCGTGTAAAAATCATACTGCAAAATTACAATTATTTCAATATAGTCGGTATTTCAAATACATGTAGTCTTTGTCTAATAAGCAATTCTATTCTCTCGCTAGTACAATTCTATAAGACATTTTCAGACTTCATTTAATTCTATTTTCGAGAAAGGCTCCATGCTACCATGAGAGATTCGGTTTTTCTATCAACCAATACATAAATTTTGGGATGCTGAGAAATATCGAAATATCGCCAGCCTGGAAGTAAATAATGTAGACCTAGAACTACTACTTCTTCGTCGGGCTACAACTTAACTATGACTAAATACTGCTGGGGGGAGAAGGAGGGGTAGTTGGTCAAAGCATCCTCGTTACACATTATACCAGACCATCCGCAGCATGACATAGAGGTCCGTATTCACCAACCGTACTTAAGAATATTCTCAGTCTTATTCTCCAAAAAAATTTAAATTTGAAAGTAACGCAACTTCTGATTTGCTAAACCATTTGGTTTAGCCAATCAAAAGTTGCGTTAATTTCAAATTTAGAAAATTCTTGAGTCTGAGACCAAGAATGCTCTTAAAAATGGTTGGTGAATACGGGCCGTGCATTCCTTTAAGTCCAAAAAACCAACTGATTCATGAGGAAGAGTAGTCCTTTAGCATGCAGAATTGATTGGTTGATTGATTGTAATGATGTTTTTACAACGTTTTTGACAGCTTTGGTCATATCAAGGTGGTCAGTGCACATATGCATGTCATTCTGGCTTTCTCCAACCAGTACGCACTAACACAACTTTCTGTCCAAGTCACCGACTGCTTTCCCCACACGCATCAGAGGTGAGAGACGAAAAATCGCTGGAAGGAAAGTTTGCCTCTGCCGGTTTTCGAACTCACAATCACCAGGTTGAGCTACCTGGACCTGGATTGACATGCAGAAAATTTCAGTGTAGCAAAAAAGTCTGATCCAGCTGGGTTTATGCGGACTGTACCGGCTGATCTGGGTCTATACTTTTCGCAAATGCATTAAACCCCTTTTCTCAGAGAATGACTCATGTAGAGTAGGCGTGTCATTAGTTAAACTCCTTACCAAACGACAAAATTTTAGGCTTGACCAAATTTAAAGCACTTGCAGACGACAAAATAAATGTAACTCAAAGATTGAAATTTGTTTCCAGCATGGTAAAAAAACATTGTGGGAAAAGGAGAAAATGCTGGTTACCAGCATTTTCTCCTTTTCCCGCAATGTTTTCAAAAGGCTTCTATTTCAGGGTAGTTAAAAGTTGGGATTGTTTGGTAAAAAGTTAATGTTGCATTTATTTTAGAGTCAACATAAAATGTTCATGATCGTTTCTTCGACATGGCTGTCAATTCGTGAAAATAACCAGATACTGTTCTATCCTGGTAAGAAAATAACCTTGAGGCCTTATATTGTGCATTGATGAATGATTGCTGTTGCTTCTGAGTGTATCCTTCGGTGTGGGCCTGTTCCTGAATCATAGTTGCTACAACCCTGTAGACGATTAATACAGCTTTTGCGGACGGTGTAGATGAAGATCAAACTGCACAGAACGTGCAGTCTGATCTTCGTCAACACCTTCCGCTTACAGATTTTTTTTTTTTTAAATGTTGAGGAAAATAATTTTCAGTTTGTGCTGTATTTGGATCGTAAAACCTTGAAAAAAAGAAGAAATGATCTACTCCGCGACTTAAATATACAGTATTTGTATACATTCAGGAGTGAAACACTATAATATCAATTTAGTAATTTCATGTAATAGCTCGACGATAAGGGAACGTTCATAAAAGTTGGACTTTACAAAGCAGTGAATAGGGGTCATCAAGGAAATATGTCAAGGTCACTGCTAGAATGCAAACTTGCATGCATAAATGCATAAATATTTGTCACTGAAATACTATCGAGAACGCAATGAACGAACCAGGAATCAGAGGAATATTTCATTTTATTAATCTTAGTGAAAAGAAGTCTTCCTTCGAGACAGAAAAAAATGCCTGTCAAAGCTAACTAACGGAAATATGGTTAGAAACCCATTAAACTTCTGTATGTGATCACATTCATCCGTCTCTCACCGAAAAAATTGTGTGAAAACTAATTTAAAAACCATTAAAAAGGCAACGGATTCAATTACAATAGGATAGGACGAGCTGGTGCAGCGAAACATTGGTATACTGTGCATTCACATCAAAGAAAAGAGGATATTTCATAAGATATACATATCCATACATTTGATTGCCTGCTTGTCCCATAATCTTATTCCTCTTGATGGAACCTACCGCTGTTTTAGCTCCACTTATTTACGTTTATCCCGTCAAATATGTAGAATAAAACTTTCAAGCCGATGCTAATAAAAACCCGAATAACGTTGTTTAATGATGACGACCTCCTAACTCATCGGTAAATATCGTGTAACATCGACGTTTTCGTAAAGGTTATTCGGCCGATCTCGACAGCTTCCGCCTTTCGATATGAGAGTAAGGGGTCGTTGATCTTAAAACTTATTTGTTTGGCGAAAGATATCTCTTTATCGGATAGTGCAGATCGAAGATCAGACTGCTTATTCGTTGCAGTCTGATCTTGATCTACACTTCCCACAACATGTTTGCAGAAGGTCCGCTTCATATATAAACTCGACCACATTCGACGACTGAAAATGCAACCTTACTGGAGAGCAGACAAGTGTTTTATCTTATAGTCTTGGATAAACAGGCGGACGGTATAGATCCAAGATCAGACTGCACCTTCTGTGCAGTCTGATCTTGATCTGTGCCGTCCACAAAAGCTCAGTTTTCTTTTTTGCAAATGGTACTGACAGGGTTGTACGGTTGACCTAGTTTCCAGGAGGTTTGACCTTGAGAGGTTGGTTATTGGCTTATTTAAGGATGAGCAAGGCGAAGAAGTAAAGGAGTGGTACACGAAAGCAGAATGACAAATATGGACAAAATTTGACAGAAGATAAATAAGTCTGGCTTTGCAAAATCATGTTTACTGATCAGTTTTTGAAAACTTTCGACCGCTAAAAATATTTTCTTTGTAAACTTACATACATATAACCTGCCTTGCAAACCGGACGGGTTGATAAACAAAACCAACGAATTCCAGAAATTCTGGACGTGAACTTTGTTACAGAATGCGTATTTGAATTTCCTTAAACTTTCCTTTTCTAATTTGCTAACGAGTGGAAAGTTGTCGGGCCTTTCAATATGTCCATTAACTCTTTACCACACAACAAAATTTTAGACTGGTCCAATTGAAAGCATCTGCAGATGACAAAATAAAGGTGACGAAAAATTTAAATTTGTTCTGGGAAGGGTAGAAAACACTGTGGGAAAAGGAGAAAATGCTGGTTACCAGCATTTTCTCCTTTTCCTACAGTGTTTTCAAAAGGCGTCTTTTTTAGGGGCGTAAAAAGTAGGTATTGTGTGGTAAAGAGTTAACTGATGGGTATAAGCATTTGGCAAAGTCCGAGTAAGTTGATGCGCACTTAACGACTTGTCCTTATACATGTATTTTAACATCTTGGCATGTTGAGAGTATGGCCATAAGTAGTTGGTCTTTTGTCAAGATCATACGCTGCTCAGTTGCGACTAAAATACTTTTGCATGATCACGCATGTCCGTGCAGACCAATAGTATTTCCTACCCGATCTTCATTTAATGTCAATGGGATCTTGCGAATTTCCAGCCCCAAAAGAGTCTAAAAATCGCCTCATGAAGGGCATTAGCCCTGTGCGGTCAAAGACATAGCAGAAGTAAAAGTTTCTAAACTTGACACAAGTGTAACAGTAAAGGCATGTACATAATTTATATTCCACCAGTACAGCTTCATATGTATGTAAATGCTTTCAATTTGGGCAAGACTAAGAAATTTTTCGTTGGGTAAAGGCTTAATTTTGTCTTCCTCTTGCCCGTGAATATCTATATTTAAGATATTTCTTTTTTGCCCATACGGATCCCTATCGACCAAACTACCCAACAATTTACATTTACGTGGTTATCAAATTAACTATGTACTCATGTCGGGCTTGGACAAATTATGCGGAAATAGTTATACTAATGCATTTCGCAGTCACGTGGGACTTCCGGTAAATGGACTCGTTCGATTAGTGTGAACGGAGTAAAACTAATACCCCTGATAGAATCATATTCTCCTGGCTTTAGTCTGACTATGTAAATTATAAATAGCTGGAAATTAAAGCCGGTTGTTTATTAATGGAATCGTAATCAAATTCTACAAACAAATCGCACCACAGCAGTTAAAACAATCTGGTTTATGATCATATAAGTGACACTTCTCTCGAGGGATTATTTTTTTCCATTTTCGTTTTGTAACTACTCTTTCGGCGGACTGAATGAAGTCGTTGATCACAAGGCAAGCATTCCTTGGCGCCCGTGGCCAGAGTTTGAAAGTTTCATCGCCGCAGACAGTATAAGAGTACAACTTTGCAAACATTGCAAAGCTCCATTCTAGTCACTGCGACACTAAGGATGCTCTTGAATGAGTGAGCTGTCAGACTTTTGTAATCAACCGAGCCCCGGCAGCTCAGTCAGTAGCGTGGAGGACTTGATTTTAGGGGGTCGTGGGTTCGGTACCTGGCTCGGCCAATTGCATTTCGAGGATTGTGATAGGATTCATACCTCTCCTACCGCTGTGTATCATCTCGAAGATAGTTATGTGAGAATCAGCCAGATAGGTACACTGGCCGCCGCGATTTAACTGAAATAATGTAAAAATAAACGGCGTAAAACACCAAACAATAAATCAATATTTTATAACTCAAACTTTGATATGTATCATTTACATATTTCTGTATGGGTTTATATTTATGTTACAACAGTTTTGCGTAAACTCTTTACCATACAATCCTAGACTTGTCCAAGTTGAAAGCATTTGCTGACCAAAAACTAGATGCAGCGTGCACTATGCTGTCTGTCATAGGGTAGAAAACATCGTTGGAAAAGGAGAAATGCTGGTATCTAGCATTTTCTCCTTTTCCAACAATGTTTTCCAAAGCTTTCTTTCTCAGTGTCTTTAACAGTCGGTATTGTTAGGTAAAGACTTTAAGATCCATTTCCACTGGTCATTTTATTGATCAGTACGGCAATGTAGGATATTGTAAAACCATACATAAGTGCCACATATATATTTAGGGTGAATTTTTTAGGCTGATCCCTAGCAAATTTTGAGTAGTATATATTGAGAAATGGGGACAATCATGTGGTTTTGTTGAACCTTTACCAACACAATCTGAATTTTTACAACAATGAGGGCTTTCGAAAACATTATGGGAAAAGGAGAAAATGTTGGTATCCAGCATTTTCTCATTTTCCCAAAATGTTTTCTACCTTTTCGAATAGAAAAATGATAATTTGCGCCACTTCAGTTTTTCCATCTAGAAAAGCTTTTGATTTGGACAAGACTAGATTTTTATCGTTTAGTAAAGATTTCAATGAACTGTACGGAATAATGGTAGAATTTTGACTAAATATTGTTACTTGGTACATGGTTTTCCCCTGTCTGTTATGTGATTTTGTTACAAGATTATGGAATTATGTTGGTTTAAGAATATACCAAATAAAACTCCGTCATTGCAGTACGACAGACAATTTGACAAATATCGGTGGAGAAGATATGCAGCTCTTAGTTGATGTATGATTTACCAAAAATATCAGCGGTTGCTACATATTGGATTTGGGTGAAACACTTGTTCACACCTATTTGACGTATTTACCACAATCCAGGCTTTGGAAGAAAATCGACATCTACAGCGGAATTGCTCCAAATTTACTCTTTATTCTTTTTTTTTTCTTTTTCAACGTGCTCAAGGGGAGCTTTAAGAATGACCCGGTGTCCGTCGTCAGTCGTGCGTCGTCTTTAAAAAGCAACTTCTCTTAAACCGCAGGACCAATTTGAACCAAACTGGGCTGGAATGTTCCTTGGGAGGTCCTCTTCAAAAAATAATTTCACAGAAATGTTCCCTTGGATGACCCTTTTCAAAACTTCAAAACGTGCTCGCGAAATTTTGATCCGTCAAGAAATATGGCTCTGATTGGGGGGAAGGGAAGTGGGGAGGGCACTTGCTCTGTATGGACATGAAGAAATTCTTTAAAAAATTTCTTCTCAGATTTTGAAATGATTTCACAGCAATGTGTCTTGGGTGACTCTTTTCAAAAACTGTTCACAAAATTGTGATCTGCTACGAAACATGGCTCCGGTGATGGGGGCTATCTTCACCACAGGGAGATGAAGAGGAATTTCTTAATTTTTCTCTGGAACGGCTTGTCAGATTTTAAAACAATTTCACAGAAATGTTCCTAGGGTGACTCTTTTAAAAAAATTGTAGGGAAATTCTTATCCGTCGTGAAAAAAAAAGCCAATTGTTGGCACTTGCACATGGTGCTCTTGTTCGACTTATGTTGTTAGTCTATATCGAGCATGTGCTCTTCCTCAAGAAATTGTCCTTGGGTTATCTATCCAAAAATTTATTTCCAGAGTTTTGATTCATCAAAATCATTGCTGTGGTGGTGATTGTAGGGGTGGTGACAGATTTTGAAATGGAATTTACAGGTGGCCTTTTCAAAATTGCTCGGCAAAATAATGATTTTGTTTCCAAAATTTCAATACCTTAAAAAAAAAAATGGCCATGGTCCTCTAAAAAAATCAGGTGAGCGATCCAGGGCCATTTTGGCCCTCTTGTTTATTTGCCCATTTGTTTAAACGATCTTGTCAAAGAAAGTAATCGAAAACATTGGAGAATGTAACCAGCATTTTCTCCGGTACACAATATTTTAACATTACAAAGACAGAAACCATCTCATTAACTTCATATCATGCAGTTACTACCAATTAACCCTTTCCCAAACGACTAATTCTGGACTCTTCCAAACCAAAAGAGTTTGCAGACGACAAGTTTAGACTTACAGAAAACTGCACAAAATTTTAAAAGAGGGTAGAAAACACTGTGGGAAAAGGAGAAATTGCTCGTTACGAGCAATTTCTCCTTTTCCCACAGCGTTTTCAAAGATTTACTGCAGACACGTAAAAACCAGGGCTTGTCTGGGAAAGGGCTAAGGAGAGTCTAAAATGTATCTATTTGTCGTTCGGTAAAGATGATACTCCTTCTGAAAGCGCTTTATAGGCCTGCAACACTTGCAAAAAAGAACATTCTTATATCTATTTCCGCACCAGTAAAAGTTTTCTGAGTTTCTCAGTTTTCATAAAAATAAAGAATATTTACAATGTTTAAGGCTTCTGACGCCGAGGGCATTTTTAAATATGTACCATATCATTCCGGGTTAAAAGGATCCAAATGTTGAAGATTTAAAAACATTGCGAGAAATGTAGAAAATTCTGGTCATGTTCAGCATTTTCTCCTATTCCTAAAATGGTTTCTTATTTCTACTTTATGAGGACAGATATCGTCATTTGAGCTATAATTTATTTTTCGTCTGCCAATGCTTTTAATTTGATCAAGTTCAAAATCTTACCTTTAGTAAGGAGTTGTAAAATGATGATATTTGCCAAAGAAAGCAGAGTCGATCAAGATCAGTTTGCAGAGAGAACAAGACCTAGATTTTTTTTACGTTTTTAGTTATATTCTGGCATCCACCCATAACTGGGAGAAAACTTCGACTGGAAAATTTGTTTACTTGCTGAAGCCACTAAGTATCATCTTGGAGGAGCTAAAAGGGTTAGAATAAAGAATTCCAAATTCCTCACTAAAAATAGATTAAAATATCACGTGACATGATCGATGTCAAACTTGCAGATGTGCTGACAAATTCCAGAATATAGGCTTTAGATCATAAACAATGTTTGCCTGTATCTGAAAACTGGATATTTGTTTTTGTTGTCTATAATTTCTTTAAGGTTTTGTCTATGTGTAGCAGAAACGTGCATGACGTTTCATTTGCATTCGCAGACAGTTTCATTATTCATTGTTTTCATATCTGTGTTACACGGCATTTTGTTATTTGTTTTCTTTCATCTGAAATATATCCGGTCCATCATCGCCAACGCCGTTGTGGCAGATAATATTTGAAAACACCGTAACAGGTGAAAATGTTGATCAGTACATACATTTACCTATTTCCTATTTTTTGTAATCGCAGAATAATCATCGGAAACTCATAGCCTAGGAGAAATGGAACAAGAAATAGTTTCATTTATGCAGCCAGTGACTTATTTAAACTGCAGTACTGTAGTATAGAAAATGAATCTGGTTAAACTTCTCTCTCGCTCTCTCTCTCTAACTGAATAATTATGAACTTGTGTAACAAAATTCATAAATAACCACCACATTAGACTTTTTTCACATCCCTCATTTCGTAATCAAATAAACCTACAATATCTTCTTGATAATTGTCATTCCAAACAACTCTGCCCCATGCAAATGTTCATCGTAAATAACGTCGTATTTCTCCATAGCAACGCAGTTTAAAGAATAGAAGGAGACGACGCTTGAAAACTTTTTGAAAAACAACATTCATATGGGCCAAAAGGGTTGAGGGGAAGAGAGTGTATTTTAGGATGATTTACTCCAATGTAGAACTCGTAATTGCATTGTTTCTAAATTTAGAAAAAAAGTAAATCGGTAAAAACTTAAACACGCAGGAAAAGTTCTTGGGTGGAAAAGTGTTGAGAGAGGCATTGTGTTTTCTAGTCACACAGTGGAAGAGTTGAACAAATTAGATAACAACGCCGATATTTCCTATATGAACAAGTTGAGCGTTACGTGCCACGAATAAAAATGCCAAGCGAAGTCTACCACTGTTTATTCAAAATTTATCACTTGCACTATTTTATTTTAGTTCGTTTGGCACACCCGTTGACCCTCAAGGTCAATCGCTTATAAAAATATGAAGTTAGCCATTAGGTTGCTAAGCACGACTCCGGAGCTTTTTCGTAAATTGTAGACAAAGATTAGAATGCTTAGATCGTGCAGTCTAATCTTGGATCTACACCGTTTGATAGACAGATATCTTTCCCAAAACAGTTCCTTGAAAAAAGCAAAACTTGTTTTTTTACCGTTGGCTAGGAAGTTTCATTTCACTTACGTAGCAGCTGAAGGATTGAAGGGAGACGTCATGTCTTTAAGCAATAAATCAAATTTCTTGTAAAATAACAACAAATAGAAATAGAAATAGAAATATTATCTTGCCAGTCGTATGAACTTGATAATAATGTTTAAAGAAAAGGTGTAATTTAGGTACATGTATTTACAGAACCAGATGGTCGTTTTGCCATCGATAACGCCATCTGTTTTTATTACATCAGATATGACGTCATCATACGGATTTGGATATGAATTCTCGTTGTGGACACTTCTGATCATGTGACATTTCCATAAGTCTTCTGGAAAGTCTAGCTTGAAATTAAAAAAAAAAAACTTAAATGGTCACAAAGCCCAATTAGGAAAGGGTTTTATAAAACTATTTCTTACTTTTAGTTTTGTACTTTCATAATAATTTGCCAGCTTTTCAATGCTTAATCCTGATTTTATTCTTGAAGTTTGGGATGGCTATGGAAATCTGTATAGCTCCTTTTAACCCTTGGGCTGCTAAGGCTGCTAGGGACATTGCTTCATATTTGTCCAAAAGATGTTCATTGTACCAAAATTGTTTAGCTTGATCCTTCCGCGCGTTATTTAGAGTACATTTTGAGAGGAGAGTGAACCTGGTTCAATTTGCAGGTAAGGGCGGTCTGCACTATCCTGTATCGATGGTATAGGTCGAAAATCCTCCGTTGAAGTTCTTTTAACTTTTTAGATTTGTTGTAGTTGTTGGTTGGTTAGATTTTTTATTCTTTTGTAGAACGACACTCTGAATTTAAACATTTTTTGGTGGCTACTTTGATAATTTCTCTTTAAACAGGAAAATTAAGATAATGAAGAACGAGGATTTCAGTCAGGGCTTTCAGCCCTTTGATTTTTTTTGTTCAAGCTTCTGCTAAAGTTGTAGTGTCATTTAAATCTAGAAGTTGATGATCTAGTGTTTCCTGGCATAGACAAATTGATAAATATTCAAAGACTCCTCAAGAAATAACCGTCAATTATCACCATTCATCATTTTGTATTCGGTTAAATTATCATTTATATGAAGACACAGGGTTCCATTAACTTAAATTTACTACCGTATACAATAGTGGCGTCGAGTTTTGTAATGGATAGTTTGATGCATGCACTTTTCTTTTGAAAAAGAAAAAAACCTATTACAGCTGGGCTAGTTCTTTTGTCTTTTTTATTGTGTAATATATTTACTCTCTGTATAGTATGCTACATATTATATAGTCAGGGATATTTGGACCATAAGATTACTGGCAGAATCACAAAAAGAACAAGAAATGTATCCGTAAGACATATTTGCGCCCCCTCCCCCTTCCCCCTCCCCTTGGCTCTGTGAAAAGTACCATGGGGAAATGGTGAATTTTCCGTAAATGGTTATTGTTTATACGTTTATGATGATTAAATGCCATAAATAAGCATAATTATCTGCATTTTCTAAAATCTGACATTGACAAAGGGCCATAAATCCAATTCTTTTCGGTGGATTAAATCTGTAATTCATATATTATATGACTATACTCCTTTGTATAAGATATGACCCTAAGAAAGTCATGTGCACATTGACCTATATTGAAATTCTTATTTATCAAGTGTTGCATTTATGAAAATGGATGGGTTTGTTCTGATAAAAGTAGCTGCGCACAGACTGTAATCAGCTTCCATGGACGCTGTATCTTCATGTCTTCATTCGTCTTAAAACCATGAAATCCAAAGTTATATTAGATTTGAAATTTATTGTTTTTCCCAACATAAGAATATCTAATTTAGCTTAAAAAAATCCAAATAGATCTAAAATCGGGCCACATATTTGGTGCAGTGTCTAAATGGGCAGCCCGAGCCTGGTTTAACATATCCAGAAAAAATACCTATAATTTTAATTATCCTGCAAGGGATCAATAACAAAAAGTCAATTCGTCATTTTTAAACATTTATAAACAATTGTTCTGTAAGACTGAAGTCGTAAATAATAGTACTATTCACCAGTCTTCAAAACGACAAATAGAATAACTTGATTTTGTCTCGTTCCTTTTCAAAATGCATGGTGTACCACTAAATGAAATTGCAGGTAATATTTGGACTCTTAGACTTAGGTTTTCCATGAAGACCCTTTTTATATTTCCACAGCAGTAGATACTGTATTTCACTGAGTGCATATACAAAAAAAATGGAAGTAGTGCTGTCTGATCTTTACCTAGAGAGGGTTAAATATAAAGTGCTAAAACACATCATGTCAACAAACTAAAGATATAAGAAGGCAATACATGTATTTCGAAGTAAGTTATCTCCCTTTGATATAGTCACGTCATGAGAAGTTTCAGTACCGCTACCTGATGGGCAGTTTTCGTAGACCATTCCTTTCGTTGTAATTCTTATTCCAAAAATTTCGTATAATTTTTGGGGAAACATGTTTTTTATATATATATATATTTCAATCCAAATGCTTCAATCAAGATTAGAAAATTGTATTTCTGATTTTTTTTAAAACTTACTTTTTTGAAGAAAAATATCTACTTACCGGACAGTGTAGATCCAAGATCAGACTGCACGTTCTGTGCAGTCTGATCTTGATCTGCGCTGTCCGCAAAAGGTCAGCGAGTCGGGCTTGGCAGCCTACGGGTTAAAATGGATATATCTGAAATTTTGTCAGCTAAAGAGATAAATCTGTATCAGACGACAAAATATATAAGACTTGCCATAAGTGAGAGTGTTATAGTAAACGATAAATCGAATATGGCCCAAATGGTTTAACTAGTTCCTGAGAGGAAAGAAAAATTATGGAAAAAAATGCTTGTAACCAGCATCTATGGAGGCCCAGGTTTGTCGTCATACAGGTATGAATAGGAGTTAACTTTAAAGGTAGCCCTTCAGATTTTGGGACAAAATTTTACAAAAAATACAAAAAAATCATCCTTGTACTCCCAAAGCCCTATAATTTTCCTTCATTATACCACAGCAGTCAAAAACCATCCGACAGCTAGATAAATTAGAGATTTACTACAGCCCAGGTCGACACTGAAGGGAAACACGGTCTATTTTTACATGAGCAACTCGCTCATTTACATACCGGAAATATACAGACGAAGCTTCAAACATAGCATCCGAAGTTCTAGACGTTATGGAAAATAATTAAATGTTTGTTATGTTATGGAATTTAATAGTCATAAGTCACGTGCAAGTCATTTAACATTCCCACAATGCTTTTTTGATTTTGGCGGGAGATCTAAAAATAGCTTAAGAGGCTACCTAGCCTTTTAAGGGAATACCACCAAAAAAAAAAATTTTTTTTTTGTAATTTTATTATTCTTAATTACTGATGATTTGTATTGTTTTTTTTTTCATATAAATTTCAGTGACATATATATTTTTTTAATTTGGTGTGATGTGAAAATTCTAAATACCCACCTTTAACGTGGGACCATGTGGGCGGATCTTGATTCATGTATATTGTATTAAAACATAAATATTAATTCTCACTTTAATGAAGGCACTGATATAAATACTGGCAGACAGTAGGTGTGCAGGGGAACTTATCTGTTAGGCTCTTTGGAGCGTTTTGTTTTTTCGTCATACACCACGATGGTTCTTTCAAGCTAAATATGGCTGACTAACTTTGAACGTACTTGTTTTGTTACCCCTCCCCCTTGTGTCACACATTTTCTCCTTATCTCGTGATGTTTCCAAAAGACTTGCTTTTTCAGACTGTTGAATAACGGGCTTGTTTGATTAGGCAAAAAGCACATTATTTCAAACGAAACAAGATATTCAGTGTTGATTATATATTTGTTAGTAACTGCTTTTACTTTTCCAGGTTTAAATTAAATTTTCTGCATACAAAAAGGTCAAAAATGCTGTTACTGAGGCCATGGGTTTAGGAAAGAAATATATTTAAAATGTGCAAGGATCGTGTTTAATTAAATTAAGCGATAGATCGGAGCGACACCTGCTTGTCTGAAATAGCGCCATCATCATGCATCAAGCGATCACGTGATGAAATTGAACAAACTGAATTACTCCGCGGATGTGACAAAGTAATAAATAGAACAGAAACGCGATGACTGTTAACCCAAAACCGCAAAATTTAACTTTTTACCTTGTTACAGAAGACAACTTTAAAAGCATTTAAGAGAAAGGAGCAAATGCCATCGTTAAAAGTCGTAATTGTACCTTAATACACTTCAAAACTCCTCACAAACAAGAAAAGAAGATTGTTTTGGAATTACTTGAACGGATTTCTCTACATGCCTCTAGTTCCTGTACCTTTAGTCTAGAATCAAGTTGTACAGTAACGGGTTAAGCCGCGAGAGGGGGGAAAAAGGAAACTCATTTACAGAACTTCTCTTATTCTCCCCGAAAACGACCTTACTTGAAGCGACCGCTTCTCTAATGACAGTTACAAAATGTTTTCAGACAATCATCGACGGGTCGTGAATCCTGTATTACTCCGCGGGAAATATCCATTTAGTAAATATCATTCTGTTGACAAATAGAATCTCCTCTAAAATGAAACATACACTTCTCCGATTACCGAATTGACTTCGGGATAAAACGGGGTCATTGTTGAAAGGCGAATACGGGGAAGATCTTATTTGATTGCCCGTTGGTTAACCCATTACCACACAATCCCTACTTTAGACGCCCCTGAGAAAGAAGTCTTATGAAAACCCTGTGGGAAAAGGAGAAAATGCTGGTTACCAGCATTTTCTCCTTTTCCCACAGTGTTTTCTACCTGTCCCAGAACAAATTTCAATTTTTCAGTCACATTTATTTTGTCGTCTGCAAATGCTTTCAATTTGGACCAGTCTAAATTTTTCTCGTGTGGTAATGGGTTAATCCTTTGACGGTCTATTAAGTTAGATACCTATATTCTGTCGTTTGCAAAGATCGACAAAAAAGCACTGGCTTCTTGCGGTTCAAAATATTTTACAAAATATCAAACAGCGTTAATACAGAATCAGACTGAATGTTCTGCACAGTCTATTATCTATATTTGTGTACAGTATGCAATTGAATATAATCACTATAACGTTTCGGCGCCAAAAGAGTAAGTGATTCAAGTTAGGCGAAATAATGTTATGGTATTCAACCGGAAATACAGGGCACATTACAGTAAGGAAGATGTAATACCGCAAGGAAAAGTAGATCTCTGAATCTACTAGCCGTATTCAATCATTCTCAATCCTCCGAGTGCCTATTACGACCTTGACTGTTGCGGATGGTGTGCATCAAGATTAGACTGCACGTTACGTGCTGATGCTGGATCGATACTTTCCGCTTTAGCTGAGGCATTCCAGGCAACATTTTCTTGAAATTGCAATGATTTGTCTTATTTCTGTCTAAGACTGAAATGTCCTTTAATTTTTTTACAGTGTTCTAAACCTTAACCCTTTCCCAAACAACAAATTTTTGGACTAGACCAAATTGAAAGCATTTGCAGACGACAATTCAACTCATGCTGAAAAGATGATTTCTGTCTATGATAGGGTAGTAAACATTGTGGGAAAAGGAGAAAATGCTGGTTACCAGCATTTTCTCCTTTTCCTACAATGTTTTCATAAGGCTACTACTCCAGACCCGTAAAAACCAGGGATTGTTTGGGAAAGAGTTAAACCTAGTCTAAAACTACAAAGATTATTTGAAATTCAGCTACTTGTCGTAGGTCATTTTCCAGTTTCCTGTATGGCTACGAAATGCATGGCTTTTTCGCTCTTCATACACTTCAGTACAGTTGTTTATATTCTTCGCCGTTATTTATTACGTCATGAATTAGAATCATACCCGCTTGTGTGAGAGAGGAACTGTCTCGATGACAGATTCACTATAAGTACCAATAATATTGGACTCACCTTAAGGCAGTAACAAACGACAATATTGTAGGCATGTCAAAATCGAAAACATTTGCAAACTACAAAAATAAAAGTGACCGAAAATTTGAAATTTGTTTTGTGAAGGGTAGAAAACATTGTGGGAAAAGGAGAAAATGGTGATTACCAGCATTTTCTCCTTTTTGTTTCTATTAGTTAAATATTCATATTTCGATTCCTATTCCGTTACATTATAGGCCGTTACACATGTTTGCCGCATGTGTGTTCGTAATGTAATGCCATTGACTGTTATTAACTAATTCTGGTTTCATCACCATAAACCGGTAAATTACACGGCAGAGATCCAGTCACAGTGTCATAGGACGCTCTAATGTTGAAGAATTTAAATCAGATAACAAACACAGTGCAGTCTGATCTTGAATTTTCACTTATCTATGTATTGTAAATTATTCCAATTGGCAAAGCAATTTAAAACTTGCAAGTGGGTCTTTCCTACATACTCATCTATGTGGTGCAATAAAGAAGGGTCAGTTTGTTTGACTTACAGATAAAAAGAAGGCATTTCGGTCGAATATTTCTGATTGTCTTTTCGGCCAATTAACTCGGGTGAATTTGACTGGATACCCTTGATTAATTGAGGAAGAAGATGCATTATAGAATCATCTCTCCGAAGTTTTTTTCGACGTTGCTGAATGCACTGGCTCTTGTCTTACTCCTTGGTACTGATACAGAATAACTAGATAGTAAATTGCGATTGGTTAAAAATGTTTACGTTTATTCATTCGGCGGGTCCCTTCTGCCATATTGTCGGTTTACTTCCAAAACCTCGTAACTACAGCTTGTAACAATCTCTTGTTACGAGATGTTCGAAGAAAATCTACGATATTTTCTCCCGCATTTATGAAAACATTTATGAAGCATTGGAATCGCTAGAATTATTCTTTTTTTTTTTTGGAAATTTTATGTTTTCATAAGCGTTGCCAAATAACCATATACTACTTATCAACAGAATGAAAAACCGTGAAGAAAAATAGGCAGTTGCTTGTGAGGTTACTTTTCATTAAATGTCAAACCACAAAAAGGTACAATATTTGTATTCATATTATTAGTAATACAATATTTATATTTAAGTATCTTTAACATCTTTCTTTTTTTTTTTTAAATAATAATAATAATTCCTCCTCATATTGAGAGTTAGAGACTCCATTAGGCTACCAGACGTGACTCGTTGCGCTTTTGTGGAGAGTGTAGATCCAAGATCAGACTGTACAGAACGTCCGATATGTGTTTGCTAAAGAGTTAAGACAAGGGTGTCAAAAAATGGCCGTGACAAGTTAATGCTTATCCTGCAAAGTAACTAACGTGAAATCTTCAATTCGAAAGTGAAAACCAAATACTGTTATTTCAACGTTCTGTGCAGTCTGATCTTGATCTAAACTTTCCGCCAATGGTCAGTGAGTCGCGTTTAGCATTGTAAGAGTGAAGGAAAAGGAAAGGGTTTGCGACTCGGCGGCATCAGTCTTCGCTCAGGTTCTTGAACAGTAAATTTAATCAGGCAACTTGATGTATGGTACTTGCAGTATAGTTTTTCTTCGAAAATAAAATGAGACACGTCTCGGTAACGATACGTTATGTTGTCATGTCTTCTTTTATTTTGTTGCTTAGTTCCCATTTTGAGGGTTTTTTTTTTTTGCGGTCCCTCTCCCTCTCTCTCTCTCTCTCTCAATAACGCGAGTTACAGGTTACAGGGAATGTCTAAAATGTACATGCAATTTAGCTTGCCTTATCTTGCGGCTTGTTGCGTGAGTAAGCTTTCAAATATATACCAATAATTGTTTCGTTATCTGACAGTTTTACAACAATCTATACTGGAGAAAAAAATAAGATCGTGATCACTCTGTTGCTTAATATAACCAAAAAGTGTGCGTTACGAAAATTGCAGAATTACTTGTTGTAGATAACTACTCCCGGCTTTTCCAGCAATATTTATAAATTTTGTCATCGTCAGGGCTCTGACACCTCGTAATTCTTTGGTACTAATTTGATACCCTTTACTGCACAATAGCGACCCTTTAACGACACTGGGATAGAAGCCTTTTGAAAAAATAGTAGGACAAGGGCCGGGACAAGGAGAAAATGCTGTTGACCAGCCTTTTCTCCTTTTCCCACAATGTTTTCTAACCTATCCAAGAAAAATCGTCTCAGTTTAATTTAGTGAAATTGTCGTCTGCAAATAATTTCATTTTGGACAAGGCTAAAATTTTGTCATCGGGTAAGGAGTTAAAGGCACCTCTATCATTATCAAAAACTCGATGACATAATTTAATTTGTGTGTGACAATATCGCTTTTTGAACACAGACAACTTTCGTTTTCTGGCAAAAGGTCACGTGACCGGCTCGAGAACTTTAACGGATATCAAGTTAGGGACAAAATATGCGTAGTGCACGCGAAAAAGCCCATCTGGGAAGCAGATGCATGGCTCACGTCCAAGTTCGAAATATGCTTTTAAAATAGATCCCTTGGTGATAGTGCGTTACGAGCATGCACGTACCTTGTCTTGAAGCCTGATTTTTGCGAGGGGAATGATCTTTGTTGATCGCATGCCATAGTATGGCCATATTATTGCATTATTGTAAAATATTTCTGATTCAATTAATGTTGAAAACGAGGGGAAAATGGGCAATAACGGTCGATTATTTTTAACTTTGAAGTCTGTTTTTATTTTTGGTTATTCCCGGTTTTCTTTTTCTATACTTCCGACTTTGCATGCTAACACAAACGATATCCGTTCAATGAAACAACATTTTCCTGATGATAAAACCATTACAGCCCAGCTGGCGGCTCAGTCGGTTACCCACAGGACGAGAAGCCATAGGGTCGTTGGAACGAATCCCATGCTCGGCTGATTTCTTTCAGTATCAATGAAAGTCGCTGTGACAGGATTCATTCCTCTTTCACCACAAACTCAGCAGTATATTGTTTCGACAATGGTTATCTGGGAAAGCTGCAAGCGGGCATGGAAAGAAAATTAGGGTTATGGAAACTTAGGAAAAGCATGGATATCTGCACTAGCTGCTGTGATATTAACCCATTACCACTCAATCCCTAATTTTGACGCCCCTGAGAAAGAAGCCTTTTGAAAACACTGTGGGAAAAGGAGAAAATGCTGGTAACCAGCATTTTCTCCTTTTCCCACAGTGTTTTCTACCCTTTCCAGAAAAAAAATTCTATTTTTCAGTCACCTTTTTTTTTGTCATCTGCAAATGCTTTCAATTTGGACCAGTCCAAAATTTTCTCGTGTGGTAATGAGTTAATGAGATAATGTTGAAAACGGCTTTTAAACACTATGGAAACAAACGAAATCATTTCACTACTCTCTTACGTGCTAAAGCACAATATTTCCAGGTATTGCGCCATATGTATGTCTCAGAATAGTGTGAAATAATCTCTGGTCCCACCTTTATTGTCAGTTCATTGCGTGCTCGGTGGACGCCAAGTGGTCACGTGACAGTCCGTGTTGATTAATTGCTCTGCCCATCTGTCCATCTCATCAACTTATTGGACATTTGAGATGGACAATCCACACTTATCCCTTTACCAAACAGGTCCATGCTTAACGATCATGATGTCGACGATTTTTCAAAATGTTGCGAGAAATGTTGGTACCATTTTATTTATTCGTTTATTTCTTTCCAAAAAAAGCCATTCTAGATTTGTCGTCTGCAAATGCTTTCAATATGAACGAGTTTTACATTTTGTTGTCTGGTAAAGAGTTAATATTTATTAGAATCGGAATAACTATAAATGTATCTCAATAACACCAAACAAAGCCCCCTTCAGCAGATCATACGTATTTTTTTTCATTGCACTTGCAACAGTGTTTTGGAAAACGAGCCATGCTGTGGCCAATCATGAGGAATAATGGATCACAGGATAGTATCATCCTCATACAAGCAGAAAATGGTTTGAATTTAGACTTTAATCTAAAATTTCGTCGTTTGGTAAAGAGTTCAATTGTGTACCAAACTGCAAACTTCAGACTCGCTAAATTAAATTCATATGTCCACAACATATTTAGTGTTGCCCAAAGCACGAGTTCTGTCTTTAATTAAAGCAGTACTTTAAAGATATGGAAATAGAAAGACAATGTGGCTAGCAGTAATTTTCTCCTTTTCGTACGATGATATTAAAATGCCTTTTTTTCTTCGGGGTCGTTACAACGGTACGTTTTGGTTGAGAGTTAACCTCGGCTCGTGTATATGCCAAGCCTGGGTCCGTATTCACCAACCATTCTTAAGAACATTCTCTGTCTTATTCTCCATACATAAGTTGTGTTATTTTCAAACTTGGGAAGTCTTTGAGAATACGACAAAGAACGTTTTAAGGATGGTTGGTGAATACAGGTAGGCGTATATATCAGACTCGTGACCTGGCGGTTCCAGACACGATACCCAGATGAGACAAACTTTCTTTCCTGCGATTTTGCACTTCTAACCTCTCATCCATGTGGAAAAAAGTAGTGGCTAGCTTGGAGAGAGAGTTATTTCACTTACTGGTGTGAGAAAGCCAGGAAACTCATGCATAAGTGCACTGATGCCAGAATAATTGCTCTTAAGACTTAAAAAAAAAACGTTTCACTGTAAAACGTCATGACAACAATCGAGGCTTTTACCCAGGTAAGGGTAAAAACAATCACGATAGAACGTAATTGCCCATGACGAGTACCCCTATCCTGTCCATTTCCTTAAAAGTCTCAATTTCTGATCAGAAAGTGAGGCAGGAAGTTTACTGACTGGTAAGCCCGGTGTCACGTGTTGTTACCAATCACGTGATACGCTTGAAACATGATGACTCGTATATGAGCCACGCTCCGTGAAAAGGGCATAATGCATATTCAAAAAGTATCGACCCAGATCAGCCTGCGCATATGCGCAGGCTGATCTGGTACGAAACTTTTTGCTATCTATATTTGTTTCTACGTCAGAAAGGACCAGTGTACCACGTGATTCTGTCAGTTATTTGACAAGGTGGATTTTATGGATCCAAAATTACACAATGAACTGCTTGACTGCTTGATGTGATGCATTACGGAGATGTATTAACCCTCCCCAAATGGCAAATTTTGGACCAGACCAAATTGAAAGCATTTTGCAGATGACAAATTAACAAATTGCTAAAAAGATGATTTTTCTATATGAAAGGGTAGAAAACATTGTGGGAAAAGGAGAAAATGCTGGTTACCAGCATTTTCTTCTTTTTCCACAATGTTTTCAAAAGGCTTCTATTCCTGACCCGCAAAAACCAGGGACTGTTTTGGAAAGGGTTAAGTCCTCTTTTGCTAGAGCTATTTTTACCGCCTGATAAATATTTTATCTCTGTAGCTGACAAAATTTCAGATATATCCATTTTAGCCCGTAGGCTGCCAAGCCCGACTCGCTTACCTTTTGCGGACCGTGCAGATCAAGATCAGACTGCACAGAACGTGCAGTCTGATCTTGGATCTACACTGTCCGATAAGTAGATATTTTTCTTCAAAAAATAAGTTTGAGGTAGCATTATTCGTTTTTTTTATACTGCCTGTTTGAAAGTTTGTGTTAAGTTATTCAGCTAGGAAAGGGTTTAAACCAGTTTAGACGACGGATAAGATGTAATTCAGATGAACGGACTTGTATCGGAAATGGTAGAAAACATTGTGGGAAAAAGAAAAAAATGCTTGTCACCAGGCAACATTTCTATTTTTTGAACCACTATGTGTTCCAAAACGGTCTCTTCCAGATAAAAGCCTACAGATATCTAAAACCCTTGGAAATTTTGCAACAGGTGACCTTTGGAAGAATAAAAGCGTATAGAACATGAGTACAAATGAAAACATTTCGGCGAGTAGGAGAAATTGCTCGTTTAGAGCTTTTTCTCCGTTTGCCCAAATGTTTGCAAAAGTGATCCGCTACAACTATCATGCGTCGTTTAATACTAATTTTAAGTCGAGTTCGTTTATTCAAAGCACTGAGAGCACTGAAAGCTAAATTTCAGTGCTCTTAAAACCATTGTTACTGTAGACCTATTACATCACTTTAAATCGCGCTGGACAAACTCCACGTCTTTCTATGGCTTGAAACACTATCCACAGGAACTAAGAAAGATTTTCTTTCTTGATAGGCTTAACAAAAAATATTCAAGACCAGACTGAACATTTAATGCAGTCTGATCTTGATCTGTGCTTTTTCCACTTATAGCGCCGACACGGCTGATTTAAGTTTCTCCCTCCCTTGTAGGGAAGTACGTAGAATGATCCCGGCGACAAAATTTTAGAATAATTCAAATTGTAAGTGCGTCATATGATGGTAAAGAAAATGTTTTCCTTTTCGGATATATTTTAGCAATGGTCAGGGAAAGGGATTATCAATATATCACGTCACGCATTATACCAAGCAAACCAGCAGTTATTTTGATAACAAAGGTCAGCCTAGGCTCACCTAGCTCGATACCTTTTGCAGATGAATGAATCGCCTGTCCACTTAGCATGGTTCAAGGTTAAGAACCTTTGTCTTCAGGTTAGTGCACATACCAGATTTTCAAACGGGGTCATCTCGTAACAAAACAACAAAATTTTACACTTTTCTCACCTGAAAAATATTCGCAGACAACAAATTGAATATGACTTTAAAATAGTTCTTTGGAAGCATGGAAAAACGTTGTTGAAAAAGAGAGAAAAAAAACTGGTTATCGGCATTTTCTCCTTTCCCGAAAATGCCTTCTCGACAAAAATTTGTTGTTTGTTGGTATAAAATTTTGCAACACTTTCAACGAAATTTAATCGTATTACTGCGAAGAGTCTCGAAAAACACAAAATTTTGGGTGAGGATCGAAACCCGAAACCCCCAAGTCACAAACCCGACTGCTTCACCAATGAGCAACGAAGGAACCCTGATTTGATCGTAAGGGCAATCACCCTCAGTAGAAGTGGTCCGACGCCAGTTGTGAGGGGTGGTAATGATAAGGAGCCTTTGTCTTCGGAATAATTATCTATCTAGTGACCACAACAGACTGTTCTGTTCTGTACAATTGTCTTTGAGGCGCAATCATAGTCCCACACCCTTGACGCTAGCTACAGTAGGCACTAGTAATACTTTTTTTACAATGTGATTATAAAGAATTTGAATGCAATTTAGAAGCCTATAAAATATCTATTCTGTATCCAAGTCGGGTATAGAATACGAGCTTTATAGTTCCTCTATTCGATCTGCACATATACTTAAAGTAAACATAGAATGCATTGTAATCGAAATTGGGAAAATAGAGATCATTGTTTAATCACGTGCCAGGCGCACGAGGACAGATTTGTGGCATTTTCGATCAAATATTTATATAACGTAGGGATCTAACAAAACCGCAGCCGTAATTTTCACAATTTTTATCTTTTTTTTTTTCGTCGTTAAGTTCTTTAGTATTTCCACATATGAAGCATTTATACTCTGTTGTGAGCTCATTTTTTTTTGCTTTAAATTATTTACTGAGAAAAAAAGTTCCAAGCCAATGTGTAGCTAATCCCCCACTTCTGTTTTTTTATCAATTTCAAAAGTCTTTTTGGATATGACAGCTAATCTGGCTGATTATCACATGGAATAATGTCATAATCATTCTTGATGGATATTTGACGCCACTTAGAATTTAGACAAAAGTACATGTGAAAACGTTATAACGATTGGAAATGCATTGCACTGTGCTTCATTTGGCATTGAAAATGATAATGAATCACAATTGGTCTTCTAAATTAACCCATTACCACTCAGTCCCTACTTTTGACGCCCCTGAGACAGAAGCCTGTTGAAAACACTGTGGGAAAAGGAGAAAATGCTGGTAACCACCATTTTCTCCTTTTCCCACAGTGTTTTCTACCCTTCCCAGAACAAATTTCAATTTTAGAGTCACCTTTATTTTGTCGTCTGCAAATGCTATCAATTTGGACCAGTCTAAAATTTCCTAGTGTGGGAATGGGTTAAATGAAACTTTCAGGCCGATATTAAAAACCAAAATGATGCTACTTCAGACTTTTTTTGTGAGAATAATATCTGCATATCGGAGAGTGAAGATCCAAGATGAGACAGCACGTTCTGTGCAGTCTGATCTTGATCCACACTGTTCGCAAAAGGTCAGAAAGTCACGCTCAGCAGCCTAAGGGTTAACATGGAGACAGGAAAATTCTATTGTTGCTTTCTCTTTGGTACAGTAACGAAGGGGAAAAATCAATAATTTGATTCCACAACGGAATATTTAAACAATCAATCTGGGAACAAGCCCAGTTTAAGTCTGAATACCCGGGAGTAAACAAAATTGTTTTCAAAATCGATACATCACATATTTGAATTTAAAATTTCTTCCTTTTCACCTTTGATCAATTCATAGTAGAACAGATTGATTCATGTTTCATGAAAAGGCTTAATGACTAAATTACTTGTAACTCACTGAGGGCAAAAGAATTCCAAGAAAATTTTATAAAAAAAAAATTTAGTTTATGGTAAGTATATATGTTTTTGATCTATATGCTTTTGAGAAAATTAGAAGTAAGAAAATATATGATCGTCGTAGCCCGAATAAAAGTTAATCATTAAGGTGTTTATCTCTTTTACTCCAATGACATAAAAAGAGGCAATTTGCAGGTTGACCGCTAGGACCTCACAAAGAGCATAATAAAAGTGCAATTCTATGTTAGCTAAAAAAGAAAAAGTTTCGTTCAGTGTTTAAAATTATTAGGCATATAACTGTTTTTGTTGCTTTATTAACTTTCTGTGAGTAGTACACATGTTTAAGGGTGTCGTTTAATTGCTCAATCACGATTCTTTCGTCAAATATTAGATATAGTGAAACGTTTAACTTTGTAAACAATGGCATGTAAATGAATCCTTTAAGTACTAAACAAACCTTTGATTGCTATTCTGGCCAATGTGAATCAAAGATTAGACAGCAGACAGCATTCACTCTGATCTTGGATCTTTACATGTCAAGTCTACTTTGATTTAAAATGGCATTGAAAATAAATTGCGGTACGAAAGGGTAAGGTTTGTTGCTTTCTGAAAATGTCGTTTGATTTATTTAGTACTTGAAGAGTTTTACCGTTTACCGAACTGCTCTGAATTTAACAAACATGAAGAAGACAGTTTTAGAAAGTATTTTGGGGAAAGGAGAAAATGCAAGTGAGCAGCATTTTCTTCCTATTCCCTGCAATGTTTTCTGTATTGTAAAAGATTGGCTACATTTTTTAAGTAACACTTAATTGTCATAAAAAATACTCTTCTGATTTGAACAAAGCTAACATTTTTGTTTTCATTTTTGTAAAGAGTTTAATGTTTGATCTATAGCCAACGATCAATATTTTATTGATTTCCTGATTTAAGGACCCATCAGCTCCCAGAAAAAGGACATTTTTGGTATTGACATATTTGTAATGAAATTGATACTGTACAGTTTCGATTAAGATTGTCATTTAATAGATATCTAACTTAATGGTGTTGGATATGCAGCAAGGTTTTTGTCGTATCCAAACAGAAATGTGGTCAAGTTGTCAGATCCACCAGACATGATTCTTGAAGTCAAAGTTATTGGCCAAAAATATATCGATTGTACCTGTAGAATGTGAAATTTTCCCATAACTTGGCTATTTTTTGTCATACAAAAATTTTGCAACATAATTATATACCACTAATACTGACGTCAACGTGAACTCAGGTCGTGCGCCGATTGTGTGCATGTTTTTTTTTTTAATTGTAAAGTTTTATTCATTTATTGTATTTTGATTGTAATATGTATCATTAATATATCTAATGATATGTATGTCGAGTCATGAGAAAAGTGTGTGTACATCTGGGAGAATCCTCGTATGAAAAACATGTACGTCCCTCCTCCTCAATTTCAGACATGGGCTGTTTACAACGTAATTTCCGTAAACAAGTAAAAACACATTTTCACTTTGCTATGACCGATTTGTTAGATTCCTTTTCAATTAATCAAGATGATTTCTACCCTCTTAATGAGAATTGAGGAAAGACAAATTCGAGAAGGTATGGTGCCCTAGCATCTTAAAACATTATTTTTACGTTCGGAATCCATAAACTCACCTTGCACCATTGTATGCAAATTTTGTATCGTAGTTACAAGACAATTACTAGTATTTCGTTTTTAACAGAATGTCCTTTTGTGTTTATTTTCTGAAAGAATTAGGCAAATTGATCAGTTTTATATGGCGATAGAGCTTATGCAGCACTGGAAATGGCTGTTATTCTGTAGGTACATTGGAACGATGAGCAAAAATTAGACTCGGTTAACCAACCGCATATTGCGTTATTTTCAAATTCATAAAATTCGAGAATTATTCAAGACGGACATCAGGTATGGCCCTGTTGTAAATTATACTATCTACAATATTGTGTAATAAAGATCCAATAGTTTCTACACATGAAATTACCTGTGTGAAAACGAAATAATTATTTCTTTAATACAAAGCATCATTTTGTAAAGATGAAATAACACTTTCGTATATACAAACTACTATTGCATAAGTACGAAAACACACGATGATGATTCTGTTAACATAATAACAATACTGGTATTTCTTTCCCAATCAGTTTGGGACCTAGTAATTTTGAAAAGACTCTGAGATTGAATGTTGACCTATTTCGCAATATTGAAATTATCAACGCAAGAAAATATTGCTCATGATCCACATTTTGATTTGAGAAGGCAGGAGGAGGTTACAACAACTTGAAACAGTTAGTTGATCGAGGCAGAGAGTATACAGAGATCTACACTAAAATTCATGCAAATAGGGTCCGTATCCATCCAACCATTCAAGATTGAGAAAATTCTTAGTCCTTGTACCATAAAGTTTCACCGTTCAGAAGTTGTTTTACCTTAAAATTTAGAGAATCTTAGATAAGAGGACTAAAATGTCCTAAGAATAGTAGTTGAATACAGCCCCACAAAACTGGTACTCTCTCTTCAAAAAGAACGGAAGATTTAGTAGTTTACAGAAGCAGCAAGACAAGAAGTTGCCATTTCAAAACAGGAAATTGTGACGAAAGACAAACATGCTGAATTTCCTCTGATACTACATACAAACTCACGTAGAGTACACTTCCGATACTTCATTTCCATTCATAGCCCGTTTGCAAACTAATTGCTCTAGTTTTATTAGATTAATGAGATAGTTTTAACGCAAGATAATTCCTCGAAAATCAGGCGAAACACTGGTTTTGTCCCCTAATTCTTAGCGGAGGAATAAAATTTGTGTAATAATATATAACAGACATATGCTGTATAAATAATTCACAAACGTGAGAACTGCACGCTCGTGAAATTCACGTCGTCCATAATTGCATGAATAATAGATAGCAAGCGTATGACATCTCAGAAACGTTTCTGTGAACGGTGATACTATAGGAAGAAAGACCTCACTTTTTCAGTGCTTGTGTGTTGTCATGTTGTCATTTAGATGGATAGCACACTCAGCAATAAACCTGGCCTTGAATTATGGTGCCCCTGGTCATAAAACAGCTCGACTCATTTTACACACAAAAGTGGTCTCTTCGTATTGCAGGAAACTATTAGACTGTTATTTTGCTTTTAATTTTCATGTTCTGTCTTGAACAAGTCAAGCAAACGGACGATGCCTTTCCTCAAACGTTTGTTATCAAACCCTAAAGAAGGTTCAGTTTATTCCCCTGACGTTTTTCCTTTGCTTATTTTAAACGTATCTTATTGCCGAAATTACATATCAATAAAAATCAATAAAAGTTTTGGCCACTTTGAGAATTAAGTTTCATTTCTAATTCACTTCGTAATATTCAAGTGTGCAACGACAAATTGAGACATTTTTTTCGAATCTTACGGTTCTTTGTGTGAAATATTTGAGTCCCCTCCCTCTCTCCCTCTCTCTCTCTCTCTCTCAGGATATGATAACAATAGCATAAAACGCTTGGCATTGCGCTGATGCGCTTTCTTGGTATAATTTGATGCCTCTAGTGATAAAATCTATAAATTAAAACCAACAGATTTGTCTAGGTTTGATGTATCCTGTTACATTTCTGAGTCGTTGTCAACGACTCCTATTCTTCAACCCTGAGGGAGAAAGCTCTTGAAAATGTCAAGAAAAGTAATAAAATGTGATAACAAGAAGTTTTTCCTTCTTCAACAACCAACAATTTTTACTACCCGTTCACATAAAACATACAACAGATGTGCCTCTTACGGATGCTGTCACCAGGAGTTTTCATGTAGGGAAGATTTTAAATTTGGTCGTCTGGTAAAGAGTTAATGAGAAAACCAAACAAATCTGTGGCCAAACATTTCAGACCGAAATGAAAGATATTTCACTGAAAATGTAATAATCTAACGGAAACGACAAATAAACCCAGTGTTACATGACCTTTCTTTTCATTTCTCCTCATTTCTTCTCATTGGGGCCAATAAATAACAGGGAAATTAATAAAGAAGAAATCATGTTTGTTTTATATCAACGGCTGTCCATTACTAGGGCCATTTTCTTCATAGAATCCTCCTTGCGGCTTCTAAATTTTCTGGCTTAAAAATGTGAGATGCTGGCATAGTGACAGAGTGGATTAAATAGTAACAAATGCATAATTGCAGTGATTAGAAAATTCTTGGGCCAAAGAGTAGTTTAGGAGGGAAAGAAAACTCAGATGAGGGAAACTGTATTGATAAAGACAGAGTTTTACATTCTTTGCTTCCTAAAAATATAGAGAAAAATCCTAGAATCCAAACAAACAATAGAATGAAGACATCCCTAATTTGAAGGGAATAGAGCGAAAGTGCTGTGAATATCATACACAAACCATTCTTTTATCTTCCAGATAAATCATACATGTAATTTGTTTCTCCCGCGTTATTGTCGCTATTGCAAACTGCTTGTACTCGTGAATCTGATATAAAAAGGGGAAAAATGAAAACAGAACTTAATGCATACATTTGCTGACCTTTGCACTCATCGGCTTCTTAAACAAATTAACGGTGGGAATTCAAAGGTCATAAAAAACTTTCTTGCAGAATACGACTCGTCATAATGAATTAGAATTTGATAAACGTTTAATCGTTATACCGAGATCTGCCTTGGTCTAGCGGTTCAGGTTTTTGTCTGTTGAAAAATATAGCTCAGTTCTTGCTTTTTATAGCTACTTATGGCTGTCCTTGGAAAATACAAATGCTTGTACTCTGCTAAAGCCCTGGGCCAGGCAAAAATGTAACAAAATGTAACCAAGAAATGTTTTTTCGGGCGGCGATCTGCTTTCGACTTCGATTTAATTCCTGCTTTGCGCTGGCATTTAATGCCATGAGTCTGGCATTCTGTCAAATTTTACATTTTGATAACAGAATATGGACGTAACAACAGTTGGCTGTGCTTACAGAAAAATAGGCGCCTCGGACAGCACCTGCTGGCATGTCCCTCGAAAATTGTTACATTTGCTATGCCATGTACTAGCAAAGTCTCGGGAATCTAAAATGTGATGAACATGAATTTGTCAAGAAATGAATGAAGATGCGTTTATAACGACAAACGCTTGACAAAAAGCTATGAAGACAACAGGTTAAATACCTGTTTGGGTAAAATAAAATGTTTAGAAAAGATATAATTGCATCCACCGGTACATTGGGATTATCGGACGAGCATTACTACCATTTCGTGAGTTTCAGAATGATATATATAGCATCTTGTACTAGTTTTTTATAGCTCCTGACCAGAATCGAGTTCGTTTTTAAAAACTTGCAACGTTGAGTTTCACTGCCTTTCATTTTTCTGTTATTTTACATCATTCTATTGTATTTCACCTCGATTCATTTTAACGGCAGATCTAGTAACTGATAATCTGTTTTATGAATTCGGCACAAAATTAACACACAAAATGCTGCGAAACGATACTGATGTAATGATGAGTAATACAGCTGTAAAAATCGAACAGTGAATGGATGTGTTTGATACTCTTTGGTATTGATAATACCTGCCCTCTCTATAAAATGCTTGTATTTTCAAGACAGAACGTAAAATACCAGTCTATTTTTCTACATGGAAGACACCGACTTCTCTTGTATCAAACAATGGTGCTGTAGATTCATTGAAGTTTCTTGAAATAGAAAGAAAAAAAATCCATCTAGGATATAACATAGTTTAGGACCAATTTATTACTGTTGAATTTTATTTATTTACCGTCATTTATTATTCACATATTTATTCAGGTACTGTCATTGTCCAAGATTTACTTATTTATTTAAGAATTATCATTGATAATAATGGGTTCTCTAAACATCGTTGTTTATGACACACTTATTCGTTCATGAAATATTCTTAATAGGACCATCATATTCACTTAGGACTTATCACTGTTAGGGACCGATCCATTCCCCAATGAATCATCACTGTCCAGGAATCATGTCTTCATTTGGAAATAGGGGCCATTCTTCATTTATTTCCCTTGATTCCTCTCCAATACTATATTGGTCCTGATAAAGTGATTACTTCTTTTTTATCCTTAGTATTCTCGCTACACAGATATGTTCTTTTGATGATATTTCATCTCCACTTAATCTAGTTAAATTGTTTTACCAATCGATATTTATGCATTTTTCTGATGGTTGCCAGCAGAACTTCCCTAAAATTCACATTGGGACCTTGCACATAGTCATATATCCATCTGTAATCATCGCAACATTTTCAAGGGAATCAAGGATAAACTCAGACGAATACAGGTGAAATGGCCGAATTGTTATTCAGTTACCTTTATTCTCTATCTAGCAAGAGAGATGATTTGATTAAAGGAAATACCCCTATCATATTTGTTGAGGACCCACCTATCTTAAGGCATAATAAAGTATGGAACCAGTATATATTGTAGTTATCTTTATCATTTTAAGGCCAGTTGTTTTATTGAGTATTTTATGTTTATGGGATTTAAAACTCTTAAGAGCTAACATATCTATTGAGGAGTTGTTGTAGCTCTGGATCAACGTACTCACGTAAAGTTTATCGTATTTTAGGTCAAACATTGTAATTTAAGACCTTAACCAGAATCAACCACCTTATCTTTTTCGCATTCATCATCGTTTAGAGTACACTTTTTTCATCAAAGGTGAGGTCATCATTAAGGGCCAATATATTCACTCATGGCTTATCGTTGTTGAGGCTCACTTTTTTTTTGTGAACCACTTTATCATCAGTGGCTTATCATTATCTAATAGCCACGTATTTATATTGTACTTACCTTTATTCAACCCTTTCGCAAACGGCAAATTTTAGACCAGATCAAAATGAAAGCATTTTGCAGATAAAAAATTAACAGTTGTAAAAAAGATTATTTTTCTATATGATGGGGTAGAAAACATTGTGGGAAAAGGAGAAAATGCTGGTTACCAGCATTTTCTCCTTTTCTTACAATGTTTTCAAAAGGCTTCTATTACAGACCCGTAAAAACCAGGGATTGTTTGGGAAAGGGTTAAGACTTACTTATTTATTCAAGGATTATCGTTGTTTGTTAATCGCTTAAACGAGTATATCAAAGACTTGTGGCCTTTGGAAATACATTTGTTCATTTAGACTCATTGTTAATTGTTTGAAAACGAAAATTAATTAAAGACTTTTTTTTTTCATAGTTACTAGTACATGCATCTGTTTATTTTTATTTTTTTTTTTTTTTTTAAACCAGCTTCTGTATCGAGAAATATCTCTAATTTTGACCCTCTAAATCATTGAGGACTTATTACCGTTTTTGGTCCCATATCTCCACTGAGTAGATAGGATTGTTCTCTGTTTAAGACCAACTCATACATTTAGGAAGAATCTTTGTTTGCGACTGGCTTATTCATTTCGGACCTTTCTGTTTTCAATTCTTAAAACTTTCTTGTTTGTATAGGGCTCATTAATCAAGATATGTCATTGTTTAGGTTCCATTCATCATTTACGAGTTTTAATTGTTTCAAATAAAAACTCACCCACCTAAATATAACCTCACCTTGTTTATAACTGACTTATTTATTTTATTAAGTAGAATATACTGACAGACAGACCGATGTAGTTGGTGAATTTAGTATATCCATCGGATTTATTTTGACCCATTTTACGAAATCCATGGGGCATGTAAGCTGTCGAAAGATGATTTTCCTGTTGCATTTACTACATTATAACTATTCAATTCAGTTCTATAAACAACTCAGAAAATCATTATAGCAAAGACTATATGTATTTTCCAAGAAAAGTATCGTATCACATTTGTTAAGAGGTTTTGTGATTCATTTGATTGCCTACTTCAGAGACTTAATTCTGCTTTTCACAGAATTGCTTCTCTATACTCAGTGAGAGGTTGTCTTTTAAACCTTTAAAACACAGCACAGTGTTTTTAGGAAATCTGAGAAAATACAAACCTGGTGAAAACATTATGGCAAAAAGGAGAAAATGCTGTTAACCAGCATTTCCCCCTTTCCCTCAACGTTTTCTACGCTTTTATAGAAAAAAAAAACATCATTTTACCTGAATTTACCTTGACAAATGCTTCAAATTAGGTAAGTCATTTTGTCACTTGGTAAAGAGTGGACTCAACCATTACAGCAGGCAAGTGCTTTTATCTTATAACAGACCCATTTTGAGAATTTTATGACCGAAGAAAAAAAGTCGCTCATCAACCGCTCATATGTGAACTTTAGGTCATTTCGAGCATCCAAATCTCACAAAGATATTTTCAAAAAAGTCAACTGCAGATGTGTTTCGGATGAAAAGGATCTAATCATTTTTACAAACATTCTCAGTCATATCCTCAATGGTTTTCTAAATTTGAAAGTAATGCTCTTATTGGTTGAACTGTATGTTTTGGCCAATAAGGAATTGTGTTTCTTTCTAAAGATAGAATTATATTTAACCGCACAATTGGGATGATAGGTGATACGGCCCCTAGGTTTTGTCGAAAAAGCACACATGGAATGGATTTGGAAAAAGGGGAAACCGGATACTGTGTTGGGAAAAAAAACTGTTAACATCACTTTGTCACTTTGGCTTGCGAAGATGGGGAACGGAGAAAACGCTTGTAACAGCAGAACCCTTTCCAGGACAAATTTCATCAATCATTTAATTTGTAGTATGTTAATGCTTTCTGTTTTGACCAGTTTAAAATTCGTTCGACTGTTAAAGGTGTAAAGTCACCTAATGACACAGAAAAAAAAGAAGAAAAAATCATACATGGCAAAGAATAAACGAGAGTGATAAATTCATTCATATTATCCAATATTTCGAATATTTCCACAGTTTGGCTAAAGGATTGATTATTAGCTCAGCTGAGCACAGTGTGCTTAACAGGAGCTTTTAGGATCACCCGGTGTCCGTCGTCCGTCGTGCGTCGTCAACAATTCTTTAAACATAAACTCATCCTAAACCGCTGAGCCTATTTGGACCAAACTTGGCTGGAATGTTCCTTGGGATGTCCTCTTTGAAAAGTGATCACAGAATTTGATTCCGTCAAAAATTCTGATTGCCATGGCAACCAAATGGAATTTTCTAAGAAATTCTTTAAAAATCTTCTCTGAAACCGTTGGCCAGATTTTAAAATAATTTCACAGAGATGTTCTTTTGGTGACTCTTCAAAAATTGTTCGCGAAATTTTGATCCGTCTAGAAACATGGCTCTGGTGAATGGGGGCTACTTGCAGTATACAGAAATGAAGAAATTTTTAAAAATTATTCTTCTCTGAAACAGCTAGTCAGATTTTGAAATAGTTTCACAGAAATGTTCCTTGAATGACCCATTTAAAAAGTTGTTCGCGAAAATTTGATCCGTCTAGAACCATGGCTCTAGTGAATGGGGACTACTTGCACTACAGGAAAATTAAGAAATTCTTAAAAATTCTTCTTCTCTGAAACCCCTGATCAGATTTTGAAATTATACACAGATGTTCCTTGGGTGACCCTTTTCAAAAATAGTTCGTGAAATTTTTTTTCGTCAAGAAACATGGCTCTGGTGAATGGGGGCTACTTGCACTATATGGAAATGAAGAAATTCTTGAACATTCTTCTTCTCTGAAACCAGTTGTCAGATTTTAAAATAATTTTACAGCAATTTTCCTTGGGTGACCCTTTTCAAAACCTTTTCCCAAATATTGATCAGTCAAGAAACATGGCTCTGGTGAATGGGGGCTACTTGCACTATAAGGACATGAAGGAATTCTTGAAAATTCTTCTTCTCTGAAACGGCTGGTCAGATTTTAAAATATTTTCACAGAGATGTTCCTTGGGTGACCCTTTTCAAAAATTGTTCGCGAAATTTTGATCCATCAGGAAACATGGCTCTGGTGAATGGGGGCTACTTGCACTATACAGAAATTAAGACACTCCTAAAAATTATTTTCTGAAACTGCTGGCCAGATTTTGAAAGGACTTTTACGGATGACCTTTTGAAAATTGCTTGGCAAAATAATGATTTTGTTTCCAGTGTTTCAATACCGAAAAGAATGGCCCTCTCAAGAATTCAGGTGAGCGATCCAGGGCGATCTTGGCCCTCTTGTTGTTTTTTTACGAACCGCCTTTATCTATTGTCACATATACTGGTAACTGTACAGAAATCTGTATACTTCGATAGACGGTAATAAATTTCAACTAAAGTGATTGATATCTCAGCAACTGCACTTTTTCGGTTGACAGTTGTTGAAGGGCAGACGCAGTGCTAGAAGGAGAAACATGAAATATTTTAACTATTGTAGTAATCACTTATTGACAAGCTATCTTTGGAACTTGTTGTTGAATTAGCAGCTGTCAATTTAATGGGCATTACGTTATTGAAAGTTAACAAAACGTGAAATATACCAGGGTTCGTGTCATTTTCTAACTGACAGCCACTGAATCAAGTTAATAAAGTGGATTGCGGAAGAATTGGTTGAACGAGAGTTGTTTGTTGATAGTTGCGTTTGATATATAGCCGTGGACGGTGATGATTAGTACAAGTGTTATGTTGAAAAAAGTTCAAATCAGCTAAATAGATGATGCCAATTAAGTAGCAATGCTCCAAGACCACTATGTTCTCCTTATGTACATATATTCTGACGTTGATTTTTCAAAAATGGCTACGGAACTTATGAACAGTTTTGACACAAATTTATTCAGGCCATGAAAGAAGACTGCAATTGAGTGATTGAAAAAATACATATATATATAATGTTACCGCCCTCGGCGCCTTGGCCCAGCTAGGTACCCGGTTGTTATCTGTTCATCATACTAATTCTGGCTATTGATCTAAAGTTCCTTGATCACTATTTTATCACACAACCTCCCTTAGTTTCAGTGTAATATACCCAAAACGAATTTTCTTATCTTAAACACGTTTGCTATCACATTTGTGTGATGTTATTTTTGACGTCATTTTGTAGATATTACATAGAAATGAATGGGTCTTATGGATATCACCGCGGGTGCATTTGTGAATGTTTTTGCATCACTTAATCTATATTGTGTAAAATGCCGTTACGTGATAAAAAGAATCTGACATTCGAGGTCATTTGAGAGAAAACTTTATTAAATTCGTCAAGGAAAATGTTATTAAGCTCGCCAATGGCTCGCTTAATAACATTTCCTAAGACTCGTTTAATAAAATCTTATCTCAAAAGCCCACTCATGTCAGATTCTATATTTCTCAAACTATATGTACATTATCTTGTTTGCTTCAAGTCAGCACTCTCCTTCAACCAGTATCTTAATCAGTATTCCTTTGTATTCATATATTTGCCTTTGCATTACTTCACCCTTTACCCCATACGGCATTTCTATGGTATCTCTAATTGACCCTAAATGACAGCAAGGATGAAGCCATTTCTTATGTGTATATGACACCTTCCGACAGCATAGAAAACATTGTGACAAAAGGTGAAATTGCTCGTGACGAGCAATTTCAGCTTTTGTCACAATGTTTTCCAAAGGCTCCTACGCAATGCGTAGAATTGAGTACTTATGGAGTAAAGGGTTAAGGCCGCAGAATGACATCATATTCGTCTACCATTTTGTATTGCATTGTGTTTTGTATTGTACAAGACGATGTGCATAGGTATTGTGCGATTCTTATTCAGTTCTGTATTCCCTTGAATACAAGAATCCTAGTTTTTGTACATTTTTTTGGTTTGCATTAGTTTTCCAAGGTAGTTCCAAGCAATGTGTGCAGAAAAAACTGCCCCAGGGAAGCTTAAGAAAGATCATAAAAGAGAGATAACACGGCAAAATGTTATATGGTTCAATTTTTTTGAAAAACGATAAAACTTTATCTGCAACAAGGTATTGTCCCCTTTCCCTTTTTCTTCTTTCCGAAGGATGCTGTCGAATCTTTAAAAAATAAAACTATTTTTGTTGAATGTCTTCAAAGGGGAAAAGAAACACCCTGCACTGGCGGATCCAGGGGGGTGGGGGTTCGGACGAACCGCCCTAAATTTCCAGATTTTTCCCACAATGTAATTTACTCTTGAATTGTAATCCGAGACAAATCCCAGCTTTTTGCCAGCATTTAGTAACGTACAAATGCTTTCAATTTGGCTATATCTAAAATTTTGCCGTTTGGCGAAATGATGAAGTCGACTACTGCAAGCTTGATTCAGATAGATAAGACTTAAATCTTTACTAGATGAAAAAAATTTAAACCTGTCCAAATCGAAATAATGTGCTGACGGTAAATTAGAAGTTGCTGAAAAAATATCAGTGGTTTTTGAAAGGGTAGAAAGCTTTCAGAGAAAAAGAGGAAATGCTGGTTCTCAGTCTTTTCTCCTTTTTGTCTACGCTAAAGCTATTCTATAGGGCTGTGAATAAACGGGATTGTGTTTTAAAGGGTTTGTACAAAAGAGATTGTTTGTGTTGATAGGTAAAAAGCTTTTAACTTTGAGTGCCTTAACCCCACCCAAACCCCCGAAAAATATTATTTGAAGATCTAAATCGCAGGAAAAAAAACAGTCACTAGTCTATTATTGTCACTTGGTTTCCTTAAAATGTGGGACAATGCAGTTGGAACGTGAACAGAATGTATGGTCTGGTCATAATCTATATCGTTCGGGAAAAAAAGCAGCCAGTACAGTTGATGCATTTTATCTTAACTCTTTACCACACGAGAAAATTTTAGACTGGTCCAAATTGAAAGCATTTGCAGACGACAAAATAAAAGTGATTGAAAATTTGAAATTTGTTTTCTGAAGGGTAGAAAACATTGTGGGAAAAGGAGAAAATGCTGGTTACCAGCATTTTCTCCTTTTCCCACAATGTTTTCTAAAGGCTTCTTTCTCAGGGTGTCAAAAGTAGGGATTGTGTGGTAATGGGTTAAGGGTAAAATGTCTCTTGTATTGATTTGATCTGTATCTATATTGTAACATTCAGTTAACCAGACTGTTTTCCCGGGATCATGTAAAAGCGGTCTCAATCATCTATTAATTACAAAGTTCTCTATCAACACAATATATCGCAGTGTTCCATTAAACATTCATAATTCTCTAAAATTCCATTGAAAATACCCTTTACTTTTCAATAAACATTTCCAAATTATCTTTTTTCCCCAGAAAGCCAGCGAGAATAGTATACGTCGGCATTGTCTGAGAAGCAATTTTAAGCATCTTTGTCGTGTTGGTATGTAAGGACCACAATGGAAATAAGGGGATTCTTTCCCTTTTTAGTGATATCTTTGATTCCGATGTGCCTAATATGGTTCTATGCATTTCCGTAATATTCAACTTCATTTAAATATGTCGTGTACCACTGTTAACCCTTTCCTCCATAAGGCATTCCTATGGCATCTCTAATTGACCCTAAATAACGACAAGGATGAAGCCGTTCCTTATGAGTAAATGACACCTTTTGATAGCATAGAAAACATTGTGACAAAAGGTGAAATTGCTCGTCACGAGCAATTTCACCTTTTGCCACAATGTTTTCCAAAGGCTCCTACAAGCAATGCGTAGAAATGAGTATCTATGGAGTAAAGGGTTAAAACCTATGATGTAAAGTCAGTGTTAAATAAAGATATCGCCAAAAGTGAATTTGGTATAAAGCCGGAAGTGTAGAACATTGTACCAACAACTAAATTGATTCCCACGAGGGAAAATTGTAAACCCTGAAACCATACGTGAAATTTGGTTATTGCTATCTGTAATTTGTCTATTCTTTTTTTTTATACCAGAAGGAAATTTTATCTAAAGTTCGGTGATGTACTTCAATATCTATACTCGCATATACATGCAAATGTACGGAGTACAATTACGATGTAATTAGAAACGTCTCTTTATATTTGACTTTTTACCGACCATTTGATAAAGATCTATTGACTTACTGTATTCTCGACTTTTTCCTTAGAAATAGATTATGAATTATTATTATTATTATCATTATTATTATTATTATTATTACTATATTTTTTTAAATCAAATATATGTATTCATTTATTTATCTATTTATCAAATCTATTTATCTATTTATTTATCACGATTTTTTTAACATCTAGATACGTGTATAATATTTAGGAGAAAAAAATAGTAATTGGTTAATATACAGTCTTTCATTTATTCTTCAAAGTTTTTATTTCACCTGTTGCATATGGAATACAACCATGTCTTTACCTTTAAAGGCCGTGTTTAAACTATCCATTTATTTTCATGTCTCTGACCTTCCCTTTGGAAGTTATTATTTTATCTGTAGTGCACATGCCTGATAACATATAAACGTTTTAATGATAAAAGAAAATTGACAACCGGTTTTAATTATCCAAATATAGAGCTTTCGCCAGAATAAAAAGCTCACCGTATTGATCAATGTAAATCCAAGATCAGACTGCATGCCTTATAACTCTTAAAAGGCAAGGGGTTCATTCAGTTTTAGCCCTTTACCAAACAATCCCTGGTTTTGACGACCCTCAGAAGGAAGCCTTTAGAAAACATTGTGGGGAAAGGAGAAAATGCTGGTAACCAGCATTTTCTCCTTTTCCCACAATGTTTTCTACCCTTCACAAAACAAATTTCAAATTTTCAGTCACTTTTATTTTGTCGTCTGCAAATGCTTTCGATTTGGGCAAGCCTAAAATAATGTCGTTTGATAATGAGTTAAAAGGCAAAGGGTTAATTCAGTATTAACCCTTTACTAAACAATTCCTGGTTTTTACGACCTTGAGATAGAAGCCTTTTGAAAACATGGTAGGAAAAAGGAGAAAATGCTGGTAACCAGCATTTTCTCTTTTCCCACAATATTTTTTATCCTGCTGGAAACGAATTTCAAATTTTGAATTTCGTTTATTTTGTCGTCTGCAGGTGCTTTTAATTTGGACAAGCCTAAAATTTTGTCGTTTGGTAAAGAGTTAAAGTCTTTCAACGCCAAATTATACCCTTGACATCTTTCTGTGCCTGAACATATAATTATGCACCCCTTCGAAGAAGTGGGGGTATATTGCTTTGCACTCGTCGGTCGGTCGGTCCGTCGGTCGGTCGGTCCGTAGACCACATTTTTGTCCGGAGCATAACTCAAAAAGTAGTTCAGGTATCATCTTGAAACTTCATAGGTGGATAGATCTCATTAAGGAGAAGTGCAGTGCACAAGTACCATAACTCTGCCATCATATTTTTGGAGTTATTGCCCTTTGCTGATTTTCATACTAAATTTTTGTCCGGAGCATAATTCAAAAAGTATTTCAGGTATCATCTTGAAACTACATAGGTGGATAGATCTCATTAAGGAGAAGTGCAATGCACAAGTACCATAACCCTGCCCATCATATTTTTGGAGTTATTGCCCTTTGTTGATTTTCATACTTAATTTTTGTCCGGAGCATAACTCAAAAAGTATTTCAGGTATCACCTTGAAACCTCATAGGTGGATATATCTCATTAAGGAGAAGTGCAGTTCACAAGAATCATAACTCTGCCCATCATATTTTGAACTTAACAGTTTATAATCACATGTTATATTTAGAATTGGATGCCATTAGGGGGGGCATACATGTTTCACAAACATCTCTTGTTCACTTATACCCGGGAAAGATTTCGTGTTAGAAGCTTGACTACGCCAATGGACCACGTGAAAACAAGACCAGAATGCTTGTTCTGTGCAGTTTGATCGGGATCTGTGATGTCCGCAGAACCCCATTTTTCACATATGGAGTGGAAATGGTTAAAGTCTAAATAAATGTAGCCTAAAGTTGCGTAAAAAGGCCGGTTTTGTCATAATATCTCGTAGAAGTTTGAAGTTGTAGATTCAGAATCAGACTGCACAGAAACTGCAGTCTTATTTTGATTTAGATAGCTGCAATCATAAGACATATATCGGCCGTATTTACTGGCTTTTTACAAACACAAATTTTAACAGCTTTATTAAATTTGGGATACCACCATTATCAATAAGAAAGTTTCGTATAAATATCTTTTTTTTTTTCATTAAAAAAACTTGCTCTGTATCGAAATATTGAAAAAGGGAAGAAAAGACGGTTGAATGTAAATGTTTTATTTCTAAATTGTAGACTTTTCTGCTGGTGCTTGGAAATATACGATGCCTTACGTATCGTACATAAAGCATAAAGTACCGGGGTCTGTATTTACCAACCGTTCTTTATTTCATTCTATATTTAATAACAGATTTATACAGTAACAAATTTTCAGATTTGTTAAACCAATCAGATATTTTGTATATATAGATCAGATATATATTGTAATTTAGACAAATCTTGAAAATACGTAAATGCGGAAGAGTGAAAAGATTGTTGCAAATGGAGAGATTGCTCGTTGATAGTTATTTCCACCACCCCCCCCCCCCCCCCTTTACCCTTCGTCCTCCCAATGTTTTGCATTCATGGTCTGTTTCCGACACAGAAAGTCGCATGCAAAAGGGAGTAAGTAAATATTACCCCGATCTGTAATCAAAGGAACCATCTGTGCTTTCTTATATTATCAGCGACTGATTGTCACCTAACAGACAGAAAAACTGTCATCATTGATCAATAACCAATCAATATCGATCAATAATCATTAATATTCTGATTGGCCAGTATCTGGACCTCAAATTGGTTTTGTACACGACATACAATTTACCTTTTATGACCTGTTGAGACACTTGGCTGTGTCCAAATGGGTTTTTTCTTTATTGTCTATCTTATCAAGGTGCTTGTCAATGTATTTTGACGTATTAAACTCTATCCCAATAATCCCTTGTTTTCACGACCCTGACAAAGAGGTCTTTTGAAAACATTGTAGGAAAAGGAGAAAATGCTGGTAACCAGCATTTTCTCCTTTTCCCACAATGTTTTCTGTCCTATCAAAGACTAATTTCATTTTAGCCACGTTTTATATTTTTGTATGCAAATGTTTTCAATTTTGGCAAGTCCAAAATTTTGTCGTTTGTAAACTCTTTACTAGATGACAATTTTAGGCTTGTCAAAATTTAAAGCAGTTGCAGACGACAACTATTGTGGCTTAAATTATGGAAATTGTTTCTGAAAAGCCAGAAAATAGTGTTGTAAACGGAAAAAAAATGCTGGTCACCAACATTTTCTTCTTTTCCCAAATGCTTTCGAAGGCTTTCTTCCTCAGGGTTGTTAAAAAAGGATGGCAATTTGCATAAAAAAAATAGAAATTGATTGTAATTCAAGTAATTCTTTCCTGCGCTTTTTTTGTTTCAAAGTCAATAATTTTCCGTAAGCCAATCACTTTTTTATTGTAATAGTTTGACAGTTTCTTCGACGCATATATCACACTAAAAGCCAAGTATAATTCAAGTAGATTTTGAGTAGAATTTGTGTAAAGTAAAGATTGTGATCAGACTACTAAAGAAAGGAAAAAAAAAACTTGTGGGCTATTTTTGAGAAATTTTAAAAATTTGCATGTAAATCGCTAAAGTTTAGTCAATTCACCGCAATGAACATGTTCAAATTAGGTAGGACCAATAAAAGGGGAAGGCTTTGGATTTCAAATTTAATTTTGTCATGCTCTTGCGAGAAAGGGGCTTAGTGCAGTTCCGTGATCCATCTGGTACAAAGCAAGCCATCATATACTTATGGATCCGTAATGTCTTTGGTTTTGTTTTTGTTTGTTTGTTTGTTTTAATAGCCGACATATTCACGAGATTGGTCCTTGTACATACAGAAAATTATCAATAGCGAAAAGTTTCTACCCAAGTCAGCCGGCGCGGACTGCGTGGGCTGACCATGTTCAAAACTTTTTCGCAAATGCATTAAGCCCCCTTTTCCAAGAGCATGGCTCAAATATTTATTGTATAGATCAACTGATTATGGGATTATTGTTAGTAAAAGCAATTTTAGGCTGTAGTATGTCTAATCATTTCAGCCAAAGCGCTCTTCCTTTTGTCCTATGACAAGAAGACATTTAAATATGTGAAAGACATGTAAGGCTTACTAGCAATTTCTCGGTCGACAAAATGCTAACGTCATCATTTGACCATTTAACAAAAATCTCGGATTTTAACGGACACGAGGAAGAAATTAATTGAAAATTTAGTTGAACGGTAGCAATTAGGGCATAAGACAAGCTTTTTTAAAACATTGTGAGAAAAATAGAAAATGCCGCTAACCAGTATTTTCTTCTTTCCCATAATGCTTTCTACCGTTTCCCACTTCCTTGGAGGTCTGAAAGTAGATTTCATGTACATTAAAGACGATATTTGCCAACGTTTAGCAACACTGAACGAGTAGTGTGTATCCAAGATACAACTGCACGTTCTGTGCATTCTGGTCTTCATATATGTCACCCCTAAAAATATTGAAGAAAAAGAGAGTTAAGCACAGCTGCAGTAAAACGGTAAAAAGTCAGCAAATAGAAAAAGCCATTGAACTATTGCATGTGAAACAGTTGAAGAAACGTCATAAATGTAACATAAATGTTTTTCAGGCTATCAAAAACTTATAAAACTTTATTATAAAATTGCTTCTTACCAATGGTTAGGTCCACTTAAAAAAGAGACAAAAGTCTCCTTTGATTAACTTCCAAAATTTCCTTCCATAAATCCACCTTTGTTTTTCGGTTCTTTTCCAGTTACTACATTTACATCGAATTTATGAATCTATAAATACGAGTTTCATGCACGCGAAACCTTTCCTGTTATTTAGCAACTTTCATACTTTATAGATCACTTGCTAAATTATTAAACAACTCATAAGATGTATTTGTGTTTTACAATTGCAACTTTTCAAATATAGATCCAATATTTTCACGACCTAGTAGTTCTTATCTGAGAAACGAATGGTCACTACAACTTTCCCTAAAGTACAAAAAGTTTGCATTAGGTGGTCTTAACACAGCATCAATATGAGAACGCAGAGTGCGCATTGATACAACTATGTTAATACGCGCTGTAATATAGTTCACTCCTTTAATTAAAGACTTGATGTAAATGTCAATTTACATGGGACAAGTTGATCCAACAGGAGAAAAAAAGTAAACCCACGCAACAGGCTAGAGACACACCTGGTACCAGTATGAACTCTTTAGTTATCAGATACAAGCTTTTTGTTCTCGGGAACGGAGGAGAGTCGACGTGCAATTTTCGATATCCGATAATACTTTAATAGTTCCAGCATATAAGTGACTGGACCAAACTTAGTGTAAATTTCGTCATAATTTATGGGATTTCCTGTCACAACAAGTGCATTTACATAAATTGTATTTCTCATAATTCATAGAGGATAATCAACTGGATGTTTTTGATATGAAAAATATATCACGAGGATGCGTTGTTAGGCGTTGAAAAAACGAGTGCGCAGCACGAGTTTTTTTAACGCCTTAATACGCGTCCGAGTGAGATATTTTTCATATCAAAAATAACCAGTTGATTATTCTATTTATTATATACCTTATTAACATCATTATTTGTAATTTTGCGTTTGAAAGTCGAAAAAAATGTAGTCGAAAAAAAAAAGTAGTTCCCAAATTACGGTAGGAAGTGAAAGTGAAAGTTGATAACGTCACTAGTGATGATATCAAAATTTATTACACTGGGAAATTTCAGGATTTCACTGCTAGGTATATAATAAACTAAATTTTCAACCTATTGTTGTTGTTCTTTTTGTTGTAAAGTAGTTATTTATGTCCACCAGTTAATCTAAATGATCGTATTTATTTTGATTTCTTTTTTGTATGCTCGTCGTAACATTTGAATAAAAAATGTATGGATAGTGGTAAATATGAACCATGCTCTGCCAAACAGGGATATAGAGCATCTGCAAAAAGTATGGACCCATGTGAGACTGCGCGATAATCGCAAACCTTATTACTATAAGTAAATTGTCTGTCTGTCCAAGGACTACGCTACGGCTATCGTACACAATAGAACTGTAAACTGTCACACTTCCCCCCGAACTTTTCCAGACATAATGACCTGGTTAACCCTCACACTGCTGAAAAATTTACGGGAATTTTCCAGCTAGAAGTAAAAACCCCGATACATTTGATCCGTGCTCTGAAGAAAAGGCGACTAAATGCATGCGCAAAAAGTATCAAACCATGTCAGCTACGGAGTCCGCGCAGGCTGACATTGTTCGAAACCCGTTGCTATCGATAAATTTTCTGCGTGCAGAGCTCCAGATAGAGGGAGTATTAAAAGTATTAATTATTCTCCACTAAATCCTATGTTATGGGTACTCGTTAGAATCGTCTCATCGAGACAATTCTAAGGAGTACCCACAACAAAGGGTTTGGAAGAGAGAAAATGGATTTAGAATACCATCACCCCCTCTTATCACACTGCAGTCTAATCTTGATCTTGAGTGTCAGAGAAAAAGCTAATTTAGCTGCAAATAGCAGCCTTATGGCTGAGAATTTTACCTTGAGTGCGAGATGCTACGTATAGCTATGTACGAGGGACAGAGTATGTCCGTCACCTCAACGTTCTTGCCTTCGATTTGGTGTCATTCACGTGTGTGTAATCAGCTTCTTTTGCACCATTTTTTAAATGAGTATCTATTCAGTTATTTGTTTGAAGAATAATACCTTATAGCTTATGTTTGAGTGTTTACTATTTCCATTTTTATGTTGCTTTGTAGTATCTCAGTGCCCAGCTTATTTTCCTTTTCCCATAATGTTTTCTTGCCTTCGATTGGGTGTCATTCACGTGTGGGTAATCAGCTTCTATTGCACCATATTTTAAATAATTCATTCAGTTACATTTGTTTGAAGAATAAGACCTTACAGACTTATGTTTTGAGTGTTTACTGTTTCCATTTTTATGTTGCTTGGTAGTATTATAGTACCCAGCTTATTTTCCTTTTCCCACGGTGTTTTCTGTGTCTTTACACACAAGTCCTGTCAGTTTAACCATAATTCTCGTATTATCCGCAAATTCTTTGAAAGGGGACATTTTTAAAAAGTTGTTATGGGGTAAAGAGTTAAACCACGTCTTCGCTGTTCCCTATTCTGTTGATGTTCTCTGAACGCCTACTAGATCCAATCCTCCCTTTGAGCCTGGGTCTTTCAGGTCTTCATTTGGCAAGGCACGCTATGCTATTGATGAGGGAAGCACAAGTATCTCCTTTATGCATTATGCCAAGCAAGTCATCACTTAATCATGAATCAATTAAGCCCATTTTGACAAACAGCTGAAGATAATTATGTGTTAGAACAGTCCTTGGGCATGCAGAAAATATATAAATAGCAAAAAGTAACGACTCATGTCAGCCTGCGCGGACTGCGCAGGCTGACATGAGTCGATACTTTTTGCGGATGCATTTATCACCCTTTTCAAAGAGCATGGCTGAATCTACATTCTTTGACATGCAAACCGAGTACCTGAAACAAAATGCCTCAACCAATAATACGGTTCGTCTTAAAAATTAGTCAGGCTAATTTAAAGAATCTTGGTGAAGAGGGGGCGGTTATGGTCAGACTGAAGTTATATGACGCACCTTTTGATCGCATGAAGTCAATCCTGTCTTGGTTCCTTCAATGGTTCCCTTACGAAAAAATTTTTCTATATGTCAACCGATCATTTCACCTCAGATTCAGCTGCTTGTAAGACAAAATGACTTATTCCATTATAATATGGCCTGCAACACGCGTAAAGGGGCATTTGGATATTTGTGTAAAGTGTCGTCTCGGATCAGCCTGCGCAGTCCGAGCAGGCTAATCCAAGACGGCACTTTGCGTGTACGTTAGATTGTGTTGGTCAATAGACTTGCCTAAAACAGAAAATTACATAAAACAGAGATTTTCGTTTCGGATTAGCCTGCACGGACTTTGCAGGCTGATGTGAGACGACAGTGTACGCAAATTCCCGAATGCCTCTTTTCCCAACCCAATTATGATGATTGCTTGCTTACTTGCTTTGATGCATCAGGGAGGTGTAGCTTAGCTTAGGCCTATCCGTCTGAATCACAGAAATAGCATGTCTCAGTCAATTAGGTGGCTAATTATCGAATGAGGACAGAGTTACACAATGTTTCGGTGAAAACAGCCCCTAACGATCCAGGTGAAGCTACGCACCTTTTGTTCGCATAAAGTCGATCACCTCTGTGTAACATCAATGGGTCCCTTATGGCAGACTGGGCCACTTGACGTAACGACTGATGCAATTATTGTAACATTACTTCATCAAACATTTAGAACCATTCGAACACTCAAGGGCATTATCAGAAGAAACAATTTGAAGTCCCCCAGGACTCATTGCTAAATACAATATCCGAAATTCAATAAGAGCGAGTACAACACTGACACGAAATCCCATGACATCTGTCACCGGTTTCACTTCCGGTTCTGTATCTTGATGTCACTGTCTTTAAGACGATTTTATTTAAGTTGATGCCTCAAAATTTCATTCTCATTTAATAAACTCTGTTGTGCTTTCAACACATTACCGCCTGCTGTCATTTTATAGCAGTTTGATATGATAATGACAAAAGGAGTAAAAACACGTGGGCATTTTATATTTTTGACGCAATTTTATCCTAAATAAAATCCTAACGTATGAGAACGTACCCTGCAACATCCCCCCTCCCTCGAAATATGACTAAAACAGTATAGAAACGGTTTCATAATCATATGTAGTCACAATAATAGAGGTATTGTCTGGGGTTTCTTTGCTGTCTGTGTAGTAATTCAGCTTGTATAGCTTATATCATTAGTCAATGATAATTAACTAATTTTATTACAAGCTCAGCTTTTCGATTTTTCTTTTCTCAGTTCTCACTCGGGCCTACTAAGAGCTGCTGAGGTCAAGACAGACAACAATCGAATTACGTTTATTGGTCCTAGATTTAACGATGAAGTATAGTTTGCAATTTCGCTGAGCGCATAAAACTCGTTACAAGCTGTAGTTACGAGGTTTTGGAGGTACACCGACGACATGCGAAATAATACGCGTGTATAAACTTTTTACTCAGTTCTTGACAGAATTTCTGTTACATCATGGAGACAGCTCGCGAATTTATGCATTTCTGGGTTTCAAAGGTATCCCCGAACTGTAGGTTTACAGGGACTTGTTCACCGGCATTTCAGTATATAATCATCGCCGCCAGTGGGTATCGAACCAGGATTTTCTTACAACAGAAAATCGAACACCTTGATCACTCAGCCACGAGGGCAACTCCCACGTCAATTTATAACGCTTTTGACTGGCTTTAGTCAGATCTCTCGAGGGACTCAATGTATTTTATATAATTATATTTCCAATGGACTTGAATAGTTTTTGATGGTTTTGTGGTAGACTATCAGAATATCATTATTCCTGTGTGTAAAAAATATTTCTTCTGTGAAAAGACAGTTTGATGCATCTGTAAAAAGCATCTTATTCAGTCGGTTTGTAGACATAATTGATTTTATGGATTCATGTATATGATGGTTATATATGGTGTGCAACACACGAAAAGGGACATTCGGACATCTGCGTAAAGTGTCGTCTCGGATCAGCCTGCGCAGTCCGCGCAGGCTAATCCGAGACGGCACTTTCCGTTTTAATGCCATTTTCTGTTTTGCGCATGTCTACTGTAGCACAAAATCTAATGTAGTCGTAAAGTGCCGTCTCGGATTAGCCTGCGCGGACTGCGCAGGCTGATCCGAGACGACACTTTACGCAGATGTCCGAATGTCCTTTTTCGCGTGTTGCACACCATATAGTTGGCCAGCCACACGCGGAAAGGGGCATTCGGACATTTGCGTAAAGTGTCATCTCAGATCAGCCTGCGCAGTCCGAATGCCCCTGTTCGTGTGTTGCATGCCAATGATGACTTGCTTGGTATAAATCATCATAGACATGCTCGAAACTCCACAGCAGAGCAACGCTTATAAAATATAATACACGCGAAAAGGGACATACGGACATTTGCGTAAAGTGTCGTCTCGGATCAGCCTGCGCATGCTGATCTGAGACGGCATTTTCCGTTTTATGATTTTTTAGCTCCACTGGCCGAAGGCCAGCGAGCTATTGTCATGGCGTCATGTCCGTCGTGCGTCCGTCCGTCCGTCCGTTCGTCCGTCCGTCCGGCCGTTCGCCCGTGCATGCGTCCGTAAACTTTTTCTTTAAAAAACTTCTCCTCAGAAACTTTTGACTGGATTTTTACCAAATTTCACAGGAATGTTCCTTAGGTGGTCCTCTTTCAAATTCCTGCAAATAATTGTGTTCCATAAAGAATTCTGGCAACCAAAGTAAAAAACCTTTAAAAATCTTCTCCTCCCAAACCGCTAATTTGATAGCATTATTTTTTTGCAGGAATGTTCTTTAGATAGAGGTCTACAGAATTCCTTATAAAAAAAAGATCCGTCAAAAAACATGGCTTTTATGGGAGACTCATTTTCCTTGTATGGAATAAAGTAGAATCTTTGAAAAATTAAATTTCTTCTCTAAAACTACTTGTTTTGATTTCATTGTTGTATTGCAGGTTAGTTCCTATGGTGGTAAGTCTTTACCATACAATCTTGACTTTTAACTACCCTAAAGAAGAAGTTTTTAGAAAACACTCTTGGAAAAGGAGAAAATTATGGTAATCAGCATTTTCTCCTTTTCCCTCAGTGTTTTCTACTCTATCAAAGAGAGAAATCATCATTTCATCAATGTTTAATTTGTTGTCTGCAAATGCTTTCAGTTTGGTCACATCCCAAATTTTGTCGTTTGGTAAAGAGTTAAAGGTGGTTGCTTTATATAATCTATAATCCTTTTCATATAAAACAAGAGAACCTCTGCACTTTGATTAGTTCTGGTAAAGGTTTGTTGACCTACTGGTGACCTGGTACAAAGAGGGACAGGGCTTTACTGTTGTGATAAGGCATTTGTTATCCAGTCAAACTGATCCCTGACAAGGAAGACTTTAGAAAACATTGTGGGAAAAGGAGAAAATGCTGGTAACCTTTCCCCACAATGTTATCTACCCTTCACAAAACAACTTTCAAATTTCCAGTCACTTTTATTTTTTCATCTACAAATGCTTTCCATTTGGACAACCCTAAAATATTGTCGTTTGGTAATAAGTTAACTATAACCAGAAGACAAAATTTTTATAACTGGCCATAATTGAAAGATGTTGCAGACAACATAATAAATCTTCAAATTAGTAAAACTTGTATCAAAAAGGATAGAAATTATTGTGTAAAACTAAGAAAATGCAGATTACTTTTATTTTCTTCTTTTCTCACAATGTTTTTCATCGCTTTTTTTCTTTAGTGACCTAAAATGCAGGAATGAATGGTAATTGTTAAAAACTTCTCTTCACTGTTGCAGAAAAATCAGGCCTGTGGGGCGATACAAGCGCTAAAACGCCTCTAGTTCACTGAGTTATGGCCCTTTCATGAAATTTCTTGTCCGCTCTTTTTCTCATCAACTATTGGACAGATTTGGTTCAAACTACACAAATAGACTCAGTATCAAGCAGAGATGTGCATATCCTATTTTGGTTATTGTTTATTTAGGTGTCATGGAGTTATGGCCCTTTGATGATTCTGGACAAATTTCTTTCAAACTTCATGGATAGACTTTGCACTCAGTAAAGATGTGCATATCATAAATTGTTCTTAGTTAATTAAATAAAATTTCCAAGAGCTAAGCCCTTTTTTGTCGTTCTCTTTATGATGGTGCCCTTGCTGAATTGATGAAAATAAATTATACTTTTGATAGAATACTTTTAACACAGCTGTCCGTCCGTCCGTCGGTCTGTAGCTTTTTGTCCGCTCTATTTCTCATGAACTATTGGACGAATTTTATTCAAACTTCAGTAGACTCAGTATCAAGCAGAGATGTGCATATGAAATGTTGGTTATGGTGCATTGATTTTTCACTGAGTTATGGCCCTTTCATGAAATTTCTTGTCTGCTCCTTTTCTCATCAACTATTGGACAGATTTGGTTCAAACTATACAAATAGACTCAGTATCAAGCAGAGATGTGCATATCCTATTTTGGTTATGGTTTATTCAGGTTTCATGGAGTTATTGCCCTTTGATGATTCAGGACAAATTTCTTTTTTTTTTTGTCTGCTCTATTTCTCAGTATCTACAGGATGGATTTCAGTCAAACTTCATGGGAAGTTTCATTATGAAGTCAAGACGTGCATATTGTAATTTAGTTACAGCTGAATGATTGTCAAAGGAGTTACTGCTTTTTCATGGATGTTTTTGTCTGCTCTGTTTCTCAATAACTGCCGGACAGATTTCAGCCAAACTTAATGGGAAGTTTAATTATGAGGTAAAGATGCGCATATTATAATTTAGTTACAGTTGAATGATTTTCAAAGGAGTTATGGCCCTTTTATGAATTTTTTTTCTCTTCTCAATTTTTCAGTATGTATTGGATGGGTTGCAGTTAAACTTCATGGGAAGTTTAAGCATGAAGCTAAGATGTGCATATTATTATTTGGTTATGGTTGAATGATTTTCAAAGCAATTATGGCTCTTTCATACATTTTTTTGTCCACTCTATTTCTTAATAACTACTCAACAGATTTCAATTGTCAGCTCTATTTCTCAGTATCTACTGGACAGATTCCAGTCAAACTTCATGCGAAATTTCATTATGAAATGAAGATGTATTAGTATAATGTGTTATGGTTGAATTTTCAGTCTGAGGTCAAGATGTGCATATTACAATTTGTTTATGCTTGAATGATTTTCCAATTACTTACGGCCCTTTTATATTTTTTTGTCCACTCCATTTTGCAATAACTGCTTAGCAAATTTCTAACAAACCTCAAAGGAAGTTACCCTATAAAATAAATACATGTATGTGCATATTATAAATTGTTTACAGTTTAATAATTTTCCATTGACCGGTTTCCCTTTATTTCTCTTTTTTTCCAAATAGTCTTTTTTTTTTTTAAATCTTTCTTTTATACTAAACCATGCTGCATTCTGTTACAAAGATATGTTTTGTGACAAGGAGCTGGTGGGGGGTATGATCACGTTTAGTTTATAGCTCTAGTTTTTGCGGTAAAGGCTTTACTATTTACCAGATAAACCCTCGGGTTTTTCAAAACCAGTATTTTCCTCTTTTTACACAGTGTTTTGTATCTTTTCAAAAGAAGGAGCCTTTTGAAAACCTTATGGGAAAAGGAGAAAATGCTGGAAACTCTTTAGCAGACAATTACCATCATTTCAGCTATGGATTAATGCTTTCTCAAACAAATTAGCCCTTGTTTTTACGTGTCTGCAGTACAAGTCTTTTGAAAACACTGTGGGAAAAGCAGAAATTGCTCGCAGTCAGCAATTTCTCCTTTTCCCGCAGTGTTTTCTACCCATTTGGAAAACTTTCTGTCATTTGAACAAGCGTTAAAAAACCATCTCTGTGTTTTATAGAGTTCCCATTGAGAGGATTCTAATGAGTACCCAAAACATAGGGTTTAGAAGAGAAATAATGATTTTAGAACATCATCACTCCCTCTTATCTGGAGCTCTGAATTGGATGGCGACAAGATGATTTTTGGGCCATTGGAGAGCCATTAACTCATTGTCCAGGCTCCGTCATCGTAAGGCGACTGCTTGGTGACCAGCCGGCAGCTGGCACAAAGTCGGAGGGATGTCTGTAAGATGTCAGTACAGGCACCTTCCCATTTGTTGCTGACCGATGTATGTTTATTGGCCACCCTGTGCCTACCTGAACTGAAAAGTGCACGCACACTTGCACAGCATTTCCGAAGAAACTGCCCTCTGGTGCCCATTTGATTTGTGACTGGTTTAGCAAAATGTCTTAAAATTGTAGGCGCCTGGACAATGACTCAAATCTTTGAATCGGCAAAGTTGAAAGAAATAGTCTGCCGCCCATTTTATTTGTGACCTAGGCATTACTGTAGTACGAGTACAGAATGGCAGGAAGACAAGTAAGAATTCTGAATTTTTTTGGACCCTGTACAGGATCTGAAAATTTAGCATCCTGGAATAGAAAGGGTAGAGAACATTAGTGCAATTAACCCTTAGCACACATTCCAGACTTTTAAATGTCTGAAGTAAGAAAGCATTTTAAAACATTGTGGGGAAAGAAAGAACATGCTGGAAGCTAGCATTTTCTCCTGTACAACAATGTTTTCAACCCTGTCATTGCCTATAATCATAAATCAAGCCACATCCAAAATGCAGTTTGCAAATGCTTGCAGTTTTGATGACTCCAAATTTTTGTTGTTTGCTTAAAAGTAAATATGTTATAATTCTCACATGCAATTTCAAAAGACATGCGCTGCGGAGTTTGTGAAGTGCAGCACATGACGATTAGTATTCAATTGTTTCCAGATGTTAGCTATTTACTAAACATCAAAATGTTCGACTTGTCCAAATTAACCTATTACCTTCCTATCCATACTTTTGACAACCCTGAGAAAGAAGCGTTTGGAAAATATTATGGGAAAAGGAAAAACTGCTGATAACCATCATTTACTTTTTTCCTTCAATGTTTTCTACCCTTCACAAAACATATTTCAAATTTTCAGTTACTTTTATGTTGTCATCTGCAAATGCTTCCGATTTGTACAAGCCTAAAATGTTGTTGTTTGGTAATGTCCAAAGAAATTGGATGGTGTAGGTCAGAGTGCATGTTCTAAGTCATCTGATCATGATTTACAAAGGCTCCAAAGGCAGGCAACAAGAGTTGTGAAAGGCACTTTACCCTTTACTAAACAGTCCCTGGTTTTTATGACCCAGAGGAAGAAGCCTTCTGAAAATATTGTGCGAAAAAGAGGAAATGATGGTAACCACCATTTTCTATTTTTCCTACAATGTTTTCCTCTCTTCTAAAGTCAAGTTTCAATTTTTGAGTCATGTTTATTTTGTCGTCTGCAAATGCTTTCAGTTTGGATGGGTCTAAAATTCTGTCATTTGGTAAAGAGTTACGACAAAATAAACATGACCTAAAAAAAATTGAAATTTGTTCTTGAATCTTAGAAAACATTGTGGGAAAAGGAGAAAATGCTGCTTACCAGCCTTTCTCCATTTCTTACGATGTTTTCAAGAGGCTTCTTTTGCAGGGCCGTGAAAATTAGGGATTATTAGGTTAAGAGTTAACCCTTTACTCCATAGATACTCATTTCTACGCATTGCTTGTTGGAGCCTTTGGAAAACATTGTGGCAAAAGGAGAAATTGCTCGTGACGAGCAATTTCACCTTTTGCCACAATGTTTTCTATGCTATCAAAAGATTTCATATACACATAAGAACGGCTTCATCCTTGCTGTTATTTAGGGTCAATTAGAGATACCATAGAAATGCCTTATGAGGTAAAGGGTTAAGGAGAAGGATTATGTAGAAGAATGTTTTGTTAGATGTGTACTTTGTCTCATTATCTTCTGCAAAATAATAAGTGTTTTAGTTTTTCTGCATGCAGACTGTTTAAGAACATTGCATAAAATAGCAATTGCTATTAACAAGAAAATTTTTCTTTGTTTACAATGTTTTTGTGGAATTTGCCGAAAACAATACCACTGAGTTCAATATTGAATTTTGAAGATCATGCATTGTATTTTATGCAAACTGAATGAAATAAACCTAATCGGTCTTATTTTTCTCTGACAAAATGAATTTTTATAGCACATGAAATTTCTAGTGGGAAGGGAAAAAAACATTGTGGGAAAAGGAGAAAATGCCGGTTACCGGCATTTTCTCCTTTTCCCACAATGTTTTCAAATCGGTTGTTTCTTAGGGTCGTTAAAAGTTCGGATTGTGTGGTGAAAGGTTAATGATGGTGATGTGGGAAAGCAGCCAGTAGCGTGGAAAGAATATAGTGCAAAGCACTGGTAAAAGAAACTCCAGGAAAGCATGGATAGGTGCAGTGGCTACTGGGATATAACTGAAATAAAGTTGAAAACAGCTTTAAACACCATTTAATCAGTCACTCAGAAAACAGTGGGAAAATAAGGAAATGCTGGTAACTAGCATTTGCTCCTATTCTTGTCAGACTTTCTATAATTTCATGGAGTTCTGAAGTAAAGGGTGTCCATAAAGTCTTGGCACATGGTCAAAAACGCATGCTTTTTCAAACAAAACAATTTTTAGCTCCACTGGCCAAAGGCCAGCGAGCTATTGTCATGGCGTTGTGTCCGTCGTGCGTCCGTCCGTTCGTCTGTGCGTGCGTCCGTAAACTTTTTCTTCAAAAAACTTCTCCTCAGAAACTAGTCATTGGATTTTTACCAAATTTCACAGGAATGTTCCTTAGGCGGTCCTCTTTTAAATTCCTTCAAATAATTGTGTTCCATGAAGAATTCTGGTTGGCATGGCAACCAAAGTAAAAAACCTTTAAAAATCTTCTCCTCCCCAACCGCTTATTGGATAGCATTATTATTTTGCAGGAATGTTCATTAGATAGAGGTTTATAGAATTCCTTTTTTTAAAAAAAGATCGATCAAAAAACATGGCTTTTATGGGAGACTCATTTTCCTTTTATGGTATAAAGTAAAATCTTTGAAAAATTTCTTCTCTCAAATTATTCGTTGGATTTCATTGTTGTATTGTAGGTAAGTTCCTTTGGTGGCAAGTCTCTACCACACAATCCCAACTTTTAACGATCAAACTTGTAAAACTTCTCTTCACCGTTACAGAAAAATCAGGCCTGTGGAGCGATACAGGCGCTCAAGCGCCTCTAGTTATGTATTGCGGAAGTCTACTGAGGATCAAAATCTAATGTAATCGTAAAGTTCCGTCTCGGATTAGCCTGCGCGGACTGCACAGGCTGATCTGAGACGACACTTTACGCAAATGTTCGAACGCCCCTTTTCGTGTGTTGCAAGCCAATTATAATGTAGACCTTTTTAATTCCTCTAAAACGTAGGGACCTTTTTCGACAGCTAACGATTCAATCCTCTGAAACACAGACATATTATCATCTTATAAGCGTGACTGAATAGGCATACGGAATAGATTCGAGATCAGACTGCACACTCTGTGCAATGTAATTTGACTTATACCTTCGATTTAGTCCTTGTTATCGCCTGATACAGTAAAAGGGTTTTAAACAAAGAACGATACGTTTTCTCTTTGATGGATCAACGTTTCCGTTAACGAAATTACCAAAGTCGCTGATAATCAACACCTGTCGAATTTGATAGAATTTATTACAGACGACAAAATAATGCAACTCAAAATTTAAAATGTCTTTTGGAAAGGTAGAAAACACATCAGCATTTTCTCCTTTACCTACAATGTTTTGAAAGCCTTTTTCTTCAGGGACTTTAGAACTTCGGATTGGCCTGTACGTGGCAAAGGATAAGAACCGTATATTTGCTTGATATGGCCATATGCACAAAGTAATTACCAAACGATAAGCGAAAATGCACTTGCCCACACAAGAAATTATCAAATCAATACCAGAAATACATTTTAGACGCGTCCTTTCATCTTTTCTGATAACATAATGTAGCATACTTACCCGATATCAAATTTTCAAACGGAACTTCTTTGAATCCTTCACTTTTTACCAAACGACAAAATTCTAAACTGGTCCAAATTGAAAGCACTTGCAGACGACAAAATAAATGTAACTCAAAAATTGAAATTTGTTTCTAGCAGAGTTGAAAACATTGTGAGAAAGGAGAAAATGCTACCAGCATTTTCTCCTTTTCTCACAATGTTTTTAAAAGGCTTCTATATCAGGGTCGTAAAAACAGGGATTGTTTGGTAAAGGGTTAGGCAGCTAAGGGCAACTCAATGGCTTTTTGCGGACATTGCAGATTCAGATCAGACTGCACAGAACGTGCAATCTGATTTTGGATCTAGTCTGTCCGATCAGGGGATGTTTTTCTCAAAAATATTATTTAAATAGCAACATCAAGATTTCTTTACCATCGGTTTGGAAAGTTCATTTAATTTATTTAGCAAGATAAGGGTTAACTTTGTGACCCTGAAACATTCCGTTCCGGTCTTATTCCAAAGGTCTTGAGTAAGGTATTACTTGGCTTTTATCAATGATATTCTTTGCAATGTCTAGAGTTCTTCAATTAGAAATATCTCCATCGAAAGTCTACAGATCAGAGCTGATATTCACCAACCATTCTTAAGAACGTTCTTTGTCTTATTCTGCAGAATTTTCTCCATTTGTAAGTAAAACAACTTCTGATTGGCTAAACCATTCGGTTTAGCCAATCAGAAATTGTATTACTTACAAACTTAGAAAATCTTGGAGAATAAGACTAAGAATATTCATAAGAATGGTTGGTGAATACGGACCCAGGATTTCAACACTTTACTCATTTGATGCATTTTAGCGATGATTGTGTCTTTTTTAGCTCACCTGAGCACAACGTGCTCAAGGGGAGCTTTTAGGATCACCCGGTGTCCGTCGTCCGTCGTCCGTCGTGCGTCGTGCGTCGTCCGTCGTGCGTCAGTGCGTCGTGCGTCGTCAACAATTCTTTAAACATCAACTCCTCCTAAACCGCTGGGCGGATTTGGACCAAACTTGGCTGGAATGTTCCTTGGGAGGTCCTCTTTAAAAATTGTTCACAGAATTTGATTCCGTCTAAAACTCTGGTTGCCATGGCAACGAAATGGAATTTTTTAGCAAATTCTTTAAAAATCTTCTTCTCTAAAACCGCTGACCAGATTTTAAAATAATTTCACACAGATGTTCCTTGGGTGACCCTTTTCAAAAATTGTTCGCGAAAATTTGATCCGTCAAGAAACATGGCTCTGGTGAATGGGGGCTTCTTGCACTATACAGAAATGATGAAATTCTTAAAAATTCTTCTTCTCTGAAACCGCTGGCCAGATTTTAAAATAATTTCACACAGATGCTCCTTAGGTGACCCTTTTCAAAAATTGTTCGTGAAATTTTGATCCGTCAAGAAACATGGCTCTGGTGAATGGGGGCTTCTTGCACTGTACAGAAATGAAGAAATTCTTAAAAATTCTTCTTCCCTGTAACAGCTGGTCAGATTTTAAAATAATTTCACAGAGATGTTCCTTGGATGACCCTTTTCAAAAAATGTTCGCGAAATTTTGATCTGTCAAGAAACATGGCTCTGGTGAATGGGGGCTTCTTGCACTATACAGAAATGAAGAAATTCTTAAAAATTCTTCTTCTCAGAAACCGCTGGTTAGATTTTGAAATAATTTCACAGACTTGTTCCTTGGGTTACCCTTTTCAAAAATTGTTAGCGAAATTTTGATTGGTCAAGAAACATGGTTCTGGTGAATGGGGGCTACTTGCACTATATAGAAATGAAGAAATTCTTGAAAATTCTTCTTCTCTGAAATGGCTGGACAGATTTTGAAATAATTTCACAGAGTTGTTCCTTGGGTGACCCTTTTCTAAAATTGTTCGCAAAATTTTGATTGGCCAAGAAACATGGCTCTAGTGAATGGGGGCTACTTGCACTATATGGAAATGAAGAAATTCTTGAAAATTCTTCTTCTCTGAAACCTGTGGTCAGATTTTAAAATAATTTGACAGAGATGTTCCTTGTGGGACTCTTTCCAAAAGCTGTACATATAATTTTGATCCATCAAGAAACATGGTCTTGTGAATGGGGGCTACTTGCACTATATGGACATGATGAAATTCTTTAAAATTCTCTTTCTCTGAAACCCCTGGTCAGATTTTGAAATTATTTCAGAGAGATGTTCCTTGGGTGACCCTTTTCAAAACTTGTTTGTAAATTTTGATCCATCAAGAAACATGGCTCTCATGGATGGGGGCTACTTGCTCTTATACAGAAATGAAGAATTCTTAAAAACTCTTCTTTTTGAAACTGATGGTCAGATTTCGAAATGATTTTTACAGGTGACCTTTTGAAAATTGCTTGGCAAAATTATAAATTTGGTTCCAATGTTTGAATACCTAAAAAAAAAATAGACTATGGTCATCTCAAAAATTCAGGTGAGCGATCCAGGGCCATCTTGGCCCTCTTGTTTTAAGGTAGATAGCATGCAAGTCTTGCCTATGAATCACTAACTAAATTATAACTATGGCAACTTCTTTACGTGGAAACAGGGATAAAGGGGACTCTCTTACAGTTTGGTCCTCCGGCCGAGTTGTGACGAATGGCGGTCGGGTTTCTTCGATTTCTCTAACAAGGGAGATAATTCGAATTTCAGCATTTCCTGTCGCTAAATTTCCAGACCATAGTCTTTTAGAAAATGGGAAGATCTAACAAGTTTTTGAAAGAGTAATCATTTCTAGCTATCGAATCAGACAGGTTGCACTAATATAGGCTGGCTATACGTAAGCAGTTATCAAGATAAACCAGGGGAAATCTTATTATAGATAAATCCAGTCAGTTTGTATTTGTTGGTGAATGACTCCAAATGCAAATTTATCTATTATGCATGGAATGAATTAAATTTCTTCCGTGAATGTCGTTTCTTCATTGGCGACACGAGTGGGTGGCATAGCGCGCTCAGACAGATCGGCACTGTCATGTTCAGTAGACTCTGGTCTCTGAGAAAGTCGATACCGCCGAAAACTTTTCTGTATTCTTCTGATCTTTTCCCCTTTAGATCTCTTTGCAAAACGTCCGTTAAGTCGATATTGTAGACTCATTCTTCGTTTCGAAACGTACCGTATCAAAAATTCAAAGAATTCGTCCGAACATTATTCAAGTACCTTCTTTGAGAAGAGTTACTGTCTGTTATTGTCTCCCTTGAAATGGCAAAAATGATGCGCAGAAATTACTATCGATAACGTCATTAAGTTGCATGGCGTTGTCTGAATTGCATGGCGTAGACTTACCACGTGGCTAGAGTAAAAAAAGAAAATCCTCCTAGTGACAAACTGACCAGTGGTATCAACAGTACGTTTAATCCTGAACCTGCTAATTAACTAAAATAAGATTTTCAATTCGACAGTAAAATTATGATATTGCAGAAAATACGTTATTTCAATAATATGTTTTGGGGAGTGATACTACCTTCCCGGACAATGCAGAACCAAGATGAGACTGTACATTCTGTCAAGGAATCGCTCTGATCAGCTTAACAGCTTATATACAATATAATATCGGTTTATGAAAAGATCATAGAAAATGGAGGGGTTTTTTTCCATAAAATTTGGATAAAAGCAATTCTGATTGTTCAGACGAGTCGGAGCTGGTGTAAGTGTCGCTGTACTGTTTTGCAGTCAAAGCCTAAAAGGATAAATATCTTAACTTATTACCACACAATCCCCACTTTTTACGACCCTGAGAAAGAAGCCTTTAGAAAACATTGTGGGAAAAGGAGAAAATGCTGGTAACCAGCATTTTCTCCTATTCCCACAATGTTTTCTACCCTTCACAAGACAAAGTCACTTTTATTTTGTCGCCTGTAAATACTTTCGATATGAACAAACCTAAAATTTTGTCGTTTGGTGATGAGTTAACTCTTTAACAGACGACAGAACACTAGAGATGTCCAAATTAAGGTATATACAGACGAAGAAGTTTGGCTTAAGGATTACGACCTCCGACTCACCGGTAAATATCGTGTGACATCAACGTTTTCGTAAAGACTTTTGGCCATTCAGGCTCGGCAGCTTCCGTCTTTTAATATGAGTATTAGGGACCGTAGACCTTGTCATTTAAAAGAAGGGTTGCCAGCATTTACTGCTTTTCCGACATTGTATCCAAGTGTTTCCAAGAAATTGTGCGGTAATTGGTTTAACAGTACTTATATATAATTAGGTTTATGCATATTTGTGACGGTGGTGGTGTTTTGTGAGAAGAGGGGAAATTTATTGTTAAAGGCACATTCTCTTTTTGTCTCATTGTTTTCAAAAGACGAAACAAAAGATGGCCAACAGTTCACTTATACAGTTTACTCTTTACCATATGGGAAAAAATTAGATTTGTTTAAACTGAAAGCATTTGCGTAGGACAAATCAATTGGGATTCAAATTGGCAAAATTAACTTAACCCTTTCCCAAACAACAAAATTTTAGACTGGTCCAAATTGAAAGCACTTGCTAAGTTTTTTTCGCAGACGACAAAAAAAAACTTAACTCAAAAATTGAAATTTGTTTCCAATCCAACAGGATAGAAAACATTGTGGGAAAGGAGAAAATGCTGGTTACCACCATTTTCTCCTTTTCCCACAGTGTTTTCAAAAGGTTTCTATTTCAGGGTCGTAAAAACCAGGGATTGTTTGGTAAAGGGTTAAAGATAGGGTACCCTGGTGGTATTCGTGTAACCTCGCCTTTCATCGCCGAAAAACCTACGGATTCGGCTAACACTCGGGTAATCCGTAATCGATGCGAGGTACCAGCGTCTATCGGCTGATCATATACGGATCTATACGGATAACCCGAGTTACCAGAATGCGGACGTTTCTTTTGCGATGTTACACAAATCCTATTAGGATACCGTATCCTTAAAAGGTTAGAAAACTTTGTGGGAAAAGTAAGAAAATGGTGTTTACCAGCATTTTCTCCTCCTCCTGCCATGTTTTCAGAAGCCATATTTCTAAGGATCGTCAAATCAAGGAATTGCTTGGTGAATGTTTAACCCTTATCCTGCTGAATAACTAAAATGAAACTTTCAGTTTGATAGGAGAAACCCAAATATTGCTACGTATTTCAACGTTATGTTTTGGGGACTGATACCCCCATATCTGACAGTGTAGATCTAAAATCAGACTGCACGTTCTGTGCAGTCTGATCTTCATCTACACTGTCCGCTTAAGGTCCGTGATTCGCGCTTAGCAGTCTAGGGGTTGAGATAGAGCAAGCTATCTATTCGACGGTTACTGGAACAATTTATCAACCAGTCTTTTTTTTTCCATGTACGCTGATAAAATTGGAGACGAGTTTTAGAACAAAATAGGTCCCATCTGCCTGTCCCGGGGGACGTTTATATGAGATCCTGAAATGTGTTTAACCCATTACCACACAATCCCTACTTTTGACGCCCCTGAGAAAGAAGACTTTTGAAACACTGTGGGAAAAGGAGAAAATGCTGGTAACCAGCATTTTCTCCTTTTCCCACAGTGTTTTCTACCCTTCCCAGCAAAAAATTCAAATTTTCAGTCACCTTTATTTTGTCGTCTGCAAATGCTTTCAATTTGGACCAGTCTAAAATTTTCTCATGTGGTAAAGAGTTAATAGGTTGAAAACCATTTTTGTCAGGCAGACTAATGTCGTTCGTGGAAGCGGCGTTGGTCTGTAATTTTGTCCTAAGATCCTGAAGGAATAAGGGCAAAAAAGGATTTAAAAAAATTCAGCACGATAACGGTAGCTCAGTTTAGATAGTGTGGGATGGCTTTGAAAGAATATATAGTGCTGAGTTCTGATGAAAGAGTCTCCAGGAAAGCATGGATAGGCGGGCTGACCGCCGCAATATAAGTGAAATAATGTTGAAAACTGCATTACACATCATTCAGTCAATCAACCAGTTTAGATAGTAGTCAGCATGACGTTGTTTACGACATGAACGAATAAAAAACAAGACGTAATAAAATTGGAGAAAGTTCATAGCAAACTTGGCGCCATCTAAGGTTGAAGACTCGCGTTACGCGCTCTGTTGGTACATTTCTAGAGCGTTTTTCCACTTTGCCACATACCGATTTAATCACGAATTCTTTTTACCAAGATTGTAAAATAAGACTTGTTTAAAAAACGGAAAAATATATTAAACGCCCATGCTAAAGTAGTATTTCATATTTAAGAAATTATACTATTGTTTACGTCATGTGACTTTATGACTAAGCAGTATTCTGTCAAAAGGGGCTTAACCCTTTACCACACAATGACGACTTTTAACACCCCTGAAAGAGAAGGCTTTTGAAAACATTGTGGGAAAAGGAGAAAATGCTGGTCACCAGCATTTTCTCCTTTTCACACAATGTTTTCTTCCCTATCAAAGAAAAATCATTTTATATGAGTCACATTGAAAATGTCATCAGCAAATGCTGTCAATTCGGAAAGGTCTGAAATCTTGACGTGTGGTAAAGGGTTTACTGCATTAATATAATGTATTACACCAAGCAAGTTATCGTAATTGGGCTGCAACACTCGAAAAATAGGCATTCGGACATATGCGTAAAGTGTCTTCTCGGATCAGTCTGCGCAGTCCGCACAGGCCAATCCGAAACAACATTTCTCGTTTTTATGTAATTTTCTGTGTTGCACAAGTCTACTGTATCACAAAATCTAATGTAATCGTAAAGTGTCGTCTCGGATTAGCCTGCGCGGACTGCGCGAATGCCCCTTTTCGCGTGTTGCAAGCCATATGACCATGGATCTGTAAAATTTATTTTGTCTAATATCTGACAGAATCATGATGTACACTGGTCCTTGGACATGCAGAAATAGACCAATAGCATAACCTTTTGATTCAGGTCAGCCTGCACAGGTTAGCCAGGTTTGAAACTGTTTGCAAATACTGTTTGCAAATGCACACCCTCCCCCCCCCCCTTTTATGGCTCATTTCATAGAAACTTGTAATATAAAGAAACCATAAATGGAAGTTTGTAGTCAGAAATATAATACTGAATAATAAGTAATACCATGTCACCTTTAAAACTTTAAACGATATAGAGATATTTTCTGTATTAGACACCTGCTCCAACCTTTTACTGACATACGTATGGCTAGTGGCCTGTATCATCTGTATTTTGTTATGTTGTAAATATACGGACTTAATTTTGATATTCCAGTACTAGCCATCTAATTGACTGAGACAGCTCGATCTATAGCCAATCTAATGGCTAGTCTTTTAAGATCAGAAAAACACATTTGAATAAAGAATGGTCTGTATATTTTAAACTGATATCGCTCTTTTATGTAAGACGAAGTACCCATCTTTGATAAAAATAGAACAAAGTTGCACTACCTTTCGAATAGAAGGTAAACATGGAAACCCACGTGGATGTCCTTTCTATCAATTCATGTGTAGATTCGTAAGCGGTTTGTAAAACGATATTTCATTTGCTTTTAGAAATATGATTTAAAGGGGGATAATAACCAGCATCCAATAGAGGGCGCATCGCAGGAATCTCGGAATCGGGCTCAATCAGCCAAGGTAAGATCCACGTAGTGATCGTAAACTTGGCTCGCGAAGATGGGGTACAATACCTAGTTTATTTGATGATTACACCGCAGATGCAGTGTATATTTTGAATCTCGTAAGTTTAAGAAATGGAGATATTCCTCATACTACTATTTACTGCAATTTAAATATTCTGTCTAGCCCGCTTGCGGTTATATATAGTGAAGCATAGTTGTTACAGTTTCATCCGGTGTACATGCCCAAGTGCCCTCGAAAACATTTGTTTTTGGGAAAGGTCACACTATGAGGTCAAATGATAAATTGTCATAAATGTGCTTCTTCGAGATATAACCTCAATGTTTATGGGTGCATTTAAAGATAATTTGGCAAAATTATTCTTCTTTACCGATTGAAGTGTTCTTTGTATAATTTGTTCAGGTAGATCCAAGGCCAAGGTCACACTTATAAGTCAAATAATTAAATGTAGACCTTGCCCGAGCCAGGAATTCTACATTTGAAGATAATTTGGCGCAATTATTCCCCTTTATGAGTAGATGTACTGTTTAAAATACTTGATCATACACGTGAAACGCCAAAATCATCTTTTCAGGTCAACTGAGTCTTGACCGAATCACAACATCTACACATATGAATGGATTTCAAAATGAATTTGCACAAGTGTTCTACATTATGTACAGATGTGCCATTCCAAGAGGATTTTTTTCAGGAGGTTCAAGATCAAGGTAACACTTGATGGTCAAATGAGAATTTTTTTTACACCTTTTCTACTTGGCTGATAACAGACGAAAAGGAGCATTAGGACATTTGCTTCCATGCAGGCTAATCTGAGGCTAATCTGAAACGACACTTTTCGTTTTCATATAATTTTCTGTTTTGCAAAAGTCTACTGTAGCACAAAAACTAATGAAGTCGTAAAGTGCTGTTCCGAATTAGCCTGCGCGGACTGCGTAAGTTTATCCGAGACGAAACTTTACGCAAATGTTTGAATGCCCCCTTTTACGTGTTGCACGCCACTTAATGAGTATGCAAATGTCTCTCTGAATTATTTACTTCACTAGTTTCAAGGTCGAGGTCATACTTGAATATCATAAATTGTCCATTTTCGTTTTCATATATAGGAAATACTCCTATAAGCCAAATGCAAATTTGAAACTTAGGGGACTTGAAATAGGATAGATGTGCTTTAAGAGATTGGTTACATTTTTCCCCAAGCACACTGTTTACTTACTAAACTGTGGCAGGCTCGACATGTTCCTCCTATGCAGTCTTGTAGTTTGAGGTGCAAATGTTTCACAACCACCCCATTTTCTTACCTCAATCTTAACATTCTTTTAATTGCAAGTATTTCACTCTGCACTTCTTTTTACTAAATGCTGGTATCTAAATATAAGCCGAGTTTCGCTACAAGAGGTTAGACTACAACAACAAAAGTTTTGATTTCCCAAGTTGCCTGTGTCTGGTCGGTATCCCAGTGAACAAACTATTGAAACATTTCAAACTATTTACGCTGGATCTCTCTCCACAATCATATCCGATTCATAACTCTTTTGACTGGCTTTAGACAGATCTCTCGAGGGACTGTATTTTGTATTAATTGTATTTCCAATGGACTTGTATAAGCTATTGATGGTTTTGATGGTCGACTCTATCGAGGCATTATGAAATAAACGATATATATTTTTTAATCTGTTGTGCTGCCACGTATGAGTGTGCCACCAGCGTTTTGTTGTTTATTATAACTATACCATTCATGAGAAATTCTCATTGACGGGGTAGGATGTAGAACAAGATCAAGCGGCACAAAACTTATAGTCTGATCTCTCTGCAACCTAATGCTAAACCTTGGCCAGGATCAATTATCTTCAATCGTAGGGGAACTCCTCTTTTAAACTATTAAACACTTTTAGTTGGTAGCGAAAGAGTTAAGATTGAAGCGTCTCGAGTGATCTTTTCTTTTGAAATCTCGTTGAAGACGAGAGTGTCATTTCCATCGATATTTCGATGTTTTCAGACTCTCTAAAGACCTCTAGAAGATTTGGTCTACTAACCGTATTTCTATACAAATATGAATTCCCAAAACTTTCTTAACCCTTTACCACACAATCCAGGGTTTGAACGACCCCCGAGAATGAAGGCTTTTGAAAACATTGTTTCAAAAGAAGAAAATGCTGGTAACCAACATTTTCTTCTTTTCCCACAAATGTTTACTATCGTTTAAAAGACAACTTATATGTTTTGAGCCACATTTATAATTATTGTCGTCTGTAAAAGCTTTCAATTTGAACAGATCTGCATTTTTGTTCTCTGGTAAAGGATCCAAACCTAGATTTTGACCAGAGAGTTCAAACTTCGTAAGATTTGTGCTCGATGGGTCCCCACCTATTAACAGATTAACAATCGTGTAAAAATGGCCCAAAGTCTTTTTAAAAAGTACAAAAATCGTGACAAACACAGAATATCAGAACTGTTCACAGATAATGAAAGCTGGGTTTATTGTTTTGAGCCATAGAGACGTGTCAGTGATAAACAGTGACTGCGCAAATACCAAGCTAAGGACGTTCACAAAAAATAAATAAACAAAACAGCTATAATATTATAGCTGTACATGTATATGCAATATTTTCCTTAAATCAGAAGGTCCAATAATTATTACTCAGGATCATGTACAGAAGGGCCGAACTGTTACAGGCAGAACAATTTCTTACAAAAGTGAAGAAACACTATGAAAAACGGAGACCTAAACCGGGTTTAGGCGCTTTTGCCTTATCCATGCTCAATTATCCGCAATCGTTCAGAATTTCTTGGAAACGGAAAAGATAGTACAACTTCACCATCCACCTTATTCTTCCTACCTTAGTCCATGTAACTTTCTCTTTTCCTATATAAGAGAAAAACTCTCTCTGAACGTCGATACGACTCTGAAAATGCTTTGGGAAGTGTCATTTTGTAGTGTCTGCTGGGCTTTTCCAAATAAGCCTATTTTGCTGCTTTCACAGAATGGATTTCCAGATTTGAAAAAAAAAGTATTTCTGTCAAGGGAGAGTATTCTGAAAGGATGAAATGAATGCAATATAATTATGCATGTAATTTAATGCGTCTCATAGACACCCAGTGACAGTTAAATGAACGACTCTCTTGCAACTGTTTGTTCTTAAAATTGAAGACAGGTATTTTTAATTTAGTATTAGGGGTATTGTATTTTAACATGTGAGAACAAGACATTTATCTTCGGATTTTTTTCTTAGATAATAAAACAAGGAATACGTCTAAATGTAGTTTAATAAGATATCAATTTTCCTTCAATTCCACCATTCTTTCATTGTTTGCATTGACTGTAGTTGCATAAAAATTGCTAAAGTCATACCTGAGGGAAATTCAGACATCAGGTAGGCGAAGCAATTCATTATTTGTTATGATGTCTCCCCAGGAGGCAATCATAAATCGTTACACATTTTTTTCACATCCTGATGTATTACAATCACGATTGGTGTCCATTTAATATAATAATAAGGTATCTCGGGAATAATCGTTTTGATCAAACCTGGCCTGTAGTGACCGGTATCTCGCGTCATATACTGTTCATAATTTCAAGCCCTGACAATCATATAAGAACGTGCCTAGAGGATTCGGTAGGCGACGGCAAAGGACGCAAACAGTGCCGATACCACACACACCAGATACTACAAATATGGAAATAAATAACTGTATTTTTATCTCAAGCTATTGATTGTTTTCTACCGTGTTCTAGGCTAACGTAAAAGTAATAACTATGGATATATAATTATATTTCCCTAAAGAGAAGTAGAGCAATTAAATGCTTTTGAAGTTACTTGTAGGCTATATTGATATATACACGTACTAAGCTAAATATGGCCATGATTTCTACAGGTATCTTCTTTTAGGTCACCCTTCTTGAAATTTGCCAATACAGACCCTCACCGTCCCTCTCTACGACTGTCTGTCCTCCCGTTCCTAAATGATTAAATATCTTCTCGTAAGAATCCTATTTTTCAACAGATTAAGTAAGAGCAGCCATCTTTGATCACACGATAAACAGCATTCTTTTCTCATATAGTTAAGTGCCTTACATAAACTTTCATTTTCGTCTCCAGTCTCGACTGTTATTCTACTGAATGTCTCTTAAGTATTCTGCATACAACTCAAATTTCAGGCGTATCTATGATATACTTTTGAATAGATCGGAGTTTACACAGCATTTGTTTTAGGTTTTTGCAGAGGAAACAGTCTAACCCTCTTGCCTCGAAGCTCGAGACCTCGAGTTTTCCTATCTTGCATGTTAACATGATGGAATACCTCACAAAAGATGTCATGTAATGTCTGTTTGGTAAAAGACGAATCGTCTCCTAGGTTCATATATTCAAGATTTATTGCCAAGAAACTTTTGGAAGCGTAGTTTCATGGAACCACAAAACTGATTGTGTAGAATGGATATATTATGACTTTCGAGTATTTTATTCTGACAGAGATATTTACTTCATATCCCTGGCTCAGAAATCGTACAATCATGGAGGTAACCACAGGGTCAACAGGCTTAATATTATTTTCATAGCATCATGTGGCTTGTCTCAGTCAAAATTGTTTAAACTCTGTACTTTATTTTAAAAAGAGAGCCCATGCGCATCTGTTTCGCTTAAACCAGTACAGAGAAACTCAAGCAATTTTTGTCCACAAGGCTTGCATATAATTATACGCCCGAAGGGTCGTATTATGTTATACCCACGGTCGTCTGTCCGTCCGTTAGCAATTTCTTGTGTGCGCAACTCCTACAGTTTCCATCGGAATTATTTGAAAGCTGCCACACTCTATGGTGTTTAGTTATGCACCTGACTCTTAGAATTTGGATCGCTGTTTGATTTCTAAAATTATCTGCCCTTTATTTCTGAAATAACCAACTTTTCACTTTGAATTTTTGTCTAGGCCATACCTTCCAAACGATAAAAGGTATCAACTTGAAACTACATACACTGATATAACACATTATGAAGAAGTGCAGTGCACATGAACCATAACTCTGCCCTCTTTATTTTATGAGTTACTGCCCTTTGCTAATTTTCAGTTTGAATTTTTGTCCAGGCCATAATTTCCAAACTGTAAAAGCTATTAACTTGGAACTTCATACACTGATAGAACCCATTATGGAGAAGTGTTTTGCTCATGAACCATAACTCTGCCACCTTTATTTTTTAGTTGTTGCCCTTTGTTATTTTTCAGTTTGAATTTTTGTCCAGGCCATAACTTCCAAACTATAGAAGCTATTAACTCGGAACTTCATACACTGATAGAACCAACCCATTATGGAAAAGTGTAGTGCACTATGGAGAAGTGTTCCGTCAAGAAATGTGGAAGGAGTTGCCTTCACAAGAAATGGAATGAAATATAACATGAAACCCCCTTTTTCCATGATACCTTATTACAAAAAGAAGGGCAAATAACTGTGGTGTTGCACGCTCAATGTAGGTGAAACTTTTTTTTCCTGCATTTCCTAATGGGGGTTGACAGATGTGACAAGTTCAATGTAAAAACTTTGTATAGTTTTGAAGACAAGACTCCAAACATCAAAAGTGTACTTGAGTGTAACTTAAGTGAAACTTTAAATCGCTCTCAGTCGGCCATTTTGCCTCGAATCAAAAATACAAAAAAATTGTCTCGGGAGAATGGGTCATTGTACATGTGTATAAAGTTTCACGAAATTCCGTCAAATGGTATTGGAGATATTTGCCGGGACGGTACACGGACGGAGGGACGGACGGACGGACAACGCTAAAACTATATCCCACCGCCTACGGCGGGGAATAAAAAGCATTGTGGGAATGTCAAGTGATTAGCATTCTCTGTCACCTTTATTTTTTTGAGTTATTGCCCTTTGTTAATTTTCAGTTTGAATTTTTGTCCAGGCCAAAACTTCCAAACTATAAAAGCTATTTACTTGGAACTTCTTACACTGATAGAACCCACTATGGAGAAGTGTAGTGCACATGAACCATAACTCTGCCACCTCTATTTTTTAAGTTATTGCCCTTTGTTAATTTTCAATTTGAATTTTTGTAAAGACCATTACTTCCAAACATCAAAAGCAATCATCTTGAAACTTCAAAGACGAATAGAACGCATTATGTAGAAGTGCATTGCATAAGAAGCATAACTCTGCCTTACTTCTTTTTGAGTTCTTGCCTTTTGTTAGTTTTCACTTTGATTTTTCGTCTAGGCCATAATTTCTAAAATATAAAAGCTATGATCTCAAACCTTTAAAGACTGATAGAACACATTGTGGATAAGAGCAATTCACAAAATTTGTAACTGTGCCACCCTTATTCTTTTAGTTGTTGTCCTTTAATATTATTCACATATCATGGTGAATAACTACTCCTCATTCATGGCCCATCCGTCATTTCAACTCATTTCACTGACAAGCCCCTTCGGGCGTATATGCGCCGCTCTGCGAGGCTCTTGTTGATTTATATCTCGACCATGTAGTTTATGTTTTTACATGACGTATAAGGTCCAGAAACCCAGAAAGTGTTAAGCATCAGCAATGAGTCATTTATTCATTTCTAGCGGAGATGTTCCATCGTTTCAATATGTGCAGACTTTTCGTATTTGTACTTCATACCCAGATGTGTAATGGTGAAGCAAGGTTGACCCCTGCTTCTGTGTATGTTTCGATTTTTTTTTTCTCCTTGTTTGTCGCACATCCATGTTTGTTTCATCTTACTCAATTACAGTTTACATACATATCATACCCAGAACACAAGAATCACTAACGCACTCTATTACTTTTTCAATTGTAACCTATTCCTATCGCTGAGACAGAGAGGAAGAATCTGCCTGGTCATATCTCAAAGGAACCACACCTTCTGTGGACTAACTTTTTTCTTCATAGATTTCAATCCTATTATTCTTTTTTATACTTCTCTACAGAAAAGGATATTTGCGCTAAAATCTTTGCCTTCGACAATAACGCCTTTCTAACACAGGTCTACAACCATAAATCAAGGAAAATTTGACACATTTTGAAAATAAAGGCACCCTGGAGGGGCTGTGTCAACTTGGATCATGTTTCAGTAGACAGTCAGAATACTTCATGAGATTATCTTGACCAGATAGGAGCCTCCCAATGGAAGCATCATTTGTGGAGAGAAAACTTGTCTGTAACGGTGGTGAGATAGAGTTCTGACTTCAGCTTGTAGTAGATTTTTGGTGTATAATGTGCATCAAGATTAGACTACAAAAAATTGCATTTTGATCTTGGATCTTAACAACTGATAAGATGGTGTGGTATTTTTCCCAATAAATAATCTTGAAAAAGCAACGCTGGATTATTGCTATCGGCTGGAAAGTTTCATTTAACTCATTACCACACAGCAAAATTTTGGGCTGATCCAAATTGAAAGCATTTACAGACAACAAAATAAAAGTGGCGGAATATTTGAAATTTGTTTTGTGAAGGGTAGAAAACATTGTGGGAAAAGGAGAAAATGCTGGTTACCAGCATTTTCTCCTTTTCCCTCAATGTTTACTAAAGGCTTCTTTCTCAGGGGCATCAAAAGTAGGGATTGTATGGTAATGGGTTAATTCATTTAGCAGGTTATGGGTTAACGAACGAAATATACCTTGATATTACAGTTCAAGCCTTCCTATCTTTGACTGAAATAATGTTGACCCTTATCCTGCTAAGTAACTAAAATGAAATTTTCAATTTGATAGTAAAGACCCATTTTTCTTTTTTCATTTCAAAGGTATAATGTAGGGAATAAAATCTCCGGATCGGACAGCGTAGATCCAAGATCAGACTGCACGTTCTGTGCAGTCTGATCTTGATCTACGCTGTCCGCAAAACGTCTGTGAGTCGCGATATGCAGCCAAAGGGTTAAAAACGGCGCAAGGGACCTTTCAATCAATCAGTCAATCAATCAATCAATCAAACAATTTTCAATTGGGAAACAGACAACACCACTGTCTCATTAGTTTATAACTTCGATGATTTTCACAGTCGGATTTAGTGTATCAAATGAAAATTAAGCAGCTGAAAAATGTGCTCCTCTAATGATCTGCTTTGGACAAATTCCATCATTCTAACTTTGTAAACAGAGTAGTGTTTCTCTCTATTTTTCTGTAGTGCTAATGTAAGAAAGGGGAGTTAACAAATATATGAAATCTAATGTATTTTAAAACCGCAATGATAAACAAACTTCTTGTAAATCGAGGTTTGGCAAAAAGGTGTGTACCTTGCGATGTGTAACAATAATTTCTAACTTGCCATACAATCAATTAGAGATGCATGGGCTCTGTTTCTAAACCCTTCCTGGATTCATTATTGCGATTAGCAATATATTATACCTACAAGCAGAGAATAAAATCCTGAGCATTTTGATACGTTGATTTCCATACGCCATTTTGAATTCAATACTTAATTAAGGCTAGAGCACACTTTTAGGATTCTTGCAACATTGCCTTTCATCATCGAAGACTCGGCTAATCCGTAACAGATCGGCCGATACACGCTAGGTCCCCGTATCGATTACGGATTACCCGAATCATCGCCGAATCCGTACGATTTTGGCGATGAGAGGCGATGTTAAACAGATCCTATTGGGTCCCCTATCCTTAAATGCATTTTGTGGTTCCATAATACTGTAGCATATGTTCTGATTGCTCAAGTACCTTCAAGAAATGGTTCATCTGTGATTCATAAAATCTCCATTGCGGTGTATATTCGTTCTGTGCCTGAACATTTTATCTTACCAAACGGAGCGATTGGTTCGCAATGTAGACGGTCGTTAGCTTCCGAGACAAAATATTACATCTGACTGAAATAATAAATGTTTATTTACAACGACAAATAGCGCTTGATTTATACATTTTGATATTTGATGTAGAGCCTAATTCGTGTCTATGTAAACATCAAACGGCAATCTTTGGTCAGTGACTCCTCGAATGCTATGTTTTGGGATTATCTGATACATGTAATTATTTGGAAATTTGGAGATTGAAGGGCATATCATTTTTTACTTCCCGATTTAATATTGAGAAAACAAAGATAGCATTCCCACATTTTTGGGGGGTTTGTCGGAGTTTAACGCTGTTTGCAATGATATAAATGTGGAACAGATAGCGGAACAGAAATACAGAAAGAAAAGAAAACAAATGGAAAAAAGAACCAAACATAATTATCAGACTCGCTATTGAAAAAGGAAAGACAAAAAAAGTAAAAAAAAAGTCATGAAAAATATATCCATAGAACAGCTACTTACTAACTTCAAATTTTAAACACAAACTTAGAATTAAGAAAGTTAGACTGTTAGTAGGTTGATAAGGAGGGAAGGAAATTCATGCTCTTTTAAATGCAATCACTTTGTACATAGACTGCTTTTTACGACATGTCATCTATCTATAGCAAATTGGCTGTTATCTTTTCATTAGTTAAACGGCATCTATACGTTAAACGTGTTCAAAAATAATTAGGTCTGAAAGGTGGTCCTTCACATTTTGGGACGAAAATTTTGCAAAAATACAAAAAAAGACCATCCTTATACTTCCAAAGCCCTTTCATTTTCATTCATTAAACCCCGGTAGTCGAAAACCATCCGACAAAGCGAGAAATTAGAGATTTACTATGGTCCAGGTCGACATCGACGGGAAACACGGTCTATTCTTACATGAGCTACTCGCTCATTTATATACGGGAAATACACATAAGAAGCTTCAAACATAGCGTCTGAAGAAGACATTATGGAAAAAAAAAAAATACACGTTTGTTATATTATGGAATTTAAGCGTCATTAGTCACAAGCCAATCACTTGACATTCCCACAATGCTTTTTATTCCCCGCCGTAGGCGGATGGATATATTTTTTAGCGTTGTCCGTCCGTCCTTCCTTCCGTACGTCCGTCCGTGTGTCCGTACCGGCAAATATCTCCAGTACCATTAGACGGAATTTCGTGAACCTTTATACACATATACAATGACCCATTTTCCCGAGACAGTTTTTTTGTTTTTTTGATTCGATGCAAAATGGCCGACTGAGGGCGATTTTAAGTTTCACTTAAGTTACACTTAAGTACACTTTTGATGTTTGGAGTCTTGTTTTCAAAACTATACAAAGTTTTTACATTGAACTTGTCACATCTGTCAACCTCCATTAGGAAATGCAGGAAAAAAAATTCCTACATTGACTGTGCAACACCACAGTTATTTGCCCTTGTTTTTGTAATAAGGTGTCATGGAAAAAGGGGGTTTCATGTTATATTTCATTCCATTTCTTGTAAGGCAACTCCTACCACATTTCTTGACGGAATTGAATAGAATTTTGACAGAATATTCCTTGTCGTGTGACCTATTGCATATTGTCAACATTTTGCGATTTGTAGCTGCGTCATGAAAAAAGGGGGCTTCATGTTTTATTTCATTTTATTTCTTGTGAATGCAACTCGTCCCATATTTTTTGACAGAATTGAAAAAAAAAATCACAGGGTGTTTCTCATCATCTGACCTATCGCATATTCTAAAGGTTTTGCGATTTGTAGCTGCGTCATGAAAAAAGGGGTCTTCATGTTTTTATTTCATTCTATTTCTTGTAAAGGCAACTCCCCCCACATTTCATAGCAGATTTGGATGGAATTTTCACATGATCATGTGATCTACGGCATATTGTCAAGGTTTTGGGATTTTAGGCTGCATCATGGAATAAGGGGGCTTCATGTTATAATTTCATTTTTCACCAGAATCTCTTCAATTAGTGGACATATCTCAATAGATTTGGATGAGATTTTCACAGATCATGCAACCTAGCACATGTTGTCGGGTTTTGCAATTTATCACTGTATCATGGAAAAAGGGGACTTCATGTCAAATTTAATTTTTCATCAGTGTATCTCCAACTTTTGCACATATTTTCATAGAACTTCATATTTTTATTGCTTGATCAAAGCCAGTGACCAATGAGTCAATGGTGCATTCGTCTCTCCATGCATCAGTCTGTTTGTAAACCTTTTAGATCACAAGTAATACCATATATCCATTCAGCTACCCAGGCAGGTGCTACAAATTTCATCACTTTAGTCTCTAGCTACCTGCTTGAAATGGCAGCAGTGTGGTGGCTTATATTGTGAGAAGGATATCGTGTAAAGTCTTTGACAAAAATTGATGAAACGTCATGCATGTTTTCCATTGGGTAGTCCGTTGATACATTTTTTCCTACATATATGAAATCCTGAAATGAAAAAAGAAAAATAAAGGAAATATACATAAAACCCCCTCTTTCCATGACATGTCATTATATATGACATGTCATGGAAAAAGAGGTTTTATGTATATTACCTTTATTTGTTTTCATTTTATGAAATGCCAAGTTCTGCAAAAAGGATACTTAATGTATAATCCTGTTATGGACCTCTTTTACATTTTTTATGTAATGAAATCCTCTGCCATGGAACAAGGGAGCTTAATGTATAATTTCATCATGGACCAAGAACAAAAAGGCCACATGTACATGCAAAACACAATCACAATACCTCTTAAATACATTTATATCAAAAAAGGTCTTTTTCGGCGGAGGATATCATTCTAACGAAATTGCTTGGGTTTTTTTTTTTTTTTTTTCTAATTTTTGGCGCGAAATTTAAAAATACCTTAAGAGGCTACGTAGCCTTTTATGGGAATACCATCGGAAAAAAATTATGCAATTTCATGATTCTTATGATTGATGGTTTGTATTGTTTTTCATATAAATTTCAATGATACATAGATTTTCTTAATTTGATGAGATGTGAAAAATCTAAATAACCACCTTTAATGATAATTACTTTCAGTATCCGTAAATTTAAAAAGAAAAATGTTGATTTTTTTTTTTCAAATAAAACTTGTATCATACAGTACTCGGTTATAAAACACAAAGACGGCAGATTTTATTTACCCATAGAGTCATAAGATAACTCAGAGACTGGGAATATAAATAAACGAGGACTTCACAAATAAACACATCCGGCACAAATTTATACCTTATATGGGCACACAAGTGACAAAAACAAAAACCTACACTTAAGATTTATAGTGCATACAGCATTGTCATAAACGTGTTCATAGATGTCCCTTGAGTAATATAAACCTAGTCGGTGCTAGACCTTGGTTTTAAGAGAAGTTTTTTTTTTTTCTCATGTACTTTTACAAATTAAGATTTAGAAAAAAATAGTCTAGGGATCTTTTAAAAACATAATTCTTTCCAGACTTTTGACGAATTTTTGACAAAATGTTTCATTGCCCTGTAATTTTGACGTTGCGGAATAGAGTTTTGTTGGTTGACGATTCGATGTCTATATTGTTATTTCTGTCCTGTAAAACATTTCGAGAGACTTTTAAAAGAAAAACTCTGAAATCCCTGTTTTTGTTAAACGTTATTGCATTTACTTGCTAATCTATAATTTAGGTATAATAGATACAAAATAAAAGTTTATAATTCTAAGGCTTTATGGCATGTTTCATGGGCTACTGGTATTTATGTAAAACAATGACAAATATAACGCTTGTCATAGAATGCAGAGTTACACTACTATTAGCATGTAAACCGACAGCAAAAACTATAAACAACTTGATGAAACGAGTACACAGTAAAGGATTGATAGGCAACAGGGGGTATGAGCATAAATAAACAGGTTAGTCAAAGATGAGTTAAAAGACAGAAATTGATACCTTTTCAGAAGCACAAGTTTTTTATTCTTCTAAAACCTGTTAGATTTATAAACACAACAACGACAAATACCAAACAGTTGCTCGAATGTTTCATTGCAACACATAGACTTATCCGAATTTTTGCAAAATGGCAATAAAGAAAGCCCTACGAACTACATCTTGACACGTTTCACATGGAGTATTTTATGTAATATTGTGATGGGACCATAACTATTGAAAATAAAGCAAGAGTTGATTAAGTGGTCATACATCTTAGCTGTCCATTTTTTTTACACTCAAATAGATATCTTGACAAAAATCATTGAATCGCACTACCTATGTTTTCTTTTTTTCTCATGATTAAAATGTTGCTGTCGTTGACGTGACAGAAGAGTCAAAGGAGCCGCTTTTTATATAGCTGAGTGTTAGCGTGTTCATTGATTATTTATGTCAAATTGCAAGAGAACTAGTAGATAGCATAATTAAAAAGTGTTTAATTAACAAACGCGTCAAAATAAGCGCATTTCGAATAAAATCAACTCTCGTTCAAACAACAAAATATGAAAAAAAACCAAAATCCTTTATTTATAAGCAACTGTCAGACTTCTTATCGAGGGTTAAATAGACTTTCTCGTGTAAAATTTGATGCCAGTCGGTAAAGAAGTAGAGTTTAAGACCACTTCTGATGCATCCAAACTGCTTTACTTGCCAAACCCGGTATGTGAAACATCTATCATAGACCTCAAGACCATAAGCATGAAATACTTTACAATCACAGGCAAATCAAATCGATACAGAACTGGTTCCAGATATAAATTATCATATAGTGAGGAAGTCTTACTCAAAGAAGCCATTAAAACCATTAGCTGTGTCTTTCTACATTCAAATATATCCACTTTGTTGATTCTATAGTGAAAACACATTGTCCAGTAAAAATGCAAAATAATTAGAGACATGATGATAAAGTATTTAGATGCCACAAAACTTTAACTTTTTTTTTTATTTCCTGGTTTCTTTGGTATAATGTGTGCAAAAATGTAAAACTTACATTACCCGGCATCCAGGGTAAATCAGTAAACAGTCTTTCCAAAAGCAGAGTGAAAAGAGAGAAAGTCGGGTAAAGCTATCTCTAGAAACACAATTGTAGGACACTCCAACAAATCTTCGAGCGCCGACATTTTTAAAGTTGGCTACTGTAAGACGCAAAAAAAAAAAGATGACTCCATGTAGTTGACAGAATACAGGAAACATGAACATCAAAATGATATGTAGAAGTTCATAAATTTCAATGGCTCTGCGATTTGATAATTTTTTTATTCATGAATTGCAAATTTTCCAAAAATAAGTTAATCTTGGCTTGCTCTTTTGCTATGGACAAAGTAAGAAGTCATGATACAAACCATTAAGTGAAAAGATATTTCAAAACGTGGCAAGACTAATAAATATATAAAAGCGCTAAAATCCTATATCATATGTTATCTAGCGATATGGAATGGCGACAAACTAGTTTTATGTTCGTATAAGAGAGTAACCTAATATCAGACATATTGTGGAAAAATAAAGGTACAGTACAAAGTGATAAACCTTCCGCACAAACAAGTCTAAATCATACAAAAACACAGACAGACCCACAATGTCAAAACCGATGTAACATAAATCTGGCATCCTTCCATAAGTTATTGAGAGAAAAGATTTTACGTACCCATCTGGTACTATTTAACATTTCATCGTAGAGATGAAGAAAAAGATCTGTATACGTTTGCCATATACAGGTACATTTGGCAAATCATATATCGATTAGTTTAAACATATTTTATCGCCATACATATGTACATGTCAACAAAAGCAATACATAAATACAATTTTTAGTACATGGAATGACACATGTACATTGGCAAAGGGGCCTGTATCGATTCTATGGCAATACAAAACTAATTATCGATAAAGCGACGTAACAAGCATTTTTTTAGCTTCTCATTATTATGCTGATAGATTTCCACTAAAGCATCGCCCAACAAAGTAGTGCTGAACGTTAAATTATTGTCAGCGTCTCATATTGCCCTGTAAATAGTTTCAACTCTTGGTTTAAACATATTTTATTCATCAGTATATAACAACTAGCAACAAACGTTAGTCAAATTACACATATACTCAAGAAATGGATCAGAACGGAAGCTACAAGTTATAAAGTTCATCTCCAATTTCCAGACAACGGTTATGGTACATGTATTTCATAGTCAATACGATAAAAATAATTTCAGAGTAGAAAGAAGTAGAAAGAAAACAATATTAAAAAGAACAAAAATAAACATCAGGGCCCGTATTCACCAACCATTCTTAAGAATATTCTTAGTCTTGTTCTTCAAGATTTTGTGATTGTGAAAGTAACAGAACTTCTGATTGGCTAAACCAATTGGTTTAGCCAGTCAGAAGTTCTGTTACTTTCACATTGACAAAATTTTGAAGAACAAGCCTAAGAATGTTCTTATGAATGGTTGGTGAATACGGACCCTGAAGTAGAATGAAACAGAATGGTCTGGAGCGTTAATGGTGGAGATTTGTCAATCTATATAGATTAAGAACTCTAAAAACTTCCTACTTGACTAACACCTCTTTATTGACATTATAAATTGTGACATAAATTATAATAAATGCCAAAAGTACAAGATTATCTGATACTGGTCATAAAAGATAATACATGTACACAACTCTTTGCAAAAAAGGAGGAACTTTTGTTTTTTCTTTGGAAGAATATTTTCATTCACGCATTATTCTGTATAGACTTTGCTTGGACACTTTAAACAGTTCTTGCCATTTGGGTAATTTGTTTTGACGTTTATAAGATTATAAGGTACATTTTATTATTCGCTTTTAGATCTTACATCAGGATCTTTGTACAAATATCTAGTCTGCTTGGATTTGGTTACTCCGGCTTTTCATTTACCTTTTTGTTAAAGTTTACGGTTAACACTTTTTTATATTGAGAGAATATGGAACTGCGATCTTTTTTACGACTTAAATCATGGTTGCTTAAGCGTAGACAAATGCCAAACTGCCATCAAGAAACCATTCCCTGGAAATTTCCTGTGATAATAGCAGCTTGCTTATCTAAGTATAAAGTATCTTTTTCACATGCAAGTCTTTTTTAGAATGGCACTCTCTGACCTTTTGCGGATTATGTAGATCAAGATCAGGCTGCACAGAACATGTAGATTGATCGTGGTTCTAAACTGTCCGATAAGGTGATGTGCAGCCTGATCTTGATCTACACAATCCGCAAAAGGTCAGAGAGTCGCGCTTAGCAGCTTAAAGGCTAAACATGTTCTTGTACGACAATATTATCATCGTAAATGGGAACGATAAATGAGTACATACGAGAACGTCACAAATAAACGTAGTTGACACCGGCTCATACTGTTAGTGACACAAAGGACAAAAACCGAAGCCTTCGATCAAATTTATGAATATTCAGACTGCTTAACTTTCTCGTCGAGGTGCAAATAGAGGTCCGTCGGGCATTTCACGTCAATTAGATACTAAACTTCATTATCTTGTAGCGTTACTGGCGGCATTAGCATGTGTTTATTCGCGAGTAAAAGACTGCATTATGGCTGTAGGAATTGAGGACGTGCTAGCTATCTCTACAAAGGTTCAGGTCACGATTCGCATGTTAAATGATACAACTTACATTCCATTGAAATGTATTGTTATGGAAGAGGATGTTAAGGGGTCTGTTATTTTCAAAACGTTATTGTATGTCAAAAAAGATATCGTATACGTCACTGTGTTGAGCTGACATTGATTAAAGAACAAGATTGAAATAGGCTTATTTAGTATTCCTCATAAACAACCTATAAAACTGTTATAGTGAAGGCCTATGATATGATATACATTTTTTTCCAAACTTGAATACGATTAAAAAGTTCTCTTGGAAAATATGGTTAAATACATCTTCGTAATGCCTTGTATTAAGCAGAATATGTCAGATAAGAAAAAAAAATATGTTTCGTAAATAAGAATGGTTATTTTACAAGCAAAAAGTTTACCTACAATTAAATGTATGTACTTCATATTATGTTCCTCCAGTTGTATAATCAACTAACACGTTCTCGCATATTATGTCTAGTCTGACAACATGACTTCATCTTTCCTGGAATGAGGAGTAAATTGTTTTGATAACATATGAAAGTAATGATATATAAATATACTCTATAGACAGAATGCCGAGGTACAACTAAAGTCCATGGGCAAAGCTATACCTTTCCATATTTATTGTTAGTTCAGTTAACACCACAGTGTCTCGGCTTCTCCCCATGTGCGACTCAGACTTGCCAGACACCAGGTTTCATATTTTGTGAACATACATAATCGAATCAATATGATCCATCTTCTGGTAAATGGGTGTTTAAAACATCTCAGTGATAAACTTTGCCATGCAAGTTAGCACATAATTATGGATCGTTAAAATCCACTTTGTCAAAGATCAGCAGAATCAACAGTTAGACTAAAATGGTCCCTGAATATGCAGGAAAATTTACAAAAAGCAAACGGTTTAGATTCATGTCAATCTGCGCGGACTGTGCAGGCTGACTTTACTGTTTGCAGATGCATTAAATTCTCATTTCACCGAAAATGACTTATATTTGTTTCATAAATCCATTCTTGGCTGATCCAAATTTTTGCTTTAAACTTCAGATGTTTTTGTTTGTTTGATTTTGTTTTATATTTGTGTGGGTGTGTGGGTGTGTGTTTGTGTGTGTGTGACCGTTGTTGTAGTGGTGGTAGCTTTTTTTGGGGGGTGGTGCTATGGTATCAATATTTTCACACCAATGTTTCGCAAAATTACCAGAAAAAGTTAAGGAGTTGCCTTATAGAAATGTATATTTTTGATTGAACAAGTTTCTAGTGTGTGATGGAGAACATAAGTTCCTATACATAATTAAACGCCTTAAAAAAACAAGTTTGTAAAAAATGTACTGCAATGTTGAAAGTTTTTTGTTGATGCGGATTTCTATCGTTACTCTTTCAACTGAAACATCTACATCCGCCCTTGGCACCACCAGGACATGATGATTTAATTTGAGAAATATCGCTTACATCAACTTACAAAAGATTCTTTTTATTATTGTTTTTGTCGTCGTGTTGTCTCTTACTTTTTGCCATATTACATTTTTCCTGCCAGGCACGTGTAAGAAAATCAAGATGCACTATTACAGTATTATTTTAACCATTCGGATAGAGCCTCCCAAAATGTGTTTAATGTCAGCAACTCTAAACCTACAGTCAACTTCGTCAATATACTTATTCTTGTCGTCCTGTCGTCGTGTGGCTTTCTAGTTGATACGCAAGAATTTTCATAGAAATCAAGGCTGACATGGATCGAAACTTGCTTCTTGTCGAATTTCTGCATTCCAAGGACTATTCTACCTCCAATTTCTGCCAATAAATAGACAAAATGGGTCCTATGGATCCCTAAATTTGTGATGACTTACCTACGAGTACGATAGCATAATTATAAAAGAAAGCAAAATATTTATTCAAGGATTCAGGGTTACTGAGTTACACAATTCTAAACATCACAGTCTGTTATAAGACTTTATTCCATAGATAAAACTATTTTTGTTTGTATTGTTGTCGTCGTTGTTGTTTGGTTTTCGTCAGTTTTTTCTTGTTTTTGTAGTCTGAGTGACTGATATGTCTCTGAATCAGGAATGAAGACTGCTAAAAACAACAAGTACCGTCTCCTTGTATAAAGGCAGTATCAAAAATGCTAAATCAGTCGTTCATGAATACATCAAAACAGCCCTATATTGTAAAATCAGTAATTTCAAAAACTATCGCCACCTTCATCATCATCAGTTAGTTGGTTTGTTACTCAGTTACTTAGTTCAACAATAAAAAAAATGTTAGAATAACTGGATCAAGAAATTGTCACCAAAGAAATAACTAAATATCTTAAACGTGTGCCTTGACAGAAAGGACATTTATTTCAATACATTTGTGGATTACACATAAAAATGTACAAAGTCTAGGGGAGATATGTCATACTTCTCGGACGCGGGAAAATCATTATTTGAAAAAGGTGTCTAGCAGCTTTACAGTTTTTATGCTCCCCGAAGGGCGAGCATATAGTCGCCGCTTCGTCTGTCCGTCCGTCCGTCCGTCCGTCCGTCCGTCCGTCCGTCCGTCCGTCCGTCCGTCCTTCCGTCCGTCTGTCCGTCCGTCCGTCCGTCCGAAGCGATTTCTCCACAACCCTTGGACCAAATTGGATAAAACTTCATATATGAACTCCTTAGGGTAACGTGCCGATATACTTTTCTCGGATTTTCAATTTGACCCCGTGTCATGGAAAAAAGGGGCTTAATGCAAAATTCCAATTTTTGCCAATATCTCATTCAGTTTTTGTCAGAATATCATGAAACTTCATGGTTATATTGTTTATGGAAAGTTTTAGCATGTGCCCTTGCTATTTTTAATCTGGGCATTTTTTAAGTTGACGTTCTGTCATGGAAAAAGGGGGCTTCTTGCAAAAATCCAATTTTTACTAATATTTCATTCAGTTTTGGTCAAAATTTCATTAAACTTCATGGTTATATTGTTTTTTCAAAGTTTCACTATCTGCTCTTGTTTCTTTATCTATGTGTTTTTCAATTTGACCCTCTGTCATGGAAAAAGGGGGTTTCTTGTAAAATGAAAAAGGGGCCCTAATGCAAAATTGCAATTTTTACTAATATCTTGTTCAGTTTCTGTCAACATTTCATGGTTATATCTTGTTTTACAAGTTTCAACATGTGCCCTTTGTTTTTGCAATCTGTGAATTATTAATGCACAAAAACGTTTTTCCTGGTTTCTCAAATTAAGGCTGCATCACGGAAAAAGGGGACTTCATGGAAAAAATTGTTTTTCACTAGGTTCTCCTTTATCAGTGCTCAAAACTTTGTGAAATTTCAAATATGAACTTGTTGGAACATTGCCCAGGTACCTCTCTTCCTTTTTCTCAATTTCAGGCTGCGTCTCGGAAAAAGGGGGCTTCATGTAAAAATTTTTTTTATATAATATTCAATACATGACTGCTCAAAATTTTATGAAATTTCGAACTTTGAATTATTGTTAAAAAATGCCACAAACCACACACCCGTTGTATTTATTGCAATGATCCAATATTGTCTTATGGGAAAAGGGGGCTTATTGGGCTAATTGTCCTCTACAAGTTTGTGTTGGCTATCTCTAAGATAGTAATTGCCTTTTCACTTCAAATTTTGGGGGGCATGAACAGCTTCTTCTAGGATAAAAGAAGTGAATTTATATCAATTTCTTATATTTTATGACAAGCACTTGTTCGGGGAGCATAACCCGTCTCTGACGGCTCTTGTGTTTTTTTTAATAATAATAGTTGTACCAGGTTTATAAACTTTGTTTGTTGGTAATGCAAATTATTTGGGCTGATCCTTGTTTCGACGACGGTTATGTGGAGAAGCAGCCAGCAGCTTGAGAAGTAGGCCTATATCATGCGAGGTACTGGCAACAAAAATCCCAGGAAAGCATGGACAGATGCACTGGCCTCTACCTCATAACTAAAATAATGTTCAAAACCAGCGTTAGATACGGTGAAATCGATTCCACATGTAATGAGTTAAAGGGGGAAAATATATTCAAAATAGTGATTTTTTTTTTGCAACCATTTTCGAAAGCTTTGAAAGATAAAATCGTAAATATTCAGTGTCACAAGGGACTTTCTATTGACACTTTTAAACGTTTCAACCTTCATTCTGCTATATCCGTGATTTCGAATTTACTTGTTTATCAATAATAGACCTAAGATCCATTGTATCTAGGTAGACTATTTCACGATAAAAACCTATACATGTATTTGCTTACCAATGTCACTTGTTTGTGGACTTTCCAAGAAGCGCCGAGAATTAGCCTAACCTATCAGCATGCTATTTTAGAAGTGATAAAGAAAAAGACGTCTCTATAAAACAACGAGTGCTCGAAATAATGGTGTCAATGCATTTAAAGTGGGAAATTTCGCACTAACGTGATGAACAGCTGAAGAGGGTGATGAAACGATCAACCAGGGTATAGTTGACTTGAACCCTTAAGTTACAGAAGAAAGCCTTAACTGCTTTTGCGGCACGTGTAGATCAAGATCAGATTGCCCAGAACGTGCTGTCTAATCTAAGATCTACACAGTCCGGTATTTTTAGAGATGTCCTGGCAAAAAGTGCTGTGAAATTGTAGGAGTTTTGCGTTATTTTTGCTTTTTTAAAAACGTCAGTTTCCTTGTTAGATTCTACACTCTCTGAGTTAATAGAGATGCCAAGAAGTGAAAGTTTATTGTCATGTCTTAATAGTGTGGAATGAAGAACTGAAAAGAAGACATTTTGTAAAGGTCAAAGCCTGACAAAAATGATATTTTGTCGTTGATGAGCTTAATTTTCCATATCAGTCATTACAAGTAGACTTGTGATGTTTGAAAAAGATTCTACATGATGGTGTAGATTAGAGGTTTCAAATTTCATTGTATTTGTACAGAACCTTTCAGATTTAAATTACGAGACGCATGTTATTCTTGCACAAGAATATGCACGCTATCGCCGTTATATTATTGAAATAATGTTTAAAGCGGCGTAAAACACCATTCAATCAATCAGTCATGTTCTTCTGTCCAGATTGATCACTTGTTCCTAACAAAAGACATAAAGACAAATAGAGTTGCCATCACAAAACTTTTGCTCTGAAACTTTTCATCCGCACTGTACTTGTTCAATTTCAACAATCCGACCGCTGACCATTGTCTCGACGATGGTTTTGTGAGACAGCAGCCAGTGGCTTCGAAAGAAAATGATGCGGAGCACTGGTTAAAGAGACTCCAGGAAGGCATGGATAGGTGCACTGGCCGTCGCGATATAACTGAAATAATGTTGAAACGGCGTTAAATACCATACAATCAATCAATCAATCATTTTCAACAGTGGTCTTCGACCTTCGAATTCATCTGTATCGCCTGAGAATCAAAGTGCCAAAGGGTACTCTAGTGATTTCCATTTTGCACTCAAAGAGGGTACCATGCTAAAACGTTAAAAGTACACGAGTAGAAATGAAATCCGTAAATGAAATTGTATAGAAAAGTGCATCGGGCTTTATGAGTTTATATTCAGTATTTTACGATTAAATATCTTCGATTATCCAGCGTGATTCACTTTCTTGCTATACTTGCAGTATATATGCAATTTAACCTCAATATTTGATTACATGTTATAAACTAGTATATACTAGTTTGGATGTACTGCATAAATTGGGTCAATGCTTTGAACGCACATACCAAGAAACGTGATTTTGCACCTATAATATTTTCTTGGAATACACATCTTACTTTTGGCTTCACGGGTTTAAAAACAAAAAAATTTCATGTCATTTACTTTGCTTTATTTGAAGATACTGTCACGGTAATATGAGAAAATCAGACATTTGAGAATTAAATTTTCTGCACCTTCGTCGAATAAAATGTTCTTATAACACTCAGAGGTGTGCTTCTGGATGGTCTTTTTTGGTAATATAATTCGCGCTAACTCGTTCGTTTCCGTGGAATTGTTAAATTAACACTTTATCAAACAACCCCATGTCTTATAGAACCTGAGAAAATCAGCTTTTGAAAACTTTGTTGGAAAAGAAGAAATGCTGGTAACCAGCATTTTCTCCTTTTCCCACAATGTTTTCTGTCTTTTCAAAGCCAAACCAAATCAGTTGAATCTTTTAAAAATTAACCTCTGCAGTTACTGTTAAATTGGTCAACTCTTTACGTGTTTTGGTATAGAGTGAAAGAATTCACAGATTTGACATTTTTTCCTTTTACTATATACTGCCAGCTTCACGAGATTTTAAACGAGGCAATAAATCTTGAGCATATCTCAAGAGTGAATTCTTTTATGGAGAAAATATCATTCAAAGTAACGAAGCAGTTTACAGTTTGGTTACTTAAACGATATTTATGATGAATACAATATCGTAACACCAAGAATCTTTGCTTACATATTTTAACATTAACAAAAAAATACTGGTGGAAAAGGAAAAAAGTCTGAAATTAAATGATTATTATAAAATATTATTTCAGAACTCGAATCTAGTAGATTTAGGAGGATCAGATACATGTATACAGAGCTCCAATAGATACATGTATATAGAGCTCTAGATAAGAGGAAGTGATGGTATGATGGTATTCTAAATCCATCATTCATTTCCAAACCCTATGTTATGGGTACTCATTAGAATCGTCTCAGTGAGACGATTCTAATGAGTACCCATAACATAGAGTTTAGTGGAGAATGGATGATATTTTCAATTTTGAAACCAAAATCCCTCCCTCTATCTGAAGCTCTGTGTATATACTATAATAATAAGCTTGCAACACGAGAAAAGGGGGATCCGGACATTTGCGTAAAGTGTCATCTGGGATCAGCCTGCACAGTCCACGCCGGCTAATCCGAGACGACACTTTCCGTTTTTATGTAATTTTCTGTTTCATGCAAGTCTACTGTAGGAATAGAAATTGAATGAAGTCTTATGTCGTCTCGGAACATAAAGTCAGAGTAGTCAAAGTAGTAGTAGTAGTGGCTGTATGGGTTGTAGTTGTTTATTTGAGAGGTCATCACACCTCTCCAACAGTGGTGAGTTTTAAAGGCAGACTGCAGACTTTAAAGAAGCCACTTGTGTCATCAGTGCTAGTATTATTTCATTTAAGCAAGGAAACCCCTCATTTCGATGTACACAAGTTTTGGATATTTCCGACAGATGTTCAATAATATGCGGAAAAACGTTGCAACATTTTGAAATCTTGACTGAATTAATTTACTTTTTAGCTCACCTGAGCACAACGTGCTCAAGGGGAGCTTTTAGGATCACCCGGTATCCGTCGTCCGTCGTGCGTCGTCAACAATTCTTTAAACATCAACTCCTCCTTAACCACGGGGCCAATTGGGACCAAATTTGGCTGGCATGTTCCTTTGGATGTCCTCTTTTAAAATTGTTCACAGAATTTGATTCCGTCAAAAACTCTGGTTGCCATGGCAACCAAATGGAATTTTCTAGGAAAATCTTTAAAAATCTTCCTCTCTGAAACCGCTGTCTGGATTTCAAAATAATTTCACAGAGATGTTCCTTGGGTGACCCTTTTCAAAAAGTGTTCGGGAAATTTTGATACGTCAGGAAACACGGCTCTTGTGACGGGGGCTACTTGCACTATACAGCAAAGAAGAAATTCTTAAAAATTCTTCTTCTCTGAAACAGCTGGTCAGATTTTGAAATAATTTCTCAGGGATGTTCTTTTGGTGACTCTTTTCAAAAATTGTTCGCGAAATTTTGATTTGTCAAGAAACATGGCTCTGGTGAATGGGGGCTACTTGCACTATAAGGCAAAGAAGAAATTCTTCAAAATTTTTCTTCCCTGAAACCGCTGGTCAGCTTTTAAAATAATTTCACAGAGATGTTCTTTGGGTGACCCTTTTAAAAAGTTGTTCGTTAAATTTTGATACGTCAAGAAACACGGCTCTGGTGATGGGGGCTACTTGCACTATACAGCAAAGAAGAAATTCTTAAAAATTCTTTTTCTCTTAAACCGCTAGTCAGATTTTGAAATAATTTCTCAGGGATGTTCTTTTGGTGACCCTTTTTTTAAAATTTGTTCGTGAAATTTTGATTTGTTAAGAAACATGGCTCTGGTGAATGGGGACTACTTGCACTATACGGACATGAAGAAATTCTTGAACATTTTTCTCTGGAATGGCTAGTCAGATCTTGAAATAATTTCACAGAGATATTCCTTGGGTGACTCTTTTCAACATTGTTTGCGAAATTTTGATCCGTCAAGAAACATGGCTCTGATGAATGGGGTCTACCTGCACTATACAGATATGAAGGAATTCTTGAAAATTCTTCTTCTCTGAAACGGATGTTCAGATTTTAAAATAATTTTAAAGAAATTTTCCTTGAATGAACCTTTTTAAAAATTGTTCGCGAAATTTTGATCCATAAAGAAATATGCTCTGGTGAATGGGGACTACTTGCACTTTATGGAAATTAAGAAATTCTTAAAAATTCTTCTTTTCTGAAACTGATGGTCAGATTTTGAAATGACTTTTACAGGTGACCTTTTGAAAATTGCTTGGCAAAATAATAATTTTGTTTCCAATGTTTCAATTCCTAAAAAGAAAGGGCTATGGTCCTCTCAAAAATTCAGGTGAGTGATCCAGGGCCATCATGGCCCTCTTGTTACATTTTGTGAGTTTGAGAATTCTGTACCATCCCCAACTTTCAGCTGCAGGTCGAGCAAGAGTTACTCTCCTTGGAACTTATCGATTATCTGGTCCGAAAGGATTTCCGATAACGGCCTGTCATATAGGATTCAGAAGGGAAAATTTTTTGATCGACTAAAACACATTTTTCTTCTAAAATGATTAAAATCTATAACGTCTTGAAGTATTCTGTAATATCTCTACTTTACTTCAATATAATTTTAATTCCTGTAGCAAAATGGGAAGTTACGTCCATTTTGATTTAAAGTTACTGACCCATTCTCCTTCTTTTTTCTATAGAAAGGTTTAAGAAATTTGCTCTTGCGCCGTTTTTGACGCTAAATAACATAAAAATGAATTGCAAGAAAAAAATCTATAACGTCATGAAGTATTCTCTGTTTTGTTGTGATTATGATCAAAGTATTCGTTTACATTTGTTAAATTGAGAACTTGCGTCCATTTCAGTTTAAAAACGACACTATCGTTAATTTTTGTACCAGTTGTCCTTTACATTTATTTATAATATATTTATTTACCTTCATTGTATCCATGCTATACTGTGAAATAATTTTCTGTTTCATTCAGCAATGATAACATTACATGTTAATACTGATTTAACCCTTCACCAAACAACCTCTGGTTTTAACGACCCTGAGATAGGAGACTAAAAAAAATTGTAGGAAAATGAGAAAATGCTGGTAACCAGCATTGTCACCTTTTCCCGCACTGTTTCTGCCCTGCTGGAAACAAATTTCAGTTTTTGACTTAATTGCAAAGCTTGGTAAAAACATTTGTGAAAAAGTATCTTTGACAGTAGTGTGTGATCTTAGTTCTTCTGTTAGTCCATATACCAATCTTGATTTTGACTGACTGCTATCTCAGATGATTCAGAGGCCAGAAATAAGTGAGCCCTGACAAGATTTCGAACTTGTTAAGCCTTGACCAACTGAGCTAACCCCATATATTTATACGACGATAAATACATCTGACATTTGTACCTATGACATTTTTACCTATGGCATACTTACCACTTTGACTGACATTTTTACCTATGACATTTTTTCCTATGGCATTTTTACCTCTGACATTTTTACCTACATTCAGTCAATAGACCAGTAACAAACTGTGCAAAACAAGCAGTCTGATCCTGGGCCGAATCGGTTTTATTTTATGTGTCGAAATTGTTTTGGCTTAAAAAATTGACGTTGCAATATCAATATGTGACTGAAATCAGCAGAAAACAATTTGCGTTTTGGGAATATTGATGTGACCCGTACAGCACACTCCCGAATTTTAACGGTCCTGCATAGAACCTTTTGTAAACATTGTGAGAAAAGGAGAAATACCAATATCCAGCATTGTTTCCTTTTCTTACAATGTTTTCTACTCTTTTAAAGTGAAGAATATCAATTGAGGTACATGTATATTTGATTTATTTTTTGAAATTGCTTTTTTTAAAAGTTGGTGAAGTAAAAAAGTTCTCCATATGGGAAACAGTTTTAAATTATTGACTTTTGAAAACACACGAGAGGGAGAAAATACATGTGATCAGATTGAAAATAGCGAGGAAATTTGAATATGTGAGCTGTCGCTATAAAATACTTTTGAAAATGCATTAATCATCACACATTTGCAAGTAAAAAGCTAAAGAGGGAGGGCGGCAATTTGGACTTCCTTATACAAAATCTTGTTAAACTTGACTTTAAATCCTTATAAATAATCTCATAAAAAAAGTCTGATCTTAGTTTAAACATTCAGTTTTAATTTATTCAATATAATACATGTAACATCATTCATTTACAACAACATATTGCGAAAAGGATTGAAACGAAAGCATCAAATCTTGTATAGGTCCTGTCCATAAAGAAGTCTGATTTTTTTCCTGATACTTTCTTTCCGATTACCCGGTATCAATGTATACCATTACGTAACACCAATCAAGATACCCGATAGGAATGGCGGTCAAAAGCCCCTCCGGTCATTATTCCCTACCCCCAAAACAGGTATGGCGGTCAAAAGCCCCTTCACGACTTTGCAAGGGCGGTCAATATCCCCTTCATCAAATTTTAAAGGCGGTCAAAAGCCCCTACGCGATTTTGCATGGGCGGTCATTATCCCCTTCATCCAGTCTTAAAGGCGGACATAAGCCCCTTTAAATAGGCTAGCGTTTTCCGTTGTGATTTTTAACGAAGAAAGGAAATTATGTCAGAGTGTCTTACCTGTGTCGTGCATCCCTATCCCCGCCCCCCCCCCTTTTTTTTCTTTGCTCGATGGTGATTTACACATTAAAATTGTTTCCTGCCAGTCTTACACATTCAACATGTAAACGTGTCATAAATTTGCATCATAATAGATAATTATCTTAATCCGTCCTCAGTTTGTCTCAATCATTTCAATAGATGTAAAGACAACACCCTTTCCAGTATAAAGAAAATAAATAACCAAAATGTACGAGTCATGTATTAAATACCAAGGCTATTTCCATATAATTTTGGTCAACTCGTTCGATAAAGATGACAATACACAAAACACTCATATAAGATACTCTGAATAGGTATGTTTCATTTTGATTTTTTTTTTCATTGGAGACTTTTTCAATAAAGAATAAAGTAATAATACAATTACAAGAATAATTTTAGTCCATTTTTCGCCCCAAACTCGTCACCAAACAACAAACTTTTTATCTAATTGTCCATTTTTAAAGTGTTGGCAGAGGACACTGTGGCTGTTAGTGTTTGATTTGTGTGATTTTTGTACGATAAGGATCAAAACATTGTGGGAAAAAGAGGAACTTTTGGTACCTAGCATTATTGCATTTTCAGTAAAAGAAAATTAAAAAGCCTGCTTTCTCGAGGCGTTCACATTTGAAATATTTCTAAGGGACTGCAAAAAAACTGACTAGGAATAGCTTCATATGTAGATCAAGATCAGACCGTATGGTCTGCGCAGTCTGATCTTGATCTACACTGTTCCCAACATGGTCTTGATTTTTTCATTTATTTCCATGATCCTGCAGGGCTCAGAGGTAAAGTGTAGGACTCGAGTCCTAATTCCAAGAACTATAATTAACAGAATGCCTTTGGAACATGTCGACCCGTTTTTGCGAGCCGCTGGGTGTCGCCGGTTCGATGACATTTCCTTTCTGAGGATTGATGATAGGATTCATACCTGTCACTGCTGCCCATTGGCACTCAAATTGTTATGTGAGAAAGCAGCCAGTGGCTTGAGAGAAAATTGCGGATTAATGGATAAATTACCGATTTGAATGGATAAAAAAAGCAACCTGGGAAAGCATTGTTAGGTACACTGGCCTCTGCGATATAAGTCAAATACGGTTGAAAACGGCGTTAAACAACATACAGTCAATCAACAATCATCGGATTTCACACTTACAGAATCTGTATAGGGCTTTTAAAGCGATAATCAGACTTCATCTTTACGGAAGGGATCATGGGGGCTTTTGACTGCCTTACCTGTTTTGGGGGTAGGGGCTAATGACCGGAAGTGCTTTTGACCGTTTACCTATTCGAATGTTGAAACTCAGGCTGAGTTTTGCCTTGTACGCTTGAGTAAACAGGCGACCAGAATTGCTTAAAATAAGATTGCATGTGACAAGCCTGTGGTGTCCGATCTTGATCTTTGTCGTGAGCAAAAATAAGTTATTTCTGCTTTTTGCCGATAGGGTTAAACAGGGAAAGCAAGAATGGATGTCAACAAGACATTGCATCAGACGATCAAAATGCTCAAATAATAACAGTTATGTCCTAAAAGGTCAAGGTTTCGCTGTTTTTCTTGCATTTACAGAGTTATAGTCAGTTGAAATGTTATGTTTTGTTTTTTGAATATGATGAGTGTTTTAAAGAAATCACCCCAATATACTGAGGTGAAAGGAAACGTGAAGAAAATAGCCAAATTATAGTTGTTAATGAATTAATAAATTCACAATTTATTGCTAGATATATAAGTGCTCATGTACCTTAAAGGCTTCGGTTGACAAACTTTAAATTTAGAAATCCCCGCTTTATTGCCTGTCATATGTGTGCCGCGTGATCATAACAAAAAAGGAGAAATTCAGTCAAACTTTACATATACCTCGGTTACAAGAAATGAAACATGATCTGATTAAAAACATATCCGTCTGCTTTTCAGGGAAAAGTGACATTTTATTTTCATTATATCTGTGTTCTCCTTCAAAACCCATAGTAGGTCAGACACGATTGAGTGCTCTTTAGCGATGGGAGTAGATTCAGATCAGACTGTCTTGAAATGTTCTAATGATTAGGCTTTCTGTTTTTCTGTCTGTCTTTCTATCCGTCTCTCTCTCTCTTTCTCTCTCTCTGTAATCAATAACTACATACTACAAATAAACAATACCAAGCAGATCATCAATTAGCTATGGAACTGAATCATGAGGCGGACTGGTCATTTGACATGCGTAAACTTGACTAATAACAAAACCTTCGGCCCAGGCCACCTGCACGAACTGCACAGGCTGATCTAGGTCGAAACTTTTTGCAGACACAAAAATTCTATACTAAACAACAACATTAAGGACTATTCCAACGTTCAAAACATTAGCGGACGAAAAAATAAAGGTGACTCAAAAGCTGACCCTTGTTTTGGGAAGGGTAGGAAACATTGTTAGAGAAGGAAAATCAAATACTTGTAAGCAGCACTCATTCCTTTTCCCACAATGTTTTCAAAATGCCTGTTCTTCAATGTTTGTGAAGAAAACTAAAAACTTTGGATCGTTTGGAAAAGGGCTAAGCTCCCTTTTCACAGAGAACGGCTCCGTATGTTCATTAAATTGAACTACAACTCATCATAATCATTATCATCAAGTTCGTGAACTAAATGAAATACAATTTTAGGACTGGTTTAGTCAGATTAGAAGTCAACGCGGCGTATGATAAACATTAGAGTCCCCTTGGCGTGTGATATTTCCAGAATTTCTGGTAAAATAAATAAAAGGCAACGTATGTGCAGCGACGGCTTAATGATCTCATACTAAAGTTTATATTGAAACCAGGGAATACATCAACAAATGACTTGTAGCAGTGATATAACCGTAATATAGCTGAAAGCGGAATAACACCTTATTGAAACTAAATAAAGCTTTTCCTTTTTTCTTTATCTTTAATCTTCCCCGGGCCTTAAAGGTATACCTCTTATTACTGGTCGTAAATTACATAGAATAAAAAAAGTCAGGTGCTTGTATATCAACTTTCAATTACATCGTTATATGTGAACTGTAGTGCAATAAACCAATTTTCAAATATGTGGAGGTAAATTCATGCAATTCGCTCACTAGCCATCCCCAACTTTCAGCTGCAGGTCGAGCAAGAATTACTGCCCTTGGAATTCATCGATTATCTGGTCCCCAAGGATTTCCTGTAACGTCCTGTCATATAGAATTTCAGAAGGGAAAAAAAATTATCGATTAAAACACGTTTTTCTTCTAAAATGATTAAAATCCATAACGTCTTGAAGTATTCTGTAATATATCTACTTCAGTTCAATATAATTTTAATTTCTGTAGCAAAATGGGAAGTTGCGTCCATTTTGATTTAAAGTTACTGACCCATTCTCCTTCTTATTTCTATAGAAAGGTTTAAGAACTTTGCTCTTGCGCCGTTTATTCTCTGTTTTGTTGTGATTACGATCAAAGTATTCGTTTACATTTATTACATTAAGAACTTGCATCCATTTCAGTTTAAAAACGGCATGGTTACCACTCATATGGACTACATGCATTGTCTGCTACTGATAATGGGGGTTTTGACTGCCTTCAAAATTTGATGAAGGGGATAATGACCGCCTTTGCGAAATCGCGGAGAGGCTTTTGACCGCCTTTGAAATTTTATGAAGGGGATAATGACCGCCCTTGCAAAATCGCAAAGGAGCTTTTGACCGCCTTACCTGTTTTTGGGGTAGGGGATAATGACCGGAGGGGCTTTTGACCGTTTACCACCCGATAGGCGTCTTATCTAACAGTGAGACTCGGTCATCATCGGAGAACTCCGGCACAATGCAAATGATCAGGGAAAAAGAAAAAAATACGATAGTTGCTTTAAAAAGTGTAAAAAGGGCTAAAAATGTATTTTCTAAATGACTGAAAACTTCGCCATATTAAAGAACAATAAATAAGCTTTCTGACTTCCCTGAAGATAATTTTGATTTTTTAACACAATGTGCAGGCTGATTTATGTTTACCGTGTGCTCACAAAACCACTGACTTCTTCTAAAAAATGACGAAATTATTTTAAACAGAACTGACCTATTGAACATAAAGGTTAAAAGGTACAATTTGTATTCGGTTGTTTTGTTTATGATAGATCAGACAATACCCGTGTGGTCTGATCTACCACCACACTTTCCCCAGCTTAATATACATGTACGTACATGTATTTGTGACATGCTATGCAAAACAATTACAATAAAATGCCGTCTGCTGACTATGTAATAGCTTAATGCTACAGGTTGGAGATTAATGTTTTCAAAAACATTGTAACAAGAGAAGCCTGTTCATAATATCCTAACTTTGTGGGCAGCTATTCAGAAATGTATCCAACCGAAGTATTTTTACTTTTGTACCATTTTTGTTGATAAATCAATAAAAATATCAGAGACTGAATTCAAAATTATGATGAAAAAATCAGAGATAAATTCCAAAGATGCAGTAAACATATGTGCATGCTGTTACATTTTGAGCGTTCGTGTCGTGCTCCTCCCCCGGCTTTAGTCTCATCATAAGAAACTTGTACTGCGGATATTTTCTTTTTTTTTCTAACTCTTCAGGAACTGACAATGTATGACTGCCCGAATATTTAAAGCAGTTGTAGACAACACAATAAATATGGCTCAAACTATTCAATTTGTATCAATTAAGGCATGACAATGTTGCTTGAAAAAGAGCAAATGCTGGTCAAAAGCATTTCCATAGCTGACCATAATTTTTCAAACGCGTGCTTTCGGTAAAATTTGAGGTAGATCAAATTGTAAGACATGAAAGGAAAACAAATCCTACAAGTTTTGGTACCCCCGTAATTTACAACCCCAGATATCCCGCAGAGTTGTTTTCCAATAAATTGAAACCCTCTACACTCGAAGCGCGAAATTCGGGTTATAAGTGCAAAGGGTTTGCAGAGATCGCCAGTCAATATATAATTCCATATTTGATCGATTTCATGGCCAAAAGGGATCAAACTCCCATAATTTAATTGGCTTACATAGCGGTCAAATAACAGTTACCGGGTTTGATTTGCATGATAAAGTTGGCCATGACGAAGTTATAGCAAAACTGGATACAAGAAAATGTGGAAATTACATTGAAATTACATAGTTTATTAGGGTAGCTATCATAACTGTGATGAGGTACACTTCAACGGACTTGAAGCGGCTCTAAGTGCCTCATTCATAATTTATCTACGAAGAGAAATAAGTGAATTATGAAGGACCATCATAACGATAATATCACCCACTTTGGTGGCCAAGGTGAAACTGGTAGACTTCAAGAATATTTTTTTTTTTATTTTACTAAGTTCCCACTTGTTTAGTTTTCACATTACTTATAAAAAGTAGATTTACCTTTAGCTCTGTGACTTAAGTATTTGATTGTTATTAGAAAATCACGGGTCGATACCCGACGGTAAGCTTCATTGAAGGGGGCATTGCTGAAACAAACCCTAATCTAACACTGCTGAAATCCAAAAAAGACCGAAACAAATTGCTTGTTGAAAGTGCTATAATGGTGAAGAAAGTGACGTAGAGGGGCTACATTTTTTTTTTTCAGAGCAGGGATTTTTTTCTTCGCATTATCTTTACCATATAAACCATAGTTTGTAAACAAACTGGGCTAAATGCATCTGCTATAGTTTCGGTGCAGTCTGCTCAGATTGACATCGGTCGAAACATTTGATCTTATCCATATGACATGCAACACACGAACAGAAACATTCCGATATTTGCTTAAAGTGTCCTCTCGGATCAGCCTGTGCAGTCCGCACAGGCTAATCCGAGACTACACTTTAGGACTCTATTCGATTTTGTCCTACTGTAGACTTGCGCGAAACAGAAAATTACATACGAACGGAAATTGTGGTTTCGGATTATCCTGCGCGGACTACGCAGGCTGATCCGAAACGACACTTGACGCGATTGTTCGAATGCACCTTTTCGCGTGTCGCAGACCATATACTATCACTGTCTCATTCTAAGGTTCACACGTTTGTAAATGGGGTGATGGGTAACAGTAGGGTGTACAGCTCGAGGGCAGCAAAAGTTTGCAGACCATGAACTGTAACGAAATACTTGCAGTACCATGATGGGCCCATGTGGTGTAATAGGCAACGATTTACGACTTGCATGCTGGACTGGTTCCTTTGATAATTCTATTCACCCTTTACAGTAATACAGGCAAATTATGAAAACTTGGAAGTGATAGAGGATGTTTAAGATTTTCTATCGAAAGAAGTAACTTTAACATGTTTTAGTGGTATTCATGGTTGTAAGATAAAGCTTCCGACTAGTAAAAGTGAAGTCCCGACTTCGATTTCCGTAAGCAGGTGTCATCTTAAGGACTTTTCATTGGCCCACACATTCTACGCGAGTACTGGGCCCGTATTCACCAACCATCCTTAGGAATATTCTTAGTCTTATTCTCCAAGAATTTGAAAGTAACGCAACTTCTGATTGGCTAAACCATTTGGTTTAGCCAATCAGAAATTGTGTTATTTTCAAATTTAGGAAATTCTGCGGACTGAGACCAAAAACGTTCTTAAGAACCGTTGGTGAATACGGGGGCTTTTGTGCAGTTTCCAGAAAGCATGGTCAAGAGAGATTAGTATAAACTTTTTTTTTCAATCGATTTTAAATAAATCATTAAAATGAATAAGCTTCAGTGCTTTGCTGGTTCCTTTGATGGTTTTATTCTTCTGTACTGGCAGACAAAAAAGAAATCCATAGGGGAAATCAAAACGTGTTATGCACAAAGAGACGGTGTAATGCAGAGGAATGACCCTCCCCTGTAATATGACCCATGGGTGCATAGGGTCATTTCTCTACGTAGAATACGATAGATGACACCCGCTTACGGAAATCGAAGTCGGGACTTCACTTTTATTTGGTATCTTGTTAGCACCATCAAAAAGTTAAAGCTGAGATTTACGTTTGGGATGGGCGGTTTATTTTAGTTAACTGTAAATTTCAATGTAGTTCCCTTTAAAAACCGTAACACCGATGCTTGACTGGTTTTATGATGTCACGTGGAGGACTCAAATACTGAATATTAGAGGTAGCTGTTTTTGTCGTTGTTGTTGTTGTTGTTGTTGTTGTTGTTGTTGTTGCAGCAGCTGCTGCTGTCTCATGCACACATAAATTCATTAGCACGATGAAAAGTACATATCATCGAAGATTAACTTTCCGTCAGACTAAAACATCGTATGGCTTGCAATACGCGCGATAAGGGCGTTCGGACATTTGCGTAAACGTCGTCTTAGATCAGTCTGCGCAGTCCGCGCAGGCTAATCCGAGACAGAACTTTCCGTTCTTAAGTAAAGTTCCGTTTTGCGCAATTCCACTGTAGCACAAAATCTCGTGTTGTCGTAAAATGCAGTTTCGGATTAGCCTGCGCAGGCTGATACAAGGCGGCATTTTACGCAATTGGCCGAACACCCCTTTCCGCTTTTTGCAAGCCATCATTTTAGCGATGCTCTGTGAAATAGGTTTCATGCAACTGAAAAAAAAAGTATCGACACGATCAACCAGCGCAATCCGTACTTACTGTATAGTCCCTTGCTCAATTTACTGAACACAGCAGTGATACCAGGATAATGTTTGCTTAACCCTTTCCCAAACAACAAATTTTGGACTCTTCCAAACTGAAAGAGTTCGCAGATGACAATTTTATATTTTGAGAAAATCACAGAAAGTTCTCAAATAGGGTAAAAACACTGTGGAAAAAGGAGACATTGCTCGTTACGAGGTATTTCTCCTTTTCCCACAGTGTTTTCAAAAGACTTTTGCTGCATACACGTATAAACCAGGGCTTGTTTGGGAAAGGGTTAAAACAAAGCTTGTGAGAAATCTAGTAGGGGTTATTTGATTCCGAACACTTTAACGAGCAGGTGTTGCATAATGAATATGAGATATTATGTCAATAAATAGGTTAAATTTCGCCACAGTTGTAAAGCTCTAATGTGCATTTTTTTTTTCTAGTGCGGCGTCATCACAAGACGATACATGGCATGCAACACGCGCAAAGGGGCATTTGGACATTTATGTGATATGAAGTCCTGAAGCAGCCTGCGCAATCTGCGTGGACTAATCCGAAACGACACTTTTCGTTTTTATGCAATTTTCTATTTTGTGCAAGTTCACTGTAGGACACAAGTGCCGTCTCAGATTAGCATGCGCAGTCCGCGCAGGATGATCCATGACGACATCTTACGCAAATGTCGGACACCCTGTTCGCGTGTTGCAGGCCAAATGATCTATATCTCCTTAGCATAGGACGAAATTTTGTGTTACGGAAACAGAATTCTGTCTGTATGCACTGTGAAATTGATACAAACTAATCGACGAGATGATTTTATGATTGACTCTAAAGTAATTGATTTTTTTAGCTCACCTGAGCACAACGTGCTCAAGGAGAGCTTTTAGGATCACCCGGTGTCCGTCGTGCGTTGTCCGTCGTGCGTCGTCAACAATTCTTTAAACATCAACTCCTCCTAAACAGTTATGCCAGTTTGGACCAGACTTGACTGGAATGTTCCTTGGGAGGTCCTCTTTAAAAACTGTTCACAGAATTTGATTCAGTCAAAAACTCTGGTTGCAATGGCAACGAAATTTTTTGGAAATTCTTAAAAATCGTCTTCTCTGAAACCGCTTGCCAGATTTTGAAACAATTTCACAGAGATGTTCCTTGGATGACCCTTTTTCAAAACTTGTTCGTAAAATTTTGATCCGTCAAGACACATAGCTCTGGTGAATGGGGGCTTCTCGCACTATATGGAAATGAAGAAATGCTTGAAAATTCTTGTTCTCTGAAACAGCTGGTCAAATTTTAAAATAATTTCACAGCAATGCTCCTTCGCTGACCTTTTTTAAAAATTGTTCGCAAAATTTTGATCTGTCAAGAAACATGGCTCTGGTAAATTGGGGTTACTTGCACTATACAGACATGAAGAAATTTTTGAAAACTCCTCTTCTCTGAAACGGCCTACTCAGATTTTAAAATAATTTCAAAGAAATGTTACTTGAAAGACCCTTTTCTAAATTTGTTTGCTAAATTTTGATCCATCAAGAAACATGGATCTGGTGAATGGGGGCTACTTGCACTGTACAGAAATGAAGAAATTCTTGAAAAAAATTCTTTCCATAAACTGATGGTCAGATTTTGAAATGACTTTTACAGGTGACTTTTTGATAATGGCTAAAAAAATTATAATTTTCGTGTTTCCATTGTTTCAATACCTCAAAACACAAATAGGCTATGGTCCTCTCAAAAATTCAGGTGAGTGATCCAGGGCCATCTTGGCCCTCTTGTTTTAGTTTAACCTCTCTGTACCGTTTGAAAGGCTTTGACTCTTTACCAAACGACAAAATCGACTGGCCCGGTTTGAAAGCATTTGCAGACGACGATAAATGAAACATGGTTCAAATGACAAGATAGTATTTTGTCACTGAAAGGGTATAAAATGTTGTTGGAAAAAGAAAATGCTGGTGACCAGCATTTTCTTCTTTATTTTTTACAATTTGTTTTCCACATGCGCTTCGGGTTGTAAAAATAAGTGATAAAGGATTAAGCGACTTTAACAGAGAGTACTATTTTAAATATTAACACATTGCAACACACTCAATTTAAAACTGATGATTTATTAAAATAAGGGGAGGGAAAATGGGAAATAAATACCTGGTTTCATAAAATAAAGAACACTTTTTGTCTGATCATGTAATGGTAAGATGAACACGGAGATGGGTTGGGGTGGTGTTATAGAAATCAAAGTATGGAAAGTACTTGGAGTCAGGCTTCTCAACCAAAGCCTCAAGTAATGTTAACCGTGGTTTAACCTGTCACCGAACAACCCTGAACCAAATCGATTCGAAATGGGAACGCCTTTCAAAACATTGTATGAAAGGGGGAGTGTTGTTAAGCAACATTTTCCCTTTTCCCACCAGTTACGTTGTACTGTCTTTGTGCTTTCATTATGGATCAGTTCTGATTATTTTGTCTCCGAAATAAAAATGCAAAACCACTAAAGGTATGACCCGGCCCTGCTAACTTAATCGGGAACATGAAAGGCTTGAAACCTAGTGGTCAACGGTTTGAGTCTAAGCTTGGCCTGGTTATTCCCAGAGATTTGATGGTGAGCCCGCTCTATCTCTTTACAAAAAGACAAAATTCGAGACTTGTCCACATCAACATCATCTTTTGCACCACAATGCTTTTAAAAGCTACCTTCTGCAGGATCGTTAAAAATTCTAATCATGATTTATGCTACATTGCCTGAAAGCCATAACGTACATGCCGAAATTCCTCATAAGACATGTAGCTGAGCATAAATGAACTGCGAAAAACAGGATGAGTACAGCCTTAAAACTGAATAGAATTTTGAAAGCCCCATTACATTGTGTAAAGATGTGCCAAAAATCAAAGGACTGAAAGTTCCGAAAAGCGGACGTTATGCCAAGAAATGGTGGGAGCAGAATTTTGCAATGGTACGAAAGAATAAAAAGCTATTATTTCTCCATGCTTATTGTTTATTTACAGCATTGCTTTCATATATATCTACCAATATATTCATACTTTGTTAACTTTTTTTTTTTTTTTTTTTTTTTTTTTTTTCAAAACTGACGTGAATTTGTATTACATGTATATAGGTTTTTCCTAGTTGCAATAATGTTCATTGAATTGGCTAAGAACATCATGTTTTGTACTAAAAAAGAAAATTTATAATAAAAGCCTGTTTGGTTTATATGATGTCTTTAAGCTGTTTAGTGAAAAGTAGGCAATTTGGTTTTTAGTCAGCAATGAATGAGAATTGTATATGGAATTTTTCAAACTCTTAAGGCGACAAAATGCGCAGTTTGGGCGATTTAGATCAAGATGGAATTACATAAAACACGTAATCAGATCTTGATTTACATTACCCAAACCGATGAAACTTTTCTGGTGAGATAACTTTAACCTTGTCATACTTTCAATTGGAAATATACATCAGTTTCATTTAGACGTTTAAGGGTTATCACCTAAAATAAACAGAATGTTTTTATTTTCGCCATGCACATATATTTGTAAAGGATATAGCTTTTTGTAATGCATTTAGTGAAAAAAGTTTGATAGTAATCAGTCATAAAACTACCAGGGCGCAACAGCTCTTGAATAAATCATGACGTTGCTTTGTGTGAGAAATCAAATAAGCTGCATTACTCATAAGTTCTTAACATTGCCCTTGTTTTGAATATTAAAATAACTGTTTCACTGCGAATGACGAAATCATAAGGCGAGTTTTAACCCTTTGCCGCACAATGTCACCTTTTAACAACCCTAGAAAGAAACCTTTTTGGAAACAGAAATCATTTTGGAAAAAGGAGAAAATGCTGGTAATCAGCATTTTTTTCTCACAATTTATTTCCGTCTTTTCAAAGAAAAAGTGCCCAATTAAGCACATTTAACTGGTCGTCTTCAAATACTCTCAATTTGGACAAGGCTTAACTTTAAAAATGTAAAAATATAACATGTTTTGAAAAACTACTCGCAACCAACACTCCAAAATTTCTATGGAATAAGCCAGTTGACCTTTACATGCAAGTGATTTGATTTTTTCAACATTCAGAAAGGATTCGTTTGGATTTTCCAGGGTCTGCAGTCCTACTGCTTGTCGCCTACATAAAGCAAATTAAATATCTGGATACGTATTCACCAACCATTTTTAGGAATATTCTTGGATTTATTCTTCAGGATTTTCTAAAATTGATAGTAATACAACCTCTGATTGGCTAAACGGAATGGTTTAGCCTATCACAAGTTTTGTTACTTTCAATTTTTTAAATAATTCTTCAGAATAAGACTGGGAATGTTCTTGAGAATGATTGGTGATGCGGAACCCGGTTTCAAGTGCTGAAGTCACCAACGAGTTCCAGTTTCCTGTTTGAAATGTTGAACGCCTCACTTGGTTGTGTGCTGCCAACACCCAATTTCGACAAGATTTTGCTACATTTGCCCTCCTTGAGAAAGTCAAAATTTGCACCTCTTAGATCTCTCTCTCTCTCTCTCTCTCTCTCTCTCTCTTGCTTTTTTTCCTTTAGGTCTTCGCCGCTCCCGCAATTAAAGGCAAACAAATCGACAATAGATATGAACGTTGTCCTAGTATCGATTTTTTTAACTACCGATAAAACATTTCTCAGAAGTGGTTTCAAATTGTCCTTATTATTCGATTGGAATGCTCTTAGGTTGCAATCAAATAAATATCAGCGAGACTTGATATGCCATTTAACCCTTTAAGTGCAAAACAAATGAAACAGATGAATCCAGTATGTAAAAAGACAAAAAAAAATGTTCGTGCTTGATGGCTTTTATTGACAAAAAGGTATTTGACAGTGTAACCCAGGATCAGATTTCAAGTTCTAAACAGTCTGGGCCCTTATCCACACACCATTCTTAATTTAATTCGTATTCTTATTCTAGATTAAGAAAGTAAATGTGATACATCACGCAAAAAAGGGACCTTCTGGGAACTACGAAAAGTGACAACCCTGGTTAGACTGCGTGACTTGCGCAGGCTGACCAGGGTTGACACTTTTCGACTTAATGACATTTTCTGTATGTTTGTCATTGTACCTTGCTATACAATTATTATTGAATTATCAACAGTCTTTTTAGCTCACCTGAGCACAACGTGCTCAAGGGGAGCTTTTAGGGTCACCGGGTGTCCGTCGTCCGTCGTGCGTCGTGCGTCGTCCGTCGTGCGTCGTCAACAATTCTTTAAACATCAACTCCTCCTAAACCGCTGGGCCAATTTGGACGAAACTTGGCAAGAATGTTCCTTGGGAGGTCCTCTTTAAAAACTGTTCACAGAATTTGATTCCATCAAAAACTCTGGTTGCCATGGCAACCAAATGGAATTTTTTAGCAAATTCTTTAAAAATCTTCTCCTCTGAAACCGCTGGCCGGATTTTGAAATTATTTCACAGATATGTTCCTTGGGTGACTCTTTTCAAAAATTGTTCGTGGAATTTTGATCCGTCAAAAATTGTGGCTCTGGTGAATGGGGGCTTCTTGCACTATACAGAAATGAAGGAATTCCTAAAAAAATCTTCTTCTCTGAAACCGCTGGTCAGATTTTGAAATAATTTCACAGAGTTGTTCCTTGGGTGACCCTTTTCAAAACTTGTTCGCGAAATTTTGATTGGTCAAGAAATATGGCTCTAGGGAATGGGGGCTACTTGCACTATAGGGAAATGAGGAAATTCTTAAAAAATTTTCTCCTCTGAAACCGCTGGTCAGATTTTGAAATAATTTCACAGAGATGTTCCTTGGGTGACCCTTTTCAAAAATTGTTCGTGAAATTTTGATTGGTCAAGAAACATGGCTCTGGTGAATGGGGGCTACTTGCACTATAGGGAAATGAGGAAATTCTTAAAAATTTTTCTTCTCTGAAACCGCTGGTCAGATTTTGAAATAATTTTTCAGGGATGTTCCTTGGGTGACCCTCTTCAATAAGTGTGTGCGAAATTTTGATTGGTCAAGAAACATGGCTCTGATGAATGGGGGCTACTTGCACTATATGGAAATGAAGAAATTCTTGAAAATTCTTCTTCTCTGAAACCCCTAGTCAGATTTTAAAATAATTTGACAGAGATGTTCCTTGGGTGATCCTTGCTCTTGCGAATGGGGGCTACTTGCTATATGGACATGATGAAATTCTTGAAAATTCTCTTTCTCTGAAACCCCTGGTCAGATTTTAAAAGAAATTTTCCGAAATGTTCCTTGGGTGACCCTTTTCAAAACTTGTTCGTAAATTTTGATCCATCAAACATGGCTCTCGTGGATGGGGGATACTTGCTCTTATACAGAAATGAAGAATTCTTAAAAATTCTTTTTGAAACTGATGGTCAGATTTCGAAATTAATTTTACAGGTGACCTTTTGAAAATTGCTTAGCAAATTTATACATTTGGTTCCAATGTTTCAATACCTCAAAAAAAAAAAAAGGCTATGGTCATCTCAAAAATTCAGGTGAGCGATCCAGGGCCATCTTGGCCCTCTTGTTTTGAATTATCAACTTAAACTGACTTACACTATCGCTGATCTGTTTTCAGCTAATTGATGCACTGAATTCCCGCATGGTTCCTTTTTGCATGATGGGTCACAAATGTAATTTGTAAGTGTCTAAAACGTTTGGTTTGGCAAGTTAATACTTTCCATATTTTCAGATTCTTGAGAATATGCCTCGAATGTTCTTAGCAATGATTGTTGAATATGGACGCTGTTTTTATCAATACTGCTCGCGAATGCAAAAATACCTCTGGTATAACCCCTAGGCTGCAAAACGCGACTCACAGACCTTTTGCGGACAGTGTAGATTAAGATCAGACTGCACGGAACGTGCAGTCTGTTCTTGAATCTACACTGTCCGAGAAGGAGATATTGTTTCCCAAAACATTACTTTGATAAGTAATATTTGGGTTTTTTCTCTATCGAATTGAAGGTTTCATTTTAGACCCTTCAGATGTACAGGTAGGGGGGGCAAAATAACGCGCAGATATCGTTTAGCACTTTCTGTATATCAAATAGAGAATAATTTCATACGAGCGAATGAAAGGGACTAATAACTAATATTATAGACGCATATTTTTTGATTGATTAAATGATTGATTATGGTGTTTTACGCGGCATTGTTTATGTCATAATACCACAGTTCCAGCTCCCATATTCACCGGGGTTTCACTTGTTTTGGGCTAGGGATCTTAAGTATTTCGCTCAAAGACACTCCCGCGAAAACCTAGTGCTTCTAGTGAAGCTCAAGCCCGGGGCCTCTAGACTGCAAGCTCTGCCCTGTACTACTGAGCTATGCAGGAAATCCGGCCTATCTTGAGGTTCTGTGTAACTTTGTCAATAAAACAATTTTGGAACTCTCTTTCTCTTCGCGTTAAATACATTAATTCATATATTCGATTCGAGTTTTCATTTCTCATTGCAGAAGACACCCTTGTGAAAATATTGTATTACAGTGGAAAAAAATATCGAAAGGCTCGAAACTAGAAATGTCGCCTTTTGCCATCCTGTTTTCATGTTCTTATTCGCCTTCAAACCCTAATTCATATTGATTTCGTCAGCTGCGAATTTGTTTCAGGGTTGCAAATTAACCCTTTATCACATAATTCCTAGTTTTAAAAGAAGAACATTGAGGGAATAAATCTTTTTAAAAAAAACCTTGTGGGAAAGGGAGAAAATGCTGGTAACCTGCATTTTCTCCCTTTCCCACAAGGTTTTCTACACTTCTACAGACATATTTCATCATTTCAGCCACATTTCATTTGCCATCTCCATTGCTTTCGATTTGGACCTGTATGATATTTTGTAATTTGGTAAAGTGTTAAAATATCTTTTTTTTAATTTACCTATCCAAAGGGGGCATTGAAAAAATATTCAATAAAGAAATTATGGATAAAACTGTAATTGATATGAGATAATTAATGACAGGAAGTTGCATGGGTGAATATTTTTAATTTCTCCGTGTCCGATATGACAGCCATTTTGGCTTTGTCACAGACGCTTTGGCGGTTCATAGTTTTTATTTTGCAACATTTTTTTAAGTACTTGAGAGAGTTTGAATGTAAAAAAAAGATTCTATACGGTGACTCATAAATCAGCCTGGGTAGCATTACCTCATCCAATATTAAGTAAATCTTGCAGAACAGAACGACCTGGAACCAAAGATTGTAATCAGATATTTTACACGCTGACTGATTATTTATTTTGAAATCAGTTATTGGAGTGAAAAAACTCAAATTCAAATTAGTGGAAAAAGAGTAAGGTACTGAAATACAATGGTTGAGCGTTATGACGTAACTTTTTATCTCGAAAGTACGGATGGATCGTCATTTGGCTAGGTACTTGAAAAACATGGGGTCTGACATAAGTTAGCGTTTAAGTAGAGCACCAGATAGAGGGAGTTGCAAAGTTGCTAAATGCCTTTTTTTCTTTTACTTTTTCAGAGGTAAATCCAATCATTTTAACTTCATTTAGTTTGTCGTCTGCTATTCCTTTCAATAAGGGTGACTGTAAATACTTTGTCGTCTGGTAAGGAGTTAAGGCTCACACAACATTCTTTATTACACCCTCATTGTAACCCCAAAAACAAGCCCCAAATGGACTTGAGACAAATCGTCTTGTCAAACCAGACGGTTAGCTTTTACCTCGACTGGGCCTAAGGCCAACAAGTTTATGTCATGGCCCAGTGTCCCTCACGCGTGCGTGCATGCGTTAGGCTTTATTTCAGACATCTCTGAAACTACCAATTCAATTTGATGAAACTTCAAAGAAATAATCCTTCCACGGTCCTCTTCAACATCCCTTCAAAGAATTTGATTCCACAAAATAAAACAAAAAATACTGAAATACCTTAAAAAATCTTCTTGTATGAAACCATAGTGCCTAGGGCTACCAAGCTTGGCATGTTGCTTCATCCGATAGACCTCTACGAAATGATAGTTCTGAGGTCATATCCCAAGGTAGTGATCAGGTGAAATAATTCCGGTTATAAGAGATATATAAACATATGCTACAATATACCTTCTTTGATTATCAAACTGCACCTTTGCTTGATTAGTGTCACTTAAGTTTTCTTTTCTTTTATAGATAATGTACAGTATTCAGGGAGAGTGACTTCTTTTTGCTAACAATTATACTTGGATGAGAGGAATGTTTGATATAAATTTAAGGTCTAGACTCTCATTCAGCTTTCTGTTCAAGAACATTCCTGCCATTCAAAAAAAAAAAAAGACCTGTATGTATTCACTTTTACATTTTATTTCATGCTTTCCGGTATGATATCGAGAAATAGCAGTGAAAATATTTTTCGATCTTACACTGGTACCACCAGTGAAAATACCGATTTTCACGTTCTTGTTGCCTAGGTAAATTGCGCGTGCCTGACAACCAGATGGGAAAAATGACGCCATATACCTTACATTTCTCGCACTTGAATAATATTGGGGTACGCCACGGGGAATAACGGAAAAGAAATGTACTAGATTTTGATAAAGCTTCTTCCAGAAAGAGTTAAAAGCATGAAATAAATAGAACATTTTTTTTTCGATGAAAAATCGAAATTTATGTCATCTCGTGGACACCATCGGTAATATTTTCACGAGTGACTGCGCCACTCGTGAAAGTATTACCGATGGTGTCCACGAGATGACATAAATTTCAATCTTTCACTGAAAAAAACAAATATCCTCTAACTCTTTGCATGCGGGGAGACTTTATTTTTTCCATTTAAGTAGATACTTCCATACATACTTTTTAAGCTATGTGTCTCTGTCAATGACAGTTATGTGCATGATGCATTTTATTTTGCTCTTTACGAAACGAAAATTATTTTTACTGCGCCAAATAAAAAAACCAGTGTAGACAACAAATTAAATGTAACTTTAATGATCATTTCTCTGTGTTTGATACATTAGGAGACATTGTGAAAAAAAAAACAAGAAAATGCTGGTTGACAACATTAACCCATCAGGCTTCTAAGTGCGACACGCTGACCTTTTGCGAACGGTGAAGAGAAGATCAGAAAGCACGGAACCCTCCAATAAGAAGATATTATTCCCCAAAATATAACTTGAAGTAGCACTATATAGGGTTTTACATCGAATTGAAAATTTCAATTTAGTTATTTAACAGGATAAGTGTTGAACGAATTGTCGGTGGATACGGCCCTAGCAGCTGCTGTCAAGAGCATAAAATGCTGCAAAAATCCGAGATTTTTTTATTTCCAGAAATTTCTACAGAGACAAATACAGGAATGCAGGCGAAACAAATGAAACAAGTATTGACTTTGACATTAATGTAGAGCAGAAAAAACTGCATTACGCTTGTGAATTCGACATCAAAAGTGCACAACTGATTTTCAGTTGGGGTATTTATAAGATTCTACACAAAATTATCGTAATCGACGAGAGAAAACATATAAGTTTTGAACACATTCTTTATTCTATTATATATATATATATATATATATATATATATATATATATATATATATATATATATATATATATATATATATATATATATATATATTAGTTGGTCCTTCAATACCTTCTAAAACTTTTTATCTTGAACTATATAATGATCTTTGATGCAAATGAATTAATAAATCTACAAAAGGTCACTTTAGTTTAGTTGCTGGTTTTCGAGGATACAAGATCCGTTTGTTTGAAAATTTCATCTGGATCCTGTATACAGTATCAAATATTCAACTAGATCAGTTTTATGAAATACTTATCAATTCCAGCAAAACTGTCTCCAATGACGGATCAAGGCATACCAGACAGGTTGTCGATTAATTCAGGGACATATCAAACATTCAGATACACCATTTTATGAAATACTAATAAATTCCAACAAAAACGTCACCAATGACGGATCAAGGTATACCAGAAAGGTTGTCGATCTATTCAGGGACATATCAAACATTCAGATACACCATTTTATGAAATACTAATAAATTCCAACAAAAACGTCACCAATGACGGATCAAGGTATACCAGAAAGGTTGTCGATCTATTCAGGGGCATATCAAACATTCAGATACACCATTTTATGAAATACTAATAAATTCCAACAAAAACGTCACCAATAACGGATCTAGGCACACCAGAAAGGTTGTCGATCTATTCAGAGACATTGCTTTTCTGAAGGAAATTGGACCTTAGATAAAATTGTGATATATATATTTTTAAACCTTTTTGTCATATTTTAACTATTTTATTTTTATCACTATATACCTATTTTATTTATTTTCCATCATTGTATCATTTCATTTCCTCTCTCATAATTATACTCATGACCCACGTTCTTACATTCTGTTCTTTCCTTTCATTGATTGTTTATTGCGCGATAAATGACCTTAGATGTGCCATAAAACACCATACATTCATTTTTTCTTACACTTTCAAAATTGAATTCAATAAAATTTCACTGAGTTACGTGAATCGAAACTTAATAAATTAAATGATAAATTCAACTTGATAAACTTAATTTGATAAAATTTCTCTGAGTCACGTGGATCGAAACTTTTTGAACATGTATTAAGCTCCTTTCTCACTAAGCCTTGCTCATTCTATTTTTCTACATGCCATGTTTCCTGTTAAAAATTAATCTCTACATAGAGAAAATACATATATAAAAAAATAATTTAAAGTAGCTGCTTTGCAATATCAGACGGGAATGAGAGTTATATAAACATTTGACATGCTCATGATAACCAAAATTATCCCTCGGAGAAGAACTTTACTATACCTATCAAAAATCAGTTTGTTTTCCTATCTTGTGTAGAGATATTGGCCTGCGTGGGGTGCGCAGGCTTATCCGAGACGACACCTCTGTCTGTCCAGATGCCTCTTTTCGCGTGTTTAAGGCCATGTTTATTTGTGTTTTTACACATTGTATTCTCAAGTTTTGGTACGATATAATATAACATGTTTCAAATTTCTAGGTACATGCTCACCTTTTCCTTGTTGAGTAAGATAAGGCTTGATTACAATCACGAAAAACGATTTTTAAAAAAAGTACCACGGTCACATGGGCGTGTATTTTCAAAGTTTCTCAGCCGAATAATCGATGACATTTGGGAGAATAGAGTGAATACCCTGTATCTCTACGTTAAAAGGGATTGTTGCCTGTTCAGTTCTGATTTGGCAGAACTGCAAAGTCCCATGTGAGCTATTAACACTGTTTATTTCTTTACATTTAGTTCTCAGGAAAACGTATGCCAATAAAGTAAATGATACAAAACTTCATTACCGAGATAAACGTTTTGGAACTGTGGACATGGGTTTCAGATCAGGGTCGTCTGCTTGGGTGTTTGCTTGAATAGAAATTTGATTGCATATTGTTGTTTTTGTCAGTAGTGTTTATGGTGTTGTTGATGGTGATGACGTGAAGGATGTAAAGAAAGAAAACAGGACGACTTTTTTGAAATTGATACATTTTTAGCTCTGAGCACGAAGTGCTCAGAGTGAACTATTGTGAAAGTGCTGTGTCCCTCGTCCGTCGTCCGTCGTGCGTCGCCCGTGGTCAACTTTTACCTTGTGTACGCTGTAGAGGCCAACTAGGTCACTAGGTCAAATCTTAGAAAAACCTTGTGTACGCTCTAGAGGTCACATTTTCAGTCCAATACTCATGAAAGTTGGTCAGAATTTTTGTCTTGATAATGTGTCGGATGAGTTTGAAATGGGTCATGTCGGGTATAAACTAGGTCACCAAGTCAAATGTTAGAAAAACCTTTTGTACGCTCTAGAGGCCACATTTCCCGTCCAAAACTCTTGTAAGTTGGTCAGAATGTTTTTCTTGATGATATCTCGGACGAGTTTGAGAAAGGGTCATTTTGGCTTAAAAACTAGGTTACCTGGTCAAATCTTAGAAAAACCTTGTATACGCTCTGGATGCCACATTTCCAGTCCAACACTCTTGAAAATTGGTCAGAATGTTTGCCTTGATAATATCTTAGATGACTTTGAAAATGGGTCATGTTGGGTCAAAAACTAGGTCAATAGGTCAGATGTTATACAAGCCTTGTGTATGCTCTGGAGGTCACATTTTCAGTCTGATACTCCTGAAACTTATACTTTGAATGCGTTTGAAAATGGGTGAAATATTAGAACAACCTTGTGCACACTCTAGAGGCAACATTTCCTGCCTGATACTCTTCAAAGTTGGTCGGAATGTTTGTTTTGATGATGTCTCAAAAGAGTTTGATAATGGGTAATTGTTGGGTCGAAAACTAGGTCACTTGGTCAAGTCTTAGAAAAACCTTTTGTATGCTGTAGAGGCCACATTTTCAGTCATATATTCATGAAACTTGGTCAGAATGTTTGTCTTGTTGATATCTCAAAAGTGTTTGTTAATGGGAAATGTCTGATAAAAAAACTAGGTCACTGGGAAACTAGATTGAAAATGATTCATGTTTGGTCAATAGACTCAGGTGAGCGATTTCAGGGCCATCATGGCCCTCTTGTTAACTATTCTATCCATCTTAATATGTATGCTAAATGCAAATGCAAATGAATTTCCATAAGCTGCTCACAATTTTCTCAGTACAATTAACTCAAACCATACACATCGCGACCTTTCACTTTCGCATGCGGGGAGATTAGACCAAGTTCTAATGAACTACACATCAACTAAGAAACATGCGGTAGTTTCAAGCTTCAAACGCCCCATTAGTCGAAGGAAAACAGATTGGTGTCCATTAATCACTTTATAGGACTAATTTACTAATTTGGCCAAAGAATCAGATGTAGAAGGAAAGACACGTAAAATTTCAACTCTCCAGAAAAGCAGATGGCAACGAAACCTCTTGCAACAACTTCATGTTCATACTGAGTATTTATGAATCCAGGGTCCTTACTCATCAACCATTCTTAAAACAAATGGTCGAGCCAATCAGATCTTATTTTACTTTCGAAATCTTGATTCAGATTAAGATTGAAGTTAAGACCAGTGAGTGAATACGGATCCCTACTTTTCCACGCTCCGTGCCTTGTACACATCCTACATATTACGATCTACAATTTCCTTTCATATATACATGAAAACAATTTTTATGTAAAGAAATACGTGACAATTTCAACGATAGTATCAATTTGTTTTCATTTGCCACGAGTGTATTGTTATAATCTATACTATATAGTGTATCTGTCTGTCATCACGAGGACTACTTAGAATCTATGTAGATAATGTTTTTAAGGATTTCTTTGAATACAAACGTAATATACTTTAAGCCTTCACGTGTGCAATATCGAATAGCATGCATCGCAAAGTCCGTATAATATACGAATAAAAATAAAATTAAGGCTTTCTAACATAAACAAAAGCTTTGAAAAGCTTTGAGCTCATTATTTTCTAATGTCCCCGTTTTGTGTCACAACCATTTTGCCATAATTACGGAAAAACGTTACATTATGAATTATCGTATTATATCGTTTCGCAATAAGTACCACCTGGGAAATTACTTATTGTAGAGCTGCCTAATAAGGAGTTACATCCCATTTATCTTGTTACATCAGCTCCCGAAATCTCATTTCCTTAGGTCAACTAGGATGACAAAAACTTTAAGATTGGGTTCTTCTATTCTAAAGAAAGAATTTAAATTTCCAGAGGAAAAAGACAGATTCAACTTTGTCATACAGTAGAGATTTTTTTTTCAACAAAGTAAATAAGTTCAACCTTTTATTTTTGCTGTTTGAGAGCGCTTACAAAAGTTTCGTTCGAAACACAGGGATCTTTTTCATAACATGGAATCAAACATGGGAGTTGTACTCATGTGACCTTGAACTTACGACAAACAGGAAAGAAAAGACGAATGAAAAGACAGATTCAACTTTGTCATATGGTAGAGGTATATCGATTAAAGAGAGAATGAATACAAGTTTTCCACTAATGGGTGTGTAAAGGGAACGGACGGTAGCGCCATATTGTTGTCGCGGCATTACAATTTCCGCTCACTTTGTCTCTGAAGGGTTTACAAGTATTTTACCTAGTCATGCACGATTTCGCGTTAGATTTATTGAACAAGTTTGCCCTGTGAGAAATATGCTTTGAAGGCTAGACGCGTTTCGATCAGTGTTACAGCGCAAGACCGTTGAAATCATTTAGACAAGGGCGGAAATTACTCTATACATGGACATTTGTTGTGAGACAACCTTCACCGTAAATAGTCTGATATATAGAGTTTATTTCATCAGCTTGTGGTTAATATGGAGAAATATTTGCCGAAAAAGGGAAAAGTATGCGAAAATAACGAGTGCCGTAAGGCACGAATTATTTTCGCGGACCTTTCCCTTTTGAGGCAAATATTTCCACTTATTAACCACAAGCTGATGAAATAAATTGTATTTTATATTTCCTCTGATTTTTTTGTCAACGAATGCCACTTTTAAAACTAGTGATCACAAGCCAGTTAACTGGATTTTCGACGGGAGGAAAATATTCACTGTGACTGGGAAATAATTCCCCCAGCTTAAATTACGACATTTCTTTACGCATAACATTTCTAAAAATAGACATATGAAATATATAGAGGATATTTGTTTTTTTCAGTGAAAGATCGAACTTTATTTCATCGAGTGGACACCATGGGTAATATTTTCACGAGTGGCGCAGCCACGAGTGAAAATATTACCCATGGTGTTCACGAGATGAAATAAAGTTCGATCTTTCACGAAAAAAACAAATATTCTATTTATTTCATGCTTTTAACCCTTTCTGGGTGGAGCTTTATCAAAATTCAGTACAGTTCTTTTCCCTTATTTCCCGTGGCGTACCCCTCCCGCATAGCAACGTTACGTCAAGCGCAAGAAATGTAACGTATATGACGTCATATTTCCCATCTAGTTGTTAGGCACGCGCAATTTACCTAGGCAACAAGAACGTGAAAATCGGTATTTTCACTGGTGTTACCAGAGTAAGATCGAAAAATATTTTCACTGCTATTTCTCGATATCCTACCGGAAAGCATGAAATAAAATATACTGTCAAACTGTATTGCCGAACAGGACGTCCAGATATATTAATACTATCTTTAGCAGTTAGCATTTATTCGAAAACCTATCGCTTAGTTTTACTGACCAATCAGATTCGTCAAAAATATTCACCACGGTCTTGAACTTTCCATTTCAATGGAAATTAAAAGATCTGTTGTCTGCTTTCAAAGTTTCGACCCGTAAAGCTGTCTTAATAATGTTTATCTATTTGTTCCGTTCTGTGCACAAGGTCGAAGATAACCTACAGGAACAAAAACATGGCGACATTTTTTTTCCAGTCGAGTTTAGAAATATGTGCAAGATATTTTCAAATAATTGATGAATACCATAACTAATATCAAACCTATAGCACTTTACCAAACGAACAAATTTTAGACTGGTCAAAAGTGAGAGCACTTGCAGACGACAATATAAACGTAACTCAAAAATTGAAATTTGATTCCAGCAGGGTAGAAAATATTGTACGAAAAGGAGAAAATGCTGGTTTCCAGCATTTTCTCCATTTCCAACAATGTTTCAAAAGGCCTCTATCTCAGGAAGGTAAAAACCAGGGATTGTTTGGTAAAGGGTACACTAATGAATTAACTGAATGGATATTTCCAGCCTAAAATGAAAACCCCAAATACTGTGACCCAAAGCATTTTGATCAGAAAAATTGGCCCATATCGTGTGGTGTAGGGATCCAAGATTAGACAGCACTGCGTGAACCAAAGCACCGTCATGTTGAGGAGAGTTTGGTAGCAAGAGGGTAGTGCTTTGTATAGCAATAGCTTATTTTTCCTCGAACCGGTGATATTTGCATTCGTCCGTTTTTGTTACATGGATTGTGAACAGAAATGACCTTTTCGTATGCTCCTTTCATAGATGAAAAATGTTTAAACTCGTACAAGTATTATCTAAAATTCGTTTTATTTTAAGAATTTATAAATCATCATCGATAATGATGCTATCTAAAACAGTTGTCCCTCGGTGCTCTCCGTACTTTGATTTAGAATACTAGAGAAAGTCTGGAGCAAAATTAGAACTAATGTGTCTTCTTTTTTGTGTTACATTAGCAAGAATCCAAAACGTTATCTGTCTACTGTCTTATCTACTAGTTATATGAATCATGAGAGTGTTTAATATAAACGTCCATCTTTATTAACTTCCCATTTGTAAAGACACTGTTTGGTCTGTCGGCCATAAAATATCACGTGTCCTTTGAGAGTTGGTGTTTGGACTGAAACGTTTCCATCCTTCCCTTAATCCTTTGAATGGTATGGGCAAAAATAGGGACTTTTGCTGACGGCATAAATCAAGATGAGCATACACAGCCCGTGCAATCTAATCTATACCACTCGCTGGTTTAGTCAAGTTTTTGCGATATTTTTTTTCTAAGTCTCAGTGAAATATATTTAACGCCGTCGAAAGAAGTCCAGGTTATGTATTTGGCGCCAAAGGACTAAGAAGGCATAATTTTGAGGTGAACATTCGATGTTCTTTTTTCTGTAAGTCAAGATTAGATTGAAAAGAACTTTGTGCTTGGTCTTGCTTCTACACGTCTTTGACATTCTATGCTACAAGTAATTTAAGTCAGATGGTATGAATTGTGAAGCCATATCGTATTCGCCAACAGTTCTTATTTGCAGTTTTAGTCTTATTCTAGATAATGGGAAGTACTCGTAAGTGGTTTAGCCAATTAGATCTTTGTTCCATTTAGATTTAGATCATGCTTTGAGCTCATGTATGTAGATGTATAGTTATATATCTACTTGGGACCCCGTTTTGTTGTCTGCATTTGAAACTAAAATGGAAGCAGTGAACTTGATTATATGACAATTTACAGTGCCACGCACGTTCATTTGGTGTTGTACAACAACGTGCTAATTGGTATAGTTATTATAATCAGTGTCTAAAAGTGAGTAAAGACGTCTAAAATGAGTATTTTACCAGAATTCCTCTGTCAGAAACGCACTCAGAGAAACTCTTGTTCGCGAAAACTGATAGACTGAAAGTTCTTTGGGAGTGGACCAACACCACTTAAACTTAGGTTCATATATCTTGTTATGTCGTTCATACGCAGTCCCAAGTTTATGCGACCCGAGGGCAAAAGTCTATTGAAAAAGAAAAGGGAAAATGCTGTAACCAGATTTTTGGTTTTTTTTTCTCCACCATGTTTTCTACTCTATCAAACAAAAAAGTCATCATTTAAACTACATTTAATTTGTCGTCTGAAAATGATTACAATTTAGTTGTGTCCTAAATTTTGTTGTTTTGCAAGGAGTTAAATGGTGATAGGAACAACTCGATACTTGGTAAAGTGTTAAATGGTGATGGGAATTACATGGTACTTGTGTTTGATGATTTCAGGCACTGTTGTCGTTTTTTGGCCAGTTTGCACTTTCAATAAATAAATCATTTTCAATAGATGTGCACAGCTAATGAAATCTGCAACGAGTGATTTGTTGATCGAGTATAACCAGTCACAGAGCAATTTGGATAACGCGACTTTGAAGTCGGCACTGTACATCTGATTGTTGAACTCGGCAGCAGAGTTTTGTTTTTCTCGCTCTAATTAATGTCAAGTTCAATAAAAGGTCCATTTGTTTCGCTCGCTGTCCGGGGGTTTGTTTTTGAGCGCATCCCGGTTCCCTTTTTGTCTGTTACAAAGGGAAAAAAATACATTGCATGCGAGAAATTTTGTATTAACTCTTTACCAAACAACCCCTGGTTTTGACTACCCAGAGGAAGAGGCCTTTTGAAAACATTGTTGGAAAAGGAGAAAATGCTGGTAACCAGCATTTTCTCCTTTTCCCACAATGTTTTCTACCCTACAAGTTTCAGTTTAATTTTTGAGTTAAGTTTGATGTCGTTGTTGAGTACATTTCTAATTGTTATCGATGAGTCAGTCCACTGAAGAACCACTGTACGGTTTTGACGAGGCGACGGCAGCCTCATCCGAAATCTTGGTTTTACTCTACAGTGTACGAATCCGATTAGATTCAAGATTGTATGCAATGACGCTGAATGGTTCCCTTGTATTGCATGTACGAAATGACTTAGGGCAACAAATATGTTAGTTATTTTATTGATATTCAAAAACAAACGAGCACGGACTTTTGCAAACGGTATAGTTTATTGTCAAGGGAGACTACTCTTCCGAATAAATGTCCATTTTCGAGGCTCTGGCCTCGTTCTGAACAATCAATATTCGAAAGTAAAGAGACGATTACGGATTCAGCTATTTTGTACTCACACACGATAGTATTAAAGCGATTTCGTTGTAAAATTGCAGATATCAAGTGAAATAATCTATTTAAGCAACAACAGGCTAAAATTGCAAAGTATTTGATCTCTCTTGCTGATCGTAAACGCCCACTTCACTATATTCAGTATCATTGGAAAAAATACTTGAGGCATGCTCTATGAAAAAAGGGAGTTTAATTTATCTACACAAAGTACCGACCCAGTCAGCCTTTGTCCGCTGTCTGATGTGGGTCGAAACTGTTTGTTATTGGTCTGTTTTCTGATTGTCAAAAGGACCATTCTGCCTCATGTTTTAACCCTTTAGCTTTACCAAACAATCCCTGGTTTTAAGGCCCTGAGATGGAAGCCTTTTGAAAACATTGTGAGAAAATGGTTACCAGCATTTTCTGCTTTTCCAAAAATGTTCGCTTGAAATGAATTACAAGTTTTGAGTTACATTTAATTTGTTATCTGCAAGTGCTTTCAATTTAGACGAGTCGTTTTTTCGGTTTTTTTTTTTTTTTTTTTTTCCTTTGGTAAAGAATTAAATTGGTTGTTAAACAAAATGGATCTTACAGACACACGATTATGTGATGTCTTGCTGCAGTTGACAAAATGGACCACGATGATGCGTGAAGGCCTCTTTTGTCAGAACACGGCTCATTTATTTCGGGCATAGCTGAGTTCAGTGGACAAAGCTCAAATATAATCGCGCACTTCACTTTTACCACACAATCCCTACTTTTGACGATCCTGAGAAAGAAGCCTTTAGAAAACATTGTTGGAAGAGGAGAAAATGCTGGTAACCAGCATTTTCTCCTCTTTCCACAGTGTTTTCAACCCTTCACAAAACAATTTTTTTTTTAACTTTTATTTGGTCGTTTGCAAATGCTTTCGATTTGGACAAGCTTAAAATACTGTTGTTTGGTAAAGAGTTAAGGTTTCATCTTCGATACCCGATAGCGTCATCGGTGACCTAAAGTTTCCTTGGACAGGGCTTTTCAAAACCCAACCCAACTAGGGAAACAGGAGAGAATGAATACATGAGCTGATAAAACTGAAAAACTGCTGAAAAGGGATGTAAAAAAAAAAATCCTATTGACGTAAACAATAATATAAACAATAAAACTTTCTTGTCTAAAATTTCTGTTCGGTTCTCTGTGTCTTTGATATTTTCCGCTTGATTTCGATCGATAGGTTAGTTCTAGGAGCAAATCCACTTTCTCCTCGGTTAATGTCTCCCAAAAGAACGTTTTTATGTGAACTCTCACTAAAGATGTAACCTTTGCCATGCTGGTTTAAAACAGCCAGCAGAACAAACCAGCGTTTTACCCATACGCTGAAACTGCGATCTTGTTGTGTCCGTTGTACGACGAAGATCGAGTTCAAAAGAACGGCATCTATAGGCGTTATATATATTTTAAAAGTACTTGAAGTATGAGTATTTTGGAATGTAATGCATTGTTTATTGAATTTATTGTCAATTGCATATATTATGAGACAAGATTGAATGTGCCTTTGGTACATAGCCGATAACCGTTATGAAAATAAATGAAGGTCAAGGTAATTTTTTTATTAATATCGAATTTTAACGACGGTCGTTAAAGGTAAAGCATTGTGTGAAAATATGGTAGGAAATGGAAAAAATGCTTGTAAACAACATTTTCTCCTTTTCCCGCATTATTATTAGGTCTTTCAGACACACATTCCCATTTTAGAGACACATTTAAGTTCTACTCTAAACAAATGCCTCTACTAGGACAAGTGGACAAATCCAACGTCTGTTCCAGGGTGGTTTTCTACCTTCACTGTCCAATGCAAGTCCAAATGTTTCAAAATCATAGCTTGAATCTGGAAGGTTACCAAACATATCATGAATTTTATAAGAAGGCAAGTCATAATTGTGACTCTGAGAAGGGGAAAAACAGACTGCACAAATGTGTAGGCCCAGTTCAAACTTCTACGTATAGGACAAACATAGACCGACAGGGGGTTAAATACGTGCTCTGTAGCTATAACGCTTCTCTAACTGTAAATGCTCCGATAGGTTGAAGACACCCCAGGGATTTATCAAAGAACCTTACTTCTTTTATGCATTACTGGTTGAACATAATATATTTTATCTTGTAGCCATGCAGGCAAGGATATATATATTTTGGGGCGGGGAGATATTTCACTTCATAAACTGTTTTCCTCTTGTTTTGCTTCATTATTTTAAACTTATCAAACTTAACCACACAAAACTTTCCTAAAGTGTTAACGTTTGGTGGCATATTTCTGCTATTGTCGTTTGGTAATGAGTTAAGAATTAAACAAAAAGTCATGTGTATCATCTGAATGTTACAAACATGTCTTCATGGTCGCCTTTTTTTAAAATGTATTTCCAAAGGCATTAAAAAGGGCAGGCCAAGATCGCACTGCATGCATGTGCTGGCTGACTTGGTGTATTCAGTTCACAAAGATGATGTGATATTCAGTATAGGGGACATCTCAGATGCGTGCTTCATGGCCATAACAGATCTTATATTTCAACATTCCAATGGGCTGCAGACGCACCACAGAATTTACTGAAAGACTTAAATGTTAAAAATGAATAATTTTTCTGTTGAGATAGACTATGGAAACTTTTGAAAAGATGTTTTTACTTCCATGGTGAGAAAATGCACCAGAAAGCCCGGCTTGCCGGCAAGGCCAGCGAAGCGAAGCTGGTTCCTTGCTCTTTATATCATCGCTAACTGCGCAGGCTGGCCTGTGTCGAAACTTATGGCAAGTGTATGAAGCCTCCTTTTCACACAACATGGCTCATATATGAGACATGCTTCATCCTACTTGATCTAACTCTTTATCAAAAGACAGAATTCAAGGCTGGTCCAAATTGAAAGCATCTACAGACAACAAAATAAAAGTGACTGAAAATTTGAATTGTTTGTAAAACGTAGAAAACATTGTGGGAAAAGGAGAAAATGCTGGTTACCAGCATTTTCTCCTTTTGCCACAATGTTTTCAAAAGGCTTCTTTCTCAGGGTCTTTAAAACCAGGGATTGTTTGGGAGAGGTTTAAGGAATCTCCGTGATGCTTTTTACTGAGCAAGTCGTCACATAGCTATAGATTCATAAATTCAATTTGTCAAAAAAACGCCTGAATCCAAAGGTAGAATTTTCCTTGGTCATGCCGAAAAGTTACTAAAAGCAAAAGTTTCGACACAGGTCAGCCTGTGTGGACTGCGTAGGCTGACCTAGTCGATACTTTATGGGGATACAATAAACTCCACTTCACATAGAACGGCTGTTGGATCATATTTGTAACAAATCATATATGTAACACCTGTTACATATATGATCACATATGTAACATGTGTTACATATATGACTCGGAAATCAAGCATAAATGTAACATATTTTGTGACGAATATGATCGATGCCGGTTTTTGATGTGACATGAAATCACATATGTCACAGGTCAATTTTGATTTAAAAACAGTACAAAAGAATGCATATTTACATCTGAAACACATTTGTAGCAGGTTTTTATTCACCAGATGGGCCAATATCTTGATACTGATTTGTTGTGTCACTTTGTCCATCGTCGTCATCGGCGGTGACGTCGACGTCACTCTTTCGCGTCCGCTCCATATTTCCTCAACTCTTTAAAGGATATTCATGAATATAATGTCCGGTATCGTGGCTGCTCTCTGTTTATATATATAAACATATATATATGGGCCACAACGTGAGAAAATGTACCTTCGGACAATTGGTGAGTATTTGATAAACAACGTTATTTTGAATGTATAATATTTCTGGAGTATGTTAGTCTTTATTTGAACAGATTATTCAGGTTATTTTGTGAGTTATGACCAATTTACTATATGAACCCTACAAACGTCATTTACCTGAAAAATGAAGTCAAAGTTGCGTAATGCATTTCTGCGTGTTAGTAGAACCTACAAAACTCGATGCATTTGCTTAAAACTGTTTAAGCACTGATCAAACCCCGTATTGTTACGGCAATATGTTGAAATTATTTTGTGTATTTTATTGCGATGTGGTTGCTATGGTTACCTTTTAACGATAGATATAGGAAAATATATAAAATGGGCTGAGACAAGGGCAGATAACTCCAAGTATTGAAATAAATATGTTTTAAAACTCATTCAGTTGAAAGATTACAATTACAGTGATATTTTTAAAACATTTATATTACATGATTTTTCCTCTTTTTGCAGCTTTCTACTAGTGATGACAGAATGTCCGAAGGTACATTTTGTCACGGTGAGGTTCATGCGTTTGTGTGTGTGTGTGGGTGTGTGTGTGTGTGTGTGATTACACACATGTGTTACATATGTGATCATATATGTGTTACATATGTGATCATATATGTAACACATGTTACATTTGTGATCATATATGTAACACATAGACAACTAAACCTGTTACATATATGCTTCTCATGTCAACCCCCATTTCGGACAAACACATTTGTAACACACTTTATCTGTTACGAATGTGATCATGTACGTAACAAATGTGTTACATATATGATTTGTTACAAATATGATCCAACAAACGGCTTACAGATTTATCGTTTAAAGTCGTTTGCATCAACCAATTATATAGCACTTCCTTGGAGAAAAGGAATCCGATAGTTACCTATAGAGAAGAAATTGGGCAGTTTGCACCAAGATCCCCAGAAAATTCGCATTGAGCATATATTTATTGTATATTACGAAAGTCTAAAACGTTGTCTGTCTATTGCCATATCTATTGGTTATATTAACCATGAGAGTGTTTAATACAAACGTCCATCTTTATTAACTTTCCATTTGTTAAGACACTGTTTTGACTGTCGGCCATAAAGTACCACGTGTCCTTTGAGAGTTGGTGTTTGGACTTACACTATACCGGTTATACTTTACATGTGCCATGTTCTAAGTCAAGGGCGTCAAGCCTTATCCTCCTAAAAAAATAAATAGAAATTTTCAATTCGATAGTAAAACCCCAACTATTGCTATTGCAAAGTTATAATTTGGGGAATAACATCCCCTTATCGAATAGTGTAGATCCAAGATTAGACTGCACATTCTGTGCAGTCTGATCTTGATCTACATTGTCCGCAAAAGGTCAGCTAGTCGCGCTTAGCAGCATAAGGGTTAAGTGCAAAAAGTATTGACACAGGTCAGCCCACGTCAATTGGTTTAGCCAATTAGAAGTTGCTTTACTTCCAAAATTAGAGAATTCTGGGGAATAGAAAAAAGAACACTCTTAATAGTGGATGAACCTACAGTGCATTGAGGCGTTTGACCTTAGGCTAGACTTGCAATCAGCACAAAGATATTCCGATCGCAATAAAATAAAACCTACAGTTTAACAAAGGTTAGCGCACCTTGTTGCAAAATTTTCCGTTCGTCATAAAAGAAAAAGTATTGGAATTCCAGTACGATTTGCGAGATACTGTCTCACGAAATGTCATACAATATGGGATCAAGACCAGACAGCACACTCAGCAGTCTAAACTTGATCTATGCTTAAGAAAAGTGAAAAAAGCAGAAAATCTATCATAACTTTTTCTATGCATCGTAAGTGTCAAAATACAAGACGTGCCAATTTTCTGCTCCCCCATTAGCTATAACATTTGTAGACAAAGAATAAAGTATAACTCGAATCGAAAGGGTGGAAATGATTGTGTTGAAAAAGAGAAAATGTCGGTTACTAGTTTTTAAACGTTGTCTCGCATGTCCTATTCTTGGAAGACTCGACTTGTCTGCTGTGACGTATCACCCATCCTCGGATACCCCGGGGTCTCCCTATTTGCTACGCTACATCCGAGGATGCGTATCACCGCTCCCATACACGTGGGAAAAGTAGGGCTTACCGAAACTTTTACTCAACCCTGTGGGGTTTGCTTTAATAGATGGCCGGTGCATAGGTTACATGAAGGCTTATCATAGTTGAATGAAGATCGCATCAGGTAGCGTTTTATTGAGCAAACGTTTGAATTTGACTTTGAAAATCAAATAAGGGTTGTCGTTTTGAAAAGTAGTCCGGTTCTGTACCCAGAATGCCCAAATTAGATAGATGTGTATTTGTAGAATGCCATCTGGCAAGAGATAACGGGTTTCAGTCAAAAAAAATCTTTTTCATGGTCATTAAAACATGGGTTCATTTGGTAAAGGATTTAGGGTTAATTGCCATTTTTATAGAGGTTAATACATGATAAACGTTTTCATGGACGCTTAAGGCAATCGATATAACCACAAATAAGTAATATCGGCAGAAGGCATTTGCATTTTTATTTATGTTTGCTAATCTGTTTAGGGATTCGATTCGATGTTCCAACTAAATAAAATGGGTCGTTTGGTCTTTGTATCATCATTCTGTACTACCATTTGTATTTGCTGCTTTTTTCTTTTAAAAAAAATGCTGTACAGGCTATTGCAAACATTGCAAACATTGCATGGGGAAAAGCAAAATCTCTTTTTTCGCAATGTGTTCTACCATACCATAGACAAAAATTATCATTTGAGCTACATTTAATGTAGCTGCAAATGCTTTCAATTTGGAGAAGTCTAAAATTTTGTTAAATTGAGTAAAGAAAAGAAGCGTTGATTTAGAAAGCAGGAAATCTGACACTGAACGTATATGTATGTAAGGTCCTTCGACTAGGCAATGCAGAGATCAATCCCAATGCTGGATGATCCATAATCCATAATCGAATTTATGGTATTTAACGCCGTTATCAGCATTATTTCAGTTGTGTAGCGGCGACCAGCGCACCTATCAATTATTCCTGTAGTTTCTTTAGTACTACTACGGGCAATAAGACTTCATAAGACACTGTCTTCTTTACGTTAGAACAATTGTCGAAACAGTGATTAGTGGTGAGAGAAAAATGAACCCTTTCGGAATGACTATCATCAATCCAAGGAAAAAAATGGCTGAGCATGTAATTTGAACCAGGGACTCCCTGGTCCTAAATCCATTGTGCTACCGACTGTGCTATCTAGCTTGTTAATCCCTTACCACACAATCCCTACTTTTGACAACCCTGAGAAAGACAGCTTTTAAAAATATTGTGGGAAAAGGAGAAAATGCTGGGAACCAGCATTTTCTCCTTTTCCCACAATGTTTTCTACCCTTTCCAAATCAAATTTCAATTTTTGACTCACATTTATTTTGTCGTCTGCAAATTCTTTCAATTTGGGCAAGTCCAAAATTTTGTCGTTTGGTAATGAGTTAAGGTAATATCTGTGTAATGGAAAACAGCTATTTCCACTAAAATATCATCCTGCAAAATTAGCTATAATTAAAAATGAGTATTATTGAACTACTTTCACCTTGTCATTTTTTTCCATTTTTTCTTCTTTGAATTATCATTTATAAATCTAAAACCGCTATATTCTCAATTGAAAAAGAGATAATGATTACCTCCCTTTTCAGAAAACAAACAAAAGTATCAAAAAAAAGTTTCAAGATAGACATAAACGGAATTTCTGATCCGTTAGAAATGTGCAAAAATATTATTTCGGTATAAATCCGTCTTTATCCTTATTTAACAACCAATTAGACATTTTTCCCAACATCTTATCTCATTGGAGACAGGACCTCTTTAATGGGAGTATCTGATCCCATTGGAGGCTCCAATCTTTATCAGTTTTAACCTCATTTCCAAGGAAAAACAATATTATCAGTCTTACCTTTTAATCTAAAACTGTTGAGTAGGCAGGGAATGCCCAGCCACTCAATATCATATTTTATGCACATTATAAATGACACATATTTCTTTTTCATTTAAAAAACTTCTTTTTATCAAACCAGCATTAAGTTTAAACCTTTTTATCACATTCTTAAATCTTATCATTTAAAACCTTTGAGTATATAGGGATTGCCCTGTAACTCGATAATGCCCTTTATGCATTCTTCTTAATTCAGTTCTTATCATTTAAAATATTTGAGTATATAGGGATTGCCCTGTAACTCGATGATGCCCTTTATGCATTAAATTTTCTTAATTCAATTCTTTTATTGTCATTCAAACTTTATTCAGTTTAAACAACTCTACGTTTATTATCTTTTAACATAGATATGCGCGCTAAATGACCAAAGTTGTCGATGCGCCATAAAACAACATTCATTCATTATACATTTTGCCCAATGTTCACCGGAAGTGCATTACACAGGTCTTACCTTAAACTCCAGGAAAGACACTGATAAGTTGGTGTTGTGATACAACTGGATCATTGTCAAAAGCGGTGTGCAGCAACATTCAAAACAGCCATTCTTTCATCATTAGAGTAATCGTCATCATAACTCAGGAAATGTTGGGCGTTGTGTTTTTTTTTTCACGATGAAATAAATTTCATAAATACAGATTGGTATCACGTTGGGGTTTGTTTGGCACTACAGTTGTTTACAATATTTAACCGCACATTTGTCTCATATCACCCACTCAGAAAGCAAGGATTGGCTACATATCAAGAGAAAAGCTGTCTAGAATTACGATAAAAGCTTTTATGATCAGTATGAGAAAACTTTGACCAATAGCAGCATGCGTTTATAGCCATCTGCGTAATACATGTTGGGGCCCTGGGTTAGACACTTTACCAAATAACCTCGTGTTGTAACGACCATGAGGACAGAAAGCTTTTGAAAAGATTCTTTATAGGAATAGGGTAAAATGCTGGTAACATGCATTTTCTTTTTATCCTGCAATGTTTTCTAATATTTCACACACACACAAATCCTATAATCAAGCCAATTTAGATTTTGCTCTCAGAACAAGTCTAGAATATATTATCTTGCTCGTAGATTTGATAATATGTTTGTATGTCTTTTATCTTAACCATGTGTTGCTTTAATGATACGAAAATATAGAAATTTATAGTAAACGTTGTTGGTTTTTTAAAACTGTTTTTGGGGAAAACATTATAATTTAAGTCCCTGTCACACTATAATATTATGCCGTTTCCACTGCGTTGGCACGGCGTTGTTTAATTTCCCAGAGCGCCATGAGAATGCAGGAAATGCGGATATTTTTTTGCGAAGACGGGTATGCCACGGCGTTGTCAGGGAGCCTTCATGGCGAATTATCGCTTTCGTTGGCTTTCTTATTTTTTTTTTTTTTTTTTTTTGAAAAAAGACTGTGTACATATTTATTCATAAGTTGTTTCTTTGCTGCGCTCTCAAAAAGTCATTAAGGAATAACATTATGCTTGCAAAAAGAAAGGAGAAAAAGCAGGACAAAAAAGAAAACCTCAACCACCTCAAACAGAGACAAGTCAATCACTGTCGCCTCATCAACCGGCAGTAGCCCGGTTTGCTGGCGTACATCAGTCACGGTGGAATGCTTATTTGTGTACTTCGTCTTATAAATGTTCAACTTTTTTGCAAAGACGGCCCACCCGGGTGGCTCAGTGGTGAGCGTTTCGGACTCATGACCTGGTGCTTGTGAGCTCGATTCCCGGTTGAGGTGAACTTTCTTCCGGCGTATTTTCGTCTCTCACCTCTGGTGAAGCGTGTGAGGAAAGTAGTCGGTGGCTTTGGAATAAAAGTTGTGTTAGCACTGGTGTGAGAAAGCCAGGAAACACATGTGTGTCACCGACCGCAATGATATGACCTCAGCTGTTAAATTGGCGTTAAACCCCAATACAACCAACCAACGAAATCTTGCAAAGACCGGTGGACGAAATAGAAGCGCTTTGAAAGTGCAGTGATCACTGTGTCAGTTTCAGAAAGTTGTTGTAGGAAAGCAGTAAAAAAGTAACAATCCGTATAGAGGCGCTGTGACGACTCAAAGAACGCAACACAATTTCCTTGCAAATGCCCAGGACTGGCATAGCCTTCGGACATATACTTCTGTGTGCGCCGGTGTGCTAAGGCGACGTTATGGTGATACCGCAGTTCTCATACAAAACGCAGAGCGACGGCGTTTGTTATGTGCATGCTCAAAAAGCGCGCCGTCAGCGTTCTAGACGATCCCAACGCGTCTGCTGGCGACGCCACCACTGCGTTGGTGTGGCGATGCTTACGACCGTAAGTGTGCGCGACTCGGCGATCTGCATTTTTCTTTTCCTGTCGGATCGCCGCTTTGGTGTGACAGGGATTTTAATCTTAGGTTTTCCTTTCCCGAAAAAGGATTGCCAAAAGTTTTAATCCTTTTATAACATGAAAATATTTCAGACTGGTTAAATTTGAAAGCATTTACAGACGACGAACTAATTGATTAACGATTACTTGGATTTGTTTCTGAAAGGTAAGAAAACATTGTGGGAAAAGGAGAAATGCTGTTTACCAGCATTTTCTTCTTTTCTAACAATGGTATCAAAAAGATTAATTCTCTAGTTACAGTAAAACTCGCTATAATGATGGAATTGGCAACATTACTTTAGGAGTGTCTGTAACCAATAGCAGTGCAGCTCTTGACGTTTGATTCTCATTTCGCTAATTTCCATCACATACCTGTCATAAGTTTGTCTCTGCTAATGGCAAGTTGAATAATTTTGCGGGCGACATGGATTAAAATCAGGCTTTTGTTTTTTGTACGTCAGGGACTCACAGAATGACATGCACACTTAAAAATGGACAGACAGCCAGCCAGCCAGACAGACAGGCAGGCAGGCAGATAGACAGAGTGATAGATAGATAGTACGTAGTTGAAGAAACGTTGTAAACTCCAATCGTCAAGTAACTGCTTTGTTTACTAAGACTTGCCTATTTTTAATCGGTAAAAGGTTTCCGGATTTGGGAAAAAGGAGTAAAATCCTCGTAAAGCATGATAAATGGTGACAGGAAAACGCATGTTTATTTCTTTTTATCAAACCTTTAAACGTGCATTAAGTATGACAAATATTGATCCCTATTTACTTTGAATCCCTAGAGATAACCCTTCTAGCAAACCGCATCCAGCGTATCCTCCTCAGATCTGCTGTTCGAATAGAGTCGATCAAGATCGGAATGCACGTATGCACATCATGATCTTGATCTGCTCTTTTGCATTATCTTGAAATTGTTAAACCGTTATTACGATCATATACAATTAATAAAGGTGTTCTGCACAGTCGTAAGTTCCTTTGACAATTTGATCAGTCACGGCTAAGTTTAAATACTTTTAAAATCAAATCGCAAATCTCCTGTAAATTTTATAAACATATTGAAAGAGACAATTTTTCCTGTCATTCGACCAGGGTCTGTACTCCTCAACCATTCTTAAGAACGTTTTTAGTCTTATTCTTCAAGATTTCCTGACTGTGATAGTAATAAAACTTCTGATTGGCTAAACTATTTGGTTCTGATACTTTCACATTAACAAAATTCTGAAGAATTGAAGAATAAGACTAAGAATGTTCTTAAGAATGGTCGGTGAATACAGACCCTGGACTTTTTATTGACAAGAACTATGATAGTCACAATAACCTCTCATTTATAAAGCATGGGTAACACCATTACGCTTCAGTCACATTAGTGCTGCGATTATGGTACAATTGGCGTACGTTGCTAGGAATGAGACGTGTTTGCAGAGGCGTAGATCTATTATCTGCTGTGGCTGTGGGGTCCCTGTGCGGCTTTTGCTCATAGTTTACAGACCGAAAAGTTACAGAGCGGAGTTTTCATTTCAGCTACCACAGTTGAATAAAGGCATGCCATAGCCATGCCGTAATGACGTAATATAATTCTTCGGCAACCGTGCGAGTAAAGAAATTACTGTAAACAACAGTGAAAAGATTGTAGACAACAGTTTTTATTGCAAAAAACGCTTAATTTTGTTAAACAAGTAGAAAATTTCGGAACTCCACAGCATGTAGCAAATCCAGTTTTGCAGCGGCAGTAGTACTGTCAACATATAGTTCCGCTAAGACCACTTTTATGGCACCGTGAGGCTTCCTTGCGGCTGCTGCTTCTGTAGTTGTTTCAAATAACGACTGGTGCTAGAACGCTGTTCGGCCACCATTCGTCATCACTTCCAAAAAAGTACGCGTCACTTCAAAGATAACACTGTGCCGGAAACTTCCAAAAAAAGGCCTTGTTTGTGATCGGTACAGTCTGTGACAGCGAAAATGCGGCGGTGACCACATGATTACTATAAGGACTGTCAAATTTTCAGACTGATTGGTGGCCTTGGCAAATGATATAAGGTATTTCTACCACTATTTTCGTACTAGTAGGCCTACATTACCCTTCAGGATTTTAAGCAACAACCTACGCGGTCTAGTCTTACGACTAGCAACGCATGGAAGTTATACGTAGTTTTCAGTGTTTGACTCTATGTGATACAATAGATAAACAGAGTAAAAACTTGTGAATATCGAAACCTTAACCAAAACTCCCTTATGAAATCTTAATCAATTGATACAAATATCCATGAGGTTTTGAATGATTAATTTCGATTGGTGCGTGCAACACTATTCTAAGTGCCTGTACATTGTACAGGCACTTAGAATAGTGTTGCACTCACCTATCGATTTGAACCTATCGATTTTGGAAAAAAGAGGGTTTCATTCATCGAAATCACACCGAGTGCAAACTAACTTCCATTTTCATTCTGAATTTGGATTTCAGACAGCCTTAGGGAAGTGACACCCTTGTAATTGCAACAACTTAGCCCACTTTGCCAACTGGAAATTTTCGTTTCCTTTAGTTAAAGTCGAAAGAGATGCACCTCGAACCTGTGTTACACGATCATGAATATGAAAGCTTTCGAGCAAAATGTGGGTATATGCTAAAAACATGGTAACCAGTCTTTCTTCCCACCCAGTTATTTAAATCCTTGGACCCTGTACTAAATGGAAAAAATTAGATTTTTCTAAATAGAAATTGCTCTCAGACGACAAAATATACTCGTACATGATTGAAAATAGAAATTCGTTTTTGAAATTAAAAAATGCTGATTACTTGCATTTTCTCCTTTAACCCAATGCTTTTTAGAATTCCTTTTTAGGGTCGGGATCATTTGGTAAATCATTAAAATAAAATGCTATCGATTTGACCCTCTTCTAATATGTCGTCTGCAAATGCTTTCAATTAGGACAGGTCTAAAGTGTTGTCGTCTGTTTAAAAGTTAAGCAACAGATAACACCGACTGATTGGTGCTTTCCGCTTCCAATCATGTTTCTATTCTGCATCACACAAAAGCCAGGAAGCGATTATTTCATTAACAGCCATTGTGTACCGGTGTCGCCGATAACGGTTATCGATTACAAGTTCATGTCACCACATAATTTAGTCCCCTCCTATTGAATGCTGGGAAAAATTAAACTAAATAGAATGGAATTTCTGTAACCGTTCCGGGGCTGTAAGTGAAAAGTAGCTTATGTGGACTGCATAGGTCAAGATCAGACTGCAGAGAACGTACAGTCTGGTCTTTGATCCATGCCGTCTTCTTTAGCCAAGCCTACCGGATTAAAATCTGATCTAAGTGATTCAGTATATTCAGCTGTCGAAAGACATCAAGTTTATATATGTTTATTTTGCGCTGCGAGAGTATGTACTTGCGCACCACTTGTAGCACTCGTCACAACTCGACACAACTCGACCGATTCCATACCTACATACCGGTATAACCTTGTCCGTAACCAGGGGGTCTCTATTTTGAAATACTGCCATCTTAAACATGAGGCCACCCTGTAAATCAATTATTAATGGCATCAACAGCCACAGTGTTGCAACCTATCGCTGAAAAATGCCAAAGTAATTGATATACCCTGTTAGAAAATAAATGTACAAACTATTTGTCATCGGAAATGTATTTTGATAAGATAGGTCGAACTTGTCTTAACTTGTTCACATTTAAATGATATAAACTGTAGACGTTCATTATAAGCTTTGGCGACGTCAAGCCTCTTTTGAAAGTTTATCACCGATGGTCACATTTCTCACATCTCTTCTTCATTTTTTTCACATCTCTCAACAACGAGCTGTTTCCAACTCTTCAACAGTGTTTTGTTTAGGTGAATATACATTTCTTTTAACTTGTTTTAAGTGTCCCCACAAGAAAAAGCTCAAACACTAAGGTCTGGGCAATAAGGAAGGGGCCAAACATTGTTCAGTCCTGAAGAAGATGAAGTTTTCCTAAAATTTTCATGAAGCGACAATACATTACTGATTATTATACTGCAAAGAAATTTCTCGTGATCTGATTGGTTAAGATGCCGGGAACATATATCATGTACCCTGGCAAAAAACTCGTAAAGCCAGTTTCCCTTTTGTGTGCCCCGTAGACATCACTACACGTGCAACACAACATTCAAAATAGCAGCGTCGATCGATCACCGGACTGCACGTTTATGCACAAAACTGCACGTTTTTGTGACGTCAGTTTTCAGTGACGTCAGTTTTCGTTGAATTGAGGCACTCAGAAGGGAATTTCTGTTTTGCTAGCATACTCGATTCGTGAGAGTATAAAAGAGGAAAAAATTTGCTTAATCCACTTTGAAAAGGTATAACTTTGCGGTATAATAAATCCATTGTACGGTCAGGTGGCAGGGGACTTGGAAACTTGTGCACAGCTGTGGTGAATCATGTTGCCACCTCGCCTTCGTCTCGGGGCGACATGATTAACCACAACCGTGAACAAGTTTCCAAGTCTCCTGCCACCTGACCGTACAATGGATTTATTATACCGCAAAGTTATACCTTTTCAAAGTGGATTAAGCAAATTTTTTCCTCTTTTATACTCTCACGAATCGAGTATGCTAGCAAAACAGAAATTCCCTTCTGAGTGCCTCAATTCAACGAAAACTGACGTCACTGAAAACTGACGTCACAAAAACGTGCAGTTTTGTGCATAAACGTGCAGTCCGGTGATCGATCGACGCTGCTATTTTGGATGTTGTGTTGCACGTGTAGTGATGTCTACGGGGCACACAAAAGGGAAACTGGCTTTACGAGTTTTTTGCCAGGGTACATGATATATGTTCCCGGCATCTTAACCAATCAGATCACGAGAAATTTCTTTGCAGTATAATAATCAGTAATGTTCTGTGTGAGGTGCTGGTTCACATTTATCATGAAAATCCTCTGCATGATGAAAAGTTATCGTACGGGCAGTGTTAAGTTACAGTGGTGTGATTGGGCCATCCTTTTGTGAACTAGGTGGGGTGGAGAGCTGCCAAAGTAATTACTTAATGTTACCTGACATTGCTAAAACACCAGTTTTTGCCAGGTTTAAAGAAAACAACAGATTCAAGACATTTAGCTTAAACAGGTTGGAGCTATTTATCGAGAGATGATGAAAAAATAACGCCAGCAATGTGTGCATCAGTAATAGCAAACTTTTAAAAGAGGCTTGACGTCATAATCTAAAATTGACGACATGTAGAGCATTTAAGTTCTGTGAAAAAGGTTGACCTATGTATTTTGTCTAGCGTGTGAGTATTTAAAGTACTTAACATTGTGTATCAAAGAAAAAAATGTAATCATTGCCGAGTTTTATGATTTAGATTATAACACGGTATTTGATGGCAGATAAATATCAAGCACCGAAACTGTATGTCGCTGTTCTATAATTGAAACACCTTTGACTCCAGTGACAAACAATTAACAGAGGCAAAATATTAAACTCGTATTAAAAAAACGTGAAAAAAAAAAACAGAGAGCAAGCTTTAAATGCATATTCTGCTTAGAGCTGCATGGCTGCATTTCGCCTACCCAGTCACGATAAGATGTTATCAAAGTTATTGTAGCGTAAGCGGCCTTTGAACACACGCAATGTAACAATTACAATTGTGATCATGATTTAGATATTAATTGTTTTCCACACAAGAACATTTTAGACTCAGCTAGATTGAAAGCATTTGCAGACAACAAAATAAAACTGACTGAAAATTTGAAATTTGTTTTTATTTGAAGGGTAGAAAACATTGTTGGAAAAGGAGAAAATGCTGGTAACCAGCATTTTCTCCTTTTCCCTCAATGTTTTGAAAAGGATTCTTTATCAGGGTCGTTAAAAGTCGGGACTGTGTGGTAAAGAGTTAAATTAATTGTTTTTAACAGTGATTACAATTCATTGAAGAGAATGGAACACCTTAACTGTTACTTTAATTTGAGCAAATTTTAACAAAATTGGGTCTTTTTGTGGACAGTTTAGATCAAGATAAATCCTCGCAAAACGTCTCATCTCAGAGTAGTCTTAACTGGAAGCTTTCCGAAATGTTTGGCTTATCTCGCGCTAAAATCGAAATTTGCGATATTTAGTGATTTCCACCGCAGATTGACAATGTCATGGTTGAATTATAAGGCATTTCTCGTATCGTACTGAAAAAAATAATGACTCCGCAACGAATGGCTAAAATAATTACTGTCTTCGTTGTTGTAGACATCTTTGTAAACGTTTCGCAAAAAAAAAAAACCAAGAAATATTTGCGGAAAGCAATTGTTCTTTCTTTTCTTGGGAGCAGTTGCTCCTTCTTCCACAATGTTTTCTAATGTTTTCCATCAAATCTAATTAGCAAAATTGCACATAGGTCGCATTTTCTGACTTGATGTTATTGTTCTTGGTGTTTTTTATTAGATGATATTGCTGACGATGGATAAGCTTGGAGTACAGATCTTAAACTGTATACAAAATGGTGGGTAAAACGGATATATATCGTTGTGATACACTGTAAAGATGTTAACGCAAACATAATTAGTTCCTTATCACATTTCTGCATCCTTTCAGATATATGATACATGTATATGCAACTTCAAAACAAATCATTGGGGGGAAAAAGGAATCACTTGCGTACCACTTCCTTTATTGCTCAATGTTTTCCCTTAGCTTCAAGATATTTGAGCCATGCTCTGTGAAAAGGCGGCTTAATACATTTGCGAAAAGTGTCAGCGCAGGTCAGCCTGCGCTGTCCGCGCAGGCTGACCTGCACTGACAATTTTCGCTATCGGTCAGTTTTCTGTATGCCCAAGGACCACTTTATTTCATGATTAATTTGGTTGTTTTAAAGAGTTGATATAATTGGAGTGCAACACGCGAAAAGGTGCATTCGGACATTTGCGTAAAGTGTCATCTCGGATCAGCCTGCGCAGTCCGCGCAGGCTGATCCGAGACGGCACTTTACGACTACATTAGATTTTGTGCTACAGTAGACTTGCGTAAAACAGAAAATCACATAAAATCGGAAAGTGTCGTTTCGGATTAGCCTGCGCGGACTGCGCAGGCTGATCCGAGATGACACTTTACGCAGATGTCCGAATGTCCCTTTTCGCGTGTTGCACTCCATATAGTATGGATCCCTAAGTATGTGATGGCTTACTTGGTACTATGGATCACGTAGTGCAATAAGCCCCCTTTTGCCAGAGTATGACTTATCTATTTTTTCATAACATTCATGTACTTGTATTTTTTACTATGTGTCACGTGTACTTTTCATGGTACTCATAAAAGTATCTCGGGACGTATTCAACAATCAGTCTAAACAGAATTCTGACTCTTAATTCTACATAAGAAAATACATATAGTATTATTTCTGATTTACTGAACAATGTAGTTCAAACTTTTAACCAATTAGAAATTTTGTTACTTTGACACTATTGAAAAATTCTGCTGAATTAGATTGAGAATTAGACCGACCGTAAATGAATATGACGATTGGAAAAAAGAATAGGGTTGTAGGTGGACTGAATGGAATACCAGGCACGATGCTTTCGAAATGCCAGAAGTTGGGAAAGGTAAAATAGTGATTAAAAAGCGATAAACAGATTCATTTTCCAGAATACTTCATGAATCTCGGTGGAATTATGCATTATAGTGTATTGATCGGGTTACCTTTGATATGTAATTGAATTGAATTTTGAAATAAACAAGATTTCAGGTGCATAACCAAGCCTGACAATGATTAATTGGTTAAACACGTGACATTGTAGATGCTGATGAAAGAAAACGGGTCGGAGAGTTCAATCCCTCTGCAGTAGGTTAGAGTATGAAAAGATTGAATGAAAGAAAAATCGGGGCTATTTTTAATGTTACATGGAAATCAATGTTGACACACCTCTGGTAGTCGTTTTAAGAAACCACTTTCTCATATAAAATGTAGGTTAACAGACAATAATTTTAATTTCTCGAACAGGATCAGAAATTTGGATACGTAGCTACAGTACCAATCATATTGATATCAGTTTTAACCCTTTCAGCGCCATAGGCGAAAACAATGGATTTTGTGGACGGCATAGATCAAGATCAGACTGCACAGAACGTGCAGTCTGATCTTTGTTCTATGCCGTCCGCTTGTGTAGTCAAGCCTATACAATCAAAATCTTCGGAAAGTTCAATGGATTGTATTTAAAGTCGTCGAAAAAGACCGAGTTGTTTATTTGTCACTAGAAGAGTTAGAGGATGATGCTTTGATGCCATGCAGCCGTAATGAAATCAGGTTTAAGCGATTGGTGCTATGGGTACAGCCCGAATTATATCAGTTTTCGCAAATGCATTTATCTGCCCTTATTGAATTGATTCTCCTTTTGATAGTTAACATTGGTACGTTTTTCTAAATACTCGTATCTTCAGTTACCACAGAGATTATGATAAAATTTCAAACTTTTTCCACGACGAATTCGAAGTTGAAAAATAAGCATGAATGTGTCAAAAAAATGTTCATGGGTACCTGCCCTTGTTGCGTTGTTTCTCTTTTTAATAGTTAACAACTAGTTCGAGTTTTAAGTGAATATGCTCAATAATAACAGAAATGGTATAAAATGTCAGCTTTTGCACAACGTAATCGAATTCAAAAAAGGGACATAACTATGTCAAAAAATAGTTTTATAATTACCTGCACTTAATGTATTGGTTCCCTTTTAGAAAGTTAACCAATAATCCAAGTTTTCAGTAGATATCCTTAGTAATGTCAGAGATACATGTATTCTAAACTGTCAAAGTTTTTTTCACGACAGATTCGGAGTCAAAAAAAGAGGCATAACTATGTCCAAAAATGGCTTGATAGTTATCTGCACTTGTTTTATTGGTTTCCTTTATATAGTTAACTATAAATCCAAGCTTGAAGTAAGTCTTTAGTATTGACAGAGATTTTATAAAATGTCAACGTTTTTGCGGCGCGATGACGCAGTCAGTGACATCGCAGACAACTACAGGGCCCGTATTCACCAACCATTCCAAAGAACCTTCTTGGTCTCAGTCTCCAGAATTTCTAAATTTGAAAATAATGCAACTTCTGATTGGCTAAACCAAATGGTTTAGCCAATCAGAAGTTGCGTTACTTTCAAATTTAGAAATTCTCGGAGAATAAGACTAAGAGTATTCTTAAGAATAGTTGGTGAATACGGGCCCTGGGCTATCACAATACCTCGTCGTTTTCTACGAAAACAAGTCGAGCTAAACAATGCGGAGAGGAAAAAACTTATATTGAGACAGAATCCGGGAGAAACGTGTCAAAAAGAAGAAATTACCGCCATACTTCAGAGAAAAGTCACAAAACATTAGAAAATCGCTCTAATACAGGCTCTCGGGGGACCTTCCCGATCACATTATACCAAAAACTCAGAGGGGTAACTTATCAAGTGGAGACTGTCGCTCTGTCAGAAAGAAAGATCTTTGTTCATTTAACTCTTTACCAGACGGCTAAGTTTTAGTATCAACCATATCGAAAGGATTTGCAGACGACAAATTAAATGTGGCCCAAATGATAGAGCGTGTCTTTGAAAGGGTGGAGAGCGTTGCTGGAAAGAATGAAATGCTGGTTACCAGAATTTCATCGATTGCTAACGATGCTTTCAAAGGCATTCTTCCGTGGTGTCGTAAAACACGTCAGACGTTTGGTAAAGAGTTAACTTGATTCTTTTTCACATTTGATAGTATTGATATGATTACGGACTTCTTGTTTTTCCCGAGATAAATCTTTACTGAGGAATTATAATGACTGAAGGCGAACAAGGGTGACATTTTCAAGCCACAGAGTGTCGAAAGACATCGAACGTAAAGTTGGTACAAATAGACCTTTTCGAAGTGTTAAGAATTGTTAAAGCATACTATGAAATTTCTTTCATTTCAAAATTAGATCTATTGGAAGGCCAACAATACATAGAAATCGCTGGTGCTATAGAGTATTGTACATGCATATCATAAACCTTTGCTACCAGAACATTATGTAACCATGTGACACGACTTGATTTTCGCACAGCAATGTACGAAAATGTTTTCGTTATCATTTTGCGAATCATCAATGTTTTCAGGCTCTGTGTTCTTGACTTATCTTAGGAGTTGGAAAACAATCAAAACAGCCAATTTTTTTTACATGCACAACAAGAGACCTAGGGCTTTGACCCTAAAAAATATGAAACCTGTGTTATATGGCAGGGTTTTTTTTCGAAATGAAGTAACTTTTACTTAATTTTTCATTTCAAACCATCACACTGACATGAAATTCGACTGAAAGTTAATCCACCTTTAAAGATACTTTTAAAAAATGTTACACGTTTAATCTCTTAGTAACTTATCTTTTCTATTGGGGACAATTCTAGGCGCCTCCAAAACAGTGAGCTGCGATGGCGCACCCATTTTCGAAGGCTATTCCAGACAACAAATCGAAATAGCCAGACGAAGTAGCGATTACGCTAATTCTCTCACTGTCATGAGGGACAAAAGAGCGTAGATCCAGACGAGTCTACAGAAACGTTTTACCCGCCTAATCTATGACTGAAAGATTGCCTCAGAATCCTTTTTTTCCTACTTAGGATAGTAGAATTTTATTTGTTTGCTCCGAACATATTAACCCGCAACGCATTACCACACAGTCCAGAGTTTTAATGACCATGAGAAAGAAGACTCTTTACAAACATGTGGAAAAAGGAGAAAATGCTTGGAACCATCATTTTCTCCTTTTTCAACATTTTTGCAGCCTTTGAAACGAAGCAAATGTTTGAGCTTCATTTGATGTGTCTGCCTATGCGTTTAATTTGGACCAGTCTATAGTATTGTCAAGTTGTAAAGAGTTAGAGCATTGGAACCAAGGTAAAACGCTCGTGTAGAAGATGGTCTGCAAGCGGTAGTTTGTTTCATAAACGTTTAACCCTTCCCCAAATAATCCCTGGTTTTTACGGGTCTAGAATATTAGCCTTTTGAAAACATTGTGGGAAAAGGAGAAAATGCTGGTGACCAGCATTTTCTCCTTTTCCCACAATGTTTTCTACCCTATCATAGACAGAAATCATCTTTTCAGCAAGAGTTGAATTGTCGTCTGCAAATGCTTTCAATTTGGTCTAGTCCAAAAGTTTGTCGTTTGGGAAAGGGTTAATACAATTAGAAACCTCAGTCATCCCTCATTCCGTTACCAGGAGGATTTTCATAACCATCATTACGCTTTCCGTTTTGGAATAGTAGCAATTTCAATAACCCAGATATTTTATTCATTTGAAAACATGGAGTGACTTAATCATTTGTAAATGAGAGATGCTAAAATAATCTGTCCTAACACGTCTTCCGGTAACTGGTGCTTTCTCCATTCCCCCAACGGTGTGTTATCGCTAACTAGGTCGATGAATTGTTCCGCTATTTCTTCGTTGATACCCTTTGTCGCGTGGCAGTTTGTACAATATTTTTGCAGAGCACTATATATGTGGCAACATAAAGAATACATGCCAATGTTCCATTTTGTTCTTTTCTTCACTGAAATGTCGCTGAAGACAGTATATAGGCTAGGCAAAATAATGGTACTCTTTTTACAAACACCTTTTCTATGAAAATATATTATTATTTGACTGTTCAGTGTTTAATTCTTTTTTCTATAGTGCTTCAGTTGTTCATAAATGTCCAGTGCACCTATTCTTGATTTCTGGCTTTTTAACCAGTACCACAAAACGTCTTGGCCCGGCCATTTCCTTTTGAGAAGGGACGGGATGTTTACCAAGCCCCCGGCACCTTCAGCGCTTTGATCGTTTCTAAACAATTCCTGGTTTTTACGGCCCTGAAAAGGGAGCCTTTTGAATATATGGTGAGAAAAGGAGAAAATGCTGGTAACCAGCATTTTCTCCTTTTCGCACAATGTTTTCTACGCTCCCTTAACAAATTTCAATTATTGAGTTATGTTAATTGTGTCGTCTGCAAATACTTTCAATTTGGAACTGTCTAAAATTTTGTCGTTTGGTAAAGAGTCGGTTGCTGAGCTCGATTGAAGAAAAAAAGTAATTCTTTAAACGCACTTACCAACCATCAAACAATATGTACTCGTGACTAATTTCTCGTAATGCATGCATCAGATTCTGGTGTATTTTTTGCGGTTCTGAGGCTGACACTTTAGAACCAAAACGTCATAATATGAAGTCAAGAATGTTACATTATCCCGTCGAAATGCTCAGAAGATTGAGCTTGCAAAAAAAACATTCTTTCAAAAAATTAATGATACCAAGCAAGTCCTGACATAATCATAAAAAGACATAAATCCATAAAGTCTATTTTGTCTGAAATACGACTGAAGGATGAGATAAAATAGTCCTTGAACATGCAGAAAAACGAATAGTAGCAAAAAAAGTATAGTACGTGCAGGTTGACCTGGTTCGATACTTTTTGCAGATGCATTAACCCATTACAACACGATCCCTACTTTTGACACCAATGAGAAAGAAGCCTTTAGAAAATATTGTTGGAAAAGGAGAAAATGCTGGTAACCAGCATTTTTTTCTTTTCCCACAATGTTTTCTACCCTTCACAAAACAAATTTCAAATTTTCAGTCACTTTTTTATTGTCGTCTGCAAATGCTTTCAATTTGGACAAGTCTATAATTTTGTCGTTTTGTAATGAGTTAAGCCCCCTTTTGCCAGAACACGGTTTATATAAGAGTTAAATTTGTCAACCAAAGAGGTTTTCTAGGATTGTGTTTTACCCTTTACCTCACAACAAAATTTTAGACCTGTCAGAATTGAAAGCATTTGCAGACGACAGTTTTAACGTGGCTCATACAAGTATGGCCAATACTTTTCGTAGATTGAGTAGAAAGCATTGTGGGAAAAGGAGAAAATGCTGGTTACCAGCATTTTCTCCTTTTCCCACAATGTTTTCCAAAGCTTTCTCTTTTACGGGTGTTAAAAGTCATCATTGTGTGGTAAAGGGTTAAGTGTGATGAAAATGCTTCGCTACATAAACGTTTGCAATGCTAGCGACATTTCGTGATCATTAAAAAACTTTTATCGGTCGTCTGGGACGGCCATAACCCATTACTTCATGAAACAAATTTGGGGATACGGTATCTTAATGCGGATTTCTATAACATCGGCCTTCATCGCCGGAAAACGTAGGGATTCGGCTAGGACTCGGGTACACTCACACACAGCCGATAGATGCTTGTTTCACGTATCGATTACGGAGTCCAGCCGAATTCGTACGGTGAAAAGCGATGTTACACGTATTCCAACTAGCGAGCAGTTGTCCTTAAGGCAGACAAGTTTAGTCCTTCTACATCTATGATAACGGAAACGTATTAGGCATGCTGTATGAAAAGAGGGTTGCAAAAGCTCCAACAAATGTCCGCCTGTGCATTCCGTAAGAATGTGTCAAGAAAAAAAAAATATATATAGGCCTATGATATTGCTTAAGTTGGGAGAGCTAACACCAGCATCCGTACAGAAAATAAGGAGCGGAGACAACACCTTCAACATTATCGAAGTGAACCTCCCAACACATTTTTACTTTAATGCATATTTTAGAACGTTAACATGGATAAACGAAAACCTTATTGTCATTTTGTAAGTTTTCGCAAAAATCAGATGTTTGTTTGATGACTCTGAAACTTACTCGACACGTGAATTTTATTTCGATAGTTTGCATTCCTTTTGCGTTTATCCGGAACGCTACATGCATTTCTGACTGTACCAATTTATAGAAAAAGCATGTTATTGTCGCGACACGTAGCCCGGAAAAAAAACTATGCTGTCTTATTAAAGTCTTCATTTCAGCTTTTTCCTCTTTGGTAGGAGCAAATGGAAGTCTAGAATTGAGCCGCGAACCAAGTTGAACATAACTCAAGCATCATAAACTACTGACTTATTATTTCTTAAATATAAACCTTTTTAAAAAATCTTAAATTTGTCAAGTGAAGTAAATGTGAATTGGAAAAATCAATTATGATATGATGTCAGTGGAAGGGTTAAGTGGGCATAGAAATGTCAAGAATATATATACATGTATATAAATTTTTCGCAGGTATCGAAGACAAAAGATCAATATCACGCTGCAAGAAACAGATGATGTAAGTGGCTTTTGGAGCCAAGTATGCAACCATGGACCCAGTAGTGGGAGACAGTGATGAAGCGTCGGCGTCTCACGTTAAAGGTCTCTGGTCCTAATCCTACGACGAGAGGGAATCAACCTTTGGAGCTACCTACAACATGATCGAAGGTATCTCATTACTCTTTACCATACGCCAAAACTTTAGATTGTTCCAAATTGAAAGCATTTGCAGATGTCAAAATAAATGTGACTAAAGACTTGAAATTTGTTTTAGGAAGGGAAGAAAACATTATGGGAAAATGAGAAAATGCTGGTGACCAGCATTTTCTCCTTTCCCAACAATGTTTTCCACCCGTCCAAAGACAATGCAATTTTCATCGACTGAGCCATATGTAATGAGTCACTTTTAAATTGCATGCTTTTCAGTTAGTTTAAACAAATTTTATTCCTCGATAATTTACACTATGCTATCAAATAGAATACAAGTTAATGAGGAAAGCATAGCTTCGTAAATTCTTTTCCTAAATAATTTTAATTTGAACAAGTCTTAATTTTGGTAAAGAGTTAAGGTAAGAGTGCTCATATGTCGCCCTCCCATTCGTTTATTATCAACAAGGAAAAGAATTAAATGATTCGGCCCCGGGTTTTTACGTCCATCGGAAATCCTCGACCTCGTTAAACGTTCACAGTGATTACGATATTCCACCGTCATTAAAACATTATATGAGTACACTGTGACATTTATTACTCCCAGATATTCCTTTTCGCTCGATGCTTTTAGTTTTAACTCATTTCTTTCCAGATTCTTAGTCCAACCTCATAGAATGCTATAGGGTTAATTTCGGTTACCTTTGAACTCATAATTTGTGTAGATTAAGATCAGGTTGCTCCGAATGAGCTTGAGAACAGAAATATTCGATTATTCCCGTTGCATCTTTTAATTATATGTTTAACCCTGCTAACACCACTTAACCCTTTCCCAAATGACAAATTTTAAACTGTCCCAAGTTCAAAATGTTTGCAGATGACAATTTTGTATTTGGCAGTAAGTTTTCCGATGGGCTAGAAAACACTATGGAAAAGGAGAAATTGCTCGTTATGAGCAATTTCTCCTTTTCCCACAGTGTTTTCTAAAGACTTGTACTGCAGACACGGAAACACCAGGGCTTGTTTGGGAAAGAGTTTTAATTGGCTTTTTTTGTCGAACGAAAGGGAAGCAGGATGGTAGACGATCAGAATTACGGACAACAAAAACCCTAAAAGAAACAGAGTCTCACCTATAACGTTAGTATCAAAAAATAGATAAGACGGTGAGATATAAATGATCATGTCATGCACTGAGAAAAGGTGACTTAACCCTTTACCAAACAATTCCTGGTATTTACGACCCTTAGAAGCCATTTGAAAACATGGTGGGAAAAGGAGAAAATGCTGGTGACCAGCATTTTCTCCTTTTCCCACAATGTTTTCTACCCTACTAGAAACAAATTTCTGGCAACAGGATTGTCATATTTTTGTTCACATTTATTTTGTTGTCTTCAAGTGCTTTTAATTTAGACCAGTCTAAAATATTGTTGTTTTGGTTGTTTGGGGAAAGGTTAATTCAAGTATTTCTGTGACACGTGTTACCAAGCAAATTAACACATAACTATGGAGATATAAAATCTCATTTTTGTCTGACAAAGACTGAATCATTAGGTAGAATGGTCCTTTGATACGAGAAAATGATTCAAACCAAATAGATTTTACTTTGGTCCGACTGTGCAGTCTGACCTGAATCCACACTTTTTGCAGATTCTATAGACCTCCCTTTCATAGGGCATGGTTTGTTAAAAACAGGGAATTTTATTCCTCTAAACCCTTTACTAAACAATCCCTGGTTTTTACGGTCCTGAAAAAAAAGCCTTTTGAAAACACTGTGGGAAAAGGAGAAAATGCTGGTAACCAGCATTTTCTCCTTTTTCCACAATGTTTTCTACCCTACTGGAAAACAAACTTTAATTTTTGAATTGCGTTTATTTTGTAATCTGCAACTGCTTTGACTTTGGACCAGTCTAAAAATGTTGTTGTTTGGGAATGGGTTAGACAGTGTCGACACTGGTGAGCGTGTGCAGACTAGACTGGCTGATCTGACTCGATACTGCTACAGATGTATTAAACCCCCTATACACAGAGTATGGCACATGTATACGTGGGCGTGTGTAGCAAAAGCTTATAACTTTTCAATCGTCACATGGGATTCAATAATGGTATAAATGTTTTACTGTGTAGCCTAACTATTACAATCAAAGTACCGATAGTACTGAAGGCCAGGAAATTGAGGATACGAAACAACACATGAGGTCAATTTTAATTAATTCAAACAGGTAGACGGACAGGGATACAAGCAGATTCCACTAAGCCCCTGGAATTCTTGGTTTTATCATGAAATTTTGAACTGATACTAGAAAGCACTAGCCAGAAACTAATTAAGCCAGAGCTAGGCATGTGCTCACAGTTATGCGGTGCTTGATAATGGCTTAGAGTACTTAGTAATTTGTCGTGCTTGTAAACAATCCCAAGTCAAAATTGAACCGTATTCAATCGGTGCAATACCAACTTTGGTTATCTAAATTTTCTGAGACATGTGATGTCTTGTAGTCCTGAATGACGTTATTTTTTTCATTTATGACGCAAGTACATATTTATTTTTATTGATTTCAATGAAAATACATGTAAGATAGATATCAAGGTAAAATGTAAAGAATAATAAAGATTGGAGTGATACGGCAGTTGGTCATGTTGTCTCTACCTTCCACAAGTCGACGAAATTTTGAACTGGTCATATTTGAAGGAAGTTGTACATAAAAATCCAAAGTAGTTCTTCGTGTATATTGAAAAGTAAGATTTTGGGGAAATTGGGAGGAATTGCTTGTTACAAGCGAATTCTCTTTTAGCCAAAATATTTTCTCAATAAAATACTGTGAAAAGGTTGGATTGTTTTGGGAAAACGATTAGGCTCGGTTTTCCTATTTTACTTGCCTATTTTACGGACAAGTCACAGTGACTTGAGCTTCGATACTTATATCTACATAATATAAAAAGTCGTTAATCCTAATTCATAATCGTTGTCCAAGGACAACTTGTGTCAAGCCCGCAAACACTTGACTCTCAAGCTTGACCTAGACCCTGGACCTGAATAGATGTTTCAAAGGGAACTTCTACTCATGATGGACAACAATGCATTATGCTAATTTATATCGGAATCTATCCAAAAATGTAGGAGTTATGGTTCGGATGAAAAATTGGCCTTCAACGGGTCCTTGATCTTGAACCTACTTGAACAGATGTTTCAAATGGCACATCTAACCGTGATGGAGGTCAATTGTGCCAAATTATTTTGAAATCCATCCACAATTGTAGAAGTTATGGACCGGAAATATTCGGATGCACACAAGCCCTAGTGAACACTAGAAATATATGTGTCAGAGACGCTGATGCCCCTGCTAAATGGTGTTGGTCACAGGTACGTCATATGACACTAGTAGAGAGAGAGAGAGAGAAAAAAAGTACATTAAATGACAAGCAAACGACTACAGAAAAAAATTATAAGCATTTATTTGGTTTCAAATCAAAAGTCAATTAAAGACATTTTTAAGAATCACACAGGTGTAATCTATTTGTGACAGGTGTAAAAGGTGTGAAATACATTCTATCAGTGTGAAATAGGCAGTATAAACAATGACAAAATTACCAAATAACTCTTGGATAAAGGTATCTAATACACATAATGTACATACTAAAGACAACGAAATTTCAAAAATATTTTTACAGACAACTTGATTAACGATATGGATGAAATCTGATGTTGGGGTCGATTTTTCTAAAATTTTATTTGGGGACGATTTCACCAAAGTAATGGTCTCCAGGGGACGATTTCTCCGGAGTGATGAACATAACGCGGGCCAACCAGTTTGGGGACGATTTCTCCAGGGGCCGATTTCTCCAGCATTCCGCTGAAGTACCCTAGATTTAGTCTATATACATAAGAAAAAGTAATAAACATAACACGGGCCAATATTCTATACGTAGTTTGCTTTATTTACAATTGCATTTTAGCGGAGACGCGTTTTGTGACACACATGTTCAAATGTCAACACAACGTTATAGACAAACTCCGAGCAGAGTCGTCGTTCGTTAATCTCACCATACCTGAATATGAATGATCCCGAGTGCAAGAGAGAGCGTTATAGATATTAACCGTATATAGCGCGTAGGAATACACAACTGCCGGATAAACTAAATTCATTAGGTTACGCCTTTATTAGGTCAGTGTTAATGACAAAAACGGGATAAAAAACACACACTCGTCAGTTATTAAAGGATTGTAATACCCTTGCAATTCTATGGCGTTTTGCAGATGAAAGCTTTGAGGAAAGGAAAGCATTCACACCGTGTGATAAGCAATCTCTGTATATACTTAGGAAACTAGTTGTTTTGGCGGACTCAGCGATATAGAGTGGACACACCAATCAACATTTTTGTCTGAATAGACAGCTTACGATCCCTATAGGCAAGGGAATCCCTTGAGAGGGATTCCCTGGCCTAAAAATCGAATAACAGAATAATGTTGCTGATAAAGGACATGAGAAAGAAAGGAAAACAGATCTCAATACAGGAAGAATGGCGGAAACGAGAGCATTTGCTCATAAGAGGCAAATACTTCTTTACCCGAGATGCTTTCAAAGAGAAAAATAAGCTGAGAAAATGTATAGTATGAGGTTTTGCAAAAATGGAAGAAATGAAAATGACGAATAGTCTGTCTTTTAGGCAGAAGTATATCTATCTTACTTATCAGCTTATTCCATTTTACATTAGAAAATGTAGAGAACATTTGTAATGATTAGGGACATAATCCTTGGATGTCAATTTGTTGAAGCAAAATGTTTATCTGGGGTTTTTTTTTTTCGCCTTTGTTGTCGTTTATTTTTCGAAGGAGGGGGCGTGGGGTAACGAACAGTATAGCTTGAAGCACACGAAAAGGGGCAATCGGACATTATTTGCGTAAAGTGTCGTCTCGGATCAGCCTGTGCAGTCAGCGCAGGGTAATCTGAAAGGATACTGTCCGGTTTTTTATACTCCCCCCCCCCACACACACACACACAATGTAGTGGAGATAGGTATACTGGAATCGCCATGGCTGTCTGTCCGTCCTTCCGTAGACACAAATTTGGAGCAATACTCCAACACTTTTTAAGGTACTGAACTCCGATTTACACACAGTGTGACTATATATATACGAATTGTGCATGTGCAATTTTCATGACCCTGCTAGGATTTGTTGCGGAATTATCTCCTCCTGAACTTTTTTCAACTCTTACCTCTGTACTATAACATTCTGCATTCTGTGACAAAGACATGTTTTGTGACAAGGAGCTGGTGGAGGTATAATCACGTCTAGTGATAGCTCTAATTATTTTGTAATTTTCTGTTTTACGCAAGTCTTCTGTAGCACACAATATAATATAGTCGTAAAGTGCCGTCTCGGATCAGCCTGCGCGGACTGCGCAGGCTGATCCGAGACGACACTTTACGAGTGTGAGATGTACTCTGGCGAAAGGGAGTATAATACATCTACGTGCAGAATGTGCAGATTGACATAGACCTGTACTTTTTGAGGATACATAAACCCCCTTGATACATAGCATGGTATATATTTCATTTCGTAACGTAAACTTTACACGGTTTCTCGTTACAAATACAACAGTTCCTCAATAAAATGGTCAAAATGTACAGAAAAAGAAAAGAAAGAATAAATAGAGGCTAGTACTAAAGCAGACAGAATCTTGTAATTGCAAAAGAAAGTACTAGTATCCAATCCCTTTCATTTCCGAATACGGGGTTTTCTCTTAAGTATAAAACCAGACCGTTTTATGTACAGTTCTAGGATAGCGTTAAAACTTAATCCTCGGGAGAGACTTTCGTTCAAGTCAGCGCACAAACGCTCAAATAATTGTTGAATGCTTCACGGCTTTCAGTACATGTCTCCAAAAACGTGTTTTTTTTTTCTTTGACTGAGAGAAAAAAAATAGAAGAAAACGTATGAATTGAATAGGCTTAATTTACTTTCATTTCACTGTAAGTCCCTGGAACTGATCAACTTATGTCTGTCTGTCTGTCTGTCTGTCTGTCTGTCTCTCTCTCTCTCTCTCTCTCTAAGAAAATCTCAAGACAAGAGAGAAAATGTTAAATCTCATAGAAAACGATTGGTGCCCCTCTGTTCACCCTTTACTCCATAGATACTCATTTTGACGTATCAACAACAGACAGCTTTTGAAAACATTTTGGGAAAAGGACAAATTGCTCGTAACGAGTAATTTTCTCCTTTTCCCGCAATGTTTTCCACTCAATCAGATATTTCTGTCCTCATTTGTCCTCATTTGTCCATATTTTTGACATTAGATCTTCATTTGCTGCTGAAATGGACGAGCCTCAAATTGGCACATCAGGTAAAGGATTAAGTACAAAACTTTGACGCTGCGTTGGTTACACCCTTTCATTTAAGTATTCAAACTATTATAAATAGATGCGAATTCATTAGAAAATAAATTATACCCAGAACACCTCAAACAAAAGGGAGGGGTCCTATGTGGCTCAGTGGTAAATGTGAAACACGTGACCTGGAGGCCTCGGTTTCGAGCCCATATTGATCTGCTGGCTTTGTCGAAGGAGTGTCGGTGAAATCCTGGAAATACATGAATATGCGAGCTGTCCACGTGATATGACTGAAATAATGTTGAAGGCGGCATAAAACACCAATCAGTCAATCAAGCAGAATGAATCTTAATGTCCATCTCATTGATTTATAGCGGACTTAACTAAACGGCAAATTTTGGACAGGACCAAACTGAAAGCATTTTGCAGATGACAAATTAACAGTTACTAAAAAGATGATTTTTCTATATGATAGGGTAGAAAACATTGTGGGAAAAGGAGAAAATGCTGGTTACCAGCATTTTCTCCTATTCCCACAATGTTTTCAAAAGGCTTCATATCCTAACCCGTAAAAACCAGGGATTCTTTGGGAAAGGGCTATAGAAGGTTATTACATTATATCTTATATGTGTATTGAATAACGTTACTCTGTTTAAGAAAAAGGTCATTATTTCCAGAAACCTAAAAAAAAAAAGAAAGTGATATTTGTTCAAACCTAACCCCTCCAGAGACACTGTTGTCACATTAACCAAGAATTAAAGAAAAAAAAACTCATCAAAAAGAGGAAAAACTTCCTGTTGAAACTGATCTGTCTTACTTAAAACCTTATCTCCTACGTCTTAACTCTTTCGTCACCAAAAAGGGGGGCTAAAAAGCATCTGCGAAAAGTATCGACCCAGGTCAGCTTGCACATTCTGCATAGGCTGACCTGGGCCGAAACTTTTCGCTATCGGGCAATTCTGTGTATGTCCAAGGACCACTCTAACACATGATCAAGTCGGATTTTTTTTTTTTTTTTTTTTTTTTTTTTTTTTTTTTTTTAATGACTCTTATTTATCCATAATTATGTGATGAATTTGGCTGTGGTCATGTATCCTGGAGATGCATTAAGCCCTTACCACACAATTCCTACTTTTGATGACCCTGAGAGAGAGGCCTTTGGAAAACTTTATGGGAAAAGGAGAAAATGCTGGTAATCAGCATTTTCTCCTTTTCCCACAAAGTTTTCTAACATTCCCTAAACAAATTTCAATTTTTGAGTCCCATTTTTACGCTTTCAATCTGGACAAGTTTAAAATTTTCTTGTGTGGTAAAGAGTTAAGCCCCCTTTTTACAGAGCATGGATCATATATATTCGAGCTTTTTATACGGGTTAGAATACAATCCATTGAAACTATGAAATATTTTTATCTCATATACACTCAACATGCGGAAGGTACCGATCGAAGATCAGACTGCACGTTCTGTGCAGTCTACTCTTGATCTACACCGTACACAGAAGTTATATTCCATTGAATATTAAAAGTCGGCAAGAAAAAGGGTTGACAATCATTCTTTAGACAGGATTGGTCGATTTTATAGGTTAAAGCTAAACCCAAGCCGCCCAAGTAGCTATGGCGGTGGCGATATGTTTACTATGTAGAAAACTTACTTTCAAACGCACAGACAAACGTGCATGTATATGAGCCATTTCATGCATATTCGAATAAATTATAGACGGGTTTATATGTACAGTAAAGATACTTATTAGTGAGGAGTCCTCCAATTTTGTGCTGTTCAAGGGAGTTTGGTATTTAACTATTTATAATTTCACTGTGAAACAATTTCATTCACTTTTGTCACTAAGGATTGAAAACGGAATCCAAGAGATGGAAGACTTCACAGGTTTTTTAGCTCCACTGGCCGAAGGACAGCAGGCTTATGTCATGGCCCGGTGTCCGTCGTGCGTCCGTCTGTCCGTGCGTCGGTCCGTGCGTGCGTGCGTCCGTCCGTGCGTGAGTTAACTTTTATTTCAAACATCTTTTCCTCTGAAACAACCCAATTTTGATAAAAAAAAAAACTAAACAGATATGATCCTGCCATGGTCCTCTTTAAAATTCCTTGAAAGAATTTTATTCCTTCAAAAATTTTGGTTGCCATGGCAACAAAACTGAAAAATATTGAAAATCTTTAAAAATATTCTTCTCTGAAACGATAAGGCCTAGGGCTACCAAATTTTGCATGTAGTTTTATCTAGTGGACCTCTACCAAGTTCCTTCAAATAATAGCCCTGGGGTCCAAATTGGCCCCGCCCCGGGGGTCACAAGTTGTATGTGGGCTTATAGAGGGAAAACTTTAGAATCCCTTTGGTACCTAGCCATAGGGCCTAGGGCTACCAAATTTGGCTTGTATCTTTATCAAGTGGGTTTCTGCAAACAGTGCCCAAACTATAGCCCTGCGGTCAAATTTGGCCTGGCCCCGGGCGTCACAAGTTTTATATGGGCTTATATAGGGAAAGTTTTGAAAATCTTCTATTATCTAGCGATAAGGCCTAGAGCTACCAAATTTATGTAGCTTTATCTAGTGGATTTCTGCAAAGGATGCCGAAAATATAGCCCTAGGGTCAAATTTGGCCCCTTCCCATGGGGTCACAAGTTTTACATGAGCCTATATTTGGTAAACTTAAAGAATCTACTTGTACCCAGCCATAAGGCCTAGTAACCATATAAGACCTAGGGATACGAAATTTAGCTGTGCCTCATGGTTCTGATGTTTTACAGGGCTTTTTATTGAGGAAACTTTGAAAATCTTCTTGTTTATAAACACACATTTTAGACCTGTATTATTTGGTATGGGGCTTTATCGTGTGGACCTCCACCAGGATTCGAGTAATTATAGCTTTGTGGAGAAAAATGGCTTTGACTGGGGGTCATAACTGTCTTGGACTTTACAGAAAATTTCAGTATGTCTTCAAGACTGAAACAGATTGGTCAAGTATTGTAATGTTTGGCTTGTAGTGTTGTTACTTATTAGCCAGTGGAGCGATACAGGGCCATCATGGCCCTCTTGTTTTTTAATGAGATTTTGCTCTTGTTATTGTACAGAGTTAACAAATATTTCATGTCACAGTTGGCATTTTAAGATTGACTCTTTATCTCGACATTACACTTCGTCGTTGTCTGCGTATATCATATTCTTCTAAGATTCGATGTGTCTACTATGAGGCATCACCGATCCCATATGCTAGGGAAAAGTAGGGCTTACACCGAAGCTACTACTCAAGCCTCTTGAGGCTGTTTTAATAAATGGCCGGAACATAAGTTCCATGCTAGCCGATTTTAGCTGAATGAATCGCACCAAGTAGCGTTCTATCGAGTAAACGTTTATTGTAATTTGAAATTCAGAGTAAAGGTTGTCGTTTTTGAAAAGTAGTTCGGTTCTGTACCCAGAATACCAAAATTAGATAGATGTGTATTTGTAGATTGCCATTTAGCGGGAAATAATGTAGATTTCGTTATTCAGTAATGCAGTTTTCACTTCCGGTTTGATAAAGTAACAACAGCAGGCTAAAGCCGGACTAAAAAAGCTTTATCGAAAATCTATCCAAAGAAAAAAATCGTTTCTTTCCATAAAATCGTTTCTTTCAAGGAATAGAAACGATTCAGCAATACTAGACTACTAAACTACACCAAGTTTTTGTTTTTCTTTCCCTTCTTGGTTCAAAAACAAAATTCTATTATGTAAGGACTATACCTCCCACCTCAAAAAAAAGTGTTTTTGTTGTATTCAATTCATTCTACATATACACAGAACCTTTTTATTATGCTGACGTACTGGACTACCTTTGTTCATTTCCTGTTATGTATAAATATAGAAAGGATTCAATCCTTTAATTCTCGCGGGAAAAACAATGTCTACACTTGTTTCACCTGTCGGTTTTTTTCTTGTAGTAATCAACAATGCATTTGCCAATTAAAATCATAAATCATGAAACGGAGACGATGTTTGTTTGGTGTCACATGACTTCCGGTATCGGCAGGCAATGCTGGCAAAAACATGAAATTCTATACAACTAGCACTGTGAATGTGATATATTTGCACTAGCCTTTAATACATCTTCCTTTCTTATCAAATGAAGACGGCTGGTGTTCAGCTGTCAGGAAAAAACGCCCAACCTTAAAAAGTATCCTTCCCTTTCCGACAATTTTCTCATTACACTCAACCATTCAGCATCGCAATCTCACCCAACCACCCACTTGGTACTTTACACTTTATCCTCCATTATGTGCATAATAAAGCATAGAACTGTAGAACTGTAGACTAAACATGATAGATACCACAGAAAAGTCGCAGAAAATTCAATAAAAGTAATGTTTGTTTAGCTCACCTGAGCACAACGTGCTCAAGAGGAGCTTTTAGGATCACCCGGTGTCCGTCGTCCGTCGTCCGTCGAGCGTCGTCAACAATTCTTTAAACACCAACTCCTCCTAAACCGCTGGGCCAATTTGGACCAAACTTGGCTGGAATGTTCCTTGGGGGGACGTCTTAAAATTTTTTCACAGAATTTGATTCCGTCAAAAACTCTGGTTGCCATGGCAACAAAATGGAATTTTCTAAGAAAGTCTTTAAAAATCTTCTTCTCCGAAACCGCTGGCCAGATTTTAAAATGATTTCACAGAGATGTTCCTTGGGTGACCCTTTTCAAAAATTTTCAGCGAAATTTTGATCCGTCAAGAAACATGGCTCTGGTGAATGGGGGCTACTTGCACTTTACAGAAATGAAAAAAATCTGAAAAATTCTTCTTTTCTGAAACCGCAGGTCAGATTTTGAAATAATTTCACAGAGATGTTCTTTGGGTGACCCTTTCCAAAGTGTTCGTGAAATTTTGAATCGTCAAGAAACATGGCTCTGGTGAATAGGGACTACTTGCACTACAGGGAAATGAAGAAATTCTTAAAAATTCTTCCTCTCTCGAACGGCTGGTCAGATTTTGAAATAATTTTACAGAGAGATATTCCTTGGGTGACCCTTTTAGAAAAATGTTCGTGAAATTTTGATTCGTCAAGAAACATGGCTTTGGTGAATGGGGTCTACTTGCATATGGAAATGAAAAATTCTTGAAAATTCTTCTTTTCTGAAACTGCTGGTCAGATTTTGACTTTTACAGATGAACTTTTGAAAATTGCTTGGCAAAATAATGATTTTGTTTCCAGTGTTTCAATACCTAAAAGAAAAAATTGGCTATGGTCATCTCAAAAATTGAGGTGAGCGATCAAGGGCCATCTTGGCCCTCTTGTTTTTAGATAGATATCCTTCTGCAGGAGTCACGTTTTCAGAACTTTTTAGTGATAGCGATATTTGCTCCCTTTTTCCACATAATTACCATACTATTAAAAAATGATTAATCTTTTGCACACACTGACTTGTTCCAAAGGTAAACTAAGTAATAATAAGGGCAAAACTTGAATATCAGTTACAGCCACTGCATGTAGTAAAATAGGGAACCCATATAATGCTGAATAGATTAAATAAACATTTATACGGTCAGTACAATAGAAACCGAGTATGGCCATACGAGCTTACTTTTGTTATGGTATTTTTCCGAAATATCGGACAGAGTATACCTAAAATTAGATTGCCAAATTGCAGAAATCTAGCATGGTATTTAACCCATTACCAGACGATCCCTACTTTTGACGCCCTGAGAAAGAAGCCTTTTGAAAACACTGTGGAAAAAGGAGAAAATGCTGGTAACCAGCATTTTCTCCTTTTCCCACAGTGTTTTCTACCCTTTCCAGATCAAATTTCTATTTTTGAGTCACCTTTATTTTGTCGTCTGCAAATGCTTTCAGTTTGGACAAGTCTAAAATTTTCTCGTGTGTTAAAGAGTTAAAGGCGGCCCTATAAAGGCCAAAATACCAACGCAGGTGTAATAATACATTTTAGATTCAAATCGTGCCATTTCAAAGTATGGAAAATATTGTGGAGATGACAGTCTGTTATATGGTCGGGCCATATGTTAGTCGGTGGCAGGAAAAAAATTAGGCAAGAAGTAAACGAAAGACACAGCTACCTGGCAGGTTTTAATCTAGTTTTGAAATCAATTTTTCTGTCATCAACCAACACTTGGACCAACTGTACAAATAAAAGATTGTCATCTTCAAAATGCTTTTCATATTTTTAAATGGTATTGCATGCATGTACATTCAAATGCATTTAAACACCCACTTTGTTAACCTTTAGTTTTGATTGTTATTTTTATTCTTTACTAAATGACAAAATAATTCAACCTCGTCAGACAACACATAGAAAAACACGATACCGACTTTTAACGACCTTGAGAACGAAATCTTTGGAAAATATTGTTGGAAAAGTAGAAAATGCTGGTAACCAGCATTTTCTCCTTTTCCCACATTTTTCCAACCATTTCAGAGAAACGAATCAACTGTTTGAGCTTCATTTGATGTTGTGCCTGCACATGCATTCAATTTGGACCTGTCTATAGTATTGCCATGTTTCAAAAGAAAAAGTTTTCTGAAAAAAAGCCTTCCACCTCAAGGTCATTAAAACACGGACTTGTTCGGTAAAGGGTTAAGTGATTATATGAGGTACTTTGATTTCAAAAAGTGATTAATTGAGGTCCTTTGATTTCAAATCTATCAAAAAGGGATTTCCACGCCCAAACAGGACGTTCCTAATGGAAAACGCTTGCTTCTTGTCTTGTAGCCGCACATTTTTCCGAACATGTGCAAATAATTCTTCAGGTAAAAGCAAACACAATACGTTTTAGCTGTTCGCAGGTTGTCATTGATCCTTTACAAAAAATAAATCGTTTGAATAACAAGCGTGTTTGTACTTAGTCCCTAAAAGTGAAGCTCTCAGTCCGGACGGTATCCACCAACCATTGTAAGGACTGTAATAGTCTTATTCTCCAAGATTTTCTAAATTAGAAGTGACACAACTTCTGATTGGTTAAACCGGTTGCCCGTAGGCTACTTTCTAACTTTAGAATGAAGACTTAGAATGCATCTTTAATTGGTTGATAAATACGAGCTCTGGGTTTGTATTCACCAACCATTGTAAAAGACAGTCATAGTCTTATTCTCCAAGATTTTCTAAATTAGAAAGTTACACAACCTGTGATTGGCTGAACCAGTTGTCGTTATTTTCTAATTCTAGAATAAAGACTTAGAATGCAACTTTGATTGGTTAATAAATACGAGCTCTGGGTCTGTATTCACCAACCATTCTGAAGAACATTCTTAGTTTTATAGTTAGAATTGTGTCAGTGTGAAAGTAACAGAACGTCTGATTGGCTAAACCATTTGGTTTAGCCATTCAGAAGTTCTGTTAATTGCACAGTTAGAAAATCTCGAAGAAAAAGACAAAGACTGTTCTTAAGAATGGTTGGTGAATACCCACTCTGATGTCAAACTATGGCTAAATAATCTCCATTTGCAGTTTACATATTTTTAGACATCAAAAAGATCTAACTACTTTCCACTAAAAGCGTTCTAGGACATTGAAATACACCAAGGTCCGTATTCACAAACCATTTTTAAGAATATTCTTAGTCTTATTCTCCAAGGTTTTCTACATTTGTAAGTAACACAACTTCTGATAGGCTAAACCGAATGGTTTAGCCAATCAGACGTTGTGTTACTTACAGACGTACAAAGTTATGGAGAATAAGACAAAGAACGTTCTTATATAAGAATGGTTGGTGAATATGGGCTCAAAAGAAGAAAGTGAGATATGCTCTGACAAAAGTAGGTGCAGTCCATCTCCTTGATGCATCATGTCTTTGATTTATGAAACACATTTAGTTTAACAGCCGACGGAATCATTAGGTAGAATTTTCCTTGGACAAGCAGAATAGTTTACATTAAACGTCCTTTTTTCAGAGCATGACTGAACCCCAAACCCACCCCATCCACCACCCCCCTCCCCCCCCCCCCACACACACACACACAGAGGTTTACCCTTGGAATAACGAACGATCAAACAAGAGACAATTTATGTCAAATCTCAACAAAAAACATCCAGGCAATGTGAGCTGACGCTTTCCCTGGCAAATTTTTCAGTTTTAACAGAATTACAAAACTTCTGAGACATCAATTATTTATAATTACGCCTCGAACATTCATCCCTAGGTGTTCTGATCTTTGCAACCCTGTTAATCTGGCCAGATGACGTCGAACTATAAACGCTACTCAAAGGCACACTTACTGCCAAATGTAAACAATTCTAGCGTCAAAATGCAAACCAATTCATATTATTCAAAAGTTTGGAAATTGGTGTAGGTCTGACAATCTGTTTCAATTCGGCCAGTCATGATTCCAGCCGCTGGCTTAAAAATGTTGGCAACTTTTGTTCTTGTTTGTTAAGGCAATCCTCCCCTGAAGCTTCTGGTCAACATGGCATATTTCTTTTGTTTTTGGTTAGATTATTTAAAATTTGTAGTGATTTAATTATTCTTAACAGTTTTAACTGTCCAGAATTTCTTGAAATGTCTAAGAATATATCGTAATGTTCATACTTCAGTTACTTTTTCATAAAGGAGGTAGATCTAATAATAATAAATATTCTGTTGAATTGAGGATATACATGTAGTGATTTTTAAATTGTAACAATTCTAAGGTGAAACCCCAAAAACTAGCTTGGTTAACTCTTTATCGAACGACAAAATTTTAGACTGGTCCAAATTGAAAGCTCTTGCAGACAAGAAATTAAATGTAACTCAAATATTGAAATTTGTTTTGTGAAGGCTAGAAAACATTGTTGGAAAAGGAGAAAATGCTGGTTACCAGCATTTTCTCCTTTTCCCACATTGTTTTCAAAAGGCTTCTATCTCAGGGTCGTAGAAAAACAGGGATTGTTTGGTATAGGGTTAAGTTGCTATACAATAATGATGATTTTGAATGATGCCGTATTTTCCAGAGTGTATTTATTGAGGAAATAAATGTTCCACTTAATCGTATGAATACCTGAAAAAACTTCAAGCGGCGAAAACTTCCACAGATTTCACAGAAAATCACCACCAGGCTCATAGTGATTGTTATACTTGTAAATGATAGAATTGAAATTTGTCTTCAATTCATTACCTATAACATTCTAATCTGATTCACTAAAATTATCTAAGTATAACACAACTTCTTATTGGCTAAACCAAACGGTTAATCCAATCATATGATATGTTACTTTCTAAATATAAAAATAAGAATGGACATAGGAAATTCAGACCCTATTTTATTCTAGGGTACAGGAACAGAATGACTCTACGACTTATAAGCCCGCTGAAACACTTTGAAAATTAGCGCGTGAAACAATCAGATTTACTGCAGTCAACGGTGAAAATATTTTATACTTGATTGGCCAGTATATACGCGTGTCCATAAATTCGTGAATACCGATTACAGACAATTTGCTAACAGAAATATTTGCGAATTCAAGACATTCGTTATTTGTTGGTATACTTGTGGAAAAATCCATGAACAGAAAATTTTGCATTTTTTTGTTAAATCGTGGAACTTCAAAAATTTACGCCATAAGATATCCTACTAAAATAGAACAAATTTCAATTTTTGATTTATGCTAATTTTGTCTTCTGCAAATGCTTTCAATTTGGACCAGTCTAACACTTTGTCGTTTGTTAAAGAGTTAACAAACCGTGAAGTTTTAAAAACCAGACGAAAAAATTTTGGATTTACCCAAATCCAAAGCATTTGCAGGCGACGAATTAGATTTGGCTAAAATAGTTAAAATTGTTCTAGAAATGACAGAAAATATTGTGTGAATGATTTCAAAAAGACTTTGTCCTCAAAGTCATTAAAAGTCGGTATTGTGTGCTGAAGGGTTAAATTTATAACCTCCTGAAGTAAACTTACATTAAACTCACTCGTAATGTTTGAAACATCTTTATGAGCTATGATTCTAAATGTGAATGTATGTGAAAACATTGTGGGTAATGAAGAAATTGCTCTTTACAGCCATTGCTCCTTTTGCTCCTTTAGTCACATTATTTTCTTCTTCTCTTTCTTCTTCTTCTCCTCGTTCTTCTTCTTCTTGAAAAGCAGTCTACCGCATAACGGAGAATGTCGTATGCATGAGTATGAGCTAACTCTTTGCCAAACGACAACGTTTTGGTCTCAACCAAACTGAAAGCACTTGCAGACGACAACATAAATGTAGCTGAAGTAATGATTTCTGTCTCAAATGGGGTAGAAAGCATTGTGGAAAAAAGGAGAAAACGCTGGTTACCAGCATTTTCTCCTTTTTCCACAATGTTTTCATAAGCCATCCTCCTCAGAGTCGCTAGAACTCAGAATTGTACTGTACAGGATTAACTCTTTACCAAACGACAAAATTTGAGACAGGTCCAAATTGAAAGCACTTGCAGACGCCAAAATAAACATAACACAAAAATTGAAATTTGTTTCCAGCAAGGTAGAAAACATTGTGGGAAAATGAGAAAGTGCTGGTAACCAGCATTTTCTCCTTTTCCCACAATGTTTTCAAAAGTCTTCTCTCCCAGGGTCATGGAAATCAGTGATTGTTTGGTACAGGGTTAACTGTGCTGTGAACTTAACAATCGATACAAATGAAATTTGAATCGCATTTGAAACTTGAAATTGTGACCTCTACGCTCCAAATATACTCGGGGCTATAAAAACATGTATTCTGCGGAGAATAGAGGTCTTGCCTTTGAAACTGCAGGTTTATAGTCTAAACCAATGCATTTTACATCGATTGTGAAACAAGTTTTTATAACTTCTATTTATCACTTTCGTTGATTTCTTCCTTTGAAAGTTTATCTGATGCTTTTAACCCTGTATCATACAATTCCGCTTTTTGACGACTCTGAGAAAGACAGCTTTTGAAAACACTGTAGGAGAAGAAGAATATGCTGGTTACATTTTCTCCTTTTCCCTACAATGTTTTCTACCCTTCCCAAACCAGATTTCAATTTTTCAGTCACATATATTTTGTCGTCTGCAAATGCTTTCAATTTGGTCCAGTCCAAAAAATTGTCGTTTGGTAAGAGTTAACTCTTTACCACACAATCCCGACTTATAACGACCCCCTAGAAAGAAGCCTTTGGAAAACATTGTGGGAAAAGGAGAAAATGCTGGTAACCAGCATTTTCTCCTTTTCCCACAATGTTTTCTACCCAGTGAAAGCAAAATTGCATCATTTGAGCCACTTTGAAATAGTCGTCTGCAGATGCTTTCAATTTGGTTAGGTCTAAAATTTGTCGTTTGGTAAGTTAACTCCTATCCTGGTCAATCAGCTAAATCATATCTTCAAGTTGAAGATATGCTACTATTTCAAAGCAATTTTTGGGAAGAAATATCTCTGTACCGGACAGTGTAGATCCATGATCAGACTGCACGTTCTGTGCAGTCTGATCTTGATCTATACTGTCCGCAAAAGGTCAGTGAATCGGGCTTAGCAACCTTAGGGTTAAGTATTACGTGCACAAGGCTTAGTTTTGTGCTTTATGACGTATTTACAGCGTTTCCAGTTAAGTTGCAGCATTGGAATACGGTTTATTTTCCCAGGACTATATTCACCAACCGTTCAAAAATTGTAGTTTTGTCCTTTGGTTCTAATTCTTGATTTAAAAAGTAACAAATTCTCATTGGCTAAACCATATCAATTATTCTGGCAAACAGCAGTTTAATGCACTTTCGTTATGCATTATACCAAGGAAATCGTGACATAATTATAGTTTCATAAAATCCATTTTGTCTTAAATCCGAATAAGTCATGAAGTAGCCTAAACTGCATCTTGGCAAGCCAAGGATACTAAGGTAGTACCCTTGGCCGCTCGCCTCTTTAAAAAATCGAAGCTCCCGCTGCGCCATTTCATTGGATGCGATCAAAACCCATCGCGTCCAATCAAACCATCCGTGACAGGAAATTGTTCGCAAAACAGAAAACAATAATGGCGGCGTGAGTCAAAAACGACAGTTGTCGTGTTTGTGACCAAAATTTGCCAAAAAAGAGTCGACGATCGATATTTAATGAGTTTTTTTAATAGTTTACGATCAATTAGGCTTATGTTAAATATTAGGACCGCTTCCACAGCCAAATGATTGCGAATCATCGTATGTCTGTTCGTCTTCTTATTATTTCATAAAATTGTGATGAATACGAAAGTGCAGCCATATTTGATGCCTAACAAATTTAATTACGAGCATTTTAATTGATCAGAAATAACATCATCGAAGGTTACGCAACTCGTGATATTCGATAGGTGGCGCAGTGGGAGTTTCGATTTTTAAAGAGGCGAGTGGCAAAGGGTACGTAACGAACAAAGTGGAGTTAGTATCCTTGGCTTGCGAAGATGCCTAAACTGTTGCTTTGACTGCAGAAAATGAGCATAATTATAGCAAAATGTTCCGACCCATGTCCGTCATTGCGAGCTACCTGGCTGACCTGGGTCGATATTTTTTGCAAATACATTTTTCACAACCCCTTTTCCACAAGACATGACTTATGTTGTTTAGCCAATAAGATACGCCGTTACTTTCGAATTATAAAAATTCTGAAGGATTAGAGAAAGTCGAGAATAAAGAGAATGTCGGTCCGTAATCACCAACCATTCTTTAAGAATATCCTTAGTCTTTTACTCAAAGATTTCACAGTTTAGAAGAAACACAATTTCTGATTGACTAAATCAGAAGTTCTGTAACTTCCAAATTTAGAAAATTCTAGAGAATAAGACTAAGAGCTGTCTTACGAATGGTTGATGAATACAGGCCCAGACCTTCCTTAATTTAAAATAACTGATTGGCCAAACCATTTGGTCATTTGGTTTTCGTTGGTCAGAAGTTGTGTTACTTTCAAATTTAGAAAATACGTGGAAATGACACAAGAAGTGTTCTTAAAAATGGTTGGTGAAAGCGAACCTTGGTCTCCTTTTGAACTATGGCATGGCATTACTAGTTTGTTCGTCTGTATACCATACCGTCCTGTAAAATCAAGAACGTCGTTATTCTTTATTTAGCGTTCCATTTTAGATTCCAAGATATCTATCTTCTGTCTCGGTCCCTCTCCTGCACAGATAATTAAATGTCCAGTCCACCAACCACTATAGATAACACATTTCAGTTTAATTCTGAATGTAAAAAATTAAGCAATTTCTGATTGGCTAAACCGTTTGGATTATAGCCACTCAGAAATTGTTTTACTTTGAAATTCATAAAATTCTCGAAGATTGGACCTAGAATACCAATAAGAATGGTTGACTGAAATCACCGAAGGAATATAGAAAAAGAGAGAACATTAAAAATTTTGTTTTATACGTGAATTCAACCCCTGAGTGCTAAGGAAAGGAAATAAGGCTCGAAGTCCTGTCCAAAATGGTTTTATTTGATTTGTTCCCGTCAAGGTTTTGAACCCACAAAGTCCCGCCCTCGCTAAAAAAAAATCAATGTCTCTCTGCCGATGCTGGTGAGGCAATCAAATTGACATTTATTTTATTTTGCACCCACTCATTCATTCGCTTAGTCGCTCATCATCTCTTAACCCTTTCCCAACCAATCCCTGGTTTTAACGACCCAGAGGAAGAAGTCTTCTGAAAACATTGAGGGAAAAGGAGAAAATGCTGGTAACCAGCATTTTCTCCTTTTCCCTCTATGTTTTTCTGCACTTCTAAAGTTACGTTTCAATTGTTGATTCACATTTATTTTGTCGTCTGCAAATACTTTCAATTTAGACAAGTCTTTAATTTTGTCGTATGGTAAAGAGTTAACCCTTATCATGCTGAATAGATTAAATGAAGCTTTAATCCTGCAGTAAAAACTTAAATGGTGCTATTTCAGTCATACTCTTTAGAGAAATTTTTTCCTGAACGGACAGTGTGTATCAAAGATCAGACTGCACGTTCTGTGTAGTCTGATCTTAATCTATACCGTGCGCAAAAGGTCAGTGAGTCGCGCATAGAACTGTAAGGGATAACTTGTTCATCATTGAATAAATAAACTGCCTTTTCTCAATGGCTACAAATACAGTATGTCATAATCTAGAATACAGCAGTGGACAGAGTGGAACAGAGATCAGACTGCACGTTCTTTGCAGTCTTACCTTGATCGTCACTGCCCACAAAAGCGTATAGGGAAAGAGTTAATAATTCACTTAACCCCTTTACTCCACAGATACTTATTTTGACGTATCAGTAACAGACAGCTTTTGAAAACATTGTGGGAAAAGGAGAAATTGCTCGTAACGAGCAATTTCTCCTTTTCCCACAATGTTTCCCACAATGTTTTCCACTCAATCAGATATTTGTATTCTCATTTGTCCATATTTTTGAAATCAAATCTTTATTTGCTGCTTCAATGGACGAGCCTCAATTTGGCATATCAGGTAAAGGGTTAATTCTTTACTGAATAATCCCATGTTTTAACAACCCTATGGACTAGTTAAGATCTGTAGTATTGGAGACATTGTGGGAAAAGGAAAAATCTAAAAACTAGGATTTTCTCATAATCCCACGATGATTTCTACCTTTCCAAAGAGAGAAGTCGTCATCATCTGTGTTACAGACTATTTGTGTCATACAAGTGTTTTAAATACGATTGCCTAAAATTTGGTCGTTTAGATAAAGAGTTAACTCGTTAAATCACTGTCGATGGATTTCCAAATCAGCGAGGTCAGAAAAAAACGGTTCCCTGTTACCAAAAAAAATCTCTATTTTCCAAGTGATGTTTAATAGGATAGGGCCCACATGTAGCTCATGAGGAGGTTTTGCCTTTCCTTTTTTCGAGCCCCGGTAGCTCAGTCAATAGCGTAAAGGACTTGAGAAGATGGGTGGAGGGTTCGATCTCTGGCTCGGCCAATTTATTTCCAAATATTGATTATAGTCAATGCGACGAGAGTCGTTCCTTTCCCACCGCTGAACATTGTTTCGACGATGGTTATAAAGCAGCCAGTGTTTTGGAGAGGATGGTGTTCGGAGGACTGGTAAAAGAAACTCAAGGAAAACCGGATATGTGCCCTGTCCGCCGCGATATAACTGAAATAATGTTTTAAACGGCGTTAAACACCATATAATCAGTTTCATTAGATGGTTTCAGTATACATGTGGGTCTTAGCCCTATATATGACGTATTATGCGCTTTCGACCTTGTCCAATTAAACGATCGATTTTGTTTCGATATTAATTGATCGTATGGTGTTTGAAGCCGTTACAACATTATATCAGTTATATCACGGCGGCCAGTGCACCTTTCCATGCTTTCTTGGAGAATCTTTTACTAGTAATCCGTACTGTGTTCTTTCCAAGCCACTGGCTACTTTTCCACATTACAATCATCGAGACAATGATCAGTGATGGGAGGGGAATGAATTCTGTTGCAATGACTACCATCAACCCACTGAAAGAAATTGGCCTAGCCAGGGATCGAATCCACGACCCTCTGTTCTCAGGTCGTGCACGCTACCGACTTGTTTTAATAACTGGGTGAAATATTTGTATTTATTACATTCTGTTACTAATAATAGTAACATTTTCCACCGAAAATGGTGTAATATCAGTGTCACGCGAGGGCAGATATGACGGGGCAACGGGCTGATATCTGATATCCTGCCCGTTGATAAGATATTTGTTCTATATCTATAGCAACAGAACACTCGCTCGTAAACTAACGTTCTCAAAACATCCATTTTGAATAAAATGGCGGAATGTGTCCGTCAGTCGCTAGCGGACAAATTTTCGGAAACACAGCCAATGTTGAAGCGTTAAACCAACAAGACGTGATAAATAGAGAATAGATTGTTGTTGTTTTGGATTGGGAAACTTATCAGGCAATGTGTATTGTCTGTAGGCTAGTAGTTCTACGATTTTTATCCATTGAGCCGGGTGAACTGAGCTTGATTAAGTTTCATAATTCCAAGCACCAACCATCTATTCTATTTATCCTGTTTCTCAGTTTTGATCCCTATCACACTAAATTGAATATTTAGACTGTAAAACAATAACGGCAACATTTTTTTAACAATAAACAAACATGAAGAACTGTTTATTTAAAACGTCCTATACTGCACATACGCAGCTCTACGATAGTGATGATGAATGACGTCATGAACGTGACGTTTACCCGCAGAAAAAAGTTGTGTGGAGACAATATATTTTTGTTTTTAGTATTTAAACATGCTAGAAAACCAAAAAAGTCGAGCTATTGATCCATGAATGTAATAAAGAGGTTATTACACGGCTGATGAGGGCCGGAGAGTGATATCGGCCCTCCACCTCGAAATCTGCCCTCGGGCTAAAGCCCTCGGGGCAGATATCAAGGTGGCGGGCCGATATCACTCTCCGGCCCTCATCAGCCGTGTAATAACCTCTAAGTATTAAGTTACGTAAGGGGACGAACAACATGTTATACTAGTATGCATTTTTCCGTAATGCTTTATTTTGGGCAGGTGGCCCTATATATTTACAATTTAAAAAAAAGTTGTATGCCTACTGTAAGCAGAGCTTCAGATAGATGGAGTGATTTTTATTTCAAAATTGAAAAAAAATAATAATTAATCTCTTCCAAACCCTATGTTGTGGGTACACATTAGAATCGTCTCATCGAGACGATTCTAATGAGTACACAAAACATTAGGTTTGGAAGAGAAATAATGGATTTAGAATACCATCACTCCCTGTTAAATGGAGCTCTGACTGTGTCTTTCTTCTTGTTAGACAAACGATTCCTTCTTTTTATGTTATCTTTCACAAAACTTAAATTATTCAAACGAGCGTTCAAGCATTGACCGATTAATGTGTTCACCCACGTATTCATTCTTCAACTTCAATCACTAGTATAAACGATGTCTCATTTGGACTGTCAAATATTTATACGCATTTGGATTCTAAAATATTTATAACCTTGATCGCCGAGCCACCACCACCCCCCCCCCCCTGCCCCAGCCCCCGGGGGATCGTTGGTTGACTTCCAACTCGGCGAATTTCTTTCCGAGGATGATGATAGTCATTGTGCGTTAGGATTTGTTCCTTTCTCGCCGCTGGTCATTGAATGGACGATGGTTACTATTTTGTGGTAAAGCAACCAGTGACTTGTGAAGGATATTGTTGTGAAGTACCGGTAACAGAAATCCCAGGAAAGCATCGATACCTGCCCTGGCCGCTGCAATTTAACTGAAATATTGTTGAAAATACCCATAAACACCGTCTAACAAATCAATTATAGCAAAGATCATTTTGGCTATTTACCTATTACAGACGATTTTTTGGCTTGCACCAAACCATTTATGTGAGGATTGTGAAGAGTTCTAAAGAAACTATTCGGTAGTAGGTCTGTATGATATAAGTTTCCATTTATCCTATCTCCATCCTTATCTGCTTATCAGTTCATCTTCAGTTTGTCCGCTTTCACGCGTTGAAAATTATTTATAACTTTGTTCTCATTTGACCACGCATTTCTCTATAAGACTAGCCATACAGTACCATGACTTCCAGGAACACGCACGAATAGCGAACAGCTACCGTTATGAATAATAAATAATAATATCTTTATTTAACGACAGTAGCTTATTAAGAAGATATCATTACACATAGTAACAACAGCATAATGCGTAACCTATGTACAATCAGGGCCTGTACTTACTATTTACCAGCCATTCTTGAGAATATTCTTAAGCTCCCAAGATTTTCTAAATTTGTAGGTAACATAACTTCTGATTGCCTAAACAGAGTGGTTTAGCCAATCAGAACTTGTGTTACTTTTAAATATAGAAAATATAGAAAATTCTGCAGAATAAGATAAAGAATGTTCCTAAGAATGGTTGTTGAATACAGGCCCTGGCCTTCGGTAAAAACACACACGCATGCAGCATTCTTGCCCTCAAATATGCACGCACACACAGGTGCACACACCCATAGGCCTACATGGATATTAAGTAATACAAAATGAGAAAAATGATAGTTTCAACAAGCAACAAGCACATGCTGCAACATCACGAAACGTGATATGACTGAATATGACTGATCAATATGTCTTTACCGAACGAAAAAATTTTGACTAGACCAAATTGAAAGCTTTTTATTGGTGTGTTTCCGAGTTATTAATTAAGGCTCAATTATTTTCAGTTACTCAGAATCGGTCTTTGACCGGGTAGAAAACGGGAAGATCGTGTGGGAAAAGGACAAAATTTTGTTAACTGCATTTCCCTTTCACATACAAGATTTTCAAATGCCTGCTCTTTCATTATCAGTAAAACTCAAAAATGTATGGTAAAGACTAATACTCCAATCAATCAATCAGTCAATCAATCAATCAATCATTCGATCGATCAATCAATCATTCGATCAACCAATCAATCAGTCAGTCAGTAAATCAATCAATCAATCAATCAGTCAATAAGAAAAATCAATGTTGTCTACTATTTAAAGTTTTCAGTTTTGATCGAGTCCAAAGATTTATCACCTGGAAAGAGTTAAATATTTTGTCCTTTTTGGAATTTGTTATAACGACACTAAAGAAGGAATCTTTTGAAACACTGATGCAGAAGAAGAAATTACTAATAACCAGCACTTTCTTCACTTCCCACAATATTTTCTCCCCTTTCAAAGATGGATCGCGTCATTTCAGCCACGTTTCATTTGTCGTCAGGAAATGCTTTCCATCTGAACACGTCTAATTTTTTCTATAATTTTGTTGTCTGGTAAAGAGTTAGCCTTTTACCAAACAGTCCTGAGCTTTTAACGACCCCTAAGGAAGAAAGCTTTTGAAAACATTGTGTGAAAAGGAGAAAATGCTGGTAACCAGCATTTTCTCCTTTTCACACAATATTTTCCATCCTTTTCAGACACATTCCATCATTTTAATCCACGTTTAATTTGTCATCTGCAAATCATGCTTTCAGTCTGGACATGTCTAAATTTTTGTCGTCTGGTAAAGGGTAAACGTGATATAAAATACATGAAATTTCTGACGTGAACAAATGAGGGAGCCTTTGATATGAAAGTAATCAATTAGTTGTTAATTATTTGAGCCGTGTTCTGACAAAAGGGGGCTAAATGCATCTGGTCGATTAGTCGTACCTAGCAAGTCATCATATACAGTAATTGTTTCCATAAAATACATTTTGATAACAACAGTTGGTTGGTTGGTTGTATTGGAGTTTAACGCCACTTTAACAGCTAAGGTCATATCATGGCGGTCAGTGACGCACATGTGTTTCCTGGTTTTCTCACACCGGTGCTTACACTGCTTTCTTTCCGAAGCCACCGACTACTTTTCTCACATGCTTTAGCAGAGGTGAGAGGCAAAAATACGCTGGAAAGAAAGTTCGCCGCAACCGGGTATCGAACTCACAACCACCAGGTCATGAGTCCGACAAGCTCACCACTGAGCCACCCGGGCGGGCCTCGATAACAACAGAGTGAATCATGACGTACAGTGGACCTTTAACACGCAGAAAATTGACCGATAACAAAGTTTCGGCACAGGTTAGACTGTGCAGACCGCGTCCCCTTTTTCACAGAGCATGGCGGATTTCTAATTATTAACGAATTCCAGCCCTTTACTTTTAGAATACTTCTAACTCATTACCAAACAACAATATTTTAGGCTTGTCCAAATCGCAAGCATTTGCAGACGACAAAATAAAAGTGACTAAAAATTTAAAATTTGTTATGTGTAGGGTAGAAAACATTGTGGGAAAAGGAGAAAATGCTGGTTACCAGCATTTTCTCCTTTTCCCGCAATGATTTCTTAAGGCTTCTTTCTAAGGGTCGTCAAAAGTAGGGTGGTAATGCTATTGAGTTATTTACTACAATGTTTTGGTGTATCTCTATACAACAATAGATTATTTTTCTAACACCATAGGGAGCTGCTGCGTTGTGTAAGGACCACGATAAGCATGCCACATCGAAGCATGCTAATCCATGTCGATACTTTCTCCGATGAACAATTATGTTTCAATTCTGTTTTTGTTTCCACAGTGGCACACTATTTATCCGTTCGGGCGATGATTTAACTAAATAAATTGAGTCATGCTCTGTGAAAAGGGGGGGGGCTTAATGCATCTCCATGATCCATGATACCAATCAAGGCATCACACACTAGTAATTATGGATCTATAATAGCCACCTCTTTTTAAAATCTACCTTTGGCCAAAAGTTTTGGCCCAGGTCAGCCTGCGCGTATAACGCAGGCTGACCTGAGTCGAAGTTTTTTGCGGATGCATTAAGCCCCCTTTTTTAAAGATAATGGCTCAAAACCTTTTGATTTGTTAATCCTTTACGCCATAGATACTCATTTCTTTGCATTGCTTGTAGGAGCCTTCGGAAAACATTGTGGCAAAAGGTGAAATTGCTCGTGACGAGCAATTTCACCTTTTGTCACAATGTTTTCTATGCTATCAAAAAGTGTCACATACCCATAAGAAACAGCTTCATCCTTGCTGCTATTTAGGGTCAATTAGAGATACCATAGAAATGCCTCATGGGGTAAAGGGTTAACTTGATAGCTGAAATACTGCTAACTCATTGGACCAATAACCGTGACTTCTCAAAGTCTGATTTTGATTTCTACTGTCTGTAAAAGCAACTTAAGCTGTGATCAGCTCTACAAGGGTTAGGAAGGTTGATTTAAAGCTAGGCTGTGGTATTCAGTAGGGGTTTGCCGTGGCAAGGGTTGCAGAGTCCCGACATGGTACTAGTGATACACTTGCAAAGATATGAATTTGTGAGCTGTCGCCGCAATATGAATGAAACATCACTGAAAGTGGAGTAAAACCACATATATACTAACAAATTAGACCCTTTAACCTCGGAAGCGGACATTTTAAATTAATATCCACTGCGCATGCCCAACAGATTACATAGTTTTAGCATGCGCAATACATCTACACACAATTTTCCGGTGGCGCTCCTGTTTATTAATCGCACCGATAAATCGTTTCTGGGGACAATAGAAAGAAAATCAATAAGAACGGAAATTACAACACTTGTAATTTAACTATACATCATATTTAATTAATGAACGTTGTAAAAAGATTTTTTGTTGAACTCCCCCTTTGTTGAAATCGTCTAAAGGGGCAGCGAACCTACATTTTATCATTTTTCCAGGTTTTTTTCCCGAACAATTCACATGATAGGATTATCTCTGCTCAATCTATGTGCAGTATGCTTAAAGATTTAAAATAGTCATGTGTTTCATAGGATAGATTGGAGGGTGAGATTAGGAATCTGTCGATTGACTGTCACTGCTTTCAACATTATTTCAGCCTATGTAAACCATGTTATTACCTCACTTATCCATATTACTCCTGGGTTCACAAGTATAAGGCTGGAGCTTTGTAGCGCCTTGTCCCTGGGCACTCGATCCAGATAGCTCGGCGGATCTAAAACTATTTCTTCTTGCCCATTACCGTACTTCGGTAGCAGCCCACGTATTGGTGTGTACGTGTTCCGTATTTTCACTACCAGTCCTGGTTTTATTGCATCTTTTCTTTTTAACCTTTCCCCAAACGGCAAATTTTGGACCAGACCAAATTAAAAGCATTTTGCAGATGACAAATTAACAGTTGCTAAAAAGATGATTTTCCTATATGATAGAGTAGAAAACATTGTAGGAAAAGGAGAAAATGCTGGTTACCACCATTTTCTCCTTTTCCCACAATATTTTCAAAGGCTTCTATTCCTGACCCATAAAAACCAGGGATTGTTTGGGAAAGGGTTAAAAGAACACTCGGACTAGAAACTGCCCCGGTGGATCTGAAATACAGGTATGTCACACATCTCGCATCTGATACTAGTAGCTGTCTTGATAGAAAGCAGCCAATGGTTCGGGAAGAATAATGTGCGACTGAGTAATAGTCACAGAAACTTCAGGAAAGCTTGAATAGGGGTACTGGTCGCCGCAATATAACTGCGATAGTGTTGAGAATAGCGTTAAACACCAATCAATCAATCAATCAATCAATCAATCATTTAACCGATTTTCATTACGAAGCACGTTAATAAACTCTTTACCAGACGATAAAATTTTAGCCTTGTCCAAATTCAACGGATTTGCAGACGACAATTTCAGTGGCTTAAATGGTGCTATCTTTCTTTAATAGGGTAGAAAATATTGTGAGAAAGTGATGGTTATCAGCATTTTCACCTTTTCCAACAATGTTTTCAAAAGGCTTCTTTACCAGGATCGTTAAAAGTGGTATTGTGCGGTAATTAACTCTCTCCATGACGATGAAATTTTAGACTTGTCTCGACTAAAAACATTTTTCTATTGGCATGTCAAATGATTGCTAAAATAGTGAGAAGTATCTTGGAAAAGATAATATAAATTGTGGGGGGAAAAGAGAAAATACTGTTGATCAGCATGTTCTCCTCTTTGCAGAATGTTTTCATTCGCACCGTCCTGTAGGTTTGTATATAAAAAGAAAAACGGGGTCTGTATTCACCAATTATTTTTGAAAAAATTCTCAGTCTTGTTCTCGAAGATTTTCAGTTTTACAGTAATACAACTTCTGATTGGCTATTTAAACATTTGGTTTAGCCAATCAGAAGTTGTGTTACCTGCAAATTATGATAGGAAAATTCTAGAGAATAAGACATAGAAAGCTCTTAATTAAGAATGGTTGGTGAATACGGACCTAAGGACTGTTTTCGTGAAAGGGAACTTGCTTAGATATGGGCAGATCTAATTCTTCAACAGAAGTAAAGCCTTAATTGTTTGTGTTATAAACTGCAGCCAGTAATTCGTAAAACCAAATTGTTATAGGGGACTTTGAACACATGCATCCTGTTAACCATATCAATCGAAAACAATATAGAGTTGTCAAAACTGAAGGCTGTTGAAAACGACACATGAAACCGTGGTTCAACCGTTGATTAACATGAATCCATCAAGTCTACTTTGTAAAAATATCGTATGGAAAATTCAACACGCAAGAATTTTCGACCTAGATCAGCCTGCTAGGTCGATCTCGTTATACATTTTACGGATACATTTTGTCTCCTTTTCACAAAGAATTGTACAGATACTCTGATATCAGTAAAAACCAGTTTGGCAAAAGGAATAATTGTCATCTCGAGCAATGCCGCCTTAACCCTTTATATATATTATAAATACCACACAATTTCGACTTTTAAGAGGTGTTTCGAAAACAGCGTGGGAACTGGTAACCTGCATTTTCTCCTTTTCCTACAATGTATTCTACCCTGCTGAAAACAAATATCAATTTTTGAGTTACATTTATTTAGCCGTCTGCATGTGCTTTCAATTTGGACATGTCTAAAATTTTGTTGTTTGGCTAAGAGTTAACAAAAACATTTTCAAGAGTGGTTTACTGCAAAAGAAAAGTTCTGAACTAAAGTATATTACAGGTTGTTCAATTTTGTAGCACATTTTACGTATGTTCGTCATTTGTCGATCCTTCTAGCCATGCACCTGCATTACAAAGATCTAAGGACATAGCCTATATAGATCTAGGCCATGATGGGTTTCTCTAAATTAACCATTTCCCAAACAAGCCCTTGTTTTTACGTGTCTGCAGTACAAGTCTTTTGAAAACACCATGGGAAAAGAAGAAATTGCTCATAACGAGCAATTTCTCCTTTTCCCACAGTGTTTTCTACCCATTTGAAGAACTTTCTGCCATTTTTATCAAATTTGAAATTGTCGTCTGGAAACACTTTGAGTTCGGAAGAGTCAAAAATTTGTCATTTGGGAAAGGGTTAAGCTCCAAAAGGATAACCATGACTCTCACTCTCTTTACTTTGATCGAGTGAAAATGATTCAAGGGAGTTCACTCGTATCAAACAATGTTTTGATATGACTAGCAGAGTCGCCTCCCATTAACAGATAAATTGCGATGCTAAAGCTTTGGATGGCCGAGTTGCTTGAATTGATGAGTGGTTGGCTATAGTTAGTTGGCTGGCTGCCTAGTTTGCAGCCAGACGGACGGATGGATGGATGGATTGATAGATGGTGTTTCCGTCTCATTCCTCATTATTCCACTCGAATCAAAAGGACAAACTAGCTTATTTATGTTTTCAATTCCACCAGCACTCAACTGGGGCTTTGAATTGCGTCACCAACGAAGGGCGGACGTACGGAGGGACAGATAGATGGGTGAACGATGTTTTTGTATTTCTTCGGTCAAACCATGGCAACGACTCATTTATTCCTGTGTGTATAATGTTTGTTGCTTCACCAGGGCTTGGCTAGACCAGGGATCGTATACTTGTACATGCATACGATCCCTGCGGCTAGACCTTTTAACTCTTTACCAAATAGCAAAAAAAATAATGAAGTAGTTCAATGTAAAATCATTTGAAGATGACGAAGTGTGAATTATGAGATTTTGCAGTGAAAGACAACATTTTGAGCAAAGGTGAAAATGGTGATTACCAGCATTTTCTCCCTTTTCCACTTTTTTTTTTTTTAAATAAGCTGTCTACGCAAGGGTCGTTAAAACGCGGCATTGCATGGTATAGGGATCAGTGTGTCACCAAAAGATACTCCCATGAAAGATTAAATTTTGCCGATCGAGGTTTGAACTCAGCGCTCAGGTTAGAAAACATTGTGGGAAAAGGAGAAAATGCTGGTTACCAGCATTTCTCTCTTTCCCACAATGTTTTCAAAAGGCTTTCTTCTCACAATGTTTTCAAAAGGCTTTCTTCTCAGGACTGTGTCATGATCTCACCGGTCTTTCGGTCCTCAGGGGATGGTTTCTGCGGAGAAATCGTTCCAAAACAGTTTTGGGACGATTTCTCCAGGGGACGAGTTCTGCAGCATTCCCCAAGAATGGTCTAAGAGAGATAACTCGAATTAATGTTTTGTATTATGACATACAGGAATTGTCTCCCTTGACATTTTCGATAACCAAAACGAGGCAAGCAAAATGGCATGGCGGGGGAATGTGAAAAAAAAAAAGTTTTGCTGCAGAAATGCAGCTAGTTGGTGTCGCCTCGTGAAATTTCTGAAATTCGTACTGTATAATCAGGGATGACTTGAGTAAACTGCAATTTGTGAGGAACACCAGTTATCTCGCTATAATCTATTCTAGGTTAGTTTAGCCAAAACACGTTTGCCCTCTTTTGCGTTCGCCCTATTTCCTGTTCGCCCTTGATAAGTTTTTACCAGGTTTCTCGTATATCCGCTGTCAGATTCAAATCTAATTTATTTAATGCAGATTAAGGTTTTAAGTGGCAGGCTTCAACTTTATTTCCACGAGATAGACTTTTTACAAAAACAAAAAATAGTTCGTGCAGGACATTGAATGGTTGATAAAAGATTGAGGAAAAGAGAAAATGCTGGTTACGAGCATCTTTTTATGTCCCTGCATGAATTGTCAACAGGCTTATGGGCATATTGCTGGAAAACGCCCCACCATATATCGCGAAACACCCATGAAATCATATGTATGTACCGGGGGGGGGGGGGGGGGTGATTTGCAATTGTTTCAAGGATTCTCATTGTTTATATCAAATACAAAAAAATTGTCAACAGAATGAAACTGAAAAATTCATTATTTTCTTGTTTTAAGGCAAGACCTGTGTAATGTACCTCTGGTGAACATGGGGCAAATATTCTAATTGGTTGATAAATAAGGATAAATTAGGATTTATGCAGAAATAATATTTTTGCACATTTCTAACGGATCAGGAATTCCGTTTATGTCTATCTTGAAATTATTTTTTGATACTTTTGTTAGTTTTCTGAAAAGGAAGGTAATTATTATCTCTTTTTGAATTGAGAATACAGTCAAACTGTACAGACAGCAAGCTCTGGGACTGACCCAAAGTGGCTGTCTTATACAGGTGGCTGTCTTATCCATGTTCTATAACCAATGTGATTCATTACGTCCAAAATTTTGGACTGACTGAACTTGAAAGACGCTGCAGGCAATAGATTTGATGTGGCCAAAAATCATTCACCTTTTACTTTTTTTTTCGGGATTGTTTGGACAAGAGCTTAGTTTAAACCTATTTATTTTACATCGATTGAGAAACAAGTTCTAACAACTTATACTATGCCACAAACCACACATCCGTTGTATTTATTCCAATGATTCAATATTGTCTTAAGGGAAAAAGGCCCTTAAAGGGGGCTTAGTGGGCTTGTTGTCCTCTAGAAGTTTGTGTTGGCTATCTATAAGATAGTAATTGCCTTTCCACTTCAATTTTTGGGGGGCACGAAAAGGTCCTTTTTGGATAATGAAGTGAATTTATATCAGTTTCATACATTTTATAAAAAGCTCTTGTTCGGGGAGCATAGCCCATCTCTGACGGCTCTTGTTTTTTTATAAAGGATAAAGTTTGTTACTATTTACCTCCCTTGATTATCAAACTGCAGTGATACATAATTGGTGCTAGATTAAGTTTTTTGATATAAAATATTCTGTATTCAGGGAGAGTTATTCATTTTGATGCTAATAGTTATGCTCACATGAATAATAAACTCATAGTAAGATTTCTATCATTCAGGGTTTTTCTTTCTAGAACTTTATCTTTCATGCCAATGAATTAACCTGCTTGTATTGCCTGACAGTGTTCATTGTTTTCGAAGGCCCCCTTTTTCAGGGTCATGAACACTTCAATTTGTGTGGTAAAGGGTTAAAAAGGCAGTGGAGCAATACAGGGCCATCATGGCCCTTTTGTTACAGTATTTCTTGCTCGTCTGGAATGGAACTTTGATGTCTCAGGTCAAATTGACTTGAGACTTGATAACCATGTTTGTTGCATTATTTGCCCTTTGCAATTATTATACCTCCTTGACAACTGGTGATGAGACAGGCATATCTTGCAACAATTTGCTGCTCTTGTTTCATTATAATTTTGCCTTGAACTTCGATACTTGGTATTTATCTTTATTGTAGACCTTTACTGCTTAGTATTCAGATGAGCGATATAGGACCATCATGGTTTTTTTTGTTTTCAGTAGTGAATAAGTTGAACTGAACTATGTTGTATTTTCTGTTTGTATTCAGGAAGACGATAACAATGATGACCATTTATGTAACTCAGGATGTTGACCAGACTAAACATTGACCTTACTATGGCAGAACAGTATAGTGTAAAGTTTGATGGTTGGCATATAAATTTGGAGTGATCAGATATGTCTACAAATTTACTGGATGCTCATAAGATGCCAACATTGATTGTTCCTGAAAAGAAGAGTGCAGTGTTGTTTGGTAGATGAGCTATCAACAAGTTTAAATATTTTCCTCATAGACATAGAAGCTGAATATGGAATGTCTAACAGGCCATCCAGAGGATGTTTGACAGACTCTGTCACTAAATGTACCGACAGAACGGTGTTGAATGAAGTTTTGTTGTTGACCATAGATTGGAACTGAATTGCTCCATTTCATCATACAGATGTACCACACACAATGTTTGTGTTACCAGTATCTTGTGATCTACTATCGTAGCAGTACAGTACAAAGATTTTTGTACATAACTTTTAAATGGAGCTAATCCCTTACTCTTTTGGACTAATCATTTATATTATAGACATACAGCATGTAATGTTAACTTGGACATTGAGTGCAGTACAAAGACGGTTGCTATTTCAAAACTATCAGTTTGGACTGACTTGATTGCTTTGACTTGATCACTTACCACAGGCAATATTCAGGATGTACAGATAAAGTTGACATTGACTTTGCTGAGGACCAACAGTGCAGTGTTAAATATGTGAGTTCAGGCTATTCACCAACCATTTGCAAGACAATTCTTAATCTCTAGAATTTTGTATGAAAGTAACACAACTTCAGATTGGCTAAACCATATGGTTTAGCAAATCAGAGGTTGTGTTGCTTTGTAAATCTAGACCTAGATCCAAAATGCTCTTAACCCTTTACCAAACAATCTCTGGCTTTCGCAACCCTGAGGAAGAAGCTTTTTGAAAACATTGTAGGAAAAGGGGAAATGCAGGTATAAACCAGCATTTTCTCCTTTTCCCACGCTGTTTACCCTTCTCCAAACAATCTTCAGTATTCGAGTCACATTAATTTTGTTGTCTGCAAATGCTTCCAATTGGGACTGGTCTAATATTATGTCATTTGGTAAAGAGTCAGGAATGGTTGTGAATAAAGACCCAGCTATCAATTAGGACTGATGGATTATGTTTTAGACACAAAAATATTACGCAGCATGTTAACTTGACCTTGGAAGCTAACTTGTTATCAATGACGAAGTTTCACACGTGTCCAAGTTGAAAGCATGTTTTATCAACATATGAAATGGTTCAAATGTTGAAAATTGTCTGTGAAAGGGCAGAAACCAATGTGGGAAAAGAGAGAAAAATGCTGGTTATGAGCATTATCTTCCTTTTCCACAATGTTTTCATAGTTTCTCTTACTCATTTTTGTTAAAAGTTTGGATTGTGGAGTAGTTGGTTGAAACATGCAAATACTTGGCAAAGGTTTTATTGGTGCCTTTTGATATCCAAGAGAAGAGTAAATCAGCATTTTTTGGTTGGTCAGTATTAGGATCATATGGCACAAAACATGCTGTCTGATCCTTGATCCATACTTGATCAGATAAGATGAGTGGACTGAAGCATAGACAAAATCTCTAAATCACACTATTTTGAAGATTCAAAGGTTTGGGGATTAACTTTTTACTCCAAATTTCTTTACCACACAATTCCGACTTTAAACGACAGTGAGAAAGAAACCTATAGAAAACATTGTGGGAAAAGGAGAAAATGCTGGTAACCAGCATTTTCTCCTTTTCCCAAAATGTTTTCTACCCTTTTCCAGACCAAATTTCAACATTTCAGTCACATTTATTTTGTCGTCTGCAAATACTTTCAATTTTGACTGGTCTAAAATTTTCTTGTGTGGTAAAGAGTTAACTGTTTCACACAATCCAGAGTTTTAGCAACCCTGGGCAAGAAAACTTGGGAAAAAATCAAAATTGTTAATTTTAGACAAACTTCTTGCACGAAATTAACTCTTTACCAGACAACAAAATCTTTAAAAACGCTCCCAAATTGAGAGCATTTTCAGAGGAAAATTGAAATTTGGCTCAAAGGTTGGAATTGGTCTTTAAAAGAATGGAAAATGGTCTGGGAAAAAGAGAAAATGCTGGATTCAAGCATTTACTCCTTTTCCTACAATTTTTTCAGAAGCCCCATGCTCTTTGGGGATTGTGTTGTAAAGGGTTAAGTAGTGCCATTTCATTCAAAGTTTTTAGTGCCAGATGTCTGTCGTCCAAAATTTCTTTAACCCTTTACCATACAATCCTGACTTTCAACACCCCTGTGAAAGAAGCCCTTTGAAAACAGTGTAGGTAAAGGAAAAAAAGCTGTTAGCCAGCATTTTCTCCTTTTCCCACAATGTTTTCTTCCCTTCCTAATTCTTTACTCACAAGCAATTTGTCTTCTGTAAATGCTTTCAATTTGGACCAGTCAAAAATTTTGAAAGTGGAAGGTGTAGAGCTTTGATATTTGGTATGTATTGTCGCCTAGTGGACCTCCACCAAGTTTGTAATATGATCCCCTGGGGGTTAACACTGGCCCCAGCCCATGGGTCACCTGGGGTCACAATCCAGATCCCTAGGTCAAATTAAAGAAATACCTTGTGGGCACTCTAGAGGCCACATTTATTGCTCAATTGACCTGAAATTTGGTCAGATTGTTTGTCTTGATAAAATCTTAGACAAGGTTTAAATTTGGTCTCCTGCAATCAAAAATTAAATACTAGTACCTTGTGGGCACTCTTGAGGCAACATTTCTTTTCTCAATTGACATGAAATTGATCATAATGTCTGTCTTGATAAAATCTCACATGACTCTGAAGTCGGGTCAACTGGGGTCATAAACTAGGTCGAATTAAACATATACCTTGTGGCCACTCTAGAGGCCACATTTTTTGGTCAACAAGTTTGAAAATTGATTTAAAATGTTTTCCTTGGTGAAATCGAGACGAGTTCAAAATTGGGTTACATGGTGTCGTAATCTAGGTCTAGGTCAAAGAAATACCTTTAGGGCACTCTAGAGGTCACACTTCTTGCTCAATTGACTTGCACATTAGAATATTTGTCTTGGAGAAATATCGGATGAGTTTGAAATTGGGCCATCTGGGGTCATAAATTAGGTCACTTGGTCAAATTGAAGAAATATCTTGTGGGCACTCTAGAGGCCACATTTATTGCTCAAATAACCTAAAATTTGATCAGAATGTTTTTCTTGATAAATTTTTGACAAGTTTTTAATTGGTTCAGGTGGGGTGATAATATAGGTCACTAGGGCAACTGATTGAAATTCCTTTTGGACACATTAGAGGTCACATTTTAAGCTTAATTGACCTGACAATAGGTCAGAAATCAAATTATGCATTTGAAATGAGGTGGCCTATTGACTCGAGTGAGCAATCCAGGGCCCTCTGGTCTGTCAGAATTAACCCTTTACTCCATATATACTCATTTCTACACATTGCTTGTAGGAGCCTTTGGAAAACATTGTGGCAAAAGGTTAAATTGCTACGAGCAATATCACCTTTTGTCACAATGTTTTCTATGCTATCAAAAGGTGTTATATACACATAAGAAATGGCTTCATCCTTGCTGTTATTTAGGGTCAATTAGAGATACCATAGAAATGCCTTATATATTGCAGCAGGCTGGGTACATGTAGTTCTTATTCCAAATCCTATAAATTTTTTTCTCGATGTAAATAGGGTTTGGAATGGGAATCAGTTGGCCTGTGGGACCCCGTGTGGTTTAATGGGGGTATAAGAATAAACCACTGCAGTCCCATGATCGTCACATCTGCCATTTCATCTGGCGGAACAAAAGTGACAGCATACATGTCGTAAAAGGCGACAAAAGGGGACATCATTTTGTGTTTCGCCCATTCCTCATTTATCATGTTTGTCTTATGTTGTTGAACATGTATGTTATTTCACCTCTCATTCTTGTTTACTAAGTAAGTGCGCCCAATATGACCGAAGTTGTCGACGGGCCTTAAAACACTGTTCATTCATAGAAATGCCTTATGGGGTAAAGGGTTAATGATGCAGCTGTTTTATGCCAAAAAAAAGCAGACAGTGTAGATTTAAGATCAGGCTGCATGTTACAGACATTCTGCTCTTAATCTGCAATGTCTTTATAAAAAGTTAAAATCTGGATTCTGAGCTACAAGGGTTAATAATTCAATATCTTTCTGCTTATGATCTGCATTTGCAGTGAACTAAATAATATTATTTATTAGATTTTTGTTCTGCTTCAGATATATGTACAATGTTTTACCTTTACCACAATATTTTTTAAGCACATAGAGAAATATGACTTGAAAAGATGGATGGAGAAGGAGAAAATGGTGGTAACCAGTATTTTCTACCTTTCCCATGTTTGCAACCCTTTCAAAGACAACTTCCCTGCAATTTGAGCCACATTTTATTTATTATGTGTAACTGTTTTGAGTCTGAACAAGTTCAAAATTTTGTCATGTGGTAAAGGGTTATTTTTGTCAAGCCTTGAAGTTTGTTCAGAATGTTTCACCCTGTACAAAACAGTCTTTTGTTTAACTCTTTACCAAACTACACATTTTTGGTCTGGACTAAACTTATTTAGCATCTGCAGAAATTAAATCTTGTTAATGTGATGATTTCTGACTTGGAAAGGGTAGAAAATATTGTTGGAAAAGGAGAAAATACTGCTAACCAGCATTTTCTCCTTCTCCCACAATGTTTTCTATAGGCTTCTTCCTCAGGGTCAGAATATTGTAGTTAATAGTTACAGGCCTTTAGTGTGAAAACATTTTAAAAACTGAGGGATGAAAAGCTTGATAGGAGCATGTATTTGAGCAACAATTAACCCTTTCCCAAATGATAAACTTTTGGACTAGACCACAATGAAAGCATTTGCAGACGACAATTCAACCTTTGCTGAAAAGATGATTTCTGTCAATGATAGGGTAGAAAACATTGTGGGAAAAGGAGAAAATGCTGGTTACCAGCATTTTCTCCTTTTCCCACAATGTTTTCCAAAGGCTACTATTCCAGACCCGTAAAAACCAGGGATTGTTTGGTAAAGGGTTAATATGTCATCTGCAAACTTTTGATCTTTCATTCTGTCATTTGGTAGAGAGGAGACTGTGTAACTATAAACCACAATGTCTCTTAACTCATTACCAAACGACAATATTTTAGGCTTGTCCAAATAAAAAGCATTTGCAGACGACAAAAAGTGACTGAAAATTTGAAATTTGTTTTGTAAAGAGAGAAAACATTTTGGGAAAAGGAGAAAATGCTGGTTACCCGCATTTTCCCCTTTTCCAACTATGTTTTCTACAGGCATCTTTGTAAGGGTCGTCAAAAGTAGGGATTGTGTGGTAATGGGTTACCGGTAATAAAGACCAGCATTGATATTTGAATATTTATGGAAGCAAATCTTAATTTTTGAGTCAGTTATTTTTTTGTCTGAAAATGCTTTCAGTTTGGTCCAAAATTTTGAATTTTGGTAAAGAGTTTAAACATTATTGCAACAACCAGAGCATTTAAAATATCTTCAAAAATCTTGCTTTTAATACAGATAATATTTCTGATGGAAGGTTAGAAAGTAGTATTTAATCCCTCAATAGTCATTGTGGTGTTTATTATACCCCCACAACGAAGTGGAGTTAAGTATACTGGAATCGCCATGGAAATCTGTCTGTCCGTAGACACAAATTTGTCTATAGCAATACTCCAACACACAGGGTCCCTATGTATACATGAAGTTGTGCATGTGCAACATTCATGACCCTGCTGCAATCTGTTGTGGAATTATCTCCCCTTGAACTTTTTCAACCCTCTTTTGTACAAAACCCATCTGCATTCTGTGACAAAGACCTGTTTTTCTGACAAGGAACTGGTGGGGGTATTTACATGTGTAGTGATAGCTCTAGTTAGAGACTTTATGGTAATCGAATAGTTTTCATGTTGCTTGATGATATTTTGTTAAAATAGTTATCCCTTCAGCAAAGGGCCATGTGGTAGTATACTCTCAAAAACGTTGTTGAAAAAGTGGGAATTTTCTTCTTTACTCTCAACGTTTTGTACCGTTTCAATGACAAAAGGGTCACATCTGTGTGGGCCACATTCAACATATTGTCAAATGTTTTAAATATGTACATGAATGTATTCTAAATGTTTTGTATAGATTTTAATATCTACCATGCAACCAAATTTATAAACTGGTCTAAAATTGAAAGCAAATTATTACAGACAATAATATAAGTGTGGTTCAAATAGTGCCATTTGCTTTTGAAAATAGAGAAAACATTGTAGGAAAAGGAGAATATGCTGGTTACCAGCATTTTCTCCTTTTCCCACAGTGTTTTCAAAAAACTTCTTTCTCAGGGTTTTAAGATATTGTGGTTGTGTGGTAAAGGGCAAGAGAGCATGGATGGAACTTTGTGCCCCTTTGAATAGCAAAGTTATCACAGGAAAGTACAATACAATATTAATTCTTTACCAAACAACAAAATTTCATGCTGGTCCATTTTGAAGCATTTGCAGATGAAAAGTTGAAGCAGCTCAGATGATGATTTCTGTCTTTGATAGGGTAGAAAAGATCGTGGAGAAAAGAAAAAAATGCTGGTTACCAGCATTTTCTCCTTTTCCCACAATCTTTTCCAAAAGCCTCTTTTCACAGGGGCTGTTGAAACTCAGGGATGAGTGGTACAGGGTTTAAATGAAAATACTACTTACATTGATTATAATTTCTGAGGCTAGCCCTTGTCATTGGCTGAGATGTTTTTGATTTGATCAATTACAGGACTTAGTTTCAGAATAAAGATTACATGTATTTGTGTAATACAGACCTTTGTTTCACTAAATTTCAAAGAAGATAACTTTGTTTCAAAGGTTTGTTGTATTACCCGTTTTCTTGTAATATTTTAAGCAATTTGTCTTTACATGGTTGGAAATTAGAGAGGCATGTGCATATTTAATTTTTTATGAAAGTTCAAAGGTTTTGCTAATATGCACTCTCTCTGTCAAAGCAACATTTTATTATTCAGTTTGGTAATCATAACTAAAACTGAGTCATAAAAAAATTGTAAGACATTTGTTTTGACTAAATATTTGTGTTGAGTAAATAATCTAAATGGAATATAGATGAAAAATAATAGAATATCAAACATTGTTAGGTCTTTACCAAAGAACAAAAATTTTGGAGTTTTCAATATTGAAAGAGTTTTGGAGATGACAATTGTTGCTCAAACAATGAAATTTGGCTGAGAAGGTAAAAGACATTGTGGGAAAGGAGAAAATACTGGTTGTCAGCCTTTTCCTCTTCTCCCACTATGTTTTCAGAAGCTTTGAACTGCAGGTTTTTTGGTAAAGGGTTAAATCACCTGGCTCAGATTTAGAATGATTTAACAATCACGTAAGATAAATGGTTTAAAATGTTTGAGATGTTTATGCATATGTTGTAAATACATTGGATAGCAAAAAGTATCGCTTTGTTAAATGCAGTTTTGTGTATCAAAAGTTGAATTTTTTTTTTTTTCTTTCAAATACAGATTTTAATTTCTTGAAAAATTCTTTTTTTTTTTCTTCTTTTTTTTTTAGGGGGGGCGCGGTCATCTTTATAGGTTACAAGAGCACAATTTTGTGAAAACAGTGATTTCTTTTGGAGGCAAAGGAAGAAGCAAAAGCTTCGTTATATTGGATTTTAAAGTCTATTAACCCTATACCATACAATGACAACACCCCTGAGGAAGAAGCCTTTTCAAAACATTGCTACCCTATCAAAGCAAAATTGTACCATTTGAGCCAGTTTGAAACTGTCGTTTGCAAATGCTTTCAATTTGGATAGATCTAAAATTTTGCTGTGTGATAAAGGGTTAATTAGTATAGCGTTAAAAATTGAAGTATAATTTTCAGAGTTAAGAATTCTTTAGCTTTTGACAATTACTTGTACTTTTTGCTATCCCTATTACATGTATACATATATGTATTTATTGTATGTAATTGTTGTATTTTTATATGCGGGTCAATTCTCTTTGTAATTATAAAATGTAGAAGGAAAAAGTGTCATGCAACCACAAATACCAGTGTCAAGGGAGACAACCTCAGTCCAGACGAGGTTTTCAGTGACTTATTCCCCTTGAAATGATGTGTTACATTTCAGTTGAATTGCTGATTGATAGCTAGTTCAAGATGAGAATGTAACGATATGTTCTTACATGAAACAGTGTGTAAAACTTGTGGGTCTAGGATAGGATGTATAGTCTTTGGTGATTACAATAATAAAGCCCGGTTTATATACAGATTGTGGTGTGTGCCCGGCACAATTGGGGGCTGCATGGGTACTCATATACCGTTCGTCCTAGAGATACACATGCAGTATTTTCAGTTTTGGATTGTTATGCTGCAATTTGTGATATGAGGCCGTTTTGTTTCTGCTGACCTCCACTGTTTACGCTATGGCAGATGTTGCTTATTGCCCCATTTTGGTGCTTTTTGTTTGTCTTCAGAAGTAACTGATTTTGTGTGGCTGTTTGAACTAAGTTACAAATCAATCGATACCTTATGTAGACTATTAAGTTATGTAGGAGTTGTTTGGCAGATTTTTTATCTTTCAAAATTTGAGTTCTAAAATGTCACCTGTTTTTGGCAATACCTCTCGCTGAAGGTAATACACACAGTAAATGAAAGAGCTGAATTTTTCCTCAAAGCATTCTCTAAAACGAAAATAATTAAACTGAATGATTGTAAAATGATAGAATTAACTAGGCATGTATCTCTAACAGTAGGGTGCTAGATTTTACCAGCCATGCTTAACTCTTTACCACACAATTAATTTTATACTTGTCCATATTTAGAACATCTGCAGAGGACAACAGTGGTTCACATAATAGTATAGGTCTTTGAAAGTGTGGAAAACTCTGTGGGAAAGGAGAAAATGCTTTTTATTAAGGTTGTTCTCTTTCCTCACATAGTTTTTGAATGCATTCTTTTTCAACCTTATTAGAAAAAAAAAAACGAGTTGTTTGGTAAAGGGTAGATAAGGATTAAAATCTTTTAAAATTGAAATTGAAATGAAAACTGTAACCCTTGTTGTGCTTAACCTAGAATTAACCCTTTACCAAACGACAATATTTTAGACTGGTTCAAATTGAAAGCATTTGCAGACAACAAAATAAAAGTGACTGAAAATTTGAAATTTGTCTTGTGAAGGGTAGAAAACATTGTGGGAAAAGGAGAAAATGCTGGTTACCAGCATTTTCTCCTTTTCTCACAATGTTTTCAAAAGGCTTTTCTCTCAGGGGCGTCAAAAGTAGGGATTGTGTGGTAATGGGTTAAATGCTCCTGTGAACAATGTAGATCAAGATCAGAATGTGCAGGATCTACTCTTTCTACATTTTTGTCAGATATTTTGATAACAACAGCTTTGAAACTGCAATATAATTATGTACCTTATTGCTGCCTAAGAATGTCCATCTTATGTATTTACCATTACAGGGGTTAATAAGGGGTAGGATAATATACAGAGCTGATTGAGTTTGAGAAAAAAGATATTTACTGTATGGTTTAGAATTAAAAGAAAGAGACTTCTTGACTCAAAAAAAACAAGGCATGAAAAATAATATTTTTTAAAAAAGTAGATAAAATGTAGAATGAAAAACAGCCGATATAGATTGATAAATATAAAAAAATCCTCAATGTTGAAAAAAAAAACTCAACTTTGTATAAAAGATGCCATTAATTTGATATCTTCATACCGTATGTGGCAAAAAAAATAGTTTTGCAAAAAAAAAGAGACAATAAAACCTCTTGATGGCAATAAATTTATACAAGTAATGAAGTTTTAGACTTAAAAGAAAAATGAATGGGCTCAATTGAAAAAATTTTTATGAAAAAATTATCTTGCTTTTGGAAGAGAATAGTCCTCTAAGTTCCTAAAATTTAATTTTAAGATCACACCGCATGTTTGATATGTTTTCTGATCTTAATGTGATTTTAACGTTCTCTGTGTGCTGGAAAAATGTTTTTATTTCTTACTGTATTAAATAAATAAAATATATAAAAATAGATTGATGAAAATAAAAATAAGGAAAAACGCCATTTAATCTATATCAGGTAAAAGAATTTAGATCTAATCATCTTTAAAGCATGTCAAGATGACAAATCAAGTGTGCCTCAACTTCCTCAAGTAACTGTTTTTTTTTTTCTAAATATTTGAAAATCTTATGTGAAACAAGGGGTAAATCATAAGTACATGTAACAGCATTGTATAATTATCCCATTATATTTTAAAAAGCCCCTTTTCCTTACGGTTGTAGAAAAATAGAAGTTTGGGAAGAGTCAGTATTAAAACTGATAATTCAGTAGAATAGATAATGCCAGTTTTTTGGTGTTAAACTCTTTAGCAAACAAGAAAGACAAAATAAATGTGACTAAGAAATTGAAATTTGTTAAGCAAGGGATTTTTAAAGTATTTCTTAGGATTAATTCAAAGAAATATAGATGTTGAAATAGAAAAAATAAAAAGAAAGAACAAATTGACCCTTTACTACACAACAAGTTAAAAACTTTGTACTTGTCCGACTTCAAAGCATATGCAGACAACAGATTAAATGTGCCTCAAAGTGTAGAATTTGTAAGTGTTTATCAGTTTAAACACTGTGGAAAAAGGAGAAAATGGTGGATACCAGCATTTTCTCCTTTTCCCACAATGTTTTCAAAAGACTGCTTTCTCACAGTCATTAAAAGTCGGGATTGTGTGGTAAAGGATAAAGCAGATTTGTAAAGTATTTCTAAAAATTGAAAGAAATGTAGATGTTGAAATAGAAAAAATAAAAAGAAAGTACAAATTGACCCTTTACCAGACAAGTTAAAAATTTTGTACTTGTCCAACTTCAAAGCATATGCAGACAACAGATTAAATGTGGCTCATAGTGTTGGATTTTTAAGAGTTTAAACACAGTGGGTAAAAGAGAAGATGGTGGTTACCAGTATTTTCTCCTTTTCCCACAATGTATTTAAAAGTTTTCTTTTCTGGTTTGGTTAAACCTCGGAATTGTGTGGTAGAGGGTTAGAGGGTTAAATAGTGAATAGGAGAAATGGGGGGTGGGGGGGGAGGTTAAAAAATTTTAAAACTTTATCAATGTTAAATGGACATCTTTTACTCTGTTGACTGCATGTTGTTATGAAATATTGAAAGAAAATAAAAAGAAGAAACAGGCTATTAACAACATTCTTTCCATATAGCACAATGTTTCAACTGTTTTAAAGGCAAATGTCATCGCCTGAGCCAGATTTGATTTGTTATTAGGAAAAGCTTTCAACATGCAAGTTATGAGGTAAAGAATTAAAATTAAGAATGGGATAGGTCTGTGTTTGGTCAATATCAGTGGTTGTTTTTTTAAGGATGTTATTTCTACTGACTGAACTTTCTTTCCTATACATGTTGATTTTAACCCATTATTTCGCAGGCTAATCTACAGCAAAACAATCAGTTGGGTTGTCTGCACTGCCTTCAGTTTGATAAATATAATCCTTTTTGGTAAGGGTTTAAAAATTTGAATCAGGCATGGTTACTAGTGCACTCTGAAATTACAGCGCTTCCCCCCCCCCCCCCCCTTTTAAAGTTGATAGAATTATCCCCTGAGGGTGACATAACTGGAACAATGTTGAAAATGACTTTAAATACTAAAAAAAAATACCCTTTAGTCACTAAAATACTGATAAATTTAAGCACTATTATACTAATATATTTGAGGGACAGCTTTCAAATTTTACTTATTGTGTTACTCGGAGGTACCAAGTAATTGCTCCATTTTCCACAATGTTTTTAACGCTTTAAATACCATAGGGCAAACAAAAATTAAGTTGTAGAGACATAAGGGAGGAAAATAATAATGAAACTACAAAAACAAAATCCTATATTTTTTTTACATCAGGTATTTAGTTTGTAACAGTTCTTGGAGTCAAGAAAAAAAAAGTTAAAGTTAAAAAATGTTTTAGAAATTCTAACAAAATTTGTCTGGTAACCTATATTTATATATTATTTTCATCCTTGAAATTAATTCTAGTAAAGCTGTTAAGAAAAATATTTTGATCTGAACAAAAAAAAGTTTTTGAATGAAACAGAAACAGTTATTTCAAAGACAGAAATAAACAAAAAAGTATGAAATTGGTTGGTGATGAGCAATGTTGTAAGCTCCTTAGATAGTAGACGGTGGACATGCGGCTTAAACACCTTGTTGCTTCTAAATGTCACAAATTAAGTGTTATTAACCCATTGTTGAAACTTGACTCCCAATACTGTGTGTGGACTCTCTAGGTAAGGATGCTATTGGGGCTGACCCGGAGCATTCCCCCACTCCAAATCTTGGAACCCAGTTTGTACTAATACTCTGGGGCCTTTAGAGTTGTAATCAAACAATCAAACCAAAGAATATACAGTCTGTCTAAGGCTTACTAGAAATACACATTTGTTTTGTGTAAGTACACATCATTGCATTCCCTTCTTTGAACTGACTTTCTAAATTCAACTGAAAAAGAAAACATCATTTCGAAGGGGAATAATAACTGGAAATTCTTGCCTGGATTGAGGATTGTCTCCCTTGACACTGGTATTTGTGGTTGCTGACACTTTTTCCTTCTACATTTTATAAAATAAAAAAATTAAGTTCAAAAATTCTTTGCAATAAAAGAGTAAAATCCCCTCTGAATTCAAGTTTCATTTTTGTAACTTACCTTCTATTTCCTGGCCGAGACGTAATGCTCGTATGTTGGACATGAACACACCACATGATCAGAGCAAGCTATTCTTTTTTTTTTATTCCCACTCGTCTACGGTGGTACTCGATCCTGGGATGCATCGGCCGAAGTCAACCTACATAACCATTCGGCCACACCAGTACTTGAAAGAATATGGTTTGAATTAACTATTTAATTTTGACCATTGACGTCATAAAAAAGAAAACCGGAAACTTCATTCGGAATTTTCCGCATTTTGATTTAATCGACAGACTGTTTTTAATTCAATGGATCTTAGGGGTATATACTTTCATACCGCCAAACGCCCCTCCGCCACAAAGTTAATGCAATCATGTGGCATTGTTCTTTGACTAGATGAGATTTAATGAAATTTTCAGCTTCATTCTGTAATTTACGAAATGAATCCACAAAAGAATTGCAAATTTTTGACACATTTTGATTTTCATGGGTTTTCGCGATCTATGGCGGGGCGTTTTCCGGTATTAGGCCAAACCAACTTCAATGTTACAAACACATTTGTCCTTTGCAAGAGCTTTGGATATCGACTCTTAACTTCTGACGTCTGGTAACGGGTTAAATTTAATCGATAAAACACATAGATGTACACGTATCAGACAATGTAGATTCAGAGTGGAAAGCTGTGCGGTCTGATCTTGATTTTAGTCTGCAAAATGGGAATGACTCGTCCTAAATAACCTAGTATAAAAAGAGTCGGCGTGGGACTGAACATTGAATAACAACGATACAAGAGGTTGGTGAAGTAGACCTATTTCTGGGTACCGACAGCTTAGGTGCTTAGAAAAAAGAATCCACATGAATCCGCTGAATGAGAAAATAATAGTCACTGAAGGTCAATGACATTATTGGACGATAAAGATAAATTGATTACGATGGCCATTGTATTTACTGCTTATGTCATTAAGTGATGAAATCTTTACTTCCCTAAACATTTAACACATCCTTGTAAAACACTGGATAATTAACCTGAGAGCTCTACTATTACAAATTGGAAAACTGAGAAAAATACATCTGCGCAATATCCTTTGGAAAACAGAAAAAATAGACTAATCAGCACAATATCCTAAAAGATTCATTTGAAGTTTCATCCAATTTGGTGTAAGGTTTATGGATAGCTTCGGACAGATGACTGAAACCACACCATGACACAAGCTCTGCTGGCTTTCAGCTAGTAGAGCTAAAAAACCACAAGACATTTTTCTGCCTACATTTCTCTTACCAGTTGTACCAGTTTTTTCATCTTTTTTACAAATCATGTATGGTATTGGGGCAAATGAATCCGGAACATTTAGGAGATGCACTAAAAGGAAACTAAACACCTGAATAATGTGTAATTTTGTGGCTTTAATGTAAATATTCATAGAGTACATACAAAGTTGTATAAATTACTTTTTGAAGGAAACAGACATGCACTGACATTCACAGCAAAGACATATGCTGTTCTAACATTTAATGCACGGTGCTTGGACTAAATACCATTTATATACATACATGTATTCCATAGATGAATTCAAAGTTTTCATGATTATTTTAAGGTAAGAATGGATTTGTTTTCTATTTGTAAGATTTGCATGATGTATAAAAAAAAATATCAAATATTTGTTTCCTAGTACCTCATACAAGTTCAAATCTCGCATACCAAAAAAGAAAACCCATTACAATTGAAATTTACTTTCAACTCTTTACTAAATAAGAAATTTTCAGACTTGTTCAGTTAAACTCTTTACCAAACAACAAAATTTCAGACTGGCCAAACTTGAAAGCATTTGCAGATGAGAACATTAATGCGACTCCTAAATTGAAAATTGCTCTGTGCAAGTAGAAAAGATTGTGGAAAAAGGAGCAAATGCTGGTTACCAGCATTTTCTCCTTTTCCCACAAGATTTTCAAAATGCTTCTTTCTTAGCAGCATGAAAACACAGGATTGTTTGGTAATGATTTAGAGCATTTGCAGATAACATTATACAATGCTCATGTAATAGTATTTGTTTGAAAGGCTGGAAAAAAAATGTTGCAAATTGAGAAAATGCTGGCTGCAAAGATTTTCTTCTTTTCTCACAATGTTTTCAAAAGCTCTTTTCCTCAAGGTCTTTAAAATATTGGATTATTTGGTAAAGAGTTAAACTCAACTAATCCAAGGCAAAAAATCTACTATAAGCCTTCTGCTATCATAATGACCGAATAAATTACTGTTTTCTTATTCTAAATTCTAAAATCAGAACTGGATATCTTTAAGCGTTGTTTCAAGTCTCAAGTTTTCAAGCACCTGAAAATGAATCTCTCATACAAATTGCACAGAAAGACGTTAATTTACCGGTCCTTCGGTGCTTACTTTTTTCTTTACAAAAGGTTAAAAAGATATCAGTGTTTGATTCAGACTTGAACACCAACACACAACAGCTATCAAAAACAGTATAGTTTCAGCAAAAACAACACAACTAGGTGATCTAAATCTGTGTAAAACATTTCTTAAAAAAAAGTCTCACTATAAAGTGTCTACAAAATCTACATATTAGCTCAACTATTTTAAAGAAAAGACAAACACCCACATAGATCAAATCAAAACCATTAGACAGACTGCAACAGGGACCCGAAAAATGTATGAAAATTTTGACATGGTCATAAAAGACAAATGAATCCTAGTTTTTTCACCTTAACCTTTTTTTCATAATTTCAAATGACAACTTATAAATGAAGCAAATTGAAGGAAACAGCAGAAAATATTTATGTAGTTTAACCCAATACCACACAATCCCCATTTCTAACAATGTGGAAGGAGAATGCCTTTGAATACAATTTGAGAAATTGCTGGTAACCAGTATTTTCTACCATACGAAGGAAACATTTACCCACCTTACCCACCTTTAATATGTCATCTGCAAATGCTTTCTATCTGAACAAGACTTAGTGTAATTGTGAGGTAAAGAGTTTCAAAATGCTTCCTATCTTAGGCTGTTAACCCTTTACCCCATAAGGCATTTCTATGATATCTCTAACTGACCCTAAATAACAGCAAGGATGAAGCCGTTTCTCATGTGTATATTATGACACCTTTTGATAGTGTAGAAAACATTGTGGCAAAAGGTGAAATTGCTCGTCACGAGCAATTTCACCTTTTGCCACAATGTTTTCCAAAGGCTCCTACAAGCAATGCGTAGAAATGGGTATCTATGGAGTAAAGGGTTAGGACATGAGATTGTTTGGTATAGGGATAACTTACTTCCCTTGCTCACAAATAACCTATGAACACATCTTTCTTATTTGCAGATCTCCTCCTGTAAAAGGAAAGCTGTAAATTTAGATGCACAAATGATTTGCCAAAAACAAGTACATGTACTTTACAGAGGAAAATATGCCACATCAAAATGCTTATTTTTTTCTTCAGATATTGTTGATAGAGTAAAAATATGCAGAATACAACAAACCAAAACATTCCAAATCATTTCACTAATATTAGTAATTTACACTATTCAACACTGAGATACAGCCTTCACAATTGTAGCAGAATTGTCAATCGAAACACACGAATTATGTCTTCTTGTAAGCATTCTTCTTCAAAAATTTTCCCTACCCTGTGCACATAAAGACAAGTTACATCTTCGTTCAAGCATACATAATTTCAATTTCATCATAAACAGTATGTAAAATTTAATGAAGACTTGTTCGCTATAATTTTTTCCAGTAAAATGTTTTCCATTTGCTACTATGTTTTCTCTTCCAACTCTTTTCATGTTTTCATAATGTAAGATGCAGAGCCTCAAATATAACCATGCATATCACTATTATCACGTAATGCATTCTTTTATTGTCATCAGTGTAAATGTCACTATAAGCAAGACAGATATTATTAGATACTTTACTGACCTCTTAACCTTTCTATATTTCCTATATACAGTCTTATTAACCATTATTAAGAGAATGAGTTACATACGTTTCACTACATACATAGTAAAAAAACATTCAGTTATAACAGTCATAAATTTGGAAACAGACATTACTTCCTTGCTTAACCCTTCCCAAACAAGCCCTGATTTTTACGTGTCTGCAATATAAGTCTTTTGAAAACACTGTGGGAAAAGGAGAAATTGCTCGTTAACAAGCAATTTCTCCTTTTCCCACAGTGTTTTCTACCCTTTTGGAGAACTTTCAGTCATTTTCATCAAGTTTAAAATTGTTGTCTTCAATCTCTTTCAGTTTAGAAGAGTCTAAAATTTGTCATTTGGGAAAGGATTAACTCTTTATCACACAATTCCTGCTTTTTCCTGAAAAGGGAGGCTTTTGAAAACATTCTGGAAAAAGGAAAACTACTGGTAACCAGCGTTTTCTCCTATCCCAAAAGTTTTCTTCTCTTCCCAAAACAAATTAAAATTTTTGAGTCACTTCTATGTTTTCATCTGCAAGTGCTTTCAATTTAGACTAGTCTTAGATTTTTGGTTTGATAAAGGGTTAACCTTTTACCACACCATCCTGACTTTTATCACCTATGTGAAAGAAGCCTTTTGAAAGCATTGAGGGAAAAGGAGAAAATGCTGGTAACCAGCATTTTCTCCTTTTCCCACAATGCTTTCTTCCCTTCCTAAAACAAATTTCAATTCTTTAGTCACATTTATTCTGTCGTCTGCAAATGCTTTCAATTTGGATCAATCTTAGATTTTTTGTTTCATAAAGGGTTAAGAATAAAGCAGTGTTATTGACAAATGTTGTAGCTGGAGAAACATTTGTTTCCAAATTATGAACATCTACCTACATATAAACTATAAATATTCCTATCTTACACTCCACACCCAACAAAAAAATCTCTCAAAAATGATAAATACAGATTCACTACTAAATATGAGATAAACAAAAAAGGAAAGAACAAATAATTGATAAATGTACAAAAACACTCCATGAGAAAAAAAGTGTGAACAGGATTCTATACATCACAGACTATGTACACTTATTCCTATGTCTTTTACAATCCTACATTTCAGAGCTTTTCGGAATGATATCAAACAACTTTGTACACAAATACATGCAAACAATTCTGAAGTTAAAATTTTACCTTTGAGTTAAATATCTCTATCCTTAAATGTCTATGTTTCATGATTGCCTTAGAGATCTATTGCCAAAAATTCAAATTATGTTGATTCAACCTGTCTTTCTAGAATCACACCCTATACTATCAAGTGTATAAGCTATATTTACGAATTACCAAACATACTACCATTTTCACAAGGCCTGGCCAAACATACAACAGTCTGGAAAACATTATGGGTAAAAGGGTAATTCCTTCTTACTTTGTTACAAAAGTATTCCTTCTCCCACAATGCTTTCCATTGCTGTCAATATTTTAGAACTTTTCATAGAAAAGCAATCATCCCTTGCGGGGCAATTAATGTGCGGTATGCATATGCTTTCAATTTGTCCAAAATTCTGTCATTCTAGTAAAGGGTCAATTCATTACAATAAAAATGGACCATTTCAACATCCCTACCGTATAAAGCTAATGAAGACTTTCTCCTCATTTAGAAAAAGACATTTTGCATCTTTTTCAAAATTATCTTTCATTTGTACTATCACATAATTCAGAAAAAGAGAAGGTTTCCATTTCTTCCAATTATACTTCAGTGTGTCAACTTGTATATTATAAGAGAACCTGCACATAGTATGGATCAAAATAAAATATTCAAAGGCAAAGTCAAATACAACTATACAACAATTACTCTGAAGGAGATGCTAAAATTTGATTAGACAACAAACCAAAATGACGTGATGAGATGCTTTACCAAACACTACACTTATACCATTAACACACAGGTATGGATTTTTGCATCACTTGAAGAAGATAAGTTTTCTCTCTTCACTACATGACAAAAGTTTAGTCTATGTTGGCATTTACTTCAATCAATTGTTTCTAACAAACTGTTACTTGTCTGACCATATACTGTTTTCCATATTAATAAAAAACAAGAGGGCCATTATGGGCTTGTAACACTCCACTGGCTTTTTAACCCTTTACCATACAAATTGAAGGGTTCATGACCCTGAAAAAGAGGGCTTTCGAAAACAGTGAACATTGTCAGGCAATACAAGCAGGTTTATTCATTGGCATGAAAGGTATAATTCTTGAGAAAAAAACTGAACAGATAGAAACCTTACTTTGAATTTTATATTACATCAGGCCATGACATAAGCCTTAGAGCTAAAAATTGTTCATGTTTCTCTATTTGTTGAGAGTTTAGTAAAACAACAGGAAACCTTGTCCAAAATGTCCTTGCTAAATGGAATAAAATAGCCCTGGGAAAGGCTGTCAATGCTGACACAGCATATATTTGTGTAATGTTTGTTAACAAAAACAAATATTTACAATACAAACATGTATGTATATATATATATGTACATTAATCTTATGATAGTAATGAGCGATGATAACACAATGAAACATCTTTACTGAAAATAATGAAAAAACTTCTGACCCACATACATATTTGACAAACAACAAAAATTGGACTTTACCTCTAGTGTGCCACACATGATTTAACCCATTACCACTCAATCCCTACTTTTGACGCCCCTGAGAAAGAAGCCTTTTGAAAACACTGTGGGAAAAGGAGAAAATGCTGGTAACCAGCATTTTCTCCTTTTCCCACAGTGTTTTCTACCCTTTCCAGAACAAATTTCTATTTTTCAGTCACCTTTATTTTGTCGTCTGCAAATGCTCTCAATTTGGACCAGTCCAAAATTGTCTCGTGTAGTAATGAGTTAAGTTGCCAGATTAATTCTTTTGAGTTCTATGCACAATTTTTTTCCCTTGCTTTTGCAAATATAGAAGTTCAAAATCAGATAGCATTTTCACAATGTGCAGATTGAAAATAGGCAAGAAACTGATTGATTGTACAGTGTTTTACACTGCTTTCAACTTAATTTCTGTCATATTACAGTGGCCTAAAATTGAAAGATTGGGTCTGATGAAGACTGAAAAAGTCCCTTTCATTGATACGGCACTTTATAAATTAATTCTACATTCACTGATCAAATTGATCAGAATGATAGTTACTCTTTACCACATGTAGGCTTAACTCATTACCGAACGACAATATTCTAGACTTGTGCAAATCGAAAGCATTTGCAGACGACAAAATTAGTAACTGAAAATTCGAAATTTGTTTTGTGAAGGGTGGAAACATAGTGGGAAAAGGAGAAAATGCTGCTTACCAGCATTTTCTCCTTTTCCCACAATGTTTTCTAAAGGCTTTATTCTCAGGGTTGTCAAAAGCAGGGATTGTGTGGTCATGGGTTGACTGAATTTTATTTCAAACTTATGAAAGCATTTGCAGACAACAAAATAAACGTGAGTCAAAAATTGAATCTGTTTTGGCATAGAAAACATTTTGCAAAAAGGATAGAAATGCTTGTAATCAGCATTTTCTCCTTTCACAATGTTTTCAAAAGCTTTTCTTCAAAGCGTCACTGAAAGTCAGGACTTTGTGGTAAGAGTCAAACATCAAACCCTTTCCCAGACAATCCTGCCTGTTTTATGCTGGTAACCAGCATTTTCTCCCTTTCCCATTTTTTGTATAATTTCTTTCCCATTTTTTGTATAATTTCAAAGATTATTCCATCAATTGATCAACAATTAGCATGTCTGCAAATGCTCACAATATGGTCTTGTCTACAAATTTGTCTGGTAAAAATTAAACTGTGAAATACCACCATCAAACTAATGCTTTTAAAATTTTTTGATGCCTTGAACTATTCTTAACCCATAAAGCGCTGAATTAAAACAAAGAGACATTTTAAAATAGGAAAAACATCTGAAATAATGCTGTGCAAAAGCTTTTTTGCCAGAATAAGTAACAAAATAGTAGACAGTGTTGATCTAAGATCAGACTGCATGTTCTGTGCAGTCTGATCTTGATCTACACTGTCCACAAAGACAAGTTAAGTTGGTTCCAGGGCTTGAAGGGTTAATGAAAACACACTGCTCACATTTCACTTTCTGATATGAAAAAGGAACATTCTGACCTCAGTCCAAGGTAATTTCATCTATTCTATTGATACAATGTACACTCTCAAGCAAACAAAATCAATATGTTTTACTTATACACAATATCACTATGTAATGAGAAAAAAGCATGATAAACTATCATAATAAACAATCATAAATGTTGCTTAAATGCAAAAAAATAATACACAGAAGGGAAAACACATAATGATTCATATTTACACTTGCAGCAAAATAAATAATTCACTTATCAGTGAATATACTTGAAACCATAGATTGAAAAGATCTTTCTGGCAAGTCAAACAAATGGAACATCATTCTGTAACTCGGGCAAGCATCTAAGAGTTGACTACAATTTTAGTATGATTAAGGTTACTTTTACACAGTAAAGGTTTAAATGCAATCTTTACATTCATTGTTTAACTCTTAATCACACAATCCCAACAATCCCGACTTTTAACGACCCGGAGAAAAAACTTTTGTACACATTGTGGAAAAGGGAGAAAATGCTGGTAACCAGCATTTTCTCCCATTTACCAAAATGTTTTCTAGCCTTCCCAAACCAAATTTCGATTTTTCAGTCACAGTTATTTTGTCATCTGCAAATGCTTACAATTGGACCAGTCTATCATTTTGTTGTTTGGGACAGAGTTAACTCTTTACCAAACGACAAAATTTTAAACTAGTCAAAGCTGAAAGCACTTACAGACGACAAAAGAAATGTAACTCAACAACTGAAATTTGTTTCGAAAAGGATAAAAACATTGTGGGAGAAGGAGAAAATGCTGGTTACCAGCATTTTCTCCTTTTCCCACAATGTTTTCAAAAGGCTTCTGTCTCAGGGTTGTAAAAACCAGGGATTGTTTGGGAATGAGTTAAAAGGCAAACCTGTGTCATAAAAACTTTTCAAAACACATTACCTCACATATATGAAGTACTATACATGCAATGACTTCATACATCAACCATTTCATCATGTTTTTCTTTTCTTTATTTGCAAAATGACTAAATTTTACACTAGACCAAATTAAAAGGATTTGCAGACAACAAATGTAGCTCAGCAGGTGCCTCGGTCTTTGAAACTAGAAAAACATTGCGGGAAAAGTGTGGAAAAAGCTGATCATAAGCATTTTCTCCATTCCCAAAATGACTTCAAAAATCTTCCTCAGGTCCATTAAACCATGGACTATTTAGTCAGGGGTTTAATTATACATTTCATCCCAAACATTAAAAGCCCTAGCCTTGTGCCAGTGAAACCCAGAACAAACATGGACTTGTAAACTGTTGCAATAGACCTGAAATAATGTTAAAGGCAGAGTAAAACAGTCTAATAATCACCCCTTAACTCTTTAGAAAATTTTAGACTGGTCCAAATTGAAAGCATTTGCAGACGACAAAACAAAGGTGACTGAAAAATTGAAATTTGTTCTGGGAAGGGTAGAAAACACTGGGGGAAAAGGAGAAAATGCTGGTTACCAGCATTTTCTCCTTTTCCCATAGTGTTTTCAAAGGGCTTCTTTCTCAGGCGTGTCAAAAGTAGGGATTGTGTGGTAATGGGTTAAAACACAGCTCCGATGGCAATTAATGTGTTGTCAAAAGCCATATGAAACAGATGCACCAGGGCATTGGGTAAAAGGCAAAAAAGTTTTTTCTGTTCAGTCGGATTATAAATAGTCATACACACTGCATTTTTTTACTATGTCATATGAAAACAGCCTCATAAGAAGATGAGATGAAATGTAATGATTTTTGCATGAATTTGCATGTTTGGTTTTACCCTGAGAACATGAACAGGCAACAAAAACCCTAAGCAGTACAAAACAGCCTCAGTGTGAGGTCATTTGTGTCAGTTCCTAAACCATTTTCCACAAAGGTCTATCTTTTAACAATCCCAAGGAAAAAAGCTTGTTCAAACATTATGGGAGAAGGAAAAAATGCTGATAACCTTGCAATTATCTTTTCCCACAATGTTTTCTATTCTGTTAGACAAATATTGTCATTTATCTCTTTGCCACACAATCCTGACTTTTAATGACCCTGAAAGAGAAGCCTTTTGAAAACATAGAGTGAAATGTAAAAAATGCTGGTAACCAGCATTTTCTCTTTTTCCCATGATGTTTTCTATACTTTCCAAAAAAAATCGGTATTTGAGTCACATTATTTTGTGGTCTGCAAATGCTTTCAAGATTTTGTTGTTTGGTTGAGAGTTAAGACAAATCTAATTTGTTGTCTGTAGATGCTTTTAATTTGAACCCTTCTGGAATCAGTTTTACACATTTCCTCGTGTAAGTTTACAACTGAAAAAATTGAAATTCATCCTTGGAAAATGTGGATAATCAACATTTAATAAGGTTAAATATATTAAATACTATCATGTGCTATGGAGCAAATTCTCTTTCTGCAGTAACAATGCTTTTTATGGTGGTCTTTAACGAGGCAACCAGTCATCTTTCGGTTTTCAGCTGTAAAAGTACAGACAAAAATAAACATGAACCAATGTTTACTTCCTTTACAAGGAATTTGTTGCCATAAAAACACAGATAACCAATTACCATACAAATACTTTATCGTATCCTTGATGGATAACTGTGCAAAGATTACTTTGGAAAACAGTGGGACAAGAAAGCTGTTCAGATTTGATAATCACATAAAACTTTTACAGTGAAATTAAGTAAAGCTTTATTTTTAAAATCATCAGTAAATCAGACAGGGAAGGGTGAAAAAAAAAAGGGTTTTCAATTTTTCCCCTTTTCTATAAAATATGTAGCCTTTTGAGATACTTTCCGATTTGGCCAATTTTTTTATAAAGTTGTTGGAATGTAACAAAATCAAATGTTTGCATTAATAATTTGGTATCGTATCCAAATGGATGCAATAGCATAATAATTATCTGGTCTCATAAAAATTTATGTAGATGCCGAAAACAAAACAGCCACCCAACAACTAAAATTTTTCAACTGCAATTTTTCACTAAATGTAATCTTGCAACAAAGAAACTTTTCCTTTCTATCAAGTTGGCTCTTACATTCATCTTATGGTTTCCTCCAATATGTATGGTAAAAGGTTAGAGAGATTGTCATAAAAAATCGAATATCATGAGCAGCATTTTTGCACTTACTCAAAATATATGATGGGATAATATTGCATCCTATCTTTCTAAATTGCATGTTTCATTTGAATCATGTTCTGGAAAACGGGAGCATAATGCATCTCTGTGATGCATTTGAACCAAGCATGACATCACAGATCCTTAAAAATCAGTTTTATCCAACTACCAACTTAACTCTTTACCAAACGACAAAATTTTAGACTGGTCCTAATTGAAAGCATTTGCTGACATCAAAATAAATGTGGCTGAAAAACTGAAATTGATTTGGGAAAATAGAAAACATTTGAGAAAAGGCTTGTTACCTGCTTTTTTTACTTTTCCCCCAATGTTTTCAAAAGGCTCTCAGGACCGTTAAAAGTCCGGATTGTGTGTTGAAGAGTTAATCACAAGGTAGACTGTCCTTTGACATACTGAAAATTGATCAATATCGAAAAGTTTCCGCCAAGGTCAGCTTGCACTGACTGTGCAAGCTGACCTTGGATGATACTTTTCCGAGATGCATTAAACTCCCTTATCACAGACGAAAATGATGTGATAATCTTTGATATAGAGGATTAAATACTACATATTCACAGACTAAATTTCGTACTGGTGAGTTCCAGCAAACTATAGAAAGCAGTAGCTTTCCATTACGCATGGATAAGAACTACAAAGTATTTTCTGAGAAAATAATCACCTTTCTGAGAAAATAATAAGCCTGTGATAAACACAATAGAGTACAATGAACTAGTCGTACAATGAACTGGACCAAGAATTTGCATGTAAAAATTGCTTAACTCTTTACCAAACGACAAAATTATACACTGGTCCAAATTGAAAGCATTTGCAGACGACAAAATAAATGTGGCTGAAAAGTTAAAATTTGATTTGGGAAGGGTAGAAAACATTGTGGGAAAAGGAGAAAATGCTGGTTACCAGCATTTTCTCCTTTTCCCACAAAGTTTTCTAAAGGCTTCTTTCTCAGGGGTGTCAAAAGTAGGGATTGTGTGGTAATGGGTTAAATACAAAGCAAGTCTAAAATCTCTACATGTACAAGTCTTTGCAAAGACTTGGGAATAGGAAAATTTCTAACTAGTCTTGGCTTCGGCTTAGGATTCTCACTGCTCTTTCAAAGCAACAATCAACCCTCTATTACTAATATTATTTTACTTCACTGCTTTTCCAGCTAATATTCATGTTCACTTTACTTTTAAAAATTCCTGAGTTATGATAAATATGTATCACAGTTTTATATACTTTCAAGAAGCTAGCATTAGATACTACATCATGTTTTTCATCTTAATACATGAATTTTTATCCGATTCATTTTCATCTTTAAATGCTGACTACCCCTTCAACACATTCAACCCATATCGTCAGTTTGCTTCCAAAACCTTGTAACTACAGCATGTTACAAGCTGTAGTTACGAGGTTTTGGAAGCAAACTGATGATATGTTTCATCAAAAAAGGATTATATGTCATTTCATAATGATTTGTTATCGCTAAACTTAAAATCACTTTCATTAGATATTTTACATTGTTAACTCTTTACCACACGACAAAATTTTAGACTGGTCCAAATTGAAAGCATTTGCAGACGACAAAATAAAGGTGACTGAAAAATTGAAATTTGTTCTGGGAAGGGTAGAAAACACTGTGGGAAAAGGAGAAAATGCTGGTTACCAGCATTTTCTCCTTTTCCCACAGTGTTTTCAAAAGGCTTCTTTCTCAGGGGCGTCAAAAGTAGGGATTGTGTGGTAATGGGTTAAATGAATGAAATGAACACTTCAGTAGGTATAAAAAGATCAAATTATAACAACACCAATTATTTCTTTTATCAAACTACCATACCTCCTACAGACAATTTTTCTACCCATGAAATACTACTTTCAAGAACATCATGGCACAGAGAATGCTCTAATCAAGCTGTTCTGTCTTTACCAGATGTTTTCACATGTATTAATGTTGATCACAAATGCATGTACATTATAAGAATGTTTTCGGAAACTATCTGCGACAATTTTGTTTAGGAGTCCGCGTCCGACAATTTCTAACACAAATCTAGGACACCGAAATTAAGATCTGAATTGCAAGTTATCATCTCGACTAAAACCATCCAAAAATTTACCCATGTGGATAAGCGTTCTCCATCCATCCTTTGATGTTAATTCAATTTTCAGTTAACCCTTTATCAAACAATCCCTAGTTTTTACTACCCTGAGACATAGGCCTTTTGAAAACATTGTGGGAAAAGGAGAAAATGCTGGCAACCAGCATTTTCTTTCCCCCATGTTTTCTACCCTGCTGGAAACAAATTTTAAATTTGGATTCATAATTATTTTGTCCACTATATTGGTTTCAATTTGGACCAGTCTGAAATTTTGTTGTTTTGTACCAGGTTAAGCAAAATCAAAAGGTACTTTTACAATTTACTTCACAAGTTACCAGATGTTTCTCACTCACCATACTTGCACATGTATATACATGTATTTACATGATTACATCATGTTATAGTTTGTGTTATAGCTTTTATCTATTCATTACTATATATACAATATCATAGCTATCAATCAAGATTAACTCTAGGAACACTTTGACTGTTTTAAGATGCTTTTGTGTAGAGTTAAAAAAAAAAAATCAGGCTACAAAAATGATGCAGTTTGATCTTTGATCTATATTTGTCAGCTATTTTGTGAAACATTCTGACAAAAACTGTTCCTTCTGTGTAGTCTGATCTTGATCTAAACCAAAGATACACTAAAAGCTGCACTCTGCCTTTTCCGCACAATCCCGAGTTTTAAAGCCCCTGATAGAGAAGCCTTCTGAAAGCATTGTGGGGAAAGGGAAAATGCTGGTAACCAGCATTTTTTCCTTTTCCCACAATGCTTTCTAACCTTTCAAACACAAATTTAATCATTTTAGACACTTTTAATTTGTAGTCAGCAAATGCTTTCAATTTGGAAGAGTCCAAAATATGGTCGTGTGGTAAAGGGTTAAGATCATAGCTATATAAATAAACCGCCTATGTCACAGCTAAAAACAAAACTTTATACATTGGTGAATTTGTTGCATGTCAAAGGACCAGTCTGCCACAGTCAGTTGTAAGACAAAATGTATTTTTTTGAACCATAATTATTGAATGAATTTTGTTTGCTATAATGCATCCTAGAGATAAACCTTCTTCTACCAGAGCTCACTCAATTTACCAATGTAACATCCACACGCTAAGCTGACTGGAAACTTTATACTTTATACTCTTATATCAAGATGAACCTTAACTCTTTACCACACAATCCTGGGTTTTTAATGACCTAGAAGGAGAAGCCTTTTGAAAACATTGTTGAAAAAGGAAAACAATACTGTTTACCAGCTGTTTACCTGCATTTTCTCCTTTACGCACAATATTTTCTTCCTTATCAGACAAGACAAGTTCCACTATGTTGAGTTACATTTACAGTCATCTGCAAATACTTTCAATTTGGAAAAGTCTGCATTTTTGTCGTTTGGTACAGAGTTAAAAAACATTCTTATAAACGGAGAGGTGGATCTTTCTCTATACGTATGAAATTTGATTATTCAAGTTTTTCCATGGCAACATCTGCACATGGTATTTTGCCCAGCAAGCCAAGATTCAAGCAAGAAAGGCTTTCTGATAACAAAGTTTCAATTCTTGAGAAAATTTAATGAATTGCAAAAAAAACCCATGTTTATGAAAAAAAGAAAGACAGTGTTTTCTAAAAATCTAAATTATGACAAAAATTGAAACAACACAGAAACTTTCACACCCAGGATACCTGTTTTGTAGAGAACATTCTATTCTACATTCACATAGTTCTATGTAAAATGTACAATACCGAGATTACAAAAAAAAAAAATGGAAATGGTGTTTTGCTCTTTCCCCTAAAAAGAAGGGTACAGGTCTGGTTTTGATTTGACCACATTATGTAGACTCAAGATCAGACTAATCACTGAAACTCATTTCATGTACTTTTTCCATGAGCATCTTGAGACAGTCCTTTGTTTACTTCATCATATTTCATGTCAAATACATTAACTCAACTCCACCAAACAACAAACTTTTAGACACGTCTGAAAGTAAAAGCATTTGCAGACAACATATACGACATTTTTGATAGAGAAGAAAACAATGGTTGTAAAAGATCTACTGCTGGATACCAGCATTTTCTCCTTTCCCAACAATGTTTTCAAACGCCGTCTTTCTCATAGTTGTTAAACATGTGACTGTCTAGTTAGAGTTTAACCCTTTACCATACAATCCCATCTTTTAATGACCCTGTGAAAGAAGCAGTTTGAAAACATTGTGGGGAAAGGAGAAAATGCTGGAAACCAGCATTTTCTCCTTTTCCTACAATGTTTACTACCCTGCTGGAAACAAGTTTCAATTTTTTAGTTACATTTATTTTGTCGTCTGGAAATGCTTTCAATTTTGACAAGTCTAAAATTTTGTCGTTTGGTGAAGAGTTAACCAAATAGCCAAAAGTAAATACCCTTGAAACCCCAAAAGGTTTATATCCTAAAACAGAATAGATCCAAAATCAGACTGCATATTCTGTGTAGTTTGATCTAAATCTATGCCATCCAGATGGCAACAAGCATATTCTTCTTTTGCCATGATGCTTTCAAAGCTTTCTTCTTCAGGGTCCTTAAAACTCTGGATTGGTATAGGGTTAAAGTAACACAAATAAACACACGAAAAAAAGAAGCATTCATTAACTGTGGGCAAAGAAGCCAATGATTTTAGTAAACGACTGCTCCTTTTCCAACAACTTTTGTCTTCTACACTAGCAAAGAACAATTGTTGGATGATGATATAAATCAGCACAGTTAACTCTTTACCACACAATCCCAACTTTTAACGACCCTGAAAAAGAAGCCTTTAGAAAACATTGTGGGAAAAGGAGAAAATTCTGGTAACCAGCATTTTCTCCTTTTCCCACAATGTTTTCTACCCTTCCCAATAAAAAATTCAAATTTTCAGTCACTTATATCATGTCGTCTGCAAATGCTTTCAATTTGGACTGGTCCAAAAATTTGTCCTTTGGTAAAGAGTTAAACAGGAATCTCTCACTATCATGTATGAATCATAAATACACTGTGTTCAATCCATCATAGAAAAAAATCACACTGTTACAGGTATAATTACATTAGACACTCAACTACATCAGTACAACTACATATATCATCTCTTTTCCTTATATATCTGCACCATTTGTCTCCTGTCTTCAACACGGGAAGATCCTGATTCTCCTCTTATTTCATTCAAACATTCATTTTACATGTGCCTTAATATAAAGTTATTTACTTCCTCACAATCTTGTATAACCAATTATCCATTCGAAAAAAATGCTGATTCACTCCCTGGATAGTTTTAAACTTTTCCAGGTTGAATGGTCGCTTTACTACACTTGTTGATATTCACATGTTTCGAATTTTGGTCCACTGTGTATACATCGATTTCACCTTCAGCACGAAAGTCTTTTTACATACAATAAATTATTTGGCAGTTTTTGAGATGTACTGAGCTCATTCCCATACATGAGGTGATGGGGGCAACTCGGATGGTTGGGCTACCTGAGAACTGGAAAAAAACACAAAAAATATCATGTTTCACTCATCATTATTCAAATTCACTGATATTTAATGTTTTACGCCATTTTCATCATTTAATGTCAGTTACATTGTTGTGGCCAGTACACATATCCATGTATTCGTACAGTTTCTTTTAACAGAACATGGCAAAATATTCTTCCCAAGCCACTGGCTGCTTTCCCATATAACAGTCATCAAAATAATGATCAGCTGTAACAGAAAAATGATTCCTGTCACAATTGCTATCATCAATCCTTGGAAAAGAAATAGCCGAACTATAGATTTGAACCATTGACCCCCTATCCTCAAGTCCTGACACATCTAACACTGCTACTTGTCCATATTGCAAGACCTGATACATGTAACCAGCATGTTCTTCCTTTTCCACAATGTTTTCTACCCTTCACAAAACAAATTTCAGGTTTTCAGCCACTTTTACTTTGCCATCTGCAGATGCTTTCATTTCGGACAAAGAAAGAAACCTAAAATCATGTTGTTTGGTAATGAGTTAAGGGCATGAGGTTTAGCTCTACTTACTTTGCGAAGTTTTTATATGATATGGAACTTGGATTAAGGCATAATGGCACACGGTTTCCTTTCTGCTGCTCCAAGATGAACTTGTGAAGTTTCTCTGAAATAGATAAAAATGCATAAACATATTAGCCCCTACACTGGCAAAACCAGAAAATGTTCCCAAAGAGTGATAATTCCTCCTGTCACATTTTCACATCATTCATGATGTCCTTCAAACATTTACAGGGGCTTCCCCTCCTTCTCATGTGATCATGCTCATTTCTGTTTCTTTATTTCGTGCCAAATATCATTCTCAGTGATATTTCAGTTATATAACAGCTGTAGTAGCACCTACTCATGTGTTTGTGATGATTTCTTTATAAAGCTTGAATATTCTGTCCCAGTCACATGGTGCTGTCTTCTCAAGCAAACAACAAAGAAGCAATCTCTAGTACAAAAGAGGAATGACCTTTTACAACACAATCAAGACTCATACCAACTCTGAGAACAACAGTATATGAAGCCATTGTGAGAAAAGGAGAAAATGCTGGTAACCAGCATTTTCTCCTTTTCCCACCATGTTTTCTATCCTTCCCAAAACAAAATTGCATATTTGAGTCATATTTATGCTGTTGGCTGAAATACTTTCAATTTGGACAAGTCTAATGTTTTGTCTTACATTAAAGAGGCAAGTATGTAGCAATGACTCGGTAACATTGAAAGAAAAAAAACCTTCATAACTCTTTAACCCTTTATCACGCAATAATGACTTTTAACAACCCAAAGGTAAAAGCCTTTACAATAAGTGGGAAAAGGAGAAAATACTGGAAACCAGCATTTTCTCCTTTTCCCACAAGGTTTTCTACTCTATCAAAGCAAAACTGCACTATTTGAGCCACTTTGAAACTGTCCGCTGCAAATGCTTTCAATTTGGATAGGTCTAAAGTTTTGCTGTGTGATAATGGGTTAATGACATGCTCTTAGTGGCCAACTAAGCAATCATATTTCTACAGTACATACCTTTCACTTTAAATACAGACGTAAGATCATCTTCAAAGTCGTATCTAAATGGTTCTTTGCATAATGGCTCAAAGTCTGATGTATAATGTCTAACTTTGCCGATATTATGACAACATGTGCACATACAGGAATGATAGCGTAAACGTCCTTCATCTAAATATGGGTGTGCTAGTGCGTCTGCCGCGGTGATTCGTTTGTCCTGTTGGAAAGAAAAGTGCTATACTTCGACCATGTTCCTATTACAGACTTTTTGTTGGGCAGAATAAATATTAAACCGTTGAAATCCAAGATCTAAATGCATGTTTTGATCTTGATCTTCACAACAGAAACTTGTCTGAAGGCTAGAAAGGTAAGAAGGGTAAGTACAATTTTTGTTTGTGTTGAACAGGCCGGATTAAAATGTTAAGTTCTTTACAACTGTATAAAATACTTTTTCCACTGAAAGTATCATATTTTCCAAGTTACAAACCTAATAAAATAAATTTGGGGGTCTCAAAAGGCAAAAAAAATTCCAATTTATACATACTGGATCGAACACAAGCATTCTACACAACAAGTGAACAGCTTCGTGTGTTGCTTGATTGGACAATGTATATAAAGCTGCTAATGAGGGTGGACGATGAGGCTGTCGAATGATGTGAGATTTGGCACCTTCGCATGCGGAGCGCATATCATCTATGGTGGGTGTTCCGAGGAGATCAATGATGAGATCCAACTGCAATAAAAACATACATTGGTTGATAACTGAAAGATTTAGGAAAGAATTATATAAGGGTAACAAGGTGAGTAATGGGAACAAAAAAACGGTTCACTAAAACTTTCTTACAGGTTTTTTGAAGAGCAAGAATGATATCACAACAGAACAAAAAACCTCAAAATATTTCTCTTATCTATAAATTTGATGTCAAATTTTGAAAATTTTGTTACAAAGATATTTAACAATTCCAGAGATAAAGTTTAGAATGCTTTTAAAGCCTTTCTTGCAGATACATTTGAAATGCAAAATGGGCTTCTTTCTCCATCCATTTCTGCAAAACTTCATACTGTTTCAATTTCTAATTACATTATTACTGAAGGCAACGGTTACATGTTTGTTGTAAGAAAATAATTTGTTTCCACAAACATGTTTCATACTACATGTATTTAGTACCACAATTTCAACAGCACAATAACATGTACTAGTATATTGAACTTAAAGCAGGTTGTACAACTGCTTGCAGAGATACAGAGCACAAAACTGGGACAAATTAAGAACAGAAAAAATCACTGCTTTACCACAAGCTATTGCTCTCATTCTGTCAATAATTTCAAAGTTTTCCTTGCTTTCTAAATATTTTCTTGTAAAAGGTCTATGTAAGATAAGCACTTGGGCCAAAATGTATTAGTTTAATCATTGGCATGCAATAAAAAATCAAAAGGACATCTTGAGCTATTAAATACAGGCTCAGAAAACTAAATTTTACAGCTGATCAAACTCTTAACCCTGTACACAACAACAATATTTTGGACTCATCCGAACTGCAAGCATTTTGCAGATGAAGAATTAGTGACAATTGAATGATGATTTCAGTCTTTGATAGGGTAGAAAACATTGTGGGAAAACCAGAAAGAGGTGGTCACCAGCATGTTCTTTTTTTCTCACATTTTCAAGGCTTCTTTTTCAGTTGTTCAAAATTTGGGATTGTTTGGTACAGGGTTAAATGATATATAAAACAATATCTAATAGCGTAATATCAAAGACTAAACTTCAAGTTTTATGCAGTCTGATCTTGATCTACACTGTAACTGTAACTTAAGTTGTAATAAGCACACCTAGGCCCCAGGATTAAGATTAAGTACCAACTACAAAAAGCCTGAAAATATTGACGAACGCGCAATTAAACTTGTCTTACAATAATATTTGCTTTGATGATTCAGATAAAATAAATCATAAGAGTTTTTATTACTGCACTATATATCATAGCTTGTACCAGAGTAAGTGATGTTAATGTTATGTTTATTGTTGAAATAAATATCATGTTTACCCTTAGGGTGCCAAGCATATAATTTTAAATGCTTTAGCAAAGATTGCAGATCAAGATCTGGCTGCACAAAATATGCAGCCTGATTTAAGATCTAAACTTTCCTATCAAGTACATGATAATCATCCAGTCACAAACAGTCTTCACATTCTAATGTATTCTCTGTTTCTTTTTAAATAAACTAAAACTATCTAGTCACCGAAAATGTTAATTCATTTTTTTGGTATTATAAGGGTACAACATGATCATAATGTGCCTTTCTTTTATAAGTAAACCCTTTACAAAACTATGCATTCACACAATGAAACCGAAAGCCTTTGTAAACATCATGGGGAAAGGAGAAAAACATTAAGCTGGTAATCCTTTTCCCATGAATTTTTCAAGTATTTCAAAAATAAATTCCATCATTAAGCCATACTTAGCACTCAATCTCCAAGCTAAAGTCTCAGCTTTCTATCTGGAGGTTAAGAGCCTAACATACCTGTAACCTTTACAATGGCAATTTTCATCATGGAATTTCTGTTTGACACCATTACAATTTTTTTCCATGTTTTGTCTGTAGTTTATCTGTGCACCAGATTTCTAAAGGCTTCCCACCATGTTTTCTAAAGGCTTCTTTCTCAGGGTTGTCAAAATTAGGGATTGTGTGGTAATGGGTTGATGTGTTGTCTGCAATGCTTTGAATCTGTACAAGCCTACACTTTAGTTGGTAGAGAGTTTACACAAAAACAAACCTGCTGGACTGGACTTTGAGCTTGAAAAAGTATCCTTCTTCCAAGGAGTTCGGCGAAAATGCAACCTACAGACCATATATCTATGCTATAGCTATAATGTTTGGTCCCCATGAGGATTTCTGGTGCACGATAGTACTGTGTGACAACTTCCTGTGTCATATGAACGGACTCGTCGGGTTCCTCAATCCGCGCCAATCCAAAGTCACAGATCTGGAATTTTCAAAGTACCATAAGGTTAATTTTTATCAAGTATAAATGTAAGTAACCCTTCACCAAAAAAAAAAGACATTTCCACCATCCTTTGAAGACAGCTTTTTAACTCATTACCACACGAGAAAATTTTGGACTGCTCCAAATTGAAAGCATTTGCAGACGACAAAATAAAGGTGACTGAAAAAAAGAAATTTGATCTGGGAAGGGTAGAAAACACTGTGGGAAAAGGAGAAAATGCTGGTTACCAGCATTTTCTCCTTTTCCCACAGTGTTTTCAAAAGGCGTCAAAAGTAGGGATTGTGTGGTAATGGGTTAAGCCATTTTGGAAGAGGCAGAAAATGCTAGTAGCTAACATTTCTGTCTTTAATTAACCTGATTTGGAGTCTGTATACATTTTCAATCTGGATAAATTTAACATTTCCTTATTCACTAAATTAACCCTTTACCATAAAGTCCATGAAGACGACAGCTTTTGAAAACACTTCAGATAGACAAAATGCTGATAACCAGCATTTCCTACTTTTCCCTCTATACTTTCTACTGTTTCAAAGACAAACCATGTTGCCCCAGCCAAATCTAAATTGTAATCTGCAACAGTTGCTTTCAATTTGGTTGGATCTAAAATTTTTGTGTAGAGTTAACCATTGATCTATGGCAAATGCATTTAACCCATTACCAAATGACAATATTTTAGACTGGTCCTAATTGAAAGCATTTGCAGACAACAAAATAAAAGTGACTGAAAATTTGAAATTTATTTTGTGAAGGGTAGGAAATATTGTGGGAAAAGGAGAAAATGCTGGTTACCAGCATTTTCTCCTTTTCCCACAATGTTTTCTAAAGGCTTCTTTTTCAGGGGGTGTCAAAAGTAGGGAATGTGTGGTAATGGGTTAATACTTTGAAGATATCTTTTTTCTGGCATCAGTTCACATGTCACAATGTTGTTTTCTCAGATACATGTAATTACATGTAATCTTTTTACCGGTACTCCTTTCAAGTAGCTTAGAAATAATACACAATTTTTTTTTACTCTTTATTACACAATTCCAAGTTTTAATGTCCCTCAGGTAGGTGGCTTCTTAAACATTGTGGGAAAAGGAGAAAATGCTGGTTACCAGCATTTTCTCCTTTTCCCACAATGTTTTCTATCCTTTCAAAGACAAGTCTCATCATCCGAGTCTTAACACATTACCACACAATCCCTACTTTTGACGCCCCTGAGAAAGAAGCCTTTAGAAAACATTGTGGGTAAAGGAGAAAATGCTGGTAACCAGCATTTTCTCCTTTTCCCACAATGTTTTATACCCATCCCAAAACAAATTTCAAATTTTCAGTCACTTTTATTTTGTCGTCTGCATATGCTTTGAATTTGGACCAGTCTACAATACTGTTGTTTGGTAATGGGTTAAGTAATTTGTCGCCTGCAAATCCTTTCAATTTGAAGAAGTCTAAAATCTTATTGTATGGTGAAGAATGATTCAAACAAGTGTTTGATTTGAAAAGGGTAAGAACGGAAACTTGCCTTGAGCACACAGTTGCTGTTGACTAGAAGATTGCCTGGTTTGATATCTCGATGTATAACACGTGCAGAATGTAAATATTTTAAACCTGTAAAAACAAACACTCATTCAAGTCAAAGTTGATGCAACAGTTTACCTTCCATAATTTTCCCACACAGGCCTATTTATCACATCATTCAACTATTCAAAAACTATACAACTATTCATAGTTCCAATCATTTGAGGAATTGGGAAAAAAAAAGAAGCTTTTCTGACTGACAAACAGTTCATGCAAGAAAAACAGTAATTATTATTGATCCTAAAAAAAATACGGGAGAAATAGAGCAGATGCTTGTGACAAGAAGCTGCTGTGTTTCTCACCTATTTTTCTTTTATATTCTAAGGTGTATTACAAAGGCAAAACAAGAGGACCATGATGGTCCTATATCGCTCACCTGAGTACCAAGCAGCAAAGGTCTACAATAAAGATAAATACCAAATATCAAGGTTCAAGGCTAAATGATAATGAAACAAGAGCAGCGATCTGTCGCAATTTGACTTGAGACTTTGAAGTTCCATTCCAGACAAGCAAGAAATACTGTAAGAATGAAGATCAATGTGGAATTACATAAAGTTCGCACTAGGTAGAGTTATTGTTCTTGCGCATTGTACTCTGTAATACTGCAACAAACATGCATACCAAGTTTGAAGTCGTTCTGACTTGAGATGACAAAGTTATATTCCAGACAGGCACTAAATGCTGTAAAAATGACATTAAAAGGGAAATAACTCGACAGCACGAATTAGAGTTACAATTCTTGTGCACTGCACTTCCAAATATTGCACCAAATAATCATACCCAATTTCAAGTCATTCCTACTTAAGATGACAAAGTTTTGCTCCGGACAAGCAAGAAATGCTATGAAAATGAAGTTCAAAGGGGAAATAACTCAAAATTCAAGCTAGGAAGAGTTATGGTTCTTGTGCACTGCACTCCATAAATATACAACGATCATGCATATCAAATTTGAAGATGTTCAGGCTATAGATGACAAAGTTATATTCCAGACGAGCAGAAAATGCTGTAAAAATGACAATCAAAGGGAAATAACTTACAGACAGTATAAGGTAGAGTTATGGATCTTTCACATTGCACTCTGCATTATTGCAATAAACACAAATGTCAAATTTCAAGTCAATCAGACTGGAGATGACAAAGTTATGCTCTGGATTAAGAACTATTATAAAGAACTTTCTAATTCAAGGGTAAATAACTCCAGTTGTTTGCGTCCGATTACACCCATAATTAAACTCATCCAAGATCTTATGGTTATATATATTTTGGCTAAGTTTACAGCTGATTGGTTAAAAATTGTAGATGCTAGAGAGTAAACAAAGTGCAGTATAGCAATTTTTCTAATTCAAGGGCAAATAACTCCAGTCGTTCTGGTCAGATTAGACCCATGACCGAACTCATCCGAGATCTTATGGTCATATATATTTTGATCAAGTTTGGTGCTGATTGGTAGATATTTGTAGATGCTAGAGTGTAAACAAAGTGAAATACAGCAATTTTTCTAATTCAAGGGCAAATAACTCCAGATGTTCTGATCAGATTAGACCCAAAATCGAACTCATCCGAGATCTTATAATCATATATACTTTGACCAAGTTTGGTGCTGATTGGTTGATATTTGTAGATGCTAGAGTGTAAACAAAGTGAAATACAGCAATTTTTCTAATTCAAGGGCAAATAACTCCAGATGTTCTGGTCCGATTAGACCCAAAATCGAACTCATCTGAGATCTTATGGTCATATATACTTTGACCAACTTTGGTGCTGATTGGTTGATATTTGTAGATGCTAGAGTGTAAACAAAGTGAAATACAGCAATCTTTCTAATTCAAGGGCAAATAACTCCAGATGTTCTGGTCCGATAAGACCCAAAATCGAACTCATCCGAGATCTTATGGTCATATATACTTTGACCAAGTTTGGTCCTGATTGGTTGATATTTGTAGATGCTAGAGTGTAAACAAGAAAATGTGAACGGACGGACGGACGGACGACGGACGCCGACGGACGGTGAGTGATCACAATAGCTCACTCTGAGCACTTCGTGCTCAGGTGAGCTAAAAACAAATTAAACATTATGAACATGCATAAACAATGGTTGTACATGATGTTTCAAGTTTGCAGGAGAACGGTACATTTGTAAAGTTATATATAATTACCAAACAATCCCCTGTTTTTATGACTTTGAAAAAGAAACCCTTTGAAAACATTTTGTGAAAAGAAGAAAATGCTGGTATCTAGCATTTTCTCCTGTTCCAACAATGTTTTCTACCCTGCTGGAAACAAATTTCAATTTTTGAGTAACATTTATTTTGTCGTCTGCAAGTGCTTTCAATATGGACGTGTCTAAAATTTTGTTGTTTGGTAAAGTTAAGCAGCTGTAGTTTCCATGAGTTTTTTTTGACATTTGATTCAGAACATAGCTGGTGTGGTTGAATCTCTGGAACACCCAGGACTGGGACACCCAGGACTCCTGTGATTTGGTATTTCTTGACAAACTGTAGATTTTTTAAAACATTGTGGGAAAGGAGAAAATTCTGATATCCAGCATTTTCTCCTTTTCTCACAATGTTTTCTACCCTGCTGAAAACAAATTTCAATTTTTGAGTTAGCTTTATTTTGTCTGCAAGGTTGTTCAATTTGGATGCGTCTATAATTTTGTCGTTTGGTAGAGTTCAAACTCTGGATTGTGTTGTAATGGGTTATTATAATAATAGATACATGCAGTCTTTTTATCAAAAATTATACTGCGGACCATAAGAAGTAAATCCTTCTTCAAAAACTCGATTGCATCATTTGACCGAGTTTCTGAAAACTACCTTTCACTGATACAAGATAAGGAACAGCTTTACCTGAGAAATCATTGCTAGTGTAGATTATACATAAATAAATCTTCTGTGGGTATAAACAGACAACATGTAGGAATACTACTGTGATAATCTTTGAAGTATAATCTATTTATATTTCATCATGTGGTTTGTAAATATTAATGCCCAACCAGGCTTTATAGCTTAACTCTTTACCACACCATCCCGACTTTTCACGACCCCGAGAAAGACGCCTTTTGAAAACATTGTGGGAAAAGGAGAAAATGCTGGTAACCAGCATTTTCTCCTTTTCCCACAATGTTTTCTACCCTGTCAAACAAAAATCACATCATTAAGCCATATCGAAATTGTCATCTGCAAATGCTTTCAATTCAGACAGGTCTAGAATATTGTTGTGTGGTTAAGGGTTAATGCCCAACCAGGCTTTATATTGCTTAACACTTTTCCTGGTAAATATCCAGATTATTCCACCATTAAAATGCCATTTTTATGAGCTACAAAACTTGCTTCATTGTACATCACATACCTTTATGAATATGTATTAATGGATAAAAACAACATGAATAACAGATAATGATTTTTTTTCTGTAGATATTAGCGATAAAAATTTAATAGATTCTGTAAAATACCTAATATCAGAATACTCTCTGAAATAAAGATGCAAAGCAACTGTGCAGCCATTAAACTAACATCCCATATTCTCTCTCATCAATCAAAAAGGTCTCCAAGTAACAAAATGATTATAACCAAAATAAATGTAATTTTTAAATCATCAACCTTTTTCTGTTGAATTAACAAAAATCTTTAACTCTTTACCACCTGAGAAAATTTTAGACTGGTCCAAATTGAAAGCATTTGCAGACAACAAAATAAAGGTGACTGAAAAATCAAAACTTGGTTTGGGAAGGGTAGAAAACTGTGGGAAAAGAAGAAAATGCTGGTTACCAGCATTTGTAACCAGCATTTTCTCCTTTTCCCACAGTGTTTTTAGACGGCTTCTTTCTCTGGGTCGTTAAAAGTCGGGATTGTGTGGTAAAGAGTTAACTAATGTTTATTCCTTAATGAAAGAACTAGCAGACATCAAGTTTACATTGGTCTATTTCTTTGCATTGTTAAATCTCTTAATTGTGTGGTAAGGGGGTCAAATCTGGCCCAAAGGCTTGGATTTGTCACAATAAGAGCAAGAAATATTGTATAAAAAGCAGAATCCTACATTCAAGTATTTTCTGTTTTTTTTCTACATTTTTTTTTTTACCTTCTTCCTAAGTATCATGACAAAAGCAGGATTTTCTAAATAAGAGTTTGTTGGGTTTTGATAGGTTTACTTGGGCAAAATCTTACATCTAACCATACTGAAAGAAACTGAAGACAACATATTAACTTTGACTTAAACACAGGGATATGTCTTACAAATCATAGTAGGACAAGGAGAAAACCCTTGTCCTAAAAATTTTCTTCTTTACTCTCAATGTTTTCAAAACTCTGGCTCATGTAAATTGAGTTTGGAAAAGGGTTGATTTATACAAGATAGAGACAAAAAAAAGTGTCAAAAATAAGATTAAAAGTACAGCTTACCTCTGAGTATTTGGTATAGAAAGACTTTGACATGATCGGATGTTAATGGTTGGGGTGATACGATGATCTTGTGAAGGTCACTCTGCATCAGGGGAGTTAATACATATCTAAACAGCTTGTCAAGGAAATCTTAGGCATAAAATGCTACATGTAGAGATATAGCTTTCCGAGATGGATAGCTTCCATGGTCTTGCAGAAACAGGAGTCCTTTCAAAATCAGGGTAAAAAATGAACCCTAACACTAAGTATAATTTTATCACATTAACGGTGGGTATTAAGATTAAAGGTGGGTAAATGAAACCGATTTAACAGTCAACACAAAGACTTATCATGCAGGCTGAAAAAAATAGCCCATAAATTAAGAAACAGCCCATAAAATGTGGACCAAAGTTGATTCAAGATCAGACTACAAGAAAGCTGCAGTCTGACCTCGATCTACAGAGTAACAGTGCTCAGAGACAACTTCATCCTTACCAAATGACAAAGTTTTAGACTGGTCCAAATTCAAAGCATTTGCAGACGACAAAAGTGACTGAAAATTTTAACCTTACTTTGAGAAGGGAAGAAAACTGTGGGAAAAAGGAGAAAATGCCGGTTACCAGCATTTTCTACTTTACCCACAATCTTTTCAGACAGCCTCTTTCTCATAGTCGTTAAAAGTCGAGATTGTGTGGTAAAGTGTTAATTTTGAAAAGCACCCAATAGATTAGCATTTACAAGACAATGAAATTTTCAATCCTTTACTCCATAGATACTCATTTCTATGCATTGCTTGTAGGAGCCTTTTGGAAAACATGGAGGCAAAAGGTGAAATTGCTCATGATGAGCAATTTCACCTTTTGCCACAATGTTTTCTACACTATCAAAAGATGTCATATACACATAACAAACAGCTTCATCCTTGCTGTTATTTAGGGTCAATTAGAGATACCAAAGAAATGCCTTATAGGTTAAGGGTTAAATTTGCACTAGGTACATGTTATAACATGACAGAAACCGCTTCACATTAAGATGAAATTGTTTTTTCCTTTATGACAATGTTTTCAAAAGTCTCTTTCCTCACCTGGTTAACCCTTTGCGTCACAAACTTGACTTTCAACGACCCTAACAGGGAAAGCTTTTAAAAACATTGTGGAAAAAATAGAAAATGCTTGTAACAAGCATTCTCTCCTTTTCCAGCCATGTTTTCAAAACTTCCCAAAAAGAAATTCCAATGTTAAGAGTTCCATTCATTTTAGCATCTGCAAATGCTTTCAATCAGGGAAAGTCTGTAAGTTAAAACATTCTGGTTGTTCAGTGAAGGGGCAATACCTGGTATTCAGTCTACCTTGCAGGAAAACTGCTGATAATACAGATAGGCGTTTATCTGTAGACATATCAGGGAACACAAGCCAATTTGAACAGATGCTCCCCTCTACTATAAATTCCTTTAGATTTACTCCTATAGCTGAGAAATCTAGGACAAATTAAACCAATAATGAAAATATTTCTGCTATACCTATATACTGTAGGTGTTATTCTTAGAACTTCTCTGAATTATTCTTGAAGCCTCCACATTCTACAGTGAAATCATTTTGACTGCTTGTCTATTTGTGTCTTTCCTTCGGATTTTCACCAGAAACAAGCTGGGGATCTGTATTGTTTTCCCCAAGAACATTCCAACATGTCTTCAATAAATTCTTAACTTTTTGCCAAGTGAGAAAATTTTAGACCAGTCGAAATTGAAAGCACATGCAGACGACAAAATAAATGTAACTCAAAAAATTGAAATTTGTTTTCAGCAGGGTAGAAAACTTTGTGGAAAAAGGAGAAAATGCTGGTAACCAGCATTTTCTCCTTTTCCCACAATGTTTTCAAAAGGCTTATTTCATCTGTTGTCTTACATACTTTGAATTTGGTCTGGATATTTTGTCTTCTTGCATCCAGTTAACCCCTAAACACAATCCTGAGTTTAACTCTTTACCAAATGACAAAATTTTAGACTGGTTACCAGCATTTTCTCCTTTTCCAACAGCATTTTCAAAAGGCTTTTTTTGCAGGGTCGTTAAAAGTCGGGATTCTGTAGTAATGGGTTAAACGACTCTCAAAAAGGAAGATTTTGAAAACATTGTGGTAAAGAACTGGTAGCAGTCACAAGCATTTTTCCATGTTTTCTTCCATTTTAAGAAAATTCCGAGTTCCATATATTTTGCGGTTTGCAAAATTAATGTTTTTCACATAGACAAGTCTAGAATTTTGTTTGGTATAGAGTCTACTCCTTACAACACAATAATTTGTCCAAACTGAAAACATCAGCTGATAAAAAAATAAATGTGAATAAAAATCTAAAACTTACACTTGGAAGGTCAGAAAATCATTGTAAGAAAAGTAGAAAATGCTGGTTATCAGCATTTTCTCCTTCATCCACCATGTTTTCAAGAGCCTTTTTTTCTCATGGTTGTTCAAAGCTGGGATATGTGGTAAACGATTCAGAGGGAACAGGGTTGAAAGTACCCAGCAGGTGTTTTCATTAAAATTTCTGGTTCCATCTTATCTTTCTTGTATGTCTTTTCCCAGTGGTAACTCCTCATACAGTTTCCAATATTTATTTCATTAACTACTTTGTGATGTATCATAAAGTGTGTACTGTTTGTACATTAAATTTTGACTTGTTTTAAACACTGCTTTCAATATTATTTCATTTGTATCATACATGTACAGGCTCCACCTATACATGCTTCCTTGGAGTTTCTTTGACAGGTACTTTCCACTTTACATTCTTTTCTTTCTTTGTAAATTTTCTCCTTTTTCCACAGCATTTTCTGAAAATTTAATCATCAGTGCCCCTTTAAACATTATCCTGACTTTTAATGATCCTGAAAAAAAACACCAGTTTTGTAATAAACACTGTAAGCCTGACGTCAAATTCCAAAGCATGAAATAGGACTCCAATTGTAAAAGTTATCTTTGATACTTGTGTAGAAAACATTCATGATTATGTACAAAGGAGAAAATGCTGGTTACCAACATTTTCTCCTTTTCCCACAAAGTTTTCAAAAGTCTTCTTTCTCAAGGTCGTAAAAGTTGGGATTGTGTGGTAAAGCGTTAACCCATTACCACATAATCCCTACTTTTAGCGACCTTGAGAAAAAGGCCTTTAGAAATCATTGTAGGAAAAGGAGAAAATGCTGGTAACAAGCACTTTCTCCTTATCCCACAATTTTTTTCTACCCTTCACAAAACAGATTTCAAATTTTCAGTCTCTTTTATTTTGACGTCTGCAAATCCTTTCGATTTGGACAAACCTAATATTTTGTCGCTTGGTAAACATTAAATTCCTATAAAGTGAACCAAAACTTTCAAGCCGATAGTAAATCCCAAATTTCGCTACTTCAAAGGTGTACTATTAGGAGAAAATATCTCCTTCTTAACTCATTACCACACGAGAAAATTTTGGACTGGTCCAAATTGAAAGCATTTGCAGACGACAAAATAAAGGTGACTGAAAAATAGAAATTTGTTCTGGGAAGGGTAGAAAACACTGTGGGAAAAGGAGAAAATGCTGGTTACCAGCATTTTCTCCTTTTCCTACAGTGTTTTCAAAAGGCTTCTTTCTCAGGGGTGTCAAAAGTAGGGATTGTGTGGTAATGGGTTAAGAGACAATGTAAATCCATGATCAGATTACATGTTCTGTGCAGTCTGGTCTTAACATAGACTGAGCTGCGCTGCAAAAGGTCAGTTAGCAGCCTAAGGGTTAAAACTTTGTGGTCTGGTGAATCTGTCTCACATTCCCACAGAGAAATATTTTTACAGTCAAGCAGGTTTTATTGCACTTGGCAGCCATTGAGTTATATAACTATTGGGACCAGATTTGGGATTGTATCGATTTTCTAATTTACTCTTCTTTCTGATCTAACAACAGATCTACCATCCATACAAAGTTACACAATAGAAGATAAAGACCTACTTACATGCTGTGGACTTTTCCTATATTTTCACTCTTCTAAACTCACAAATTTCATTATCAATGTATCAAAAGATAATTATATGGATATAAATCCTTGAGATACATGTATTCCCAAAAATATTTTGATATGAATCCATCATTTTTCTATGATTAACCTTTTATGTTCCATAAATCTGTTCTGTTCTACCTAAGTATCGGAGGACACACATTTGACCCCATTAATAAAATTACAGAATTTGAAGAATCTGATAAATAATTCCTCCAATTTGTTTAATATTTCCTCTTAACAATCACTAAAACACAAAAAATACAAAATCGGACAGTCTTTTTCCTTTTCAAATTGGGTACAAAATAAAAGCTGGGGCCCCGTCCCTGTTTTGCATAGCTCAGGTTTTTATTTGGAGTTTAGTCAGAGTTACTGTAGATATCAAGTAATAAAATAATAAAGGAAAATGTGTTGAAAAACAATCTCAGAAAAGAAGAAAATGTTGGTTTCTAAAGCTGTTTCTACAGTTTCAAAGATTATTCTTGCCCTTTATAAATACCCTCTGCTATTGTTTCAACCCATTACCACACAATATCAACTTTTCACGACCCTGAGAAAGAAGCCTTTAGAAAACATTGTGGGAAAAGGAGATATTGCTGGCAACCAGCATTTTCTCCTTTTCCCACAATGTTTTCTACCCTTCACAAAACAAATGTCAAATTTTCAGTCACTTTTATGTTGTTGTCCACAAATGCTTTCAATCTGGAGAAGCCTGAAATATTGTCGATTGGTAATGAGTTAAAACATAAAGACAGGCTTACAGCTTTGACGTCTAGTAAGGAGGTAATCAACTCTTTCCTAGATGATTAAAGTTTAGACCTGACAAAATTGAAAGTGTGTGCAGACAACAATTTCAATGTGGCTCAAATGATAAACCTAGTAAATGAAAGAGAAGGAAACACTATGGGTAAAGCAGAATATACTAACATAATCTTTCTCCTGCAGTATTTTTTTAAATTATTTCAATTTCAGGGTTGTTTAAAGTCAGAATTGTTTGGCGTAGGGTTAAATACTATAACCATTTGAATTAACATTTTTATCTCATTACAGTAAACCAAAGAATCTAAAAGAACAAACTCTTTACCAAACAAAAAACTTTTGCACTGGTCCAAATTCATAGCATTTGCAGACAACAAAACCAGCGTGACTCAAACAGTCTAGGAGGATAGAAACATTGTGGGAAAAAGGAGTAGTCTCAGTGATCTTAAACTGCCCATGTACGGCAATTTTTATCTCTTTACCAAACAACAAAATTCAAGACTGATCCAAATTGAAAGCCTTTGGCTTTGCAAACAACAACTTAAAGGTGGGTATTCAACAGGGTCATTAAAACTTGGGATTGTGTTATTAAATCATTTTCTTCCATCATTTATTTATCATGTTTCAACGAAAACCATTATACTGTTCTTATCCCTTTACCAAACAATCCCTGGTTTTTATGACCTCGAGACAGTTGCCTTTTGAAAGCATTGTGGGAAAAGGAGAAAATGCTGCATACCAGCATTTTCTCCTTTTTCCGCAATGCCTTCTATCCTGCTCAAGTTTTGAATTACATTTATCTTGTCGTCTGTAAGTGCTTTCAATTTGGACTAGTCCTAAATTTTGTTCATTTAATAGAGTTAATAAAATTATTTGAATCATTTTCAACATTTATCCAGCAACATCAGGGTCATCAACAGTAGCAGAACTTGAAATCTGATCTAGGATGTGCTTCTATGCTGTATGCATCCGTTCTCAATTTGAAAGAGTCAAACAAGCCGTCCGACGAATCACCAAAATACCACCTAAACACCCCATTTTTTTCGCTATCGAGTTTAGCCTACTGATAAAGTCCAAATTAATTGTCTTTTATCGCGATATTTGACACAAAATTTTAGCCTTGACAGAATTGAAAACATTTGCAGATGACAATTTCAGTGTGGTACAAATGGTGCAATTTCTCTATGATAGGATAGAAAATATTTACCATCAATCAACAGAAGTTCACTCAAATATCACAAAAAAAGACAAATATTCATACTATTATCAGTTATCTAAACTTGACAGAAAAAATTTGGGGTATTTTGGTCTTTCGGTGGTATTTCGGTATATTGGTAATTTTGTTAGACCCTCATACTTTTACCAGACAACAAAATTTTAGCCTTGTCTAAATTTGAAGCATTTTCAGATGATTATTTCAGTGTAGCTCAAATGGTGCAATTTCCTTTGATAGGGGAGAGAGTATTTTGGGAAAAGGAGAAAATGCTGTCTACCAGCATTTTCTCCTTTTCCTACAATGTTTTCCAAAGGCTTCTTTCTCAGGCTTGTTAAAAAGTCAGCACTGTGTGGTAAAGGATTGAAAAATATGTATTCAGTAAGGGATTAAGAAGTATTACATTATACCAAACTTTAGATTTTTTTAAAACTATTATACACAAGCTACCGAGAGAAAGGGGCAATAACAAAGGGGGCTGTAACAAAAGGGGGACACAAGGGTTCAGGTTGACATTTATGACAGCGTGATACATGCACCACAATGGGTTATTGACATTTTTCAATGACATTATGTCATCGGCCAAAAGGCAAATGAAATACTAAAACCTCTTTCATCTTGTTTGCAATTAGCATTTGGTTGTCAAATCATGATCTCATCCTTTATTTTTGACTCATTACCAAACAACAAAATTTTAGGTTTGTCAAAATCGAAAGCATTTGCAGACGACAATATAAAAGTGACTGAAAATTTAAAATTTGTTTTGTAAAAGGTAGAAAACATTGTGGGAAAAGGAGAAAATGCTGGTTACCAGCATTTTATCCATTACCCACAATGTTTTCTAAAGGCTTCTTTCTCAAGAGCATCAAAAGTACGGATTGTGTGGTAACTGGTTAATCATTTAACTCTTTACCACACAATGCCGACTTTTGATGACCCTGAGAAAAAAGCCTCTAGAAAACATTGTGGGAAAAGGATGAAATGCTGGTTACCAGCATTTTCTCCTTTTCCTACAATTCTTTCTCTTCTCTTCAATACTAATTTCAAGTCTTTAGACACTTTCATTTTGACATCTGCAAATGCCTTCAATTTGAACCAGTCTAAAATTTTGTTGTTTCGGAGAAAGAGTTAACAAGTAAATCTGAGATTTAACTACCACAGAGATGTAACCTTTGTGAACATTGTGGCTAAACTTTAGGATAAAGCCCAAAGAGCCAGCATTGAATCTTTTTCCAACTACATTTTTTTATGCTTTCAAAAAATTCCTATCATAAGAGCCTCATTTATCATCTGTAAATGCCTTTAATTTGGATTAGTGTAAATTGTTGTGTGGTAACAAATTACATTGTATTGCAAACATTTAAGTTTTGTAGCATAGAATTAATGATTATGATTTATGTGTATTTATATTGGTGTTCTGAGAAAGTATTTAGACACAAACTAAAAGGAGATTTCACACACCACCTTCTACTGCTTATTAACCCTTTACCCCCATAAGGTATTTCTATGGAATCACCTTTCTATGGTATCTCTAATTGACCATTAATAACATCAAGGATGAAGCTGTTTTTCATGTGTATGGGATACCATAGAAAACATTGTGACAAAAGGGGAAATTACTCCTCAATAGCAATTTCATCTTTTGCCACAATGTTTTCCAAAGGCTCCTACAAGCATTTCACCCCATTTAACCCTTTACTCCATAGATATGATAATGTAGAAACAAGTATCTATGGAGTAAAGGGTTACAACAGGAGATTACATGCAAACAAGCATTACAATGCTTACAAAAAAATGTGGCACTGCGGCTCTTATCTCTTTACCAAGATCTTAGACCGGCTCCAAATTGAAAGCATTTGCAGAGGACAACATAAGTTTGACTGAAAAAATGAAGGGTAGAAAACATTGTGGGAAAAGGAGAAAATGCTGGTTACCAGCATTTTCTCCTTTTCCCACAATGGTTTCAAAAGGCTTCTTTCTCAGAGTTGTTAAAAGTCGGGATTTTGTGGTAAAGGATTAAAAGGAGCAATACATGTACTTTTTGCTTTTTACATGATTCATGATGCTTTTATCCCTCCAAACATAAAAAGGAAAAGTAATTTCATTTCCTCCAAGTTCCTTCCTCTGTATAATTTGTACTTGTTTCTGTTTATTAGGTCTATAAATATAATGATGTAACACTATTAAGCTTTCACTCTTAATAACTCATTACCACACTACAAAATTTTAGGCTTGTCGAAATTGAAAGCATTTGCAGACAACAAAATAAAAGTGACTGAAAGTTTGAAATTTGTTTTGCAAAGGGTAGAAAACATTGTGGGAAAAGGAGAAAATGCTGGTTATTAGCATTTTCTACTTTTCCCACAATGTTTTCTAAAGGCTTCTTTCTCAGGGTCATCAAAAGTAGGGATTGTGTGGGAATGGGTTAACAACACAATCCGGAGTTTTAATGACCCTGAGAATGATGCCTTTTGCAAACATTGTGAGAAATGCTTGTTGCCAGCATTTTGTGCTTTTTTCACAATGTTTTCTTTCCTTTGATAGACAAATTCTATCATCTGACCCACATTTAAAGTGTCATCAGTGCATGCTTTCAAATTATAAAGTCTACAATTTTGTTGTGTGTTTAACTCTGTGTCACACAATCCCAAATTTTAATGACCCCGAGACAGAATCCTTCAGAAAACATTGTGGGTAAAGGAGAAAATGCTGGTAACCCTTCCCAAAAACAAAGTTCCATTTTTTCAGTCACATTTATTGTGTCGTCTGCAAATGCTTTCAATTTCTAAAATTTTGTCGTTTGGTCAAGAGTAAAGAGTCTAACTACCTTTCATGACTAAGGTTACCTTTGCAGCCATTATACATCAAGGTCAGACAACGAAAACAAGCAATCTGATCTTTGATCCACAGTGTCAGTCTGTTAAGACATTCTATGCACAAACGCAAAAAAAAAAATTAAAATCGCTGCCAGTTTGGAGTAGACTCTTAATTAACAAAAGGACAAAATTTTAGACTGGTACAATTTGAAAGCACTTTCAGACGACAAAAAAGCCACAACTCAAAAATTGAAATATGTTTCCAGCGGGGTAGAAAAGACAGTGAGAGAAAATGCTGAATATGCTGATTATCAGCATTTTCTCCTTTTTTCCACTGTGTTTTCGAAAGGCTACTACATGTATCGCAGAGTCTTAGAGAGGCATGGATTGTTTGGTAAAGAGATAAGCTTGGGCTGGAAATGCCCGATGGGATTCTGGGATACTTTTGGCAACCTAGGGATTGAAACCCTTAAAAAAAAAACCTCTTGTAAGCAAGATCTAACAGTTACTGTCCTGTATGGCAAAAAAGAATGTAGTAAAATACATTCTGATTCACTGGAGAGGAATTCAAAGTTCTGATGTAATGAATTGAAGCTTCAGTGCTCTGATTACTTGAAATAGATTTCTGTTTGCTGATCAATCCTTCACAAGTAAGGAAGCCGCATTCAATTCAGTCTGATCTTGATCTACACTGTCTGTAAAAGCCCTTATTTTAGACTATGGTGCTAAAAGCATTTATCAAATACGATATTAAAAATCTACAGAAGATTTAATCTATTCATTCAAAGATGACAAATCTAGGTTGAATACTGGAATGTGTGTTTAGCTCATTACCAAACGACAATATATTGGGCATGTCCAAATGGAAAGCGTTTGCAGATGACAAAAAAAAAAGTGAAACTTTGAAATTTGTTTTGTGCAGGGTAGAAAACATTGTGGGAAAAGGAGAAAATGCTGGTTACCAGCATTTTCTCCTTTTCCCACAAAGTTTTCTATAGGCGTCTTTCTCAGGGGCATCACAATTGGGGAATGTGTGGTAATGGGTTAAACAGGTAGAGAACGCTGTAGGAGAAGGAGAAAATGCTGGTTACCAACATTTTCTCCTTTTACTGCAATGTTCTCCAAATTTCTATTTCCACTGCATCATAACTGAATTATTTGGTATAGAGTCAAAACAATGTTTTCTTTCCAAATGGGATAGTTGTAAGGATAGCAAATATTGGGATTAGTCAGATCAATGGGTGACTAAACAGTAAATACTATGGTCATTGTACAGGTACTTTGACTCAAAAGGCCACACATTCCTGTAGAAAACATGGTAGTGAGGGCAGGGCAGCACTCCCAGAAGTATACTTTGTCATTTTAACCCATTACCGCACAATCCCTACTTTTCACGACCTTGAGAAAGAAACCTTTCGAAATCTTTGTGGAAAAAGGAGAAAATGCTAGTAACCAGCATTTTCTCCTTTACCCACAATGTTTTCTACCCTTCACAAAACAAATTTCAAATTTTTAGTCACTTTTATATTGTCGTCTGCAAATGCTTTCAATTTGGACAAAAGCACATAATGATGACTTTTAACCCTTTACCCCATAAGGCATTTCTATGGCATCTCTAATTGACCCTTTATAACAGCAAGGATGAAGCCGTTTCTTATGTGTATATGACACCTTTTGATAGTGTAGAAAACATTGTGGCAAAAGGTGAAATTGCTCATCACGAGCAATTTCACCTTTTGCCACAATGTTTTCTAAAGGCTCCTACAAGCAATGCGTTGAAATGAGTATCTATGGAGTAAAGGGTTAATCACCCTTAGGATATAGCCTTTGAAAAATATTGGAATAGAAAAAAATGCTGGTAACCAGCATTTGCACCTTTTCCAACAAGGTTTTCTAGTTTTCACAACCAATTACCATCATTTCAATCCCATTTAACCCTTTACAAAACAATCCCCGGTTTTCATTATCCCAAGAAAGAAGCATTTGAAAGAAGCTGGTAACCAGTATTTTCTATTCCCAAAACATTTTTTACCCTTTCAAATATAAATTTAATTTTTGAGTCACTTTTTAATGTCATCTGCAAGTGCTTTCAATCCGGACATGTCCAAAAATTTGTTGATTGGTAAACAGGTAACTCTTTACCAATGACAAAATTGTTTGACTCAACCAAATTCAAAGTTTTTGCTGATGACAAAACAATGCAACTCAAAGTATAATTCTTTTGTCTCTGATAGGGTAAAACACATTGTGGGATAAGGAGAAAATGCTGGCTTCTTCCTCCGTGTCATTAAAACATGCAAACGCATGGCAAAAAGTTAAGTGCTATTATGTTTGCTAATCAATACACTCTTACAATCTCAAACAACAGCAACATACTAAAATATAAATAGCTTTCTCCTTTTTTAACATGACAAAATTTTAGCAGGTTGTCCAAATTCAAAGCATATGCACACAACAAACCAAGGGTGGCTCAAATGAAAAACTTGCCTTAACCCATTACCACACAATCCCTACTTTTGACGCCCGTAAGAAAGAAGCCTTTAGAAAACATTGTGGGAAAAGGAGAAAATGCTGGTAACCAGCATCTTCTCCTTTTCCCACAATGTTTTCTACCCTTCACAAAACAAATTTCCAATTTTCAGTCACTTTTATTTTGTCGTCTGCAAATGCTTTCAATTTGGACAAGTTAAATCTTTACCAAACAACAAAATTTTACACAGGCCCAAATTGAAAGCATTGTGGGAAAAAGAGAAAAAGCTGCTTATCATGCTGATAGTACTAGTATTACGCAGGATTGTAAACAAGGAAGTCCATGCAGGAAAAGGGCCTTCCCTTTAATCCCGCATCCAGCATCCATTTCCTTCAAAGGTAGAACATTTTTAATATTTCTTTACCAAGAAAGAAAAGTTTCCCCAATGAAATGATTCAGTGTTAACATTTTACCACACTAACCCACATTTTTACAACCCTGACAACTAAAACTTCTGAAAACCTTGTGGGAAAAGGAGAAAAGCTGGTAAACACCATTTTCTCCTTCTACCACAATGTTTTCTACTCGTCCATAAACAAATTTTGCTTTTTCAGTAACATGTTTAGTGTCATCTGCATTATACTTTCAATTAGGACATAAATTTTGTCATTTGGTAGAGTTAATTTAATTTGACTCTCAAAGGATTAGTTTAGACCTAGAGCTCCGATTTTAATTTGCCTCAACATGTCAATTCATTTACAAGTTTTGATTTACTGTAATGATGTGAAAAAATATGTTAATTAATTCAAAAGGTTATGATTTTTCTTTTATTTAACACTTTACCAAACAATCCCAACTTCAAACAACCCGCGAGAGAAAACATTTTTGCCATGCCAAAACCAAAAGTATTAGGTCACAGCGGTCAGTGTACCTACACAATGTGTTTCTTGACTTTCTCTCACCATAACTGACAGCTGTGACTTCACAAGTCACTGACTACTTTTCCCACTAACATCGGTGGTGAGAAGTGAAAAGTCAATAGAAAAAAAGTTTGCCTCAACCAGGTATCGAAACAGCTTCCACCAGGTCAAGAATTAGGTACACAAACAACTGAGTTCACTGGTCAGGCTGAGTCTTTCATAGGGGAGAAAATTGGATGAGTACAGGAAAATTGGATGTGTACGGAATAAGGTGGAAAACAGAGAAAATGCTGGTTACAAGTATTTTCTCCTTTTCCGACAATGTTTTCAAAAGGCTTCTCCCTTTGGGTTATTAACCCTTTATTCCACAGATACACACTTCTACATATTGCTTGGAAAACATTGTGGCAAAAGGTGAAATTGCTCGTGACGAGCAATTTCACCTTTTGTCACAATGTTTTCTATGCTATCAAAAGGTGCCATGTACACATAAGAAATGGTTTCATCCTTGCTGTTATTCAGGGTCAATTAGAGATGCCATAGGAATACCTTATGGGGTAAAGGGTTAATAGTCTGGATAGTGTGGTACATGGATTCATGTGAAAAAGGGTCAACTCTTCAGATTAAAAACAAAAGTATAGGACATGCACTACTGACCTAATTTACCAATGAACTTCAGGTCAGACGAAAGGTCAATAACTTGCACAGTATGGAGACGGAGAACATGACTTGTTAGCCTACTGAAGTCAGGCTCTTGCCCCATTTGTTGACTCAAAGGTCAGTCACCTATCTAAGGCTAAAAATAGATTTTTGCCCATCTTCCTTTTCCAGTCAGACAAAACCTGATAGAATTCCTAGCGGATTCCTCTCAATGAAACATACACTGTCACATTATCCCTGTTTCAGACAACTCTGGGATTTTACACCCTGCAACATTGCAGACTTGGTAAATCAGAGGGGAGGAGAAAATACTGGTCACCATCATTTTCTCCTTTTTCCACCTTATTCTGTACCCATCCAATATCAATCTATCTATCTCATTTTTTACACCTTGAATCAGTAACTGTTGTAAATGGTTAAAATCTTAAAAAGTTTAAAATTTGAGGTCTGGTGAAGAAAAAGTTTACTCTTTACAAGACGATAAAACTACAGACTTTTTCAAATTGGAAAATATAGCAGAGATAGATCTCAAATCATAGAGAAACACAACAGTTTTATGAAGGCTGAGCTTTTTTACCAAATTATAAAATTGTAGACTTTACAAAAGCTTTTACTGACAACAAACTAATGTGAAACAAGTATCGAACTGTATCACCGCAAGGTTAGAAAGCATTCTGCTGGTTATCAGCAATAAGTGTTTTTTTCTCAGAATCCCTGAAACATGGAACTATTTGGCAAAGGATTAAACAATGACTAATAAAACAATAACGCAAGTAGTAATTTATATGTACAGTAGCTTTGTTAGGTAGGAAAACTAACCCTTGATAGCCAATTTGTAAAATCTTGATTGATGTTTTTATACAAGAAGAATCAGATACTGGACACACCAATCATAATTTTTCATGTTTATGTCCTCTACTTTACAATGACATCTGACAGGAGTTTCTATGACCTCTTATTCTATTTAAATTCTAGTATATGACAGACAATAATAATTAAATATTCCCTCCTGATTCAAACCAGAACCTGCCCTTTTCTTATGAACCAATCTTAGACAAAACATTATGTCATTAGGAGAAATATCTTTTTACTAGCTAGATTTGTCATTTGGCGGTGTTTTTATCTGACTGTAAGAAATCACAAGTTGACCATAGAAGATAATGAGCCTGTGGGCAAATCACAATTTTTCTTAGAATAGAATGCCAATTTCCTTTTCTACAGAAAGATAATTACAGTGTACTTTATTCTCCTTTGAGGTATCATAAGATGATGCCACTTAACCCTTTACCAAACAATCCCTGGTTTTTACGACCACGAGGTCGAAGCCTTTTGAAAACACTGTGGGCAAAGGAGAAAATGCTGGTTACCAGCATTTTCTTCTTTTCCCACAGTGTTTTCTAGCCAGCTGAAGACAAATTTCAATTTTTGAATAATGTCTAATTTGTTATCTAGTCTAAAATTTTGTTGTTCTGTAAAGGGTTGATCATTTAGCTCTTTATCAAACAACAAAATTTTAATCAAGTCTAAACAAAAAGCATCACACAATGATACACATGTATATTTACTCTATTGTAGAACACAGCATTTGGAAAAGAACCATTTGAACACATATTGTTAGAAAAAGAGAAAATGTTAGTAACTGGCGAAAAATCTAGTTGGATACACGTACATTTTCAAACCTTTACAAAATGAAATTTTAGACTAGCCAAATTGAATACAATTGCAGATGACAGATTAAAAATGCCTCATATGGTGATTTCTCTCTGATAACTTAGAAAGCATTGTGAAAAAAGGGGAAAATGCTGGTTTCCAGCATTTTCTCCTTTTCCAACAATGTTTTCAAATGCCTTCTTCAGGGTGATTAAAACTCCAGCTTGTGATGTACATGTAAAGGGTTAACCCATTACCACACAATCCCTACTTTTGACGCCCCTGAGAAAGACACCTTTTGAAAACACTGTGGGAAAAGGAGAAAATGCTGGTAACCAGCATTTTCTCCTTTTCCCACAGTGTTTTCTACCCTTCCCAGAACAAATTTCTATTTTTCAGTCACCTTTATTTTGTCGTCTGCAAGTGCTTTCAATTTGGATCAGTCCAAAATTTTCTCATGTGGTAATGGGTTAAACCATCACAGCTTTGACAGATAACCCATGAATAATTCAACTATCAAATTTTCTGATTGTTTGTTCTAATGGACATTGACTTTTTGTATTCTTTTCCTCATTTCTCCGACTTCCGCTTCAGTCTGCTGACAACCCATTAACATGCAATCCCAAGTTTTAAAACTCAGTTTGAGTATAACTACGTGTATTTCAACACTGGAAGAGTTGTATGATTTCTTTGAGTCACGAAATCAAGAATGATTGATTGACTTACTTTGCATCTATCTATCAGAGCCACCAGTTGCCCATATGGGTAACATCCCCTAAGGACTGCTGGTTTGGCTACAGGTGATAGTGCAAGATACACAGTACAACTTTTCCCAAGTTATACCTTGTTCTTGAATATGCCTGACGCATAGCACCATCACGCATAGCACCATCACGTGGGACCTTAGTTTAACTCATTACCACACAACAAATTTTTAGGTTTGTCCACATTGAAAGCATTTGCAGACAACAAAATGAAAGTGACTGAAAATTTGAAATTTGTTTTGTGAAGGAAGGGTAAAAAACATTGTGGGAAAGGAGAAAATGCTGGTCAGCAGCATTTTCTCCATTTCCAACTATGTTTTCAAAAGGTTTCTTTCAAAGGGTCGTCAAAAGAAGGGATTGTGTGGTAATGGGTTAAGGTCTTATTTGAAAGACTAAATAATTTTAAAATTGTTGTTTGGTAAAGAGTTAACCCATTACCACACAATCCCTACTTTTGACACCTCTTAGAAAGAAGCCTTTTGAAAACACTGTAGGAAAAAGAGAAAATGCTGGTAACCAGCATTTTCTCCTTTTCCCAGTGTTTTCTACCCTTCCCAAGACAAATTTCAGTTTTTCACTCACCTTTATTTTGTTGTAACAGTCTGCAAATGCTTTCAATTTGAACCAGACTAAAATTTTGTCATGTGGTAATGAGTTAAGGTCTCATTTGAATGACTAAGCAATTCTAAATGGCCAGCCTCGGGGCTCAAACGCACACCCTCAAGTGACTCAGACTTTGTCTGTACAAGTTCTAAGTTCTACCACCTGAGCTACGCAGTCTGGTCATAAATCAAAAATGTTAACTTGCCGCTGTCTTAGTCTTTTCTCATAACTCTTCACGACACAAGCCTGACTTGTCATGACCCTGAGAAAGAGGCCTTTTGAAAACAGTGTGGGAAAAGGAAAAAGTGCTGGTAACAAGCATTTTCTCCCTTTCCCACAGTGTTTTCTACCCTTTCCAAACCAAATTTCAATGTCTCAGTCACCTCAATTTTGTCTTCTGCAGATGTTTTGAGTTTGGACCAGTCTAAATTTTCATCTGTGGTAAAAAGATAACCAGGTCATTGCCCTGCGGTGCTTTATCTAATGCAGGACCAATGTACTCTCAATGACAGACAAAATGCCAGATGACTACATGTCTACCACCAGATACATGCAACTCTACACAATGCTAACATTTAACGACCCTGAGGGAAAAAGCTTGTTGAAAACACTGATGGAAAAGGTTAACCCTTTACCCCATATCAGGGCATATGGCATTTCTATGGTATCTCAAATTGACCCTAAATAACACCAAGGATGAAGCAGTTTCTTATGTGTATATGACACTTTTTGATTTAACATTGTGACAGAAGGTGAAATTGCTTGTCATGAGCAATTTCACCTTTTGCTACAAGTTTTCCAAAGGCTCCTACAAGCAATGCTTAGAAATGAGTATCTATGGAGTAAAGGGTTAAAATGCTAGAAACTAGCACTTTCTCCATTCCAACAGTGTTTTCAAACCTTCCTGAGACCAAAATCCAACAATCTGGTCTACATGTATTATTTGTCATCTGAAAATACTTTTGGAAAAAATTTGGGTAGGTATAAAATCTAGCTGTGTAGTGAAAGGTTTAATTCTTTACCAACCAATAAAATTTTAGGCATGTCCAAATCAAAGTATTTGCATATGACAAAATAAACTGACTCAAAACTAAAATCAGTTTTTTAAAGGGTAACCAGCATTTTCTCCTTTTCTCACAATGTTTCAAAAGCCCTCTCTCTCAGTGTCATAAAACCTTGTCATTGTGTGGTAAAAATTAATACACTAACAAAAAAAGACTCCATCTTTTACAAGGATGTTTTTAAACCAGTACCCTACAATTTTAACAAAACAGCAGAAGATAACTTTTGAATACCATATGGAAAGAGAAGAAAATGCTTGTAACCAGCATTTTCTCCTCCCATAATGTTTTCTATCACATACATGATGACTTCCATCATTTGCCCTACAATCTGATTGTAGTCCAGAGTTTAACTCATTACCAAACGACAATATTTTAGGCTTGTCTAAATTGAAAGCATTTAGCAGATGACAAAATAAAAGGGACATAAAAAAAATTTTTTTTTTTGGGGGGGGGGAGGAGAGAGAAGATATAGAAAATGTTGTGGGAAAAGGAGAAAATGCTGGTTACCAGCATTTTCTCCTTTTCCCAGAACATTTTCTAAAGGCCTCTTTCTCAGGGTCGTCAAAAGTAGGGATTGTGTGGTAATGGGTTAAGGTCTACACTGCAATTTGTTATGGGAGGTAATGTATAATCTGCAACTGATGTCACAGATGTAACAAATACATCAAGGAAGTACAAGTTACATCATTATGAATACAATCAACATTATCATCAAACCATTTACCAAACAATCCTAAATTTTTAGAACCCTTAGCAAGTATGCTTTTTTAAGGCACTGTGGAAAAAGGAGAAAACTGCTAGTGAACAACACTTTCTGCTTTTCCCGTACTGTTTTTTTACCCTTCATGAATGGACAAATCCCATCATCTGAGCCACATTTAACTGCTAACTACTATAAGCTGGTGTTCACAAACACTTTAAGGACGTTCCCCTTAACTCATTACCCAACGACAAAATTTTTGGCTTGTTCAAATCGAAAGCATTTGCAGACAACAACATATAAGAGACTGAAAATTTGAAATTTGTTTTGTGAACGGTAGAAAACATTGTTTTCCAAAGACTTCTTTCCCAGGGTTGTCAAAAGGAGGGATTGTGTGGTAACGGGTTAAAGTATGGACAAGTGTATAATTTTCCTGTTTAGTGAAGACTTACTATAACCATTTGTTACACCTTATTAAATTTACATTCAACACTGTCAGTTACCCTGAAATTACCGTACTTCTGTTCTAAACAGCAGTTTTAAAGGATACACTTCTTGGAAAAAGTCAATGTGGGGTGGCTGAAGAATGTCCAGTGCTGACAACACCTGCAAAAAAAGAAGTTAAATATAACTTCATAATGAATAGGCTTTTTTACTGTTGCAGAATACAATTGTCAAGCATCTTGTGTTAACCCATTATAACACAATCCCTACTTTTGACAACCCTGAGGTAGAAGCCTTTAGAAAACATTGTGAGAAAAGGTGAAAATGCTGGTAACCAGCATTTTCCCCATTTCCCACGATGTTTTCTGCCCTTCACAAATAAATTTTCAAATTTTCAGTCACTTTTATCATGTCGTCTGCAAACGTGTTGGATTTGGACATGCCTAAAATTTTGTTGTTTGGTAATGAGTTAAGTTTCTTGTGAATACTACTAACTTTTGGCTTCTACTGTGCCTTTTACAAAAGAAAACAGCATGCAACAAAATGGGTAACTCTCTCTGACATAAACATTCGATTTCATTTCTTTGGGATTCTATAAAATTCATTCAAAGCATACAGTAAGTTGTATATTTTTAAGTAACCTTTTACTGGTACTTTCATTTAACCCATTACCACTCAATCCCTACTTTTGTCGCCCCCGAGAAAGAAGCCTTTTGAAAACACTGTGCGAAAAGGAGAAAATGCTGGTAACCAGTCTTTTCGCCTTTTCCCACAGTGTTTTCTATTCTTTCCAGAACAAATTTCTATTTTTCAGTCACCTTTATTTTGTCGTCTGCAAATGCTTTCGATTTAGACAAGTCTAAAATATTGTCATTTGGTAACGAGTTAAGTTGTATATTTTTAAGTAACCTTTTACTGGTACTTTCAGTTAACCCATTACCACACAATCCCTACTTTTGACGCCCCTGAGAAAGAAGCCTTTAGAAAACATTGAGGGAAAAGGAGAAAATGCTGGTAACCAGCATTTTCTCCTTTTCCCACAATGTTTTCTACCCTTCACAAAACAAATTTCAAATTTTCAGTCACTTTTATTTTGTCATCTGCAAATGTTTTCAATTTGGACCAGTCTAAAATAGTGTCGTTTGGTAATGGGTTAATGATTTTCAGTTGTGAAGAAAAGATTTCAGTCTTGTCATTTCAAACTAATTTGATAAGAATAGTTACATGTACATGTATATTTACTGATACACATTGTTGATACATGTACTTGACAAAAGAAGACTTTGACAGACATCATGTGAAAGCCGAGTTTTAGTGCACTTTAAAGTCTTTACCACACAACCCCAACTTTAAACAACCCTGAAAAAAAAGTTTATAGAAAAGATTGCGGGAAAAGGAGAAAATGCTGGTAACCAGCATTTTCTCCTTTTCCCGTAATATTTTCTGTCCTATTGCAGTCCTAAATCATCATATTACCACAATTTAATTTGTTGTCTGCAGATGCTTTAAATTTGGTAATGTCCAAAAAATTTGTCGTTTGGTAAAAAGTTAACCCTTTCCCACACAATACTGAATTTTAATGCACTGTGAAATATGTCTTTTGAAACATTGTGGTGGAAAAGGAGAAAATGCTTGTAGCCAGCATTTTCTCCTTTCTACTACAATTTTTTTCTAACATTTCCTAGAAAAATCCTGTGATTTCACCCACATTCAATTTGTAATCTGAAAAATGTTTCCAAGTTCAATAAGGCTAACATAAGATTTTTTCGTTTCATACAGAGTAAAAGACATCTACCATTTCATCACATTCTGATATTAACCTTTTACCAAACAATCCTAGACTCCCATGACCCTTAATAATAAACTTTTTGAAAATATTCTGGGGGAAAAAAAAGAGCAAAATCAGAGCTCCAGATAAGAGGGAGTGATGGTATTCTAAATCTGTTATTTCTCTTCCAAACCTTATGTTGTGGGTACTCATTAGAATCGTCTCATCATGACGATTCTAATGAGTACCCACAACATAGGGTTCAGTGGACAATGATTAACATTTTCAATTTCGAAATCAAAATCACTCCCTCTATCAGAAAATTAATGCTAGGGACCGAATTCAAAGCTAAATCTCAAATTGTGCACCTAATTTATTGTCTACAAATTATTTCGACTCGGACAAAAGTGTTGTCTTTTGCCAAACATTTATTTGTTGTTAGCAGGTCCGTTGAATTTGGACAGGTCCAAAAATTTGACTTCAGGCACAGATTACAATATGCGATTTTTTTTTCTTTAATTTGGATAAGTCCAAAAGTTTGAAATCTTGCACAGAATACACCCCAACATGTTTTAACCACCAAAATCTTTAATGTCCTTTTGTTTGATTTCGTCATTTCATCATTTTGCTTGAGGCCTATACCCTTCACCTAGCAATGCTTTATTAACAAAACCCAGGGAAAGGCCTCTTAAAACATTGCAGGAAAAGGAGAAATGCTGGTTACAAGCATTTTCCCCTTTTCTCACAATGTTTGCTATCCCATTATTAAATTTCTGCTTATTTCTATCAATTTCAGCTTATTTGTCTGCAGATGCTTTCAATTTCAAAAATATTCCATATTTGCTGTAAGTTCGGGAAAGAAATAAAGCTAGGTGTTTACCTGTCAATACCATGCACTGATTGGTTGGTCTATAAAAATGTCACAAAAATCAACCCACCAACTCCCAATATAGCAATACATGTAATGTAATATTATTGAAACACCTGGCTGACCGAACTCAACCAAGAAATATATCTTCAGTGCATAACCATAAAATCAAAACCAAGTAGGGATGGAGTGCAACTATTATCAAGATTGACAAGGCGGCAAGATCAACTTTTTGTTGTCTTGTCTTGTTCGATACAGCAACCTATGTAAAAGCAAATTTGCAAGCAATCTGCTCTTTAGGTAATACCTTTCAATACATTACAAGTCTAAGAAGATAATTAAATTATTATGAAAGATAACCCTTCATTACACAATCCAGTCTTTTACTGACTGAAAAAAAAAATCTCTCTTGAAAACATAGTGGGAAAAGGAGAAAATGCTGATAACCAGCATTTTTTCGTTTAACAACATGTTTTCTACCTTTTCAGAGACATTTTTTTAACAAAATCAGACTCGAGTTGTCATCTACAAAATGCTTTCAAAATGAACATATAAAAACAGTTCAGAGAGAGTTAATAATTAATTTCATTCAGATTTCTGTACTGAAACATTTGTATCTCTGAGTATAAAACAATTGTAGGAAAGGGGGGATATGCTGTATATTAGCCTATTCTCCTTTTTCCACAATATTTTTTAATTCTCTACCACACAATCTGGACTTTTAACGACCCTGAGAAAGAGGCCTTTTAAAAGCATTGTGGAAAAAGGAGAAAATGCTGCTAACAAGCATTTTCTCCTTTTTCCATAATGTTTTCTACCCATTTAAAAAAGAAATCAGCATTTCAACAACATTGGTCGTCTGCAAATGCTTTGAATTTGGACCAGTCTAAAATTTTGTTATTTGGTAAAGAATTAAGGTTATTTCCTGGCATTCATTTTGAAGACAGGACTGTGTGCCAAAGGGTTTAGCAGCATGTCTAACCATTACACATCTGACTTACATTGTCATGTTTGAACTGACAGAGCATTCTGAGCTCCCTGTACACACGTTTACATGACACCATGTTCTGGAAAACACTGGGCATTTTCTTCAGTGCCACCCGTTTTCCATCTCGGGGGTCTGTGACTGACCTAAAAAGATAAGTACAAAATTTATTAACCCTCATCATATGGTTAACTTAAATTGTTATATATACATTTTTGGTGTTTTTAAAATGTTTCTATAACCCACTTCTCTCACAGAAATTCACAGGTTGCATTTTTGTCCGATACATTAACATGTACAATGACATCTATTTTCTGCTGAGTACATATATCTGATCAAAAAGTTTTGGTGATGAATCTGAATGATAAACAGGTTCTTTGATGCAATGGCTGAGCCTTAACCCTTTACCAAACAATCCCTGGTTTTTACGACCCTGAGATGGAAGCCTTTTGAAAACATTGTGGGAAAAGGAGAAAATGCTGGTAACCAGCATTTTCTCCTTTTCCCACAATGTTTTCTACCAAACTGGAAACAAAGTTCAATTTTTTAGTTTCGTTTATTTTGTTGTCTGCAAATGCTTTCAATTTGGACCTGTCTAACATTTTGTCGTTTGGTAAAGGGTTAATGTAAAAGGGAGGAGGGGAGTGGGCAGTATTCTTATAAAGACTATAAGTTCACAAGTTAAAAAGTTTTTTTCTAGGACTAAACATGCATGGGTTGATGTTTGGCAATGTCAATAAAACAAACAACAGAAAATTCTCATTTTTTGTATTATTATTTATTTGAAATTACAGAAAAAAAATTAATCCTTCACTTCATAAAAACCAGGGATTGTTTGGTAACAGGTTAAGTGGATCAAAAATGATCTACAAAATTTTACATCTGGAGAGAACTAATGTTATCCTCACAACCAACTTGAAGTACAGTAGGTCAATAGAAATTGATGACTATTATTCATTAATTAATATGTCTTTTTCAAAGCCATGTCTGTTTACAAAAAAATTGTCTCCCAAAGAAACCAAGTTAACCCTTTACAGCATAGATACTTATTTCTACGCACTGCTTGTTGGCGCCTTTGGAAAACATTGTGGGAAAAGGTGAAATTGCTCGTCAAGAACAATTTCACTTTTTGCCACAATGTTTTCTACACGATCAAATGTGTCATATACACATAAGAAACGGCTTCATCCTTGCTGTTATTTAGGGACAATTAGAGATACCATAGAAATGCCTTAATGGGGTAAAGGGTTAAAAAACAACTACGTAACGGAAAGTATGTTTGAGTGCATCTTGTGACAGGGTACTTAACCTTTTACCAAACAATCCTTATGTTTTGACAACCCTGAGAAAGAAAACTGTTGCAAATTATCATCAATCATCTCATTTTCCTCAGTGTTTCAGAAATTTCCATCCTTTCAAAGACTAATTTCATCACTAAATTTGTTATCTGGAAATATTTTGGATTTTGACAAATCATAAGGGCTCTCTAGCACTCTACAAACTCACAAAATTATTGACTGATCCAAATACAAAGCACTGCAGAAGACAAATTAAAAATGACTTAACAAGTGAAACTGGCCTGTGTGAGACAAATTGTAAGAGAACTTTTCCCAAATTCTTTTTCAAATGTTTTTGTTTAAAAAAACTTCATCATTGCCATTAAAACTTCAGATTGTGTGGTAAACAGTTAGACAGGAAGTTTGTGTATTATCACAAATGACTAATCAGTCCAGATTACTACCTTGTTTGAATTTTATCGAAACACAATAGACAAATGTGAATGCACAGATATCATTCACATTTAACCCTTGACAACACAACAAAATTTTAAACTTGTCTTAATTGAAAGCATTTGCAGACAAAAAAATAAAATGTGTGTTAAATAATGGAATATTTGTCTCTAACAGGACAGAAATCATTGTTTTCAAAAGGTCTCTTCTTGTTGGTCCTTAAACTCAAATGTTGATTTTAATTGGGCTTAAAAAACAAGAAATTGATTTATACAAGGTAGAAAACATTGTTGGAAAAGGAGAAAATGATGGTTACCACCATTTTCTCCTTTTCCCACAATGTTTTCAAAATGCTTTCTTCTTTAAGGTCATAAAATCTTGGGATCGTGTGGTAAAGAGTTACCTCTTTACCAAACAATGACAGCTTTCAATGTCCTTAGAAAGAAGCCTTTTGAAAACTGTAGGAAAAGGAGAAAATGCTATCAACCATCATTTCCTCCATGCACCATGATTTAAGCCCCTTTAAATTGTCATCTGCAAATGCCTTCAATTTAGACAGGTCAAAAATTTTTCTGAGTGGTAACAGGTTAAAAGATAGAATTTGTTTTCGGCAGGATAGAAAAGGTTGCGAGAATGAAAGTTCTACAAATCAGTTATTTTTTCCTTTTTCCACGGTTTCTTAAAAATCTACTCTAAGTTAACCCTTCACCAAACAACAAAATTTTAGACTAGTCCAGAACCAAGGCATTTGCAGACAACAAAATTCAAAAATTGAAATCTGTTTCCAGTAGGGTAGAAAACATGGGAAAAGGACAAAATGCTGGTTAACAGCATTTTCTCCTTTTCCAAAAATGTTTTCTAAAGGCTTCTATCTCAGGGTCATATAAACCAGGGATTGTTTGGTAAAGGGTTAAATGAAAATAATTGATTGTGTGATAAGGGGTTCATAGGATTAAAGCCCCAGTATCAACATGTACCACAGGTCTACTAATAGAGTCTACTAGCTTTGTACATGAAAATAGATTTTGTAGCTAATTTGAAAAAAAAAAAAATGGTTAACCCTTTACCACACAATCCTGACTTTTAACAACTCTAACAGGCTTTTTTTCTAACCCTTTCCCAAACAACAAAATTTTACACTGGATAAAATTGGAAGCATTTGCTGATGACAAAAGTAATGTGACTAAAAAAATGAAATTTGTTTTCTGATCATAGTTAAAAACATTGTGGGAAAAGGAGAAAATGCTGGTTACCAGCATTTTCTCCTTTTCCCACAATGTTTTTAAAAGGCTTCTATCTCAGGGTCGTAAAAACCAGGGCTTGTTTCGTAAAGGATTAAATCACTGCGGGGGAAAAAAGAAAATGCTGGTTACCAGCATTTCTTCTTTTCCTATTGTATTCTCTACCCTTCCTGAAAAAATATTCAATTTTTTATAAACATTTATTTTGTCACCTGCAAACGGTTTCAAATTGGATGTCTAATTTTTTGTCAGTTGGTAAAGAGTAAAGAGTTCAGACTGGTGTTGTGTATGTTCAGGCAATAACAGTCACTGTACAGTAGCAGTCCCGTACAGTAGACCTTCAATCCCAGTTACTAATCAGGGTCAGCTTAGTGCTCCCCTTACAGGAGTGGTTTATTCAACACCATGTGCTAGACAGAAATATAAAAACTCCAACTGTTCTGTCAGAAACATATTTCAAAATGCTATAAATGACCATCCAAAGACAAGTCCATATTTGTCTTAAGCCCCACCCACATGATTATGGTTGAACTGACGTTTATCAGCTGATTAAACTGGCCCTAGTTGGAAAACAACAAAAGATAAATAGATTTTAGCTCAACATTCAATGAATACTTCAAATATGACTTCAAAAATAAGTACTAAAATGGAGAAATAAAGTTACTACAAATGTAAGATGCAATTTCCCCCGTTTTGTCTTCCACCAGGAAAATATTTCTTTGTTTCGCCTGGGTTTACAAAGGTAACAATGGGAAAAATTTTGTGGGAGGGGTACTCACCAAACAACACCAAAAGCTCCGTATCCGATGGGTCTATCGGGCTGAATATCCTGTGGAGGCACGACTTGGTAATATGGAACCGCTACAGCTGCGGTCAAGATAGCATGTTGCGAGGGGACGGGCGCAGGCGGGCCTGAAAATGCCATCATTTGTCTTGCGTGCCTTTGGCCCACGATTGCCATAGGCATTGTCAACATCGACCTAAATAGGCCGTTGGGAAACCCGTTGTATTGCAGGATTTATTCACAAAACATATCCAATCCAGAATCGAGCACATAAAGCAAGGCCTAACCAAGCTTTCTCACTTATTTATTCCTCACCAGAAGCTCACTAACTCAGAATTTCATAGAAGAATTTGTGGTGATTCGATGGTATACACTGACTCACACGCGGCGAGACGAGCACACAAAGAAGTCACGTGATTACGCCTAGTGTATTACCCGAGATGCAACGTCACACAGGTCAAAGGTAGCAAGGTGCGCGTTTATTGTTTAGTAAGCTAGGCACTGTTGCTTACCATTCCCACATGATTACTAATGATATATGTGTTGGTGACGTTACATTTATTGTATTTTCATTGATACGTAATAGTAACCGCTCATCATTTAGTTACTAAGCGACACGAGATGATAATGATTGGCCGTTGGTACATTATCTACCTACACATTAACTGCTATGAACTGCAGGCCAAAAGTTTTTTTATATGTAAAAATAACTTTGAAATAAGACACCGTCTTTGTTTGAAAAAAGTCCCAAAAAAGATGTGTCACAATAGGGTGTTTTCTTTGTCCTTTGTGAAGAAGTCTACATGAAAAATTACATCTGCTTGGTGTGACTAATTTTACCACAGCTGTTTGGCTTTGAATAATCCTAGTTCTCTTTATATAGATGAAGTCTAGGATTTTATTTAGTACATGAATATACCATAATGTATACGACTTTATTTTTTCAATGACCACGTGGTGGATAGAAAAAGAGAATTCCTAGTAATCAGACTTCACGTTTAGTGTGGTCTAATCTTGATCTAAACTGTCCACAAAATCTCATGAAGTCGCGCTTATCAGCCGTACACTTATAATAATTAAAAGAATTATTTCCGTGTTATCCCTCTACCAGACCTTAATTATGTTGGACTGCCCTATATTGAAAGCATTTGCAGATGCCAAACGAAAGGGTAGCTTAAATGTAAGTTGATAAATCTATCTTTGAAAGGGTGGGAAAACATTGTGGTAAAAGGTGAAAATGTTTATGAGTATATAGTAACGTTATATTCTCCAATTCTCACCTGTGTTAAAAAGAGCTTTCCTTCAGGCTAGTTATGTTCAAAACCTTTGTTAAAGGATTACATTACGTATGCACTTGTTTATTTCAAATAGGTGCAGTAAAATTTAACCCTTTACCTGCTAGATAATTTATGTAAAACTTACAAGCCCATGGTGGAGTTCCAAACATTACTCTTTCAAAGTTATTTTCAATGATAGCTTCTCCTAATTAGACAGTTTAGATCGAAGATCCCTATAACGTGTAGTCTGATCTTAATCTATCGTGACTGTCAGTAAAAGGTCCTGTAATCGCCGCTTAGAAGTCTGTAGGTTAAAAATATAGTAATAGTTTGGTATATTGGTTTTCGGATCCGTTTATTTATTTCAAATAGGTGCAGTAAAGTTTTAAACAAAAATATTAGGGTATCGAGAAGTACAAATTTGTTTTTCTGATAACTAAGCCGTTATATAGCGAATAATAGTTCACTTATATTGCGACGGCATATGCACCAATTCATGCCGTGTACGGGTTCCGTTTTGCCAGAAAAGATTTTAATAGAGCTGGGAAACTGAAACGGGAATTTCTCGGATTGAAGCTGCGTTTACATCAGAGGACTGGGAAGGTCCAGAGAAAGAAGGAAAAATTGAAAGTAGAATACAACATGGTCTAAAACATTTATACATCCTAAAAAGGAGATTGTGTAGGGTATTCAAAAGTTATGGGCAAACGGTTGGACAGACAGAAGGAAAATCGTTCATTTCACAAAATTAACCGAACAACGTCCATCGGTCAAGAGTCGGTTGTATTGACCTTCGGGTCAAACATCTTAGATCTATGACAACTTTTAACCAAAGATTCCCGTGTTCCGGTACCCCCGAGAGAAAAGAAGGACTTCTGAAAACATGGTGGGAAAAGGAGAAAATGCTGAGAATCAGCATTTTCTCCTTTTCCCACCATGTTTTCAAATGGCTTTTATCTCAGGGTCGTAAAAGCAGGGATTGTTTTAATCAAGGATTAATACCCGATGATAATAACACAAAGCTCAGCCCCGGTATGGTACAGACATTGAGAACAGGGGTCAATGGTTCGAATCCACAAGCTCGACGGCAAAATTTCTTTTCCACGATTGATGATAGTCAATGCGACAGGATAATTTCCCCTCTTACCACTTATAAATTTCTATTGACCATAACGATATAGCGCCGTGCCTCTGTAACGCGGTCAGTAAAATTGCAGGATTTGATAACAGAGGATCGCACAATCAATCAGCTAATCACTCAAAGGAAACCATTGCTTTGCGAAATTACATGACCATCAGAGCTCCAGATAAGAGGGAGTGATGGTTTTCTATATCCATTATTTCTCTTCGAAACCCTATGTTGTGGGTACTCATTACAATCGTCTCATCGAGACGATTCTAACGAGTACCCACAACAGAGGGTTTTGTGCAGAATGATTAATGCAAATTTTCAATTTGAGATCAAAATCGATCCTACTGTATATCTTGAGCTCTGAATCATGTATACCAAATTCTCCCATACGAAATAAATTTTTCAGAAAAGCTGCAATTGCACAATTTTTATCAATTTGTCACTTTGATTGTGAAAGTCGTCCATCGTCGCGATTTGATAAGTAAGGTAATGCGAAGGAAAACAGTTTCATAAGAGATCCGACTGAAGATAGCTCATCAGACAGCGACCTCTGATTTAACCCTTGGAACGCTTTATTTGTCAGCGCGGACAGTGTAGATTAAGATCAGACAGCACAGAACATGCAGTCTGATCTTGAGTCTACAGTGCCCTCTGCTTCGTTGTTACATGTTTATGTTAAAACAAGGTCGAAGTATCAAGTTTGGCCGTTTTTTTCCCTCATTGAAATGTTGCATTTGATTGGTTTAGTAATCTAAAGGATCAAGTGGCATCGACATGACGTATTGATAAAGTATGGTGTGAAGTCAAAGTTCGATAGGATAATATATAGCTGCAGCTGAACGAATAGATTATTAACATTGCGAAGTATCGACGATACAAACACGATATAAATCAAGTACCAGTACATCGGTTATATTATATCAAAGAAATATAAGTCATCATGACTTTGTGAAAACGTGGTTTAACCTATTACCAAACGACAAAAATATAGGTTTGTCCAAATCGAAAGCATTTGCAGACGACAAATATAGATGACTAAAAATTTGAAATATGTTTTGTGAAGGGTAGAAAACATTGTGGGAAAAGAGGAAAATGCTGGTAAGCAGCATTTTCTCCTTTTCCCACAAGGTTTTCTATAGGCTTCTTTCTCAGTGTAATCAAAAGTAGGGATTGTGTGGTAATGGGTTAACTCTTTACCACACAATCCCTAATTTTAACGACTCTGAGGATGAAGGGTTTTGAAAACATGGTGGGAAAAGGAGAAAATGGTGGAAACAAGGATTTTCTCCTTTTTTCCACGATGTTTTCTACCCTAACAGAGAGAAAATGCATCATTAGAGCCACACTGAAATTGTAGTGTCCAAATGCTTTCAAGTTGGACTGGTCTAAAATTTTGTCAATTGGTAAAGGGCTAAGTTATGATTGCATCTGTAACAAGTATCAACTCACGTTAGCCTGGCGTTCCGTGCAGGCAGCCATCGGCGGAAAATCTTTGCCGTCGGTAGCTTTCCTACGTGCATTAAGGCCGTTCTATCCCAAGACACGGTTTTCAGACAAAACGGATCAACATTATGGGATAATAGGTTATCTATGTAATGGACTCTGAAGATGGATTCTGAAACTCCACTTTCCTGGAGTGCTGTTCTTCTGCTATCTCCTTCCCCGCCTTTCTTGTATGTACCTGCATCCGACTGATCTATCTTTTTCTTTGTTGTCTCTTTGGAAACAGTATTAGTAGATCTACCTCGCCTTCAGCTCGGGACCACATGATTCACCACAGCCGTGAGCACGTTTCCAAGTCCCCTGTTACCTGACCGTACAACGAATTTATTATACTGCAAAGTTTTGCCCTTTCAAAGCGCGTTAAGCGAAATTTTCCTGTCTTATAATCTAACAAATCAAGTATGCTGCTGAAATAGAAATTCCCTTCTGAGTGCCCCATTCCAATAATAACTGACGTCACTGGAAACTGACATCACTAAAACTTGCAGTCTGGTGATCGATCGACCGTTGTCTGCGCATGTCATATTCTTCGAAGATTCGACTGTCTTATATGACGCATCACTGGCCCCGAAAGCCATGAAAGCGCGCTGACTATAATATGACATGCGCAGACAACGGATCGACGCCGCCATTTTGGATGTTGTGTTGCAAGTGTAGTGATGTTTACGGGGCACTCAAAAGGGAAACTGGCTTACGTGGTTTTTGCCAGGGTACATGATATATGTTCCTGGCATGTTAACCAATCAGATCACGATAAATTTCTTTGCAGTACAAGAAGTAAATTTGTTTTGGCGGATAAAAACCGTCCCGAAAGCACTGTATGGAAACTCTGTACGGGAAATTTCTTCGGTAAATTCAAGATGGCGGACACGTATTATTGACAAAGTAAGTGTCGTTTAATTTTGGTCCATACTTGTTTCAAATTGCATCCCCTACAACGAGTAAGGTACCAATCTAAAGAGCTTTGATTGAAGAATCAAGCGATAGTAGCTTATGAGAAAACGGGAGTGCCTCTTGTCCGTAATCCCGCGATGAACATGATGTTTTGATGAAGTTGAAAAACTAAGCGGGAGACCGGAAGAAAACTGGCTTTATTTCATCGAATAGAAAGCTAATGATAAAAGAATGTGCCTCGATCGGTGGGGAAATGTCATATTCTTACAACTGTACCAAAATACGTTGCTTATATTTACTGATTTAGCTGTTATTAAGTTTTGAAATTTTGCATGGTGTACTCTTCGGTGCAAACCGAAACTAAACTGCTGTACGGTTGGGTGATCGAAATTTTTGTACGCTTCGGTAACAAATATGAAGTCAAAAATCTGTACGCTTCGGTGAAAACGATTAAGGGGCGAAAAAAGGAAATGTACGAACAACCTACATTGGTCATTTACTTGATTTTTTTTATGTTGAACTCAAAGAAACGTGATGTATAAATCCACAACTTCGTACACTAAACTGGCTCGTTATTGAGAAGGGCTGAGCAACATGAACACAAGCATCTCGTATACATGTATAGGTATATGGACCTTTAACATAAAAATAATAAACTTAAGGTTTTTGTCTTGGTCCGACACCAAAAATGTAGAAGCCATCGGATCCATAGTATAAACTTCAAAGACGCATTATTTGAAAAGCGAAATATAGAACCGTACCTCCTCTATCATCATTTATTGATCAGGGGTCCTCCGTGGCGCAGTAGGTAATGGAGATTTTTAGTAACTTTTTGTGGATGGTGTTGGTTAGAATTCCACAAAGAACACTGGTTATGTTTGTATGTCTGTTGGCAACGCATTTTAGAGTCCAAGCCCAATGAACACATGAAGCACTTTCAGAGCAAACTTTGTGTTGATCGGAACAGAACCAGTTGGAAAACCATATAAAGCCCGAATCAAACAATGACACATCTCTGAGCTTTGGCTTGACTTTTCAAACTCTAAGAGCCGGCAGTGAAAAATGCAATACAAAACTCCTTTGTACACTGCCTTGTAGCTATAGCTCATTTTTAATTTACATTGATATCGCCTAAGTGATCATTGTTATTCTTTATACCTTAAGAGACCTTTTAAACAAGAATTATGATCGCATGCCTCTTGTTAAATTCACATTTAAGAGATTTGCTTTAGCATAAATTATGCGTTTTTTTCACTAATTGAAACCGTCAATGTTTTTCATACATTGATAGAACTGAGAAAGTCACCCTGGAAGAACCATAGCTCTCTTTTCATTTAGGGAAGAAAAAAACACACACTAAGTTCGACGTTAATTTCCAAAGTATCAAATCCTTTGACTAGAAACTCTGGATGATTATACAGCACACTCAGGCAACTCTGTCTTCATGACATAGTTTTCTGAGTTACGACCCCTTTATATCATCCTTTTGTAAGCATTTCCAAGGAACATTGTCCTTATTCCGTACCTTTCATTTTTAAGGTTTTATAAACTCCCACTTTTATATTTCAGTTACACGAATGAGGATTTACTTAAGTGATATTATTTTTCTTCTGCTTTCAGTGTTCTACTATAGAACTATATACTTGGAACTGAATTTTTTGTTACATTCTGATAATGTTAATAACATATTTTTTTGTTACACTCCGGTATTTAGTATACCCGAATAAAAAGCTCTTGATCGAGGTCATCTGAATGCGTTGATACATTGTAGTTTTATCTGGGGATAAGTTCTTTTTTAATTCACACTAATTTTGAACACTATGTTGAAATGACTCGTACTTTTCCTTTAGAAAATAGGAATAACAAAGAAATCTCTATCAAATCCTTACAAAGCCAGGAAACTCTAGCGTGACTCATTTTTGAAGCATTATACGGTTTTAACATAACAAACAAGATGTAGAGTAAATGACACAAATTGGTTTCATGTACTTGTATGAGGAATTCTCGCGGAAAATACAAATAGACAGTTCTAGCATTTTTCCCCTTTAATCATTTTCACCGAAGCGTACAGATTTTTGACTTCATATTTGTTACCAAAGCGAACAGAAATTCCGATCACCCAACCGTACAGCAGTTTAGTTTCGGTTTGCACCGAAGAGTACACCATGCAAAATTTCAAAACTTAATAACAGCTAAATCAGGAAATGTAAGCAACGTATTTTGGTACAGTTGTAAGAATATGACATTTCCCCACCGATCGAGGCACATTCTTTTATCATTAGCTTTCTATTCGATGAAATAAAGCCAGTTTTCTTCCGGTCTCCCGCTTAGTTTTTTAACTTCATCAAAACATCATGTTCATCGCAGGATTACGGACAAGAGGCACTCCCGTTTTCTCATAAGCTACTATCGCTTGATTTTTCAATCAAAGCCCTTTAGATTGGTACCTTACTTAATGTAGGGGATGCAATTTGCAACAAGTATGGACCAAAATTAAACGACACTTACTTTGTCAATAATACGTGTCCGCCATCTTGAATTCACCGAAGAAATTTCCCGTACAGAGTTTCCATACAGTGGAAAGATGATATTGAAAAATTGTCCACATTGAAGAAGGAAGTTACTGTGTGACAATCAAAATGAGGCAAAAATGAAGAGATTTTTCTTTGCAAAAGAAATCCAGCACTTCCTCATAATGTTTTAAACCCTTAGGCTACTAAGCGCGACTCATTTTCGGACAGTGTAGATCAAGATCAGACTACAGTCTGATCGTTCATCTACATTGTTTGATAAGGTGATTTCATTCCAAAAAACATACCATTGAAAAAAGAGATACAATATTTAAGTTTTTTCCATCGAATTGAAAAATTCATTTACTCTTGAACCTAAATCTGTTTTAACTTACGTACGAGTACAACAGTTCACTCATACACAAGCCCAAGGCGTATCCGGTTTTAACTCATTACCAAACGACCATATTTTAGGCTTGTCCAAATCGAAAGCATTTGCAGACGACAAAATAAAAGTGACTGAAAATTTGAAATTTGTTTTGTGAAAAGTAGAAAACGTGGGAGAAAGAGAAAATGCTGGTTACCGGCATTTCTTCCTTTACCGATAATGTTTTCTAAAGGTTTCTTTCTCAGGGTTGTCAAAAGTAGGGATTGTGTGGTAGGTTAAGGTACAAATCTCGTAAGTAGCTCTAGGTCACCGTCTGTTACCAATATTGTTGTGTACCGAATGCTCTATTCTACGATAAAAATAACGAACATTGACACTCGGGCCGGGACATGGTCGGACACCTTCTTCAACCAGGGCTCAGTCCGTATTCACCAACCATTCTTTAGAGTATTCTTTGCCTTATTTTCAAAGATTCTCTTGATGTGAAAGTAACACAACTTCTGATTGGCTAAACCAAATGGTTTAGCCAATCAGAAGTTGTGTTACTTTCACACTTTGGAAAACCCTGAAGACTAAGAACATCCTTAAGAATAGTTGGTGAATACGGACCGCATGCAAGTGTATATCTTTATCAAAGTATGACATTGAAGGTCACTCAAGTTACATTCAGGTTTGGAAAATCGCCTGTCCTTGGAAGTTGAACATGCATAATTGATTGAACTACATGGGCGTGTTCCTTTCGCGTGTTTTGGCACAATGTTCTAGAATGCCGTTCTGGAATGTGCGAAAGGAATATTTCAGAACGCAATACACTGTTCTGGAAGTATGTTCTAAATGGAGCATGCTCGGAACATTGTTCTAAATCATATGGAAATGAAAGTACATTGGCATGATGACTGTTGCAAGACCTACAGTCATAGCTGTGTTAGTAAAGGAAACTATCTGCTACAAAGAGAGAATAGAGACGAGTCTGCTATGCCCCTATTTATGGTATTTCATGTCGTAAACAAGAGGGCCATTGGCCATGGAACGCTCACCTTAGACTATACCTTATGAGTGAAATTCAATTCTTTGAGCAACTTTGGTAAAGCTTCACCCAAGGAACATCCCTGCCAAGTTGCATCAAGATTGGCCCAGTGGGTTAGAAGAAGATGTTTAAAGAAATTGTTGATGGGCGACAGACGCCGGACATAGGGCAATCAAATATCATAAAGCTCTACACCTTCCAGTTCCAAAGAAGAATTCTACATTTTCCTTTTTTGTCCTATGTTCGAACTTGTGGTCCCCGTGGCTGGGTCAGTTTTAACCAAAGCAGCATCCTTGGAACAAACTTGGTAGAGGTCCACTCAAACATGCTACATACCAAGTATCAAGGCTCTACACCTTCCCGTTTAAGACAAAAAGAAATTTAAAATTTTCCTTCTTTGTTCCTATGTTCGAACCTATGACCTCCGGGGCAGGGCCGGTTTAAACGCCAGGGACATCATATGACCAAATTTGGTAGAGGTCCACTAGAAGATTCTGCATACCAAATATCAGAGCTCTGCACCTTCAAGTTTCAGAGAAGATTTCTAAAGTTTTCCTTCTTTGTTGCTATGTTCGAACCTGTGACCTCCCGAGGCAGGGCCAGTTTTGACCCCAAGGGCACAATATGAACAAACTTGGTAGAGATCCACTAGGAATTGCTACATGCCAAATATCATAGCTCTATGCCTTCTAGTTATAGAGAAGAAGAATTTTAAAATTTTCTTTCTTTGTCCCTATGTTCGAACTTGTGACCCCCGGGGCAGGACCAGTTTTGACCCCACGGGCATGATTTGAACAAACTTGATAGAGGTCCACTAGGAGATGTCACAAACCAAATATCAAAGCTCTATGCCATCTAGTTTCAGAGAAAAAGAAATTTAAAATTTTCCTTCTTTGTTCCTATGTTCAAACTAGTGACCCCCGGGGTGGGGCCAGATTTGACCCCAGGGACATTATTTGAATAAACTTGGTAGAAGTCCACTAGGAGATACAACAGACCAAATATCAAAGCTCTTTGCTTTCTAGTTTCTGAGGAAAAGAATTTTAAAGTTTTCCTTTTTTGTTCCAATGCTCAAACTTGTGATCCCCGGGGTAGGGCCAGTTTTGACCCCAGGGACATAATTTGAACAAACTTGGTAGAGGTCCACTAGGAGATACAACAGACCAAATATCAAAGCTCTACGCCTTCAAGTTTCAGAGGAGAAGATTTTTAAAGTTTTCCTTCTTTGTTCCTATGCTCAAACTTGTGACCCCCGGGGTGGGGCCAGTTTTGACCCCAGGGGCATAATTTGAACAAACTTGGTAGATGTCCACTAGGAGATGTCACATACTAAATATTAAAGCTCTACGCCTTCAAGTTTCAGAGGAGAAGATTTTTAAAGTTTTCCTTCTTTGTTCCTATGCTCAAACTTGTGACACCTGGGGTGGGGCCAGTTTTGACCCCAGGGACATAATTTGAACAAACTTGGTAGAGGTCCATTGGGAGATGCTACATACCAAATATCAAAGCTCTACCCCTTCTACTTTCAGAGGAGAAGATTTTCAAAGATTTCGTTTTTCTTTTTTTCGTTTTGTTACCATGGCAACCAGAGTTATGTGTGGAATTAAATTCTTTGAACAATTTTGGTAGAGCTCCACCCAAGGAACATTCCTGCCAAGTTTCATGATGATTGGCCCAGTGGTTTAGGAGAAGATGTTTAAAAGAAATTGTTGACGGACGACGTACGACGGACGCCGGGCGATCACAATAGCTCACCTTTAGCACTTTGTGCTAAGGTGAGCTAAAAATAACAATGTATTGCAAATTTTGCCATGAAGAATTGTCCGTCTTTCAGTCGTCTTGTATCACCTAGCAACCGTTCAGCAGGTGCGCTACAACTCGATTGGATTAGAACAGTTAGAACATGTTCTGAAGAATACGGTACATTGTTCCGAAATACTCCATTGATCTAGAACATGGATTGTTCGGAGTAGCGAAAAGGAATACGCCCCATATTTACTAGTATTCCATCCAACAACGAACAAGGGATGCCAAAGAAGCCAAAATTAACCATTTGGGCAAGTGGTGCATCACACTGTGGGCAACTGCTAATGGTCGTTCACATATTGACATTAAACAAATAGGGTAGCGGAAAAAAATACCTCAGAAGTTTACTTACAGCATGAAGAGCTTCAGTGTTGACCGAACATCGATCTACCGTAATTATTATAAATCCTATGCCTAATTACAAACAAAACAGACATCAAGATTGGTATTGAATCATTTTAATGTTTATTGAGAAATTGTCAAGTACTAACATTAAATAGTAGGAGTATTGCAATGTTAATTAGCTATTTAAAAAAAAAAATCGAGTATGATCTCATTATGATCCGGCTAATTAATTCATTATCTCCCTGAAACGAATTTGCCGACACCTCTGGATATGAATACAAATCTTTACTCAATTTTTACCCCTAGACCGCCAAGTCCGACTCGAGGACCTTTCCGGACAACATACATTCAGATCCAACTGCACAGAACGTGCAGTCTGATCTTGAATCCACACTTTCCGATATGGAGATATTTTTCCCTAAAATAAGTTTTGAATTAGCAAAATTTGGGATTTTACCATGACTTGAAAGTTTCATTTCACTTATTTAGCAGATTTAAGGTCAAGAATTTTTGCATGAGTGAAAAAGAAACCACTCTGACAAAAGGAGATACAACTTGCTCTGTACAGTAACACTGCCTCTATCTCTACCTCAGTTATGCTGTTTGTAACAGTGATCTGCTGTGCAAGGCGAAAAAGATAGCTGTAACAAGCTGAAAATCCAACAAGGAATAATTTTCTCCCTGGAACCTTGTATGCAATTTCTTTCAACACAAAATAATACGAGACTTGCTCGGTGGAAAGATGGTTTAACCCTTTACCAAACAATCCCTGGTTTTTACAACCCCTGAGATAGAAGCCTTTTAAAAACATTGTTGGTATAGGAGAAAATGCTGGTAATAAGCATTTTCACGTTTTTCCACAATTTTTTCTACCCTGCCGGGAAATTTTTTTTTTAGTTACGTTTATTTTGATGTCTGCAAGTGCTTTCAATTTGGACTAGTCTAAAATCTTTGTTGTTTGATACAGGGTAAATATATCTGCAAAAGGTTTTGACCCAGGTCAGCCTGCCCAGTCCGAGTAGGCTAAACTGTGCCGAAAGTTATTGCTATTGGCCAATTTTCTGCATGACAAAGGACCAGTCTGCACATAGATTGATTCGGTCGTAAGACAGTAGAGATTTCATAGATCCCCATAATCATACAATAACTTGCTTGGTACGATGCATCACAGACTTGTATTGCCCTCTTTTCCCAGAGCATCCCCAACATAAAACTGAGCTCTTCGGACGGCCTCAAATACAGTTTACTTACTTTGAGCTATTTACACTATTTTTTTTGTTTAAACATCTTTTAAACTCTTTACCGAACAACAAAAGTTTAGACTTATACAAGTTGAACACATTTGCAGACAATAAAATAAACGTGGCTCAAAAATTGAAACTTGACTTTAGAAATGTAGAAAACATTGGTTACCCGCATTTTCTCCTTTTCCCACAATGTTTTTGGAAGGCTTCTCCCTGTGGGGCTACAAAACCAGGAACAGCTACATTTTTATTTCATTATGAAAATATTGTGAGAAAAGGAGAAAATGCTGGTTACCAGCATTTTCTCCTTTTCCCACACTGTTTTCAAAAGGCTTCTTCCTGTGAGGCTACAAAACCTGGAAAATCTACGTCTTTATTGCATTAACTCATTACCACACAATCCCTAATTTTTAAGCCCCCGAGAAAAAAACCTTTTGAAAACACTGTGGGAAAAGGAGAAAATGCTGGTAACCAGCATTTTCTCTTTTTCCCACAGTGTTTTCTACCCTTTCCAGGATAAATTT